>CM027087.1:11053306-11692213 GCA_015343265.1 Pao palembangensis | reverse complement strand
GGGTGCTGCTAGATAAAGTGAAGAGGAGGATATAAAGG
The DNA here is from genome assembly GCA_015343265.1 of Pao palembangensis. Taxonomy (NCBI): domain Eukaryota; kingdom Metazoa; phylum Chordata; class Actinopteri; order Tetraodontiformes; family Tetraodontidae; genus Pao; species Pao palembangensis. The sequence continues at coordinate 11,692,175 of CM027087.1, read as the reverse complement.
AGACCAGCTGCCGATGGATTAGCAGCCGTGTTTACACAGTGGCTGATTTAGTCTACTGCAGCCGTCCAAGAATGATTTATTGATACTGAGGGACTGAGAGAGTATTGGATGTGATGTAGAAGATATAGAGAGACAGAGAGAGAAGTGGGAAATGGTGAGCATGAGCAGAGAGAACAAGGCAGCAGAACAGGAAGTGTGTATGCCATGCATTTCCACGTACGTTCGAATTCCAGGTGTATTTCTGGTGACATGGCGGACAAAAAAAAAAAAAAAAAAAAAAAAAACCTGCTCCCACTGTAGCAGGAGATGCAGAGGCCCCAAAAGGGGAGAGTGGAGGAAGCCAACCTAGATCTGTCATAAATACACCATAAACATCATCATTCGGTGCACCTTCAGGGTAACACAGAGCTCTGTGGTGAGTGGTGTAAAGGAGAGGATGAACACCTCTCTGGGGTTCATGCTGCCATCCTGACATCCCACCACCTGCTCGGCTCTTAAAATCTGTCAGAGAACAGGAGGCAAGTAATACCTGATCGACAGAATCAGGAGTGTGGTAAAAAGCTGACTTTAGGACAGAGAAATACAGCAGATTTGTATTAAAGAACCCCTCAGAGAGAACCTGAGGTAGGACTTATTTAACCTATCATAGCCTTCAGAAGAGCTATAAAAATGCAATCACACATCAGCTACTTCATTAGAATAAAACAATTTAATAAAAAGTTAAATAGCACTAAAAGTGGCTGATCTGAGGTCTGCTGAGGCGGTTTGAGTAATGACTTTAATGTGAATGATGCATGCATAAGTCAAATAGCAGGAAAGCTGCTCACATGTAGGGAAAACTGTGGACACGATGAAACTCTGGAAATACGTGTTTGAACTTGTTCTGGCTGCATTTACACAGAATAATCAGGGTATTTCGTCTCTTTACAGTTGCCTGTGCTGGACATAAATCACAACAATAACATAAATGCACGTTTCATGTCTCCCTGTAAAATAATGTTTATCATCTTCGGCAGCACCTGCAGGCCTTCGCTGAACGTTTCCGTCTGGCTCCGGGGGGCCAACCTTCCTCTCCCACCCCTTTTTAGCAAATTAGACTGTTTAATTAGGAAAAAAAAAGCTCATTTGGATCAAATAATTTACATGGTGCAAGGGTATTGTAATTGATGGCTGTTGCCTAGGGTGATCCTGGCGTGTGTAGATGTTCATGTGTTTTTCCTTAAAACAGTGAATGACTTTATGGCAGCAGCAAAGGAGAGAAACTTTATCCCTGCTCTGATGTAAAAGCTACCAGATAATAATTCATTGTGGCCTATAAACCACTCTTTTCACACATTTTGTCAAATATTTTCATCAGGACTGTCCTCCATGTTGTTTTATTTCCGTAACTGCGTACAGTCGATTCCCTGGAGAGATTCTTAGGAACCTCTTGTGGTAAAAACCCACATTCAACCGCCCACTATCAAGAAACAAGATTTCTTGATTTCATAATTCCTTTTCAAAAAAGCTTTATGAATCAAGTTCTTCCCAGCGTCCCCGCCGATACTATTCTGCTGAGCTCAGTCTCGTAATGTGCCCATCTACTTTCTCATTGAGCCTTACAAATGATCCATTGATGAGGCTGCTCTTTGACCCTGACTGAACAAATGAGAGCTGGTGATGTTTGAAGGAAATGGGATAAAGAACAAGAACAAAAGGGATGGGGGAATATTAGAATTTATCCAGAGGCGCAATGAACAGCCTTTCAGAGGGAAGTTGTGCTCTGCAGCTGCACAACAAAGAGGCAAATGGTTTCCATGGCACCCCATGTGAGCAAATCTCCCAGTCCTTTGCAGTTGTGAGGCTTTCAAAGAGCATCCAGTAATTACAGCCAAAGTGAAGCTCAAGATGTCAATAATCCACAAATCTGTACATCACAATAAATACCATTAAATAACCATTTGAAAGAAAAATATGTGTAATTTACTTTGAACATTGCAAACACGGAAAAAGCGGCATTTTTACCGCAAATCTCCACTTATATTTAACGTAGCACAGCATTGCATCTAAAACTAGACGCCTATGGCAAATTCAGTCTTTTACAACTTCACTTTTCTTATTTTTTTTTTACCTCTGAACAATAAAAACACTGCTCAGAAGCAACATGTAAATAGACTCTGACATCGCCTCAACCTTGTTTTCACGCTTCCTTGCTGCAGGATTAAGAATTATTGCTTCCCTGAATTATGTTTGCCACAGGTTTAAACAAAGGGAACACGGAGCGACCTTTGAACCTTTATTACGGTGTGTTTTTCCGTGAAGATGCTGCACGTTCGCACCTTAGAGTTCTGAACCTGCCGTGTTTCAAAGTCACAATTTTATTTTTGAGCAGAGCGACTGGCTGCTCGCCGTTCCGCCTTGTTGATTGCATTATTTGGGCCTGATGGAAGAAAGCACATGTTTCCATCTTTGATGTATCTTTGTCCCCTCAAAATGCCACAGCCAGTGTGTCTACAAATCCCCGCCAGTAAACCTAACCAGGTACATCTGTGGTCCAAGCAGAGAGAGTGAGGGGAGGAAGGAAGGTGTTTGAGGTTGCTGTCTCCACCTCATCTGCGTTGATTTGGGTAAGGATGAGGGGATGAGGCGAGATAATAGCATTTTTGCCTGTTTTAAGACAGATATGAGCAAACGCTGGGTTCTGGCAGCAGTGACAGCATCGAATAATTGTTTGAATGCAAAGTCGACACAAACTTCAAAAACAATCATTTCACTTTAAAAAAAAAAATATATGTGCGTAATCGTCCAAATCATAGTAGAGAAATTAAAAATACTTTGGTTATGTTACATCTCAAAGCTGAGAGATAAAGCCTTTAAAGGATGCATTAGCCCAGAATGTGAATGCCGCAGCCACACTGTTAGCTCTGTGAGCTGGTAGTCCTGTTTTACAGGAGCTATTTTAGCCAGAAATGATAGTAATTGCAGGTGATTCCACAGATTCTAATTAAAGTGTCAAGTCCTGTGAAAGGTCTGCCTCGCCAAACAGAACTGAACCTTAATCAATTTCCAAAGAATTCAGTGAGATTACGCTAATGCCCACAGTGAGAAAAGCAGCAGAAAGCACTAAATTGGCATTTGCTTCCTTCTTACAATAAAAGTATAGACTTGATGGAACATGAGTTGAGAACAATAACTGAAAGGAAATATAATGACATCACGGAAAGAGTTTACTCTTTCGCTGTTGAAAAACTTCAGCTGTGTGTAGGTCACATTGTATAAGTCTCACAGTAATATTCTTATGCTTTTCTGCAATTTTCTGTTATAGCTGTGTCTGGTTTTCTGCCAGACTTCTACAGAGAATCCCTGGGCACTCCAGAAGTATTGACTCCATCTGAACCTCCGAGGTCAGACTGTTTGCTCCACGGAGCGGCAAAGGCCAGCCACGGTGTGGGCGGAGGAAATGCGGAAAAACCAGGTCCTGATTTTCTGGTCAGTTTGCTCCTCTAATCTCCTCGATAGTCTCATCACTGACAGCGACCTCGGTTTGTGTAAACTTGGCTGGAAGATCTTTAGGCAGCAGCTATTGGAAATCCTTTGGCTGATAAGTACGAGCGAGAGGCGGCAGGCTTGTAACAGTCTGCAAGTTCACCAACTCTTCATAGATCATCATCTTCTGTCTAATACTCATCGCTTCCACGGTATTGATGCAGGTGGTTAAGAGTTCCGGTGTGTTTTGTTACCTGAGAATGTTCTCTTCTCTTCTACATTTAAGTTCAACGAAGCTGCACTGTATTTTGTAGAAGTGAGGATGAAAAAAGCAAGAGAAATCCATAAACTGCTCCATCTTTGGTCTCCTTCCTGTACTAAAGGCATTATTTTCAAATGGACCTGGCATCCAGCTCCTCTGGGGGCACCGCGATTTTATTCCCAGCCATGCAACAGGTGCACTCTCTCTCCCACCCCTCTTCTATCTTGCACCGAGCTACAGGTGATCTTTTTTTTCCTCCCTTTGCATTGTTATTCATCGACCGTCCGTCTGTGAAGGTCAACAGTATGAAGGAGGGCATGAAAGGAAAAAAGCCAATCAGAGGGGAGAGATGAGATGAGGTGTGATGGACTGGCTTGCGGAGGGAAGGAGGGGACGATGCAAATCAAATATGCAAGCCCTATAAGAAATCAACAGATGAGATGGCCTTGTTGCTATGGCAACACACCTTCTGCAGTGGAATATTGGGTGTGACTTTGTTGATGCAAGTGCTACAAGGTTTTGAACCGGGTTTGATCCCAAACCATCTGACACAGACTCGTTTGGAATGTACGCTGTTTTTCCTACCTCTGCACCTGCTGCACATTACTATTCTGTTTCTCGCACCGTTTTACCATTTTGGCAGTAAAATATCGGTAAAATAGGAAAAAACACTAACACTGCAGATACTTTCTTTTGTTCAGTCCAACAAGGACCTAAAGGCTGAACAATTTGTCCTGTTAAGGTTCCAAACTTGTTAATATTGGCTGGATTTTAGAGTCAAGCTGCCATTTTTGTGACACTTCGACTGTAAACGGGATAAAGATAGTGAGAAATGGGTGCCTATCAAATAGGTATGTTCTTCTCATACGAGGTTTACAGCTGTTAGGGATGTGATTCAGCTGTCACTCTTTCATTTAGCAGTGTGGCAGCATCATAAATAAGTAATAAATTAGTAAATAATAAATAAGTAAAAAACGCATTGATATGTGTTGGTTTGGTTGTATAAGACACGATATTCTTAGACTGGTTCTATATATGATGAAAGAAATTCATAAATAATCAATTCTTTAAACAAAAATAAAAGTTTATGTAATTATGTTAGGTTTTTACAGTGTAACAGCGATAGATTTATTTCAGCCAAACTATAGCTAGATAAAAGAAAAGAAAAATATGAGTCAACCTCTCTGCATGACACTATGGAGAAAAGGCTTTCTCCTCCTCCTCCGCTTCTTTTTTCCCCACATCTCTTCTTCTCTCTCCCTCTCTCATTTATTTCAATTTGTCATGCTTTACTTTTCCCCTAAGAGAGCACGCTTGCAGTGCACGGCCCCATATAGGCCGCGAAATTGTGTCTGCGCCTCTGCTGTAATGAGACATTTGCAGGAGAGAGTGATGGTTGCACATTAATACATATGGTGTTGCCAATCTGAGCCTTGGCTACAAGCAGCAGTGCTGAGAGATGTCTCCTATCTCAGAGAAACTTTTTTTCTCTTTCTTTCAGTGGGTCAGAGGTTTTTCCAGCGGTGCACGATGGCTGGGTGTGTTTGCTGAATGATTCTACTATTGTATAAAGTGTTAAAAAGAAAAAAAGAAAGGAAAAAAATACTATCAACAATACTTATAAATTCACAGCAGCTAAATATGAAATTAGTGTAATAGATGGTCTTAATGTATGTATATATATATATATATATATATATACACACACACACACACACATTTGCATGGATTATCTTTTTTATCCATGTAAACTTTGCAAATATGTGCAACAACTACAGATTTCATGGTTTAGGTTTAGGTTGGTTAAGGTTGATTCAGCTCTACTCTACTGCATCTCCAGTAAATATCAAATGATAAAGAGTTTAAGTATTTTTCTTCATGCCTAAATAAGTTACCGTGGCAACCCCTCACCTTATCTTTGTAATTAAAAGCCCCTACAGTGTATATGATTGCAGAGCAGCTACTTTTCCTTTTGTAAATTAACCTCACATCTGTGTTAAGATCTTAGCAGCACAGTAAAGATACGGATGTTAAATTAATTAAGGAGGTTGAACCGTGACAGGTTGTGTTGCTAAAAATTTCAACACAGTATAGTTTGCATATTTCATCTGCACAGACGACCATAAACACTTTGAACTCTGAACTGTTTCCATTGTTTTTGAGCATGAAACAGATGAAAATTCACAGAATTTTCACATTTAAATCAAGATGCATTTAGCTTAACTGCGGTTGCTTTGCTACAGTGCCAACACATTCACCACTCTTTTCTGAATTGAGGGAAAAAAAATCCAATAAAACTGACGTTTCCTTCCCCCCCATTTTTATCCAGGCTGTCGCTCGCTTCAGGCATACACACTTTTCATTACATTCATAGCTCCACTGAGACTTCGCAGACGTTTTCAGAAGAAGTGTGTGTTTGTGTGTTACAGAAGGGCTTGACATTGTAAGGCAAAGGAATGCGCATGTGTGTGTGTGTGTGTGTGTGTGTGTGTGTGTGTGTGTGTGTCAGTGTCATGCAAACATCAAACAATCTTCATTGGGACTCCTCACACGTATTAGATTTTGGCTGAAACTGTGGTTAGTTCACTCTTCTGGATGTGCGAAGGCACTTCTACAGGATCCTCTGTTGCCTCATTTCCACACATTACTTCACAACAGTTACTGTAAAATGGGAAATCGTTCATATGGAACGAACAATGAAAAATTGTGAATAAATATTATAACACCCGTTCAAATAAATATTAATATTATAACCACCCCTTCATCCTCCACGTTCTCGGCCTCTGACAAACCGTCTGTCCACTGTCAGCACTTGCCTATGCTGCTCCCTTTTTTATTAAAACCTGCCTATGCTGTATTATGTATATATGTATTATGTATATTATGTCTGCTATGTTTGTATTTCTATGATTCTATGATTGTATTTGCCTCTCTCTCTCTCTCTCTCTCTCTCTCTCTCTCTTTTACTCTCTCTGTACTGCCCTCTTCTTCTCCTCCTTTACCCAGCCAACTTTCAGCAGGATGCTTCCTCCTTGTAAGCCAGGTCCTGCTCAAGGTTTCTTCCTGTTAAAAGGGAGTTATACCTTGCCACTGTGCTTAGCTGGGGGTTCAGGCTCTGGGTTTCTGCCTCAGTAAAGCACCTAGAGACAAACTGAATTGAATTGAATTAACAAAATTTCACTTTTGTTTTAATGTTTAAAGCCTATTTAAGTGAAATGCTACCACTAATAGCATTATTATCCTCAGAGGTGAGAAGAACCCTAGCTTCTAAAATTAAGGACATGCGTTATTCAACCCTTCAAATAACTCAGGGATTTTCCATGACTACAACTTAATGTTAAAGAAAAATAGTGCTATTGGCAAGGTCACAGAGATTCCTGTAAAGAGTATTAACATCAACAGCAAATCCATAACGATGGCATCTTTACAGCACAACGCTAAATCACACAGCATCCGAGGCACGGGGAGAGAAGCAATCACTTTCTATATTAGTCTTACAGCATTAAAGGCAAAAATTTGTCTCTGCAATTGATGAAGGCTGTAGCAGCAGAGGGCAAGGCCAGCGGAGTTGTTCCGCTCAAAAGGGGTTGTCTTATAGTGAAAGAACAGCAACAAAGCAGCATGAGTTAAAAGAAGAAAAGGGCAGAGACAGAGGTTAAATTAGCATTTGATAAAAGACACCAGAAATGAGTTTGCAAGACATTCACCCCCTCACATGAATAATGCGCAGCTAGTGGGACTAGCATGTATGATCATCGCTCACGTCAATCCTGTAACCTCGAGCCATAGCATAACTTATGTTCTGTAGCTCATATATTTGCATTATAGGTTTCCAGAACCAATTTTAAAATGGCTCAACTCCTTCCTAGTAAGTCCATTCATTTACGCTGTGCAAGCAGCATGACGGACTTATGACATAACCATCTTGGCTAATGTAATTAGTCTATAGTTATAAAAAGAAAGGCCGTAATGAATTGTTTAATTCTGGGGCGAGAGTAATCCGTTTTCCTGCTTAAAAGTTCTATTATCTCACTGTAGCACATCCTCTCAGAGAGAGACGATGTCGGACTTCCCTGCTGAGCATACTCATTGTGCGTATACAATGTGTTGAATAAATCCTGCTTCCACAAAAACAGCCATACAACCTTCTAATCATGTAGTTGCTACAAAATGATCCACATTTGCAAAGCTGTCTTGTTGGACATGTCAGCCCGGGTTCCCCTTCAGGTGACAGTGCTCTGGAAGTGAGAGCCACAGGTTCCTTACAGGGGGGATATAGACTCTGTCTGCTGGAGGGTGAAATGAGCCTAGGTAGAGCATACTGAGCAGCGAGACCAGATAGAAGGTTCTCCAGCCTTTAGCCCTCCCGCATGTTTTCCAGCTGATAAATTGCGTATCTGGTTTGGGAGGATGGAGCAGGGACGCTCCGTCAGTTTTATGAGTTGAGAGGTGCTCGGCGTGTGTGTGTGTGTGTGGTGTGTGTGGGTGTGTGTGTGTATGTGGTGTGTGTGTGGGGGGGGGGGCGATGGCGATGCTAATAGTGGTGGTGTGGGTGACAGCTTGAAATCCGCTGATTCGCTTGCAGCTTGGCTGACCATGAATGGCTGAAAAACTATCAATAAAGCTCCACCTGTATCCAGAATTAAACACACTCACACCATTAAATCAGGGATCAGTAGGTGAGCACACTATAAATTGCCTCTGCAGCAGGCCGACATATTGAACTGTGCATTGTGGCTGCCAGGCAGATGTGATAATAAACATGCATCCTCACATGGACAGTATTTTACACAGCACAACAATCCTGGTGTTAAAAAACTAGATTTATCACCTCCTCATAAGAGAGGACAAAAAAACAAATTTCACCAGCTTGATTTACATTCAAATGGTGTCCTCAAACATCGTGGAAAATGACACTTGTTTCCTACTTTTTTATCCGCCCCATCCCCCCCGTGCGCCGCTTTGCAAATTAAGTGGAGTGTTTGTGACAGCTTGATGCTGGCAGAAGCAACAGCAAGCAGAGCTTTGGATTGCAAATGTTCCCTGAGGGGGCCGGCCCTGGTTTGATATACTTAATAAACTTCAAATCCAACAGACTGGCAGAGGCAGTAAGGCGCTGCTTATTCTTTTCACTTCCCACAGTGAGCCATAGTGCCCGGTGGAAATAGGGACCGGGAAACTTTAGACTCTTTTATAGAGCCAATCTGCAAAGAAAGAGTGCACGTGTGTGTGTGTGTGTGTGTGTCTGTCCTTGTATTTGCCACATATTGACTACTTGTCTCCACAACTTCAAGGCACTGTTGGAGGGTTAAGACTTGGTTTAAAGGTTGAGATTAGAATTGGGTTTAGGTTAGCACTGGGTGTCTGTGTAGATTCTCACTCATCCAGCTCATAGTTATCCAAATTAGATCTCTCTGTGTCAACTGGACTGAAAGGTTTCTTTGAAAACGTTTCGCCCTCTCTCCAGAGAGCTTCTTCAGTTCTAAGTTTGCTGGGGCAGAGCTTGAAAATATAGCCCTGTGGACCATCAGCATGTTAATGGCCCGGGTGGTCACCTGAGAGTCCTTGGCAGGGTGGTTGGCAGGGTCGTTCACCTAGTTTCGGTTGGGGTGCTTCCCCTTTGTCTGTTGGGTCACATGTTAATGAGTCACCAGGTCTGGTCAAACGGTGTGAATGTTTGGAATGCTGACGAAAAGAGTGGCGGACTGCATTGTACGTGGGTGACAGAAAGTGCCTTAGTCCACCACCTCTGTTTAAAGATGGTTTTTCCAACTTGACGTGGATGGCTTCCTTGACACCCCTCTCAAACCAGCAATCTTCTCTGGCCAGCACACGTACTTGACTGTCCTCAAAGGAGTGTCCGCTTTCTTTAAGGTGTAGGTGTGTTGCTGAGTCCTGTCCTGAAGAGGTGGCACGTCTGTGTTGGGCCATTCGTTTATGGAGGGGCTGTTTGGTTTCCCCAATGTACAGTTCCTTGCATTCCTCCTGGCACTGTACAGCATAGACAACATTGCTTTGTTTGTGTCTTGGTGTCTTGTCTTTTGGGTGGACCAGTTTCTGTCTGAGTGTGTTGGAGGGTTTGAACTGTACTGGAATGTCATGTTTTTGGAGGATTCTCCTGAATTTTTCTGAAACTCCAGACAGGTAGGGGATAGAAATGCTGTGACGTTTATTTCTTTCCTCTTCTTTGCTGGGGTCTCATTTTTTGGAGGTCTTTGTGAAGGCCCTGTTAGCACTGGGGTTAAAAGTTAGCTGGGAGGGTTCGGGTAGGGAGCTGGGTAAGGTATTATACCTATTATACCATATGCGCGTCCAGGGCAAATTATCATTACACGTCAAATTATCATTAACACAACAAATTATCATTAACACGTCAAAGTATTATTAACACATCACTTCTTCATCTCAGGGGAAGTGTGGACAGTCTGCACACATACAGTATCTCATTAATTACATTATTGCAGTATTAAGAATATCCTTGCAAAATATCACATGTCTGTAGAGTTTTGGATTATTCACAACACACAGTACAGCTACAGCCGTACAATATATAAAATATATATAGGAATCCAAAGCAAATGCATCGTCTGGCTGTTGTCATCAGTCCTTATCTTCCTCTGGCTGGCAGAGATACCAGTATGTCCCATTCATGGAATAAGTGGAAAATTTAGGAGCGCCGCAGAGTAATCCTGCACAATCTCTCCGTTTAATCCTCCCCTAGTAAATTAAAGTGAGAAATTGAATTAGAAGCTTTTCTTGTCCAGTAATACTGAATAAAGTGTCTGATAGAGTGCAAATAAAGTAGTCTCCTCTCCTCCATTCTGACGTATTGTCAGAAGTCTAATCTCTCACGTATGAGTGGCGTTTGATGTCTAATTAATGAGGATGCACACGCCTGAACATCCTGGTGAAACCTCTTTATCTACAGAAGGGAAATGTTCACAGCTACCTCCTGTCAATTATCTGCATTTCCAATGATGCCGGCTATTTTCAGAGTTAAAGGGGAGATAAGCAGCAATATCAGGGAGCAACATAACACTGGCAGTTCAAAACCTTACCTGCGTAAGGTTTTCAAGTATACATTATTCTGTATGCAGTTATTAAAATGTATATACGAGTTTCCCAACAGACTGAAGTAGAGGCTCCCAAACAGCTGTTTCAAGTGGAGCCAAACTGGGCCACTACCAGAATCTGTAGCCCCCATGTCCCATTTTAATTGACTTAATGTCTGAGTCATGCAATTTATTGCAGGAAGATTGCTGATTAAAACCTCAGCGGCGACTTCAGCGGCAGTGAGCTCTTGTAAAGGTTTATTTAAGTGCCACTTATGACCCCATAATCCCAGATTAACCTGAAATCTGCAGACATTATTATGAGGACACCTTCCATCCTGTAAATATGCATCTATATCAGTCCAATCCACCTGTCCAAAGACATTAAAAAATGGTAAAATGGACAAGAAGGCAGTAACTTGAGGAAGGGTTGGGCAAGGTGAGAAAAGGAAGAAGGACACAGGAAACCAACGAGGACGATGACAGACAACAACCCAAAACTCAACCCTGACAGCAGGACCGAGCCTGACGCCACAGAGTCGTAATCGTAATCCAGTTTGCTGGATGTTTCATCTCCTCGTCCTCTTCTTTCGTCTTCCTGGATGTAGATTAATATCCACTTTACCATCAGAATCTTTGAAAGCGGAATTTCAAACGAGGAAGTGACCTTTCTGCTCAGTGCTGCAGAGCCACTGCAGCGAGAATGTGTCTGAAGTCCAGGTGACGTGAGCCTGGTAATTGTAAACCTCTCTCCCCTTTTTCTCCGCCAGCTGTTGTGCGGGGAACAGCCAAGCGTGCGCTGAGGTTGTGAGAAGCCCTATACCATTCCCTCTAATAAGCCCCAGTGGGACCTGCATGTACACTGCTGCAAATACTTGCAAGCAGTCTGCAAAAATGAGAGCGCTAGCTACTTTTTCTCTCCCCCCCCCCACCCCTGCCCCCCCTTTTGCGGGGGCTTAACAAGGTAAGTGTGAACATTCATGGTTATGGAATAATGACCTAATATAGATCCCTGCTCTGTGACAGGTTATTGCCAAGCACAGTGGGGTTACACTAAGATGTCACATTCAATTATAGTTCGGTTCCCAGTGAGGCAGAATGTTTCCTGGTGTGATAGCTGCACTGGCAGGACTTTGTGTGACGTCTCCTCATCTCCTCATCTTGGCTTTGTTTAACTCAGATTAAAAGGTAGGACATGCTGATAATGATGGATACCTGGAAAATGGGGGAAAAAAAGCTCAAAGATGCAATCATTTTCCACATTCACATGGGGAACCTGACATCTCTGACTTCTCCATTTGCTGGTATGTCACCCTCGCCCGCCCCCCCAACACACACACACACACACACACACACACACACAACCCACTCCCTTCTCCACGACAGCTTGTTGTGCGCCGCAATCTTGGTGCCTGACAAAGGACCCCAGAATGTCATCAGGTGCTGAAGATGGAGGCGCCGGTCCCCAGTAATTAATTTTCCAGGAGGCTTGGCCACGGAGCCCCAGAACCTCTTCCTTTCATTTTCTATCAGGTTCAAGAATCTCGCCCCCTTTTTCAGCTGGTGGTTCTGCTGCAGGGGACTCCGGTCTTATCGGTATCCAGGTCTTATCTCTGGCTTGTCCCTGCAACCTCACTGCAGAAAGATTAGCTCTGCACCTTCTTGTCACCTCCTGTTTTTTTTTTTTTTTTTTTTTTTTTTTTTTCTCATTTTGGTGGAGACAGAACATAAGCCAAGATTAAGATGGTACTGTGGGTGTGTTAACCACGTTCCTCCAGAGGACCGCGGTGGCTGGATAAAGGTCAAACAAGTTCCGTTTAAGCCTTTACTTTTACAAAGTAATTACATTGGGGAAAGAGGGAAAAAAGTCACTCAAGAACACTCGATGCTTTCTTCTATCCTGTTTATCTCTATTTTTGATCTATTCTCTGAACATCTCCGATCTATACGCTGAACATTAGAACATAACTAATATAGGTTTTTGATAGATCCCTGACGTCAGGGATCTAATTAGCACCGGGCAGGTGGCTTCTAGCTCCACCTTCATGCAGCGGTGTGGGTCAGTTCCTGGCTCACAGCTGTCACAGGAGGGAAAAATAAAAAAGGGCACAAAGTTGAGGGCTCGTGTGACAGGACCTTCTGGAAGAGATCAGAAGTTCAGCCAATTAGCTGCTGAAAGGATGATGTTGAACTTTGACCACATGTGCTGTACTTCCATTCAACAGAGAGATCTCGTTTTGTTCATTAGGGCCGGCGTGCCACACTTTCCGCTGTCTACAGCGCGCAAATGCACAAGCATCAGAGACAGGGCGAGGGCACAAAAGCTGTAATTACTATTTCACTTCAGTGCTTTGACATTAAGTAGCCAGAGATGAGGAGGGAGCATTTGGGGGAGATAAATAGTTCCTCTTCCTTCTGACTGCAGAAATTCGAAGGATGACGTTTAAAACGTGCTTTGGCTCCAATGTGGAATTTGACATCACCTGAGAAACAGAAGTAACATGGCAGAAACTGGAAACAAGTTGAAGATAAATAAGTGTACTTGTACACACCATGACCAGGTATGACAGGACTGTCCTGGTATTTTATTGTTTGTAGATGGTTCATGTGAGACAGAGCCACAGCACACCCTCTCCTCCACTCACATCTGACCTGACACGTGTTTGATTTGGCATTTCATGACTTAAACATGCAGCTAAATCTTTGTTTGTGCAGCATGTGCGTCAAGGGTGCATCCAAGCACACATGGATATGTGCAAACCTGTCTTCTGTATTTGAACTGGGATTCTCCCACGTCATTCGTAAACGCTTGACCATCTGCGGGCATTCACGCCGCCCTCGGCAGGACTTGGACAGCAGGCCGCCGGCTTAGCGTGTCTACAGTGTTTGTACGGGAATATAATCTGAAATCTGCCACGGGCTGTTTATTTCAGCTTCAAGAGTTGTCTTAAAGCAGAAAAACTAGACTGAAAGTTGAGGTGTGATGCAAACTAACCGGTAATTACAGCAGAGAAATAAACTTTCCGAGTGAAAGGAGCCTCATGTCAATTCAGGAATCTCACAGCCGGAAGGGGAAAAGCTACTCTTTCTGATACTGTGACAGCGGGGTTAACAGGCTGGGAAGCAAACTGCATAATGAGATGTGTAGCAGCGATGCTCTTATGTGTTTATTTACACAGGGCAGAGCCTGAATTCCTGGACCTGGCTCTGGAATCTCTGCAGCAGGGTGTACTTGAGAGGTAAGTACCATCTCATATCTCATCTCTGATGGCTGTGGCTGGAATTTTTGTGAGAGGATTGCTTTAGTCTTTGTCCTGTGCTTCTTTTCTAATAGAAAATCCTGAAACGAAGATGTTAAATGAAATGTTTTACCTCCTGAAGCGCCTCAGATGTGACCGATTATTGGACAACTGGAGGTGTTACCGGGCACCGGCTGAAGCGTGTTTACTCTAAAATGAGCACGGTCATCACCCCTCTCACTCTCAAACCTTGGATTCTGGTAAGACCTCCCAAAGTTTCATTATTATGGGCAGAGAAAACATATAAACTACACAAAAAAGCATCCACACTTGTTTTTAAACTGACTAGAAAGACAGAATATACATTCCCTTGAAACATCAGATTATTAGGACATTAAAGTCACAACAGAGATATACTGTATGTTCAGGCCAATGGCAGTGATGGAGTCTGGCCGTCTGGTACACAACTGTATCAAAATGGATGCACAGAAAGTGATGCTTTTAGCTGGAAACATCCCTACCGCAACATTAGATTTTTCATTTTTCATTTTTCACTTTTTCACAACTTAACAAAGTAAAATTGTGGTTAGCAGCAGAGTTTCTTTTCCATCAGTGAACACTGAACTTCTGGCAATAAACATTTGAAAAAAAGAAAATGCAGAGTCAAAATTAATGATTTGCAGGTGGAGTTGCTTATATTTCTCAGCTTATTTTAAGTACAAAGAGCAGGAGAGGGAGGATTTTCCTACAGTTGCATCAGTAAAATGAATGATGAAATAAAAGGGCCAAAGAAAAAAAAATGGAAGAAAGTGTAAACAGGTGGTAACTTCACACACACACACACACACACACACACACACACACGCACACTCACACATCTCATCAATTGGTGTTAAGACTGTGGAACTACAGAGATCATTTTAATTATTATTATTCTTTAAGTGATGAGGAGCAAACAGAGAAAAACTTCTGGCGGCAGAAGAAATGAAAAGCAGAGCAGACACAGGTGTGTACCCCCTCGCTGAGACAGAGGGTCACCGAGCAGGCGGCTTCGTTTCTATTTTAAGAGACAACAGGCAGCAAGTGATTGACAGGGGACAGCTGGGAAGAAGGATATGAAGGAGTGTGTGATCAGTGCTGCGTGAACATAGGTGTCACTTACTGAGACTAAGTGAAACAAAGCAGCGGTGTTAATGAGAAATGATGAATGTTCTGCAGCTCCCACTTCTGTCAGGTTTACTCTAACAAAACCAACCTGCAAAACAAAGACCGTCATCTGTGGAACGTTAACAGACAAGCCAGAATCCACTTAGACGTGCTGCTCTCAGACTGATAAACAGGCAGAGTGTAAGTCCTGCACCGTGTACAGGCATTTTTAATATATTAGCTTGTTTTGTTGCCGTTAATTGAACGTCAGTATGAATGAGCAAAAAGCAAAGAACAGAAAGCACCCAGTGCATCCTTGCTGTCTTAATCCAGTCGGGCCAAAACAGAGGGATGAATCCTGTACGTGTAGAGGTCTGGAGCATTTGTTCTTTTGGGAGAAAAAACATAGATATGGCTGCAAGGTTTAGGAACGTCAGTAACTAGCACTAAAGTCACCTGAGGCCAAGAAAAGTTTGAACATCCTGGAGTATCCAGCACATGCAGAAACGATCTTGTGCTCTGATCAGGAAGTGTTTTCCATACTGTCCTGTTTCAAACAACCCCTCCTTATGCCCTGTCGCTGACTGTGTGGCTTTCTTTTGGCATCTGGCCCCTTTATGTAGACACATCCCTAATCAGAGTTCACACAGAATAACTCTAATCATGATGCCTGTCTGAAAAAAAACTCCCTGCACTTTGCTCACTGAACAGCACTTTAGAAGGGTGCTTTGATATGAGGGAACAGCTAAGTGGGAGGGGACTCGTGGCGGAAGTAGTGTCAGTACCTCGTCCTCCCACAGTTCATCTAATAAATAAGTCAATAGGTGTTAATAAAAATAACCTTATAAAAATACACACCAGTAAATACTTAGAAACAACAAATAGAACAGTTAGATGTGGTTTGTTGAATATGCGATCTCTTCGGTCTAAATCTCTTCTAGTTAATGATTTAATAACAGATAATCTGTCTGATATTTTCTTTCTCACGGAGACTTGGTTGCAGGATGAAGAATATGTCAGTTTAAATGAAGCAACTCCATCTAGTCATATTAACTATCATGTTCCTCGAAGCGCAGGCAGAGGAGGTGGAGTGGCAGCAATCTACCGCTCCAGCCTTCAAGTCAATCCCAAACCTAAAGCTACCTGTAGCTCTTTTGAGAGTCTCTCTCTCAGCCTTTCTCACCCAAAACTGGAAGTCAGAAATGCCAGTCTTTATTAGCTGTGGTGTATCGGCCACCTGCGGCTGCTTACACACAGTTCCTGGCTGAGTTTTCAGATTTCCTTTCTAGTTTAGTGGTCAGTACAGATAAAGTCATTATAGTGGGTGATTTTAACATCCATATGGATGATGATACTGACAGTCTTAGGACAGCATTTAACTCACTGTTAGATTCAGTAGGTTTTTCTCAGTTAGTAAATGAACCACCTTACTGACATAATCACACTCTGGATCTTGTTCTCATTTATGGTTTAGAAACTGAGAACCTGTTAGTTGTTCCCCAAAACCCCCTCCTCTCAGACCACTCACTTATAACCTTTGATTTCACTCTAGCGGACCGAG
Organism: Pao palembangensis; assembly: GCA_015343265.1. NCBI lineage: Eukaryota > Metazoa > Chordata > Actinopteri > Tetraodontiformes > Tetraodontidae > Pao > Pao palembangensis. The sequence goes on along the minus strand of CM027087.1, from coordinate 11,675,450 downwards.
CAGCACACGACAGGAAGGTTCACTACAGCAGGTGTCTCTCTGAAGATACCAGAAAGATTTGTAGCTAAAATTGCAGCACTGCTCCCTCTAGCACCTCCTACTGGTGCAACAGATCATGCTGATCTAAATGTTACTCCTGCAGAAATTGATTGCTTTGTCAATGACACTGCAACCACACTGCGTATAGTTTTAGATTCGGTTGCCCCACTGAAGAAGAGGTTCACACACCATAAATGACTGGCTCCGTGGTATAACGCAAATATCCAAACCCTTTAGCAGGTATCAAGACGGATGGAGAGGAAGTGGTATTCATCCAGATCAGCTGATTCCCAAAGCGCTTGGAAAGACAGTTTATTGACATATAAGAAGGCCCTCCATAAAGCCAGAACAGCTTACTACATTTCATTAATAGACGTAAACAAGAACAACCCGCGTTTTCTGTTTAACACCATAGCTAGGTTGACAAAGAGTCATAGCTCGGTTGAGCCTTCTATTCCTGCAGCTCTTAGCAGTGAAGACTTTATGAGTTTCTTCACCAATAAAATCACTAACAGAGAAAAGCTCGATCAAGGTCGCTCCATGACAACTGATGAGCTGCGAGTGTCAGTAATCCCGTCTAGCCCTGATCCACCTCTGGACAGCTTCCTGCCCATAGACCTCCCTGAGCTGACCTCCAGCATTAATGGATCTAAACCAACCACATGTCTCCTGGACCCCATCCCAACTAAACTTTTCAAGGATGTCTTTCCTCTGATCGGGGCCTCAATATTAGATCAGATCAGTTTATCTTTGACAACAGGTTATGTACTTCAGGCATTTAAAACTGCTGTTATCAGACCTTTACTTAAAAAACCTTCATTTGACCTTCATTTGACCCAGGTGTCTTAGCAAACTATTGACCGATATCCAACATCCCATTCATCTCTAAGATACTTGAGAGGCTGGTTGTGAGTCAGCTAACCGATCACCTAAACAGGAATAGTTTGTTTGAAGTGTTTCAATCTGGTTTCAGAGCTCATCATAGCACAGAAACAGCACTGGTTAAAGTCAGTATTGACCTCCTCATGGCATCAGATCGTGGATTTATCTCTGTACTGTTTTACTGGACCTCAGTGCTGCCTTTGATACTGTAGATCACAGCATTTTATTACAAAGACTACAACATGAGATTAGGATCACAGGGACAGCTCTTGAAATTTTATCTATCAGATAGATTTCATTTTGTTCATGTTAATGATGTTTCCTCAACAAACAATGGTTCATCATGGTGTTCCACAGGGTTCAGTGCTTGGGCCGATCCTGTTTACATGGACCCACTCTTTACATGCTCTGTCTAGGAAATATTATTGAGAGACACGGCATAAATTTTCATTGCTATGCCGATGATATATAGCTGTATTTATCCATGAAACCTGAAGAAACAGAGTAATTAGCCAGACTCCAGACATGTCTCAAAGACATAAAAGACTGGATGACCTCCAATTTCTTACTTTTTAACTCAGACAAAACTGAAGTCATTGTTCTTGGAGCTAAACATCTGAGGACTAGATTATCTGACAGCATTCTGTCTTTGGATGGCATTACTTGGCATTACTGCAAGGAACCTGGGAGTTATCTTCAACCAGGACATGTCATTTCTCCCTCATATTAAACAGGTTTCTAGGACCGTCTTGTTTCACCTCCTTAACATTGCCAAGATCAGGAGCATCCTGTTTCAGCGCGATGCTGAAAAACTCATCCATGCCTTTGTTACCTCTAGACTGAACTACTGCAACTCATTACTGTCAGGATGTCCAAATTATTCCATTAATAACCTGCAGCTGATACAAAATGCTGCAGCCAGAGGTCTGACAGCAATCAGCAAAAGGGAGCATATCTCTCCAGTTTTAGCTTCCCTTCACTGGCGTCCAGTGAAATTTAATTCAATTTAATTCAATTCAATTCAGTTCAATTTTATTTATATAGCACCTTTTACAATAAAATTGTCTCTAGGTGCTTTACAGAGGTAGAAACCCAGAGCCTGAACCCCCAGGTAAGCACAGTGGCAAGGAAACCTTGAGCAGGACCAGGCTTACAAGGAGGAAGCATCCTGCTGAAAGTCGACTGGGTAAAGGAGGAATAGAAGAGGGAGACAGGACAGAGAGAATAAAGACAGAGGGAGAACTGATACAATCATAGAACCATAGAAATACAAACAAAATACAATCATAGAAATACAAACATACCAGACATAATATATATACACATAATACAGCATAGCAGGTTGTTATAAAGAGATGAATGGTGTAGGCAGGTTTTAAAGGGAACAGCAGAGGCAGGTGCTGCCGCTGCATCCTGAAACCTGCTCTCACCACCCAAGTACGGTCTGTGTTCCAGCTCTACCCATCGATTTAAGAGTTCTTTAGAAAGTCCCCAGAGTTTTAGAGTTTGATGTCACAGCTGATTGACACAATCACACAGAACAGAGATCGCTCTGCTTTTAGATTTTTCAACAGGAAGCTAACAGGGCTGAATCATTTCAGCGTTAATAATAAAAATAACAAAATTATACATGAATTTAGCCCCTTTAATTTTGAATTCTGGAATTTTTTTTTTTAACATCAGTTAAATCTGTATTTATCCTAACTGCTGAACTGTGAGGACATGGTCAGGGAGCCACTGATGGTGCCCTGTGGTACCCACCTCTGGGACTCTGGCAGTGGATCTGCTTGAAAGACCACAGAACCTGACTGGCATTGTAAAAAATACCACCTGGTATCATGAATCCAGTCCTGACATGCTTCAACAGACATGTCTCCGTCTTTTCTCCCTGATGTGGAGGCCCCAGCTAGCCCTTTATTCATCAAAGCTGGATCGCCAGCTGAAGAGCAACAGGTGTTTCTACAATGACAGAAGTAAAAAAAAATGTTCTGTTAATGTGTAATTAGATAAACACAGGAATAACCTGCAGGTTAAAATCAACAAAGGCAAAAGTGTAACAGATTGCTCTATTATGTCATAAACAAACAGGAACCATTTCTAAGAATATACCCCACTCTGCCCTAACACAAGATAATAATAACAATGACAATAACCCTGCTGTCTTTGCTGACAGATATCATACATATGTAGAAGGATGAGAAAATATATGCAAACAAATGTCAACCTTAAAATGAAGACAAAACCAGGACCATGAGCAGTGAGGCATATACATGCTCCAAGCCTATTTATGTCACATTTCTGTATGAGCTGTGATCCGCCCACTGGAATATTTTGCCCAGGGGTGAAATCCAGGAGAAGAAGATGTTACCTGTCACGGCAGCTAACAGCCAAACTTCATATTAGAGCTTCAGTGGTTCAAGTGATACAAACGCTGATGAAACTATGCCACTCCCAGATCTTCCACAGGGGCACCACAGAATGGTTTGGAGACGGGAGAAATTATTGGGTGTGTTCTTTCAGAGGACGGCACCAATACAATACAGGGTGCAACAGTGCATTCTAGTGGCCAACTGGATAATTGCAGGATTATAAAATGACATAGTTAGGTTATTTTTGTTGGGATTTCGTGGCTTATTAACTAATCGTCCCATGAAGTCATTTGTTACTTGATGTATTTTTATTTCAATGGGTATGAATTGAAATGAGGCTTGTTTTCAGTGTTGTTTTTAGATGTAGATGACTGGATGGAGGCGGTGCGGTGTAATGGACCGCTTCAAGTGATGGTCATGAAAAGAGACTACAGTAGAGATTACATTTGCAGGATGCACTTTAGAAGTCATAAGTATGATGCATGGTGTAAATATACATTATCCACAGTCACCCATCCAGGGACAAGCAATTGCAAATTCGAAGGTAAAGGTGAATATTCATGGTCACCAGAAAACAGCCATCCATGCACTTTTGACATGATTTCATGCGTCTTATCCAAGCACACAGAGTGCGGATTCATTGTCAGTCACACAATGCCGTGTTTCAACATTTAAATGGCTGTTTTGTAAGATCTAAAGTTATTTCTCACCAGCGAGAATTTTTGGTTGAATCTGGGCCAGAGGAGCCCAAAGCAGAGTGTGGAATGTGGGTCAAATGTAGCCGCGCAGCATCTTTTACCCACTCTCAGGAGTTCCAGAAGAAGGGCCTGTGACTGCGTTGCAGCATTTGTTTGATCTCGGACGGCAAAATATGCAACAGTCAATCAAGCGAGCTAAAATAAGAGAAAACATCAGGTGTTGGCTTTGATCCTGAAATATCGCAACAATTAAAACGGCATTTTTATGGAGAAAGTGATGCTTCCCAGAGGACACGGTCTAATATGCACTCAGCTCACAGGGAAGATACCACTGGCTATGCACTGGTACCTCTCTGTACACAGATGGTCTTGAAATAAAGTGACAAGGACATTTGTGTCTGCCTCAGGCTGGGTTATAATAACTTTGCTGACCTCATAACATTTAGCACCATCGTTTCATCAATATTTTGATCTGACAGTGAACAAAGTGTGTTTCGCTGCAAGGCACGGCTCTGCTTTTAGTCTCCAGCTTCCTCTCTTGTTATTCTCAAGCGTGTCTTGGGCAGCTATTTGCATCCTTTTCTGCAGCACATCTGCATGCGTCTACGTTTAAGATGATTGACCAGACATTCTTCTTCTGGGGAGGAAATGAGCCAGATGCGGCCTGTTGTCTCTCATTAGTGACATGCAGCTCCCTTTTTAAACAGACAGACTGCTCTGACTGTGTGTGACAGCTGGAGACGAGCACATAAAGAGAATAAAACAAATCAGAGCAATTTTTATGATGATTTGTTTTAATTCCTGGTATGTTTGAGGGGGGGATGAGGAGATGCTCTCTCAGAGAAAGTGTGTGTTTCAGACTAGCGCCATGCCATTGCAAATCTGTTTATTCTGCACAATTTGGCATCAAACACAACAGGCTGTTGAGCGCTGGCTGTTGCTTGTGGTGCCCCATTAAAATGGAATTTATTGCCGCCTTAAGAGCAAGCCCGAGCCCCACATTTTTCGCTCTCCTCTCAAACGCACATTTTCTCCCCTGGTGGTGTTGGTGCAGGGCGCATTCTGTTCCCTCCTTCTGCAACAGCTGTCAAGCAAGTCATCAGAACAGCTCATTACAGGTCGAAACAGAGGCATGATGTGACTGGTGTGCCCACCTACCTGTCAGCACATCACCGCTCATGTGCTGCTTATATATCGAGCCATCAATCAACACAGAACAAGCAGAAAGTTGAGCTAGTTCACTGTCCAGCACATCTGGATGACAGAAATCATTAGAACATGCGTGATAATTGGGCCACAATCACTTAAAAACTTTCACCTGTTTAGTTCACACTTGTAACCAGATTGAGGAGTGAAAAAGTGTGAACTCGTGGCTGCATAAATCTCCTCAGCCAATGATAAATTCATATTTAATGACCATGGCTATCGTCTGCGAAGGAGAAGCATTCTTTCATTATTGCCTCTTTCCCCCGCTGCTTGGTCGAGATAATTGATTTCTCTGTGGTAACAAGGTATCGACCACGCACGGTAGCAGGCTGAGAAGATGGTTCGATTCAAAGGAGGGGTGGAGAGACGGAGCAGAGGGCAGAAAAGAAAAATAGAGAGAATCGGGGAGCTGGAAAAGAAGAAATAAAGCGAGTGAGAGAGAGAGAGAGAGAGCAAATGCACTGAAAGCCAACAAGCCATGCAATTATTTGCCGTTTTTAAAAACTGCCTGGCTTTAGGTGGGTGCAAGTTGGACAAAAATTTGTTTTTAGGGCTTTTATAATCCTGCTGAACATAGTTTGGTATAACAGTGTTGTATGTTTAAGTCACCAAATGGAAAGCATATTGATCACAATCTGTCCCATAATTCTCTGAAAACCGTGTCACCATCAAATCTGGACGGCCACTTTTCAGAACACATGCTCAGCCGGCTTCGAGAGCACCGTTTCTGCTTCCTCCTGTTTATGCATTTGTTATTCTCAAGTGTGACAAACTGCCCGTTTTTATGCGGTCCCTGAAGTGAATTTTCGCTTGGATTCTATAAACATCCAAACGTTTCCAGTTGGTTTTCTAAATAAACAGAACAGAGGAATTGCCCCGCAGCAAGTGACAAAATATGCAAAACGAAAACAGCAAATTCGGGGCACTTAATGAGATTTTGTCTGATAGTTAACACGAGTCTGCGCTTCAACAAACATATCGATCTCGCACACGTGGATCTGACCGCACTTATTGAGTAAACATCTCTCAGGTGCTGACATCACCGGCCCTGACCTCACGCAGGGATCGCTGCGTGGTGCACGGTGCAACGACCGTGCAACGACTATGGCTGCATTTTCAATCACTCAACAATAACTGAATTAAACAATCTATTGATTTCTGAGCTTCCGCAGACGGCAGATGTGGTTCCTCCTGCCTGTAGTCGACTGTATAAATAGAGGAGTTAAACAGTGCTGCTGCTGTTGTATGTTTACCAGTTTAGATTCTAATTTATTTAAGAGCTCTTAATTGGACTAGTAAGTCATTTGGCCCATTCTGGTCCCACAGAAGAGTAAAGCTCTATCACTGTACCCCGATGCATGCTGGGATGTGGCGCTAGAGCGACGCAGCGCACAAGCGTCGTCTGCAGCAGCCGAGCGTCTGTGCCGCACGGCGCGGCATAAACAAACACGCAATTCCCCCTACGAGAGCACAGATCAACACACGGGAGACCCAATTTCGGGCTAATGAACTATTAATGCTGATTTGAAATTCAAACATTTTTGGAGGGGGCCTGTGCGCTCCTCCACATGTGGATGGACCCCGACAGCTGCGCTCAAAGCTCAACAGCCCTCGTGTGTCGTTGGAGCTCCGGATTGAATGAGGTCATTTAAAATATATGTCAATGGGCTCAGCCTGGTTTAGCAGCCTGCACAGCAACTGCTAATGGCCTTACTATAAGATGAACAAATGACCCATGATTTATTTCATAATAATGTTAGACCTCACTGCCTGCCCACTCAGCCCAATAGATTATGGAAATATCTATAATGACTATTGGAACAATGAGCTAAATTACATTATCATTCAGCACCATGTCCTCCTTGAAATAACTGGCGCTGTGCTTCTGCTCTCCAATAAAGATGTTGAACAGTATCACACATTCATCACACCAGGAAAATTGTGTTAAACATAAACCGGAAATTTAAGCATCTGATGAGGTATCGCTAATGCGTGATCGTTTAAAAATTATATATATATATTTATATATGTATTTTTCACATGCTGTAGATCCATATTTTCTTAAGGTTCATCAACTTGTTTACCCCATAAAGACAAATAAAACTCACCAAGAGATATAACAGAAAAATCATTTATCCCACAAATTATTTGGAGACAGTTTCAGTAATATCTAACTGCCATTTCATTTGAAAATAAAATGTGCTTTAGATTTTTTTTCTTGTATTACAACTTTAAACACACATGTACAAAACTCTCATTCAACAAAAAATATAGATTTAATTGAGTGAATACTGTGAACTATAGTTTTTGGCAATGTTACCAGTGATGAAAAATGAGAGAGGCAGACAGACATTTACTGAGACAGGAAATCTTTAGCGTGCATGAAAATCACTTTTCACATTATGAAATAGATATAATTCAGGATGTATTTTTATTTGGTGCCAGCCAGGCCTGAGGCCTGAGGCAAAGCAAAGCAAAAACAAAAAAAAAAAAAAAAAAACAGCAGCGATTTGTTTAATCACATGATTTACGTTTGTAGTTACACTGATATGTTAATGTGATAGTGTACTGATTGTTAAACTACTGACTGCTTGAGAGCATAATTTGCAGTAGACACTCGTCATTGGTTAAAACTTGTGAATCGAAACTGGCGCAGCGGCGCCCTCTAGTGGCGTATACTCCCAAGTATAAAATATGGCTGAAGGTAGCAGTGCAAAATGTACAAATAAAACAACCCAGTTACAATCAGTTAACATAAAAATGTAGCTTAAGTGGATAAAGTGTCGTGATTGGTTGATGTCACAGAAAACAGTCAACAAATATATAAGAAAAGTGTCACAAATCATAAAAACAAAGATTTCATTTTGAGGCAAACTGCATAGGAAACATGGATGACAAAAATAAAAATTATACTGTCTATTCAACAGATTCGAACAGCCTTGATACTGCAGTTAGAACCACAAGTGCAAAGGCTGACCAGAGTAGCCTCAAACACAAACTATATATTAGAAACAGAAGACAATAATGATCATTGGCTGGGTTTGGTTAGTCTTTAAAGGTATGAAACCTCTCACAATCACAAAGGTCTTCATGGTTTTGGTCAATAATAAAATCAGTATGATGATACTAAAAAAAAAAAAAAAACTTTAAAAAAGGCATGTGCAGAATAAAATATTTGATTAGAAGGGTAGAAGGGTTTTTTTTTCATACAATACTTGATGAAAGCAAATTAGTAGTGTTATATGCTAAATTTTGCTCAGCAGGTTTCCCACATTATTATCTAAATATAAATATTATAGTTTAAGTTACCCATGGATAGAACACAGGGCAAAATGTTTTGGTCACTGTCGGTTACTTTAGCTGTGGAGAAGCGAAGAAGTTGGCCTGACTGTGAGACGCAGCTGACGCTTTCTTGCTCCCAAATCTGAAAACAGAAAGCGCCAGAGAGAAATGTTGATTTCAGCAAGAACATTTGTAGTAAAACAATCAGCAGTGAGCAGTCTGCATGCCAACGTTGCATCTGTTACACGCTTTACATTCAGTCCTCCATCTGAGTGAGGAGATTATTTTACTCTGTGAGTAAAATCAGACTTACATGGTGGTGCTGGAGAGGGTGTGCATAACACGCTGGGACAGCGAGCTAGAGGAAGGCGTTTTCACCATCTTCTGGTGCTCTGGAGTCGTCACTGGTCCCAAAATGCTCACTATAATTTGATAAGTTCTTGGTTTCTAACAGCTGACAAAGTGCTTTTGAAGGTCTTCTATTGTATGTGTCAACATCACCCTGATTTACCTTTTTGATCTGGAGTGTGAGGAACACTGTCCATGCCGATATTATCTGGATAAGCAAACTGGTCCCAGTACTTGGCTGGAATACTGAGCAAGCGCTCGATAACCTAGAAAGGAAAAACAAATCCAGAGTTTTTTATCTAAAATTACAATAAAAAGCAACCTTGATACAACTGTACTGCTCAGAGGAGGCCGAGCCTTCACTTTACCTTTGGTTGTCTGCTTGTGTCTTGCAGGATGGTCATGGGGTCTGGGTCAGGAACGGCGTGACCTACCAGAGTGGGACCAAACACCCTGGCCAGGTTTCTCACATCCATCTTAGTGTCGATGCATTGGGAGACTCTTTAGGGGGGAGCGGAAGAGTGACAAATGAAGACACTTACACATTTTTAAAGTTCAGACATTCTTTCTAGCTAAGAGTTTGATATTTACCATGTGGACAGTTAAAGCAACTGACTAAACTTACTTTTGCAGATGGACCATTAAACAGGCTAAAGTGTCTCTGTTGGGTCGAGGCAGCTCACTGATGGCCTGATACATCATGGCCAGACTGTTTCCATCGTCCATGATTTCTTTAAAAAAGAAAAAAACCCCAATGATGTATTAATAAGTCCCAGAACAAAAATGCCACATACTGCCAGCCATGTTCTGCATCGGCAGGTCTCACCGGCTGCTTCAGTGAAGGCTTTGTTGAGCTGGAAGGTGAGCAGTGGCTCTGGGAGTTTCCGGAAGAAATCCTTGAGGACACCTGTTATGACATTGATATCCTCTACTTTGCTGAGCGAAGGTAAAGTTTTTCCTCTCACTAACTTCTCTTTCAGTTCTTTCACCAAGCGCTCATGGCCAGAGACTCTGTACAGGCCAACCTGTGCCAGAGGAAAGGGATAAACAAATGAGCTCCACAAGACTGAAAGTAAAGGAGGACATGTATGTGACAAGTGTACAAGGACTTGGTTCTTCTAACCTCATGAAGGCCCCTCTTCTCAATCTCCTTAATGCAATAGATAACCAAAGCAGGTATTTGGGGGGAGGTCACAGGAGCAAAGTCAGCCAGGGTGGCCTGCTCAACACAATACATCCATTTAGATTTCCATGGAATTAATAACGGAAACTTAAGGTGTAGAGAAAAGGCAAAATATAGACCAGCACCTCTGTTGTCTTCATGGGAGTGCTAATGGTGATGGGATTACAGGGCACGGGGCAGCGGTCACGGCACTCTGGGTGGGTCACCACCCGACAATCCTGGCAGCGAAGACACATCTTTCCAAACTTTGTTCTCCTTCCACAAGCCACACAGAACTCAGACTTGATCACCTTAACAAGAGAAGCATCACGTTTGTTCAGTACATGAGTATGTAAAAACGGGGTTATATCCAGTCTCTAGCCGTACCGTTTTGGGGATAAAGTGGTGTTTCTTTCCTCGTCCAGGGGTTCGCAGTTGAACTGGATCTGAGACCGGAGTGCTGGGAGCCTCACTGGCCGTCTCAGACTGGTCAGTAGTGGTAGTATCAGTCCATGCTTTGGCAGCTGTGAAGATAAACAAGTGAATACAAATATTCATTCTGTTTTAAGGCTTTTAACATAAATGTATAGTTCTTTTAATGAAAATATTACCACTCTTTCTGCTCCGTGTCCAGTATGGCACAGTTTCAATGGTGGAGACAGCTTCAAGAGCACCACCGTTCACAGGCAGGGTGATGGTAGTTTTAGCCACAATGGACTCATTGATCTGGACATATGATTTGAAAATAGGCAAGTGACATTCTTAAATGTGTACTTATAGGTTGCCAAATTTGTGTTATTTTATTATTAATCCATTTTTTTTTTTTTAATGTTACTGTAATTCAACTGCAGAGGTCAGCATTACCTTTTCAGATGTGCGTCCAGTGGAGCGAGGTTTCTTCAGTGCTTGAGGAGGGACTTCTGGAAGTCTTCTAGATGAACGCTGTGGGTAAAAATGTTAAAGTTAACTTTTACAAACATATTTCTCCCCTCATATATATATTTCTTAGGGAATATGAGGGAAAAAAAATCTGTAATTACACTGATTGTGCTAATAATTGATCACATTCATCCTTACCTCACACTTATTGGATATATTAGTGAACTCATACAACTCAATGCATTTTATTCTTATTTCAGCAAAGCCATTACTCACTCTTTTCTGACGTTTTCTCAACCTCACCGTCTTCATCACAGAGGAATCCCATTCCTACAGGCACAGTTAAAAGTATCACCATAGTACTGATCCACAAACAACAAATATAGTAAAATATTCAGTAAAACTTGAAGCTTTGTTGGTATACCAGTGAGTCGTCAGTTTGGTCATAGCTGATGTCTGACAGCAAGGTAGTTGATTCATTGATGGTGGTTAACCTGTAGAAGAAAATCAAGATACCACTTATCCTCAGCAGGACAGACCTCTTGTGTGGCCTTGAAATATGGTCATAAACTTATTACAACATAAACCCTATTACAACAGCAGGTGTGCATCTTTAAACAACTACAAATAATTAATTGATTGTATGTTCTGGATTTGACCTTTGACTGGAGTTGAGGTTGTTTTTGGCAGCCTGGGAGTGAGAACTGAGGAAGGCCAGGGCCGAGCGCTGCTCCTCACTCAGGTGAACACTGTTGCCATTACCATCGGAAATCAAAAGCTCCTTGATAAGCTGTAGCTGTTGTTCCTTTTTCATCCACATAACACAGAGCAAATCCATTTATAAGGATAACATCTAGCTTTTCCATACGTCCTAAGAAGTTTGCAAGTATTACAGTGTTATACCCACTAGTTTCTCGTAGACTGCCTCAGCTTTTTGACGTCGGCGGATCTCCACATCAACCTGGTTGCGAGCATGCTTTAATTTGACCTCCAGGGCCCCTCGCTCTGTCTTTACTTTAGCCAGCACCTCTTTGCAGGAAACCAGCTCCTCATCAGCCCGCATCCACTTTTTACGGCAGTTCTCAAAGTTCACTGCCATCTGGAGGAACTCTGCGTTTCAAAATTAATAAGAACATTTCCCAAGTTTTTCTTTCTTTAAAGTTTTACAGTTGAAAACCACTTTAGTGAGATGAATAACATCACAGTGTCTACCACACTGTCAGACAGAGGGAACAAATTTCAAAACACAGTGTTGAAGTAACTTACGTGGTTCAATGCTCTCATTCAGACCATCCGTCTGTGCCCTCATAAGCTGAAACTGGTTGTACAGGTTTATCATAGGCGACTCCATTGTAGATTACTGCAGCTTGATTAGCTAAAGTTTACATATAGTTAGGTTATTACAAGGAAATGTTTGATGATCGTCGTCAGTGTTGACATTTTACAGAAAGGCCAGTGATGAATCGGTAGCTTTCGAAATTTAATGTTAGTGTTAAATAAACAGTAGCACCAAAATACACTAACATTTCTGAACTGTATTTTTGGATGAAGCGAACCAATATGCGTAGGGATAACGATATTTTGACCATATTAATATTCTAAATAAGCATTGGTTATACCAGACATTATGGCTGGGCCTTTGTAAAAACAATATCCATGCTAACGTTAGCTCGACAATGTTGAAGTAACTTACTCACTTCACCCCAAGTGTGTGTAGCATACAAATAATCAATTACACACGTACTTTACTCGTACAATGATTCGGCTCCGTTGGTAGTGCTGACATGTAAAAAGACCAACCTTCGGTGATAAGAGCAAAGTATCGATCCCTATTCTAAAATAAAAAACAGCAATGCCACACCTCCTGTCTCCAATGAGCTTATGCGTTCTTCTTCAAACTTCAAAATCAGCGCCGGTTTTTCTTCTTCGCTGGTAAGTTTGCAACTCGGTCGCCATCCTCCGTTCATATTTATAACTGCACATTGGTGTCATCGGGTCTTAGAAATAAAGCCCATTCTCTACCATTTAGGAAAGGCCTACAACAATAATAATAACAACAATAATTACAATGTATTTAAAAATATTTTAATTAATTAATTAATTAATTAAATTTATTTTTTAATTAATTAAATTAATTTTTAATTAATTTAATTTAATTAATTAAACCCCAGCAAAGAAGAGGAAAGAAATAAACGTCACAGCATTTCTATCCCCTACCTGTCTGGAGTTTCAGAAAAATTCAGGAGAATCTTCCAAAAACATGACATTCCAGTACAGTTCAAACCCTCCAACACACTCAGACAGAAACTGGTCCACCCAAAAGACAAGACACCAAGACACAAACAAAGCAATGTTGTCTATGCTGTACAGTGCCAGGAGGAATGCAAGGAACTGTACATTGGGGAAACCAAACAGCCCCTCCATAAACGAATGGCCCAACACAGACGTGCCACTTCTTCAGGACAGGACTCAGCAGTACACCTACACCTAAAAGAAAGCGGACACTCCTTTGAGGATAGTCAAGTACGTGTGCTGGCCAGAGAAGATCGCTGGTTTGAGAGGGGTGTCAAGGAAGCCATCCACGTCAAGTTGGAAAAAACCATCTTTAAACAGAGGTGGTGGACTAAGGCACTTTCTGTCACCCACGTACAATGCAGTTCTCCACTCATTTCGTCAGCATTCCAAACATTCACGCTGTTTGACCAGACCTGGAGACTCATTAACATGTGACCCAACAGACAAAGGGGAAGCACCCCAACCGAAACTAGATGAACGACCCTGCCAACCACCCTGCCAAGGACTCTCAGGTGACCACCCGGGCCATTAACATGCCAATGGTCCACAGGGCTATATTTTCAAGCTCTGCCCCAGCAAACTTAGAACTGAAGAAGCTCTCTGGAGAGAGGGCGAAACGTTTTCAAGGAAACCTTTCAGTCCAGTTGACACAGAGAAATCTACTTTGGATAACCATGACCTGGATGATTGAGAATCTACACAGACATTTAAACTTATAAAATTTTATTTTGGTTAATAACTTAAGAGTACTGAACTGCCCTGTCCTACAGATATTTGAAGTTAGAGTCTTTCAATATGTGGGTCTCCATTATTGACTGTACCACTTAAGAACATTATTAACTTCAAGTTTATTCAATTATCACCCCTGTCTAGAATTTAATAATACCTTAAATTATACAATATGCTGTTGTAAAGCTAATGCATGATAGCACCATCAATCAGTTATGATGGTATATCTGGGTGGAGCGGCTCTCTGGTGCATCATTTAATGAGTATAAGATAGAGTCAGACTCAGATACTAAATCCATTTCATGATAAAATATGGATGTACTATTAACACATTGAGATTTTTTTTTCTAAACAAATCAGGTCCATAAGTTGACTTGAAATAATATAATTTGTCAGTCAGTAAGTGCCTTCTGTCCTAATCAATTATTATCTGTATCTGAATATCCTCCTTATGCTGTTAATTCATGTCTAATCTTAACATCCATAAACTAGTGCTAGTGCTATCTCCAGAAACATAATCTATTCCACAAAACAGAGCCATTACCAAGAGATTATTTTAAACCACATTTTATTTGACAGGCAGCATAATCCAACACACCCCCATAATCATACAAAATGTTGCACACCGGATGATTGTAAGAAAATGTCTGTACATGTGTCCAAGCTGCTTTTAAGACACAATATTTACCTGAAGAACGAGTTCACAGATTTTAGCTGTCTTTCTAAAAGGCGTATGTATATTTCAATGACAAGGTCTGTAGTTTTTAAGTGCATTTAGGAGTGAACCAATTATCAATAGACTCTAATGCACCGAAGTATCTGAGAAAGCCCATGCAGATTCTGCTGACTACAGGGACAAGTCCCAAGTAGTGGCACTGCTGGAAGGGTAATGGATTCCTCAACAGACTCAAGGGAAACTGGCAAATATACATTTACTTAAGAGGCTGCAATAGGCAGAACACACCCCCTTTTACATCCTGTGAGTGTTTGTTCTCACAAAGCAAATCATTATTAATCACAGATTCATAAAACATGTTTGATGGTTTTTTGTTTTTTTTTTGCCCTATTAACATTTCTTTATGGATCTTAAATGAGGTAAAATGCATAGACAAACCAACCAACACAATCAAAAGCTTGTATCGGTTTTGGACAAAATATACCGAGCCTTGAAATAAACTATTTTTAAATAGTTCCAGTTTTCTTTAAAATTGTGAAACATTACTGTATATTGTAAATTTAACGTCTGTAAATTTGTCCAGACTGCAGTATTGGCCATTCCATTGTATAACAGCAGTGTTGTCTCAGTGTGGCTAAGTGATTCTGCAGGTAGGAGGAGAAGCTCTGGAACACATAATGTGCACGAGGGCAGCCCAAACATCCCATTAATTGGATCACAAGTGGAATATCCCTCTCAGAGTGGTTACTGGAAAGGCTCTTCCCTTCATTGCTTCAATAACAATAAGATTTCTATGGTCCATTTTTGAAACCTGACACTTGGTAAACACTCAGATTCGAACATATTTCTAAGTAAAGGAAACAGGTCATGTCTCCCTGGCTGGAGAAAAAAGGGGAGGTGGTGCTAGAAAAATATATTTATTGAAGCAAAATCATCTCAGAATTATTCCAGATAAAACTGCAGTCCCTGCACTTTTAGATGTAAATCCCAGATTTATTTAAATAATTCCAGACTGTTCACACAGACAAGGTAGTGCTAAAGGCTGAAGATACATCATGATGCAATTCTTTGTCTATAATAAAGTAGAAAATTTGCTTTTTCAACCCCCTGGATTTCTCAAAAGCAAAAACTATAAAATAAATTACAGCAACAGCTAAAGTATGATGATTCACTGCCAGTGCACAAAGAAGTGATTTAAAACACAAAGTGCTAATCATCTGGTTTTATTTTTTAAGTTAAAATGAGGATCCTGCATGCAGAGAACTTATACACAGGTTCCTGTTGTCTCAGTCTCTCAGTGGCGAACATCCATGAGACAGCATGCAGCCGATACTGTAGCTGCTGGAAGTTAATACAGTCAAAACAGGCAACAGTGTGGGCTTTCTCTGGAAAAGTCTTCATGACCTCACAGTGCAAATTAGAATAACAGCAATGAGAATGATAGCCACGGCAGTGCCTATGAGTGCAAGCAGTTTGCAGACCCTGACCCGGCGAAGAGTGGCCTCTTTCCGCCTGAGAAGGGCATCATAGCCCGGGGTATAGATATCGTCCATCCAGTACTCCATGTTGTTGGGATTCAGAGACTCTTGAGCCTGAGGAGCATTGTGACATAAATTTGAGACCAAATAGACCATTTGTTTAAAAATATGAATTCAATACAAGACATAATTTAATACAAGCTATAATGTATAATATAGTCGACTTTTAGATCAATAAAGCTTACTTGTAAATCCAAAGGTGTGACCCGTGACTCTCTGTCGTCTATAGTCCATATGGGCCTCCCCTTCCCCTCGACCATCCTGGAGTCCACCATTTTCCCAGAGGTGAGTCCACCTGTCATTTTGCTTTCTTTTTGGCGGAACAAAGATGAGTTAAACACCTGATCCACCAGGTTGGAGGACTTTTGGGATATAAGATTAGCTGTGCTGCCTGTCTGATCTGCCTGGAAAGAAAAGGGGTCAAATGCAGGTTTTATATGTAATGCACAGCTGTGCATGTGCCGTCATTTGTGCAGGTTTTATATATAATGCACAAATGACGACACATGCACAGTTTCAAGTTGAATGTTCAAGCATATTTTACAACCTGAGTAACAAAAAAATCTGTCAGTATTGCTTTGCCATTCACACCACAACAACGACAATTACTGTCAGGGTTTAAATTAACCACTAACTGATCTCCATAGGATATTAACCGACCACATGTGTGGTCTAGTGTCTCTCCAACAGAACAGAAACTAAAACCCAAACATACTGGTAAAGACTACGGACATAGTGATTAAAGGTTAAGGAGAAAAACAAAAGGAATCTGATTTTGAATTGAATCAGTCTACCTGTCCTTGTGAAGCCTTTTCGTCTTTATTTTTAGAGAAAGACACCGTCCAGTCTCTTGCAGAGGTTGAGACGTTTGGCTGTTTGGTATCAGAGACAATCTTCTCCTCTAGCTGCACCTTGGATGCACGGCGAGAAGATGCATCTTTCTTTCCTTCTTTCCTGCATTTTGAATCTGTCTGACTTTTGTTGTTCTCTGTTTTCTCTCCAGGAGTGTTCCATCGGCTCCAGTCCAGACTGCTGGTGCTGGTCCCTGGAAACAGACGTCCAGATGCAGACAGAGGCTGCGGCTCTGATGAGTCAGAAGGCGTTAAAGGGTGACTCATAAATGAGGAGACCCCACTGAGAGGCTCCAGCCATCGCCCACCGGTGTTCTGCCCTCCACCACTAATAGGCTGTTGGATCTTTTCATCCAGTCGCTGCAGAGCAGAAAGCACCTGGGAAATCTCAGCCTTTACATCATTGAGCGAATCCAGCTGTCTTTCTATCTGGTTCATACGCAGCAGAAGCTTACAGACGCTAGCTTTGAGCCCATCGTCACTGCTTTCCAGAGAGTGGAAAAGCCTTTGTAGTTGTCCAAGGCGGCCACGTCTGGCTTCATGGGTGTCCTGATTCGCACCCCCTATGCCATCACTGGGGTGCAGGACTCCTGTTGAGCCACACATACTTATGTCATCTAAGAAACGAAAGATGGCACTGATATCATCATCTGCCAATTCAGGATCATCTAATGAGGTCATGAAGGACAGGCGGTCAGCGTGGACCAGGCTACGGAGTCGACGGGGGTCTGGTGGATCTGTCTGGGTTCCCTGAGCCTTGAATATATCACCTTCACTTGGTAATCCACTGTCCCCACTTTCCCCCCTGCAGGACTCCCCCACACTGCTGATGGCAGGGGATGACCGTCTGGGAGGTTCCCCGCCTTGTGACTCCATCCCAAATCCAGCAGTGCCCCGACCTATCCGATCTTCTAGACTGTGACTCTTGTTACTCCAGACTGTTTTTTGGTTCTTGGGAGGTTTCAGATGCTGAGGAGACCACTCTGGGATCGCCCCAGGTCCAAAATAAGTTGAGTCCTGCAGGTCATCTAGGCTCTCGTGTTTAGTCCGCTGCTCCGGTGACTGATGAGCCAAAATTGGTGATGGATAAGGATTTGGGATTACTTCGAAACTGCGATTGTTAAAGCCTTTCTGACCCTTGCCTGGACTGGGAGATTCGTTGTTAATAGTTACTTGTGGTATCAGAGGCGGTTGATTGTGAAAGTCCTTCCGAAAGATGTTCCTCCTCTGGTTGACGTCGGATCCCTGTTCAGTTTCAAACACATCCATCTGAGCAGAATCTCCACTTGACTCGCTGTCCGTTTCCAGAGGCAGGTAAATGTTCTTCATGTCTTCGTTGAGGAGTTGACCAGTTGGGTACAAATGTATTGTGTGAGGCAAATCGAAAGACACGGCCCTCGCCCTAATTGGAGGGGAGGAGACAAGTGAGATTGGATCGGGAGGAAGACTTCCTCGCTTGCGGACTGAGTAATTTGATCTTGGCAACAGCAAGTGCTGGTCAATAGGCCTGTCGCTGGAGTCAGAGTGAGTGCTTGCCTTCTCTGGACCATAAATATTCAGTTGGTGGATTCCAGGCAAAGGAGGGCCTGGGAATTGGTCAACAGGGAGGACCGTTTGAGCTCTCGTTGGTTGGATGTTATCATAAGCCACGCCCATCATTTGAATAAGATTGAATATAGTTACAATGTCAGCAGCGACACCAATGGCCGACAGGCCCTGACCTCGGGCATTAACCCTGTCTCTGAAAAGAGTGGCTGGGAAACACGGGTCCTGACTGGCTGCAGCAAATAACAAACTCCTGAGTTCCATTAGGTGCTCCAAGTCAAAGCGGGTGCTGACCAAGCGGCAGAGGTCCTGGAAGGTGAGCAGCTGACGCATACTGGCCAGTTCCTCCAGAATCCCCAGGAGGACATCAGGGTACTCCTGCTGCTGCAGGTTAGCCATGACTGTTCACCTAAAGATACAGTAGTTTGACCAAAAGATGTCACATTAGACTTTCATATTGTTATCAAGGTTGTCCGCATTACATATTTTAGTCTATGATAACGCAAAATAGATTACATTTTTAAAAGTTTAGTTTGAATATCAATCCCAGTTTCAGGTTTTCTGTAACAAACTACTTTCCAAGTTTGCCCTCAGATGGAAAAGCCCTTTGAGTGTGAATCTGGAAAGTGACCTTGTTTTTGCACCCTAAAATAACCTAAAATCACCTGACTGCTGACATCATCACACATTTCTTTACTTTTGCATTACATTGTCATTTGCCAATGGTTAAAGGACGGGGTGATTTAAACATAAAAATATTAAAATACGATGAGTAAATTCATTACATGCACCTGAAAATTGAAGTCTCGTAAAGACATAACAGTGTGTGCTGTGAGTCTGCTGTTTTTGTGAGTCTGTATTTAATGGAGTATAGTACAGTGAAAGAAATGAAATATGGGTTGCAGATTATATTTATAGGTATAGCCAGAGCTCAGCTACTCCTCGGAGTATTTCCACTTACCTGAATTTACCGGAAGGAAATTACTTTTACAGTGCCATTCAGACAAAATGAAAACTCCATAAAATCCATATTTATGACAACAGAGACATATTGCACAGATCCGGAGTGGCTCACGCTGTCATTCTCCTTGCGTCAGGTTCCGTCTTAGTTGCAGCAACGAGAGGACAGTTGAACCAGAAAAGAAAATTAGAAATCAGGTCATCTTCCCACAAGTCCCTGCAGTCCCCTAAGGGACCTTAAAATACATCCAAACGGTTCCCCTCTCCAAAGATCAGCTGCCACAGAGCAGAGTGCTGCAACATCCGTAATTGAAGCATTGGAGGACTGACAAAACACTCCTGGCTGGACACTCCTGTGTGGATGAATGGTTCAGCTCCACAAGCACACTTTCACAGGACGCCAGAGCAATCACTTGTTCAAGTTGACCATCGGTATAAAGGTCAGTTTAAATATTGATGTTAGCTAATTGATACTCCTAAAACTTGAAACTGACAGTAAACCTTAAAGTGTAGGCTAAATTGACTGCTCCCCTCCCAGACTTTTCACCATTACTTTGCATTAACATCAATAACGGATTCCACTTGAAACCCCATTAGAGGAAAGAAGAAGGGCTTTCACTGCTGAGTATTAGCACTCTGATACAATCATGGCATCTCTTGATTCAGCGAACAACTTACACAACTACATATCCATCATCTAATTCACCAGGAATCAATGGGGTGAGAAGTGATGGGGCTGTAGCTATGATTTATTCCCACCAGGATTAAAGGTGAAAAAGTAAATCAAACTTTCAAAAATAAATTGTATTCTAAATCTATGTGATCATACAGAACCTTAACAGACTTTAAACATATAAGACTTAAGTTACAGACAAATACCAACAAATATGCAGTGGCATTATTATATAAACAAAGTAAAAGTTAAATAAAAAGTTGAATACAAAGTTTTCCTTCAATAAAAGCAGCTGGGATAAGGCTACATGATATTAAGATTTCAGATGAGATTGAGAATCTTGTTCTCTCTTCTTTGGTTTTGTTTTCGACACTGTTACAACAGTGGGGGTCAGCGAAGGATTCAAGGCTGGGTCCAGTGCTGGGTTTAGGGAGAGCAGATCCAGAACAGCAACACTCTCATTACCTGCAGAAACATGACATGATGAAAGACTGACACACCCTGGCATGTACAGTACATGTTCTCGCTGAAGGCAGTGAAAGTGCTGACCCATGTTGTCCTCGTCACAGCTTTCGTCTGGATCCAAACGATGCGCAGAAACCCGAGCGAGGCCTGTCAGCTCCTTTATGAAGCTTTCTTCTTCCTCCTAATAGACAAAGACACACAGTCCTTAGAGGAAATAACACAGCAAGCCTGTAAGTCATGTGATGGACCTATTACACTGTAAAAACAAAGAGGACAGGAGACATACTAACCAGGAGCTGTGTTTTAATTCTCTCCATAGTCTGACCCTGGGCAACTTTCTTCTTCCTCAGTTCCTCAAATCTTATGTCCTGTTCCAGATCACACTGCTCCAGCACCTTTCTTTTGTGGTTTTCCACCCTGGCAATCATAAAAAACACCAATTTGCTTTATTCATAATACATGTTGTAGATCAGGTACTTGGTCATGCAATTCATGTACAGCATGGTACTTAATATAAATAAAGGAGAGCTAGCCAATAAAGTAAATATCTAGGGTTAGCCAGATTTTTATTTTCTCAAAAGTCTTTCATATTATTATTTATTTCTTCTATGTATGCTGCTGCTGGAACACTGCAATTTCCCTATTGTGAGATAATGAACAAATTTGTTCATTCATTCATTCATTATCAGAAAGGTGTGTAGCGACAGTTGTGTTACCGATGTTGAAACTCAGCAGAGGTGGGTTTCTTGCTCCAGTTCAGCAGCTCCCTGAGCAAAGACCTGTGCAGCCCACAGCCACTCTCATGTTTGTCGCTTTTATCTGAGGATTTACACCAGTTACCGCATAGAAATAAGAAAGAGTTTTGGATATTTGTGCTGTGTGATTGTGCAATATCTCATCAAACAGACAGAGGAGAATGGATGGCTGAAGGTCCTGACCGTACCTTGGTCTTTGTTGGACCAATCATGACATTTGATAATGTCCTGCAGGTTGGAATGGTAGCTTTGAACCAATGCAGTGAGGGAATCTTTGGTTACATACACGCTCTCAGAGACAGCCTCAGTCAGGTGGCGCTATTGAAGAAAACATGCCGATGTCTAACAGCTTTATATAAACCTGATGCTATTGACTTAACAGAATAATTCTTGCAGAGAAATAACAGAAACTCATACTTTAAAGCTGTTGTCCTGTTTGTGAGCAGACTGTGAGTCAGTCCTCATCTTTTGCAGGATGGAGTGGCTCAGGGTGTTGCCTAGCACCAGCTGTGCATGGTTCTGGAAAAGTTCTGTCCCTGTTTCCAGCTCAGACAAGAATTCCTGCTGGTAACTGTGGCTCACCAGGAGACTCTCTGGGCCCAGGTGCTTCTCTGCCAGGCTGGCAATGCTGTTCTATTATCAATATGGGGAAACGTGCTTAATTTTGCAGTAGATCACACTTGAAATAAACAGATCGCCTTCTCCTACCTTGAGAGTTGAACCAACACATGACTGGATGTGATCAGGGTCTTCCATTAGGGCGGCTCTGAAATCAGTCTGAGCTAGTGCCTTCAGCTTAGACAGCCTCATTTCCTGCAGCATGTGCAGACAAAAGCGTCTGACCACAAACAACCTCTGCGCTGTTGCCAACAGGTGCTCATGTTTCTCCTCTATCAAACGTCCCACTTGGCTGAAAGAAGATTGCATTGCATTACATTAACGTAACTCCCTGGCATTGATGTGCTTTACCACAGAATATACTAAGTGTGCGACATAGGCACACAGATTAAAGTGTGATGTCATTAGTTTATCGGAGTGGGCTTGTTTCTACTGATAGGATTTGAGTTGGGCTGTGTAAATTCACCTGTTGAGAGTATAGCTCTGCCTGGCTATCATTGTTCTGAGAATCTGGGACTGCTGAACCTTCAAATGTTTGAGAGAGATCTGCACTAGAGCCATCTCCTCACTCCACACCTACAAAACAATGACAAACATCAAGGTTAAAACAAAATACTACTGATGGTTTGCTAGCTGGTTCACTACCTTTTCCTCTTCATCCAGCTGATCTGTCATAGCCTCTAGTTGCAGTTTCATGGTACATTCTGCCTCCTGTAACTGATCAGCCAGGCCCTGCTCCAAATTCACCCAGAGCTCCTCACAGCACTGAGCAGACAGGTTTGACTGAGCTGAGACTGATCTGATAAATACATCCTTGGCTAGCTCTGCGAACCTCTTGGACCAGGACGTACGGAGCTTCTGTAGATAACAAAAAGGAATCCAGTAATGATGATTCTCAAAACTACACATGTAATAAAAAATAAAGCATTGGCCCAATTTTCTAACCTTCCAGTGGTCACAAAGAATTTCAGCTGTTCTGTTGTCCTGCTGCAGCTCCAGTTCTGAAATTTGCTGCCTGTGTTTCATCAGTAGATGCTGGTAGGTCTGGAAGAAAGACTAAACTGTTGGCTTCTGTTCATGCACAGCAGTGTGTGACACCATCAGCTGTGGATAGGTAAGAGGTTCTGACCTTCGTGAACTGCTGTAGGTCACAGTCAAACTGTCTGTTTTCAAGGACTTGGCTCTTCTCCTTAGACTGGCTCCTCAAAAGTTTCTTTCTCTTTGACTCCATCCTGCTACACTTGTCATTCAGCAGCTCTTTGGTCTTTCTTATGCACTCTGGAATGTGGTAATTAAAACTGCAGATTAGTTGAGAGTACAAAATGTTTAGTATGTTCTATTGACTTGATCAAACTTTCATTGAATTTGTTAAATAAATGAGCGGGAAGCCATTCTTACGATCTGCCTTACCCTCAATGCACGTTTGAAGGCCTTCATTGAGAGTAGTGTGCACCTCTGTAAGTATTGTTTCCATGTCACTGAAGGTCAAAGCATCATCGCTTGTTAGCTGCTCCATCGTTGTAACTATTAATCCCAGCCTTAGCGACACTTCCTGCTTTAGCAAGGCAGGCTGGGACTGAAGAAGCCCCATTAGCTCCTCCCACCACAACAACCTCCGCTGAATCCTCTGCACATGAAAAACGGCATCAAATGTTTTTTAATGAGTAAAGTTCTTCTGGTGTTGACATAAGTAATGACACAAATAACTCCTTTACCTTTAGATCAGATTCTTGCACGTTCTTCAGGTAGTCCTCCACTAATAAAAGTGCATGAATGACAGAACTAATCATTTCCTGGGCTTCACCTGGAGAGACGACACTGGAATTCTTTGAAAGATGTTGGCACAAGTCTTCCACTTGCTTGCTAAAACGTTTTGACTAAAAAAAAAAAAAAAAATATATATATATATATATATATATATATATATATATATATATATATATATAAATATTACAAAGAGATCTCTGTTCTAATGATAAGAAATTAAATAAGAATCAATTCTGTTGCTTAACATTTGGATTTTACCAATTGTAGACCACTTTCAAGAAGATCCTTCTGAGTTCTCTCTATTTCCTCCAAAGTACAGGACAAATCATTGTCCTTCTCGCCAGCAATGAGTCCGGACAGCAAGGCTTTCTTTAGCTCATTCAGTTCCTAGAATTAGAACAAGTGCATTTAAATTATTTTCAATCTACATTTTATACAAAAAAAAACATGATAAAACCAGTGATGCACTTTTATTTCAAAACACTGACTATACTAAAACCCGACACATAACAAGACATGACAGGCTATGAATGACTGCAGGTGCAGGCCCCTCAGCTGTTCACCCAATGAAAGAACAAATGAATTGATGTTGAGAAATAAACAAAAACAAAAAGTACAAAAAGAGTTTTGTTTGTAAAAGCTGTACCTTTTCTTGCATTTGAAGAAGATTCTTGGAGAATTCAGCAACATTGCTGTTTTTTTCAAATTGACAGTTTAATAATATTTTCAGAACCTGAAGAAAAAGCTGTTGAAGTAAAAATGTTACATATATTTTTAAAAAATCTCAAATGTCACAAGAAATTAAAGAACTAACCAGAAATTTATCTTCATGAAGCTGGAAACAATGTTGATGTATTTCTTGCAGGGCCAGGCAATAAAGACTGATTCTACCTTCAAAACTGCAAAGAGGAGAAGTGCATTACTTGCAATCTATCTGTAGTACATCCTTGATGGACAGTTTAGATCAAGAGTTACGACTGTAACTGCGGTTCTATGAGTCCCGGATAACCGCCATAAGGTGGATAACTCCGCCTGCGTCAGCGCATGTCGAGTACAATACCAACAAAGTCACACGTGACCCCAGCCCGAGCCCCGGGAAGCTATGTCGTCCGGTGTCGGCAGGTGATCTGGTCTCACAATATGCTCGCGAGGGTGCGAGGATTCTGAGTGACCAGACGCTCTGGCGGTTATCCGGTACTCATAGAACCGCAGTTACAGTCATAACTCTCGTTCTATTTCGTCCCTACTAACCGCCAGAGGTGGTGCATAAGCACTGGATGACACATACCAGCAGTGTCACGAAGAATCCCCCTAGGTCCACCTCACTGGTCGGGGACCCCGGGGTGGAGGACTACACCGAGTGAGTGCGACGAAGCGACGTCAAGCCGATAAAAACGGTTAAAAGTGGAGGGCGATGCCCAAGAGGCCGCAGCGCAGATGTCTAGATATCTAGTGGGACACCCTTTAGCGCAGCCCAGGATGTGGAGATTCCCCTCGTTGAATGACACCTGACCCCGGCAGGCAATGGACAGCCAGCGGCCCTGTAAGCACAGGAGATGGTGTCTACTATCCAGTGCGACAGACGCTGTCTGGAAAGGGCACGACCCCTTCAGATGGTCTGTCTGCCCTATAGCGGTCGTGGCGTCAATATAGGCAGCCAACGGGGGTGGAGAGGATAAGGCATCCAGCACTAGGGACAGGTCCCATGCTGGAATTCTGGGGGGCACCCTAGGCCGCAGCCTATTTGCCCCCTTAAGAAAAGCGGATGCCAGCCGCTGGTCGTGGGCATCCCACTGCCCCTGAGCCGGCCTGCCACGCCACACTGCACCCCAGCCGAACCAGGACGCGTCCGCTGTGATGGTCTCCCAAAAGCACAGGATGACGCCCTGAGGGGTGCCCCCCTGCAGGAACATGCGGTCTCTCCAGGGCACCAGAGCGTGAATGCACTCCTGCGAGACCCTGACCCGCCTGGCTCTGTGTCGCCTGGGATCCAAGGCGAAACCATTCAGCCACATCTGAAAGGGGCGCAGTACTAGCAGGCCCATAGGAATGATGGTCGATGCAGCCGACTATCTGGAGGAACCGGAACAGTGGCAGTCTCCTGCCCTTCGTGAAGAGGGGAAGGAGCTGAAGTATGTCGTCTACGCGGCGTTCTGCCAGGAACGCCCTCATGGCCTCGGAGTCCAAGACTAGACCTAGATAGGCAGCCCGCTGAGCGGGGACAAGATGGCTCTTTGCCCAGTTGACCTTGAGACCAAGCTTCACTACATGCGCCAGAAGGCAGGCCGTATCCCGAGCCACCTGAGCCTCGGAGGATGCACACACCAGCCAGTCGTCGAGGTATGGGAGCACCCTCACACCCTCTGCTTGCACTGGTGCCAGAGCCGCTGCCATACATCGGGTAAAAACCCTGGGAGACAGGGAGAGGCCAAAGGGGAGCACGCTGAACTGATAGTGGCGGCCCGGAAAAGCGAACGGGCTGATGATGAGCTGCAACTGGAACATGAAAATAGGCGTCCTTCAAGTCGATGGATGTGAACCAATCGCCTGGCCTGACCACGCTCATCACCTCTGCCATGGTCAGCATGTGAAATGGGAGGGCCTTTAGATACCTGTTTAGGCCGCGCAAATCCAGAATGGGACGGAATCCGCCGTCCTTCTTGGTGACAAAGAAGTAAGTGGAGTAGAAGCCTCCGGGTTGCAGTAGTGGGTCCACCTCTGTGATGGCGCCTTTGTCCAGGAGGGTGGAGAACTCCTGGGCTAAGGCTTGGGCCTTTGGCTTCGAGTCCCTGATGATCGCCATGATAACCCTGCCAGAGGCTGCGGGCGGGTGTCGGAACTGCAATTCGTAACCCTGAGTTAAGGTGGTTAACAGACTGCACCAGCCAAACAATGGCGGCGGGTGTGGACAAGCGTCGCCATCAGCCGGCCCAATTCGCGCGTCTGGTAGGCGAATGCCTGCAGCGAAACGTCGCCAATGTCCCGGGTGGAGTTGTCCACCTGCGCTTCTTGCAGCGAGGTCGACAGGGCCAGGGGCAGGTGGGACAGGCTGTTCCCCAGGCGGCCCACGCGTGCTGTCGTGTTGTATGCTCTGCAGACGTAATTGTCTGTGACCTTGCACTGGGCTGAGGATCACTTTGGTCGCATCCTCCATGGCAGCCAGGGGGCATTCATCCGACCCTGGCTTGTTGAGGGCTGAGGTGTCTCGCCAGCACGAGTGCAACTCCTTCAGGAGGTCAGGGGACTGCGGAACCGTCACCTTGGTTGAGGGAGGATTCTGTCTATGAAAGGCACTAAGGCATGCCCCTGGTCTGGGGCATCAAGGTGCAGACGCGCAAGTGCTGCCTGGATGATTGCCGCGGCAGAGGAACCCTTGAATTCCTGCTGAGAGGTTTGGTCTGACGGGTGGGAAGAGCCAGCCGCTGTCAGAGAGGCTGGTCCCTCGTGTGAGCCCTGGAACTGGCTAGACGATGTGGCAATAGACAGGGCATCGTCGAGCGGCAGCGGTGACCCGAGTTGGGACAACTGCAGGAGATGGCACCACACCAGCAGGTTGAATGGACATGAGGAGCTCCTTCATCTGCTCCATGTCAGCTGCCAAGCGGTCCACCTTGAGGGAGAGTTAATCTCTCGCCACCGCCTTCCTCCTCTTTGCTGGGGCCCGGGCTTGGCACTGTGTAGCAGGCCTCTTCTGTGCAGGAGCCTCAGCAATGTGTACAGTTGCAGGCTGGTAGGAGGGGAGGCTGGCCAGACGATCCAACTGGCCCAGCCTAGCCAACCTCACTGACCGAGGCATAATGCTGCAATTCATGCAGGCCTCGTCAGTAAGGGCCTCCCGCAGGTGGTCCAAGCCGAGACAGGCAACACAATGGTCATGACCATCCTCAGCCTCCATGGGGACCAGGCAGCTGCCACAGTTATGCTTCCTGGTCACCTGGAAGCAGGGGACCGGTAAGGAGCCCTAAAAGTACGGCACTGCCGGGAACAGGAGTGCTTGCCAAGTGTCAGGAGACTGCAAACCAGGTTGGGAGAGGGGGCGGGGACGCCCCCGTCACCAATCAGCTTATAAGCTGTAATCGCCTCTTTTTCTTTTTTTTTTTAGAAAAATGTATCCGATACTGTATGTATATAGTAGCGTAAACACCGCTATTCCGAACAGACATTAATCATTTAATTAATCACCGTCCGACATTTCTTTTTAGATACAGACACTTACAGTGACCTGCTCACGCAGCCTCAGCAGCTGCGCCGGCCATTCTAGGAGCGAAAGGCGGAGAACGCCGTGCCTCCGGCCAGCCAAGCAGAAGAGCAGGTATTACGCTGGCCACAGCCCCTCGGAGGACGAGCGGCAGCTCGTTACTCCTACCATAGGGGCACGGGGCTGCACCTGGCCAGCCATACGTGAATCAACAGAGAAAATACTCACGTCTACCTCGACGCGCAATCGCGAGAAGAATGAAGGGTCCAGATCACCTGCCGACACCGGAAGATATAGCTTCCCGGGGATCGGGCAGGGGTCACGTGTGACTTTGTTGGTATTGTACTCGACATGCGCTAACGCGGGCGGAGTTATCCAGTGCTTATGCACCGCCTCTGGCGGTTAGTAGGGACAAAATAGAAATTAATATTTATAAAGTACTGCTTTTACCTTGACTGTGTCAGTGTGTGAGGGTAGAAAGAGACTCTTGTGAAGCTCTGGTTCTGCAGGCATTTAGGCACCAGCGATGAAGAGACAAACTGACTGCTGTCATCATTATCTTGTTCTTGACTCAGAGACTCTCCATCCGTGGGTGAGGATGAGTCCTCATTAGGCAGAGCTGGCAACTTTGAGCGCTCACATAGTGATGGATTGGAGGCTCCATCTGCTAAAGGCTGACAGGTTACAAGCAGCATTTCAGTGTAATACTAGCAGATAGTCAGCCATTATTTGTGCATTCAGTTGCTTAAGTTTAAGCATGCAGTGTAATATATGTATGCATGCAATGCATACTGTGGCACACTTACTCTGTATTTTTGGTTGATGGGATAAACCACCTTGGCTCTGGTTGCAAATGCAGCAACATCACTGTTCATTGGTGAACGCCTCTTTTCCTGCAGTAATAATAATTTAAAAAAAAAGACTTCCATGTATTTCTAAGTAGTAGATAAATACCAGCGCAGTCTTCACTTAACTTGACATCTACTAATCTAATTGCTGTTTCACGCAATGTAGACATTATCTTAAGAGTCTTAAAATGAATACTTTCTCATCAGTCCCACTTGGAGCCTCTTTTCTGCTGTTGCTCACACAGACACTTTGGTTGTTGTCTACTGCCCCATCATCTGGATCGAGCAGACGCCTGGCGTTGTAACCCTGTCAAAATGACGTGATAAATGCACCCAGTGCTGGATTGCGTCAATAAAATGTGTTTAAATCGAAGCCTTGTGTTACTTGCTTACTTGTCTCGTCAACAGCAAATGTTTGAGACAGTAGACGTAGAGAAAAGCCGCAGCCAGTAATCCAGAAAGCCCACCGCACACTGTCGCCACAGTCAGCAGCCCCGTGTAGACGTGAAGAGACTCGGTGAAACTGACCAACACGTCGGTGCCGCATTCCGTTATCATTTTCCATTAAAATGTAAAAAAGACACCGATGAAAGACGTTTAATCAGCGGCGTTTAGCTAAGATCAAAGTTAGCTAAAATCACACGAGCTCGTTAAAAGCAGCACGGGGTCTCCCCTAAGTTTGTGGTTGTCAAGTGACTTCTCCATGTTAAAGGCGTTACATGTAGAGATACCACTGATCTAACGTCTTGAAAACCTTTCCATTAAAAATTTCCCCCATACGAAACGGTTTGTAAATGATCTTAGCAACGAGTGGCAGATCTTTTTAAAGAGGAAAGTGGGCTAAGAAAATAGAATAGCGAGAATTAGACCGGAAAATAAACAAATTTCCTTTCGGTATAAAACCACAACAATGGTTACTAATTTGAAAAAATGTAATTTTTCCTCAATATAGGAATTGAATAAAGGAGATCGTTTACCTAGTACTGATGTTTTATTTTTCAATTTTTCGTGTTTTATAACCTTGTATGCGTTCACCTCCGTGCTACAATATTTTACATTGAAAGTCAGATGCGGAAATGATTTCACTTGTTTTTCGCTAATTGAGGAATTTTTTTAAAGTTTGGAAGCGTCTCCGAAGTCGTTCTTCGATGGTGATGACCGTGGACTTTGTACTAAACCTTTAAACCAACTTTCAAACTTACTTAATATTTGTGTACAAATAACATGTATTTGTTCGTCCGGTCCTGGTACAGTTGCTGTTTTTCAAAGAAGAAAAAGGAATTTAGCTACGGCAACATCCAGAAGCAATGAAGCCCCTTAGCTAGCGGCTCCCGTTGTTGAGGCTGGCACACCGACTTACGAATGTTTCTCGGACAATTAATCGCCAGTAATGTCGCGTTATTATGTTTGTTGTTGACTATTCGGGTTCTATGTTTGTTACCACCCCCTTTACCTTTTGAATGGTATAACAATGTAACCGAACATGCTGGTGTTTTGGAGCACATCTCAGGACATCAGTGTTGTGATGCATCAAACTGGGCGGCATATCCTCCTCTGTCGGAAATACAGGTATAGTAATACAGGATTTACAGTTGGTTTAACAATCAGGTTGTTGAAGTTTGAATGAGTCTGAGAATAGTAGCTCATTGCATAAATATATTCTGCTTAAATGTTCAGTGGGCAGTGAAAAATACTGTTTCTTCCATTCTTTAGAGTTTATCGAGAATCCATATTATGCAACATCACCATGTGAAAGCAGCAGAGCGGTCATTGCCTCGAATGGATGGTATATTCTTTTATCTCCTGCAAAATCTGTATTACTAATTTAGATGAAGTACACAATGGTTGGCTCAAATTCTAATCCAGTACCTTGTGATGAACCTCAGGTACAATGGAAAGGACAGATTCTGCACCATCCCCAGTCTCTTCAGCTGCTGTTGGTCCTTGGCAACACTCCTTTTCCAAATCATTTAGCTTCATGTCAAAAATGTTACACATCCAAAGGGACAGGAGCACCCTGACTGGATATAACTCAGGCCTCTCTCTTCCTCAGGTGTGTTTCTGAGAAATAATACTGTTGTTTATAGCGTGTCTTTTAGTTTTTCATTTATTTATTAGTGCCGTAGTATCATGAAAGGATTATTGTGTGGGATAATACTTTATTTATAGAGTATGTAATTTTCTGCAGGTTCAAAATGTGGCACCATCTTTTGCATTTGGCATCAAATTTCACAAGTGTGCACAGGTACATCAGTCTGATCTTTGAAATTTTGCGGTTTTCACGTCTAATTTTTATTTGTCAGCCAGTAGTTAATGCTCAGTTTGTCTCCAGGTGAAGCTTGACAGCGAGCCTCCTCAGCTGACATTTTACTTGATGGTAGACAACTCAGGCCCTGTGTTGGGCAGCGGCACCAACCTGTCTCAGGTGGCTATTCGAGACTCCACCTCTGGAATAGTACCCATAAGAACTGAAGGCAGGGTTGTGGAAAGAGGCTACCAGACATTTGCCATTGATTCGCTGTCAGGTGTGTGCAAAAGTACAAAATGTTAACTCTTCTCCTTGCTCTAACTGTACTAAATATTCTTTTTATTTGCCTTTTTTTCTTTTAGCTGGATCCCAAGTTATTGTCAATTACACCGCTCACATAAGGAGTCATAAGATTGAAGTTCTGGATCTTCCGGCTTTTCTTACCTTTTCTAATGCCTCACAAGTATTTTATTTATTTATTTTTGAACTCTTTGAGTTGAAATGGCATGAAAGCAACTGTGTTTTCTCAATGTTATAGAATGATGTCAGCATGTTTGGACCGTTAACAGCTAATCTAACCCTGAGAGTAAATTCGACTGACAGGGTAAACGTGTTCTATAAACAGAAACACACCACCTTCCTTTCATGTTTTATGTTTGTGTTCTGCTGCAATTGTCTGACTTTTGCTCTCACATTTTAGATTCAGCCCAACCACGGTGCCCATTTTGCTGGATTTGTTGTGGGATTCTTTGTCACGATAGTCCTGCTGTCTTTGGGGTTTTTGGCCATAAATCTAACAGATTCCAGAACACGACTGAACCTTCTTCAACAGAAAGTATAAAAGAATGGTTTTTATTTTTGACTAATACCAAACCAAAACTGTATTTTTTTTTGTTAGTTACAGATGTTATTGTGCAAATACTCTGTATGTTATTAATTTTGAAAATTCTGTGTAATCTTCTGTGTGTGATTTAGAGAAAAAGAGGGGATTCAGATATAAATGATGCTGACTGCAACCTAGACGAGTCTGTAAAAGAGGAGGCTGCATTTGAAGACAAGATTGTGGATATGATGGTGCTGGAGGAGCCTCAGAACATGTATCAGAGTTTGGAGAAGTAAGAAGATTTTAAATCTTAAAGCTTATTGAAGATTAAAAGAGGAATTCACTGTATGAATAATGTCATGATCTATCAGGGAAAGGTGTTAACCTCTGCCTTTATCCCACAAGCCTTGAGATGTCTACACTGCTGCGTGCCACCAATAATCTGGAGGTCACCCGCATTCAGATCTACAAGGATGTGATGTCTTCATTGCTTGGTGGTCTGCCGTCGCAGGGCCACACCAGCATCCAGAGTCAGCAGAGGCTGCTCAGTGTGCTCGACGGGCAGCTGCTGGGCATGGAGGGCCGACTAAAGGAGGAGAGAGGGGCTCGCATGGCTGCACTTGCCAATCGGTGCAACCTGGAGTCTCGGGAAGAAATGGAAGCTGAGCATCATAGAGAAGCCGCAGAGAAGGCTCAGGCTAAGCTTCTGTACAAACAGGCAGACCAACAGGTGATAGTCACACTCTCTCAATCTCATTTTTTTTAACCTTTATATTGTAAATGTATGTATTTTTGTATACAATATTGAAGTACCGTACTGTTCTATCAGTGAATGTGGGTAAGAGGGTTTCACAGAATACTGTTTGTTTGCTGCATTAAGCAAGCTGCTAAATTGTAAAACTCTATTTACTTATCTTAGGAGCTCCTACACTGCAGCGTTCTCATGGAGAAGCTGCATAAGCTGAAACAGAGTCAACTTCAAGGCAAGCTGTTGGTCCAACATGAAGAAGCCTCAGCAAAAGTCCAGAGGCAGATCATTGAGTGGCGACGGGTGGAACTGCACAAAATTTTCTCTGAAGAACTGGAGGAGGCAACACGTATGGGTGAAATTGAGAGGAACACAGCTGAGAGTCTTCAACATGAATATTTTGATTGTCAAGTGAGAGTTTTTTTTTTTTCTTTTTTTTATTTGAGAGATTTTTAAATATGACAGAGAATATTAAACATTTTAAACATGTCATTTTTTTTCCTCTCCAGGACCATCTGGAGGAAGTTCTAGACGTGGTACTCGCCAATCAGCGTTATGTGTTAGCTGAACGCCATGCCCAGAGGAAGTTCTTGGTCCACAGCCTTCACAGCCTCAACGGCCTAATTTCTGATACCTTCTCCATTACTTCTGGCAGTTTAGACAACTGGTTTAGTCACGTTAAAAGGTCTGTATTAAACTGCATTGTAAATTCAGCTTTATAAATGTAACTTTTAATTATTTAAAAGCTCAAAGTGAAAAGACATTAACTTATAGACATACACATTTTCTCAATTTTCAAACGTTAATTATCTTTACCTTATGCTTTCTGCTTTGACCACTAGGGGGAGTACATTACCCGCAGAACAGGTTGACCAACTTCAAGACAAAGCCCAGAAAGAGCTGGTAATGGTGAGGCAGAGACTGGATGAGACAATGAGCCAAGAGAAGAGATCCTTGCGTTGTGGACTAATCAAGAAAAGGCGTGAGCTCATCTCTGACATGGTGAAGAGACATGTCATTAAACCTAACATAAATATTTGATTTCATATATTCATCTGGGACTGTTTTTGCCTTCTGTAGTTGCGGGTGCATAAGCAGAGACAGAATGAGTTGTCAGGAATGTCCAAGGACCTGGAGGGAAAGATGGAAGTAGCTCGGCACCTACAGTGTTGGCAGAACCTACTGACAGCCCACAGCTTGGAGCTAGCAGAACTCATCAACAACTTGGATGAAGAAGCTGCTGCTGACATCCGCAAGGTGTCACACTTCACCTTTGTGACACAAAGGGGTTGATGAGTTGAATTTGCTTCATATAATCTCTCTCTCTATTAAAGGTAACAATGCGTGTGATCCAGAGTGCTGTAAATGAAGTTAAAGCTATTCAGCCCTCCGCTGCCCAGGACCTGCTCACACTTCTTCCACCAGGAATTCCTCACACCCTGCTGCAGATAGAGCCTGAAGCAGGAGGAATAGGACAAGCACAGGGACAGGGAGTGAATAGCCTCCAGCACGGTCAAGAAAAGCTGCACCAGGAAGGTAAAACGGCCTTGCACACACTCAGCTGCACCAGAGAGGCTCTGCGGGAGGCAATGGAGAAGGAGCTTCAAGAGCAGAGGGAGCGCAGAGCACACAGCAGGGCTTTCTTTAGGTCGGTCACACAGGCTATGTTTTTAAAAGCATTGCTGGAAAATTTGTCTACAATTTATCTGCTACTTTTCTTGTCCCAGTTGTTTATGTTTGTCCCAGTTGTCTCTGTGTGAAGAAGACTGTCTCAAGATGAAACTGGAGTTTCTAAAGTGTCTCTCTGTGATGGACCGGTGTCTGGTTCTACCACATGCTGCCTCCAGAAAAAAACTTCACACCGCTCTGGCAGCAGAGAGGAAGGAAAATGAGGAGCAAATGGTGAGTTTCACATTATGTTCAGAAAAACCTCTGTATGCTGGATTCAAAGAACATCTGACTTTAGCTGCTGCCGAGTGTAGCATCGTTTCATAGTTGCCTGTTTTAGATGTAATGTGCATAATCTTTTTGACTAAATCAGAGGTGGACAAACTAAAGCCCGGGGGCCACATGTGGCCCGATGATTATTTAATCCGGCCCGCAGAGCCTGCACAATAAGTGTTGTCAGCTTTATTGGTAAGAAAAAGGTTCAGACCCCACTCCCACCCTTCATCTAGCATGCTAACATGTTCTCTCAACAAGGTGGGGCCAAACCAAATCATTTGGTGCTTCATCATCCATCTCTAGTTGGACCAATTTACAGGCTCTTCAAAATATTTTCTTTGTCAATAGTCCATCAAGGACAATTTTTAGTTAACCTTCGATCCTTTGGGGGGTTAGTTTCCCGCACCACCCGGCCGGCCCGTTCATCAAGATCTAAAACCTATAGCGGCCCTCCAGGCAAAATAATTGCCCACTCCTGGACTAAACTGTGATTTCAAAACTGTTCTCTTAAGTTTAAGAATATTAAATAAGAGTCAGAAGTCTTTGTTTTGTAAAAATTGATTGTGAGACCGAGAAGAAATCTCTTATTTTTGAAAGTACATTAACGTAAATGCCCTTTTGTCTGTGTTAACTTTGATGTTAAACTGTGCAGCAAAAGAGAAATCAATGAATTTGTTGTTTAGTTGCACAGCAGTTGTCAGCCCACACAGCATTTGACTGCGCATTCGCAAAAGTGTGATAGCTTGCTTACCGACTTTCATCTATCTGCGGTTTGGATATAACGGTCTCTGCAGATAAATTTCCAAGTCAAATGGAAAACCAGAGAGAAGCGAGAGAAAACTGCGCCAGCTGACCTGCTGCTCTTCCAGAAAAGACTGGAGGCCAGAATTCAACTCTTTCAGGAGTTAAAGGAAATGGAGAGCGTTGCCATGAATAAAGTAATTTTTCTTTCTTACGCTAAGTCAGTTTTTATGTTCAGTTAATTACTTGAAAGAGTGCCGAAATGTCAAAATACCATGAAATGTGACTGAGATAAACTCGTCTGTGTTATGTCAGGTAAAGGAAGAGATGCAGAGGGAGAGGGAGGATGACCTGCGTTCTGGTGCGGATAGCTTGGCGATGCAGATGGCAGCGCTTCATTACCAGAAAGCTGAGAGGAAGACCAAAGTGCTGGAGACCACCAGGGCCGCTCTCACTCTGCACGGTCTGCTCATACAGAACCTCAGTGAGAGAAAGAGCCTGGACAGACAAAATATGGCCCAGTGCATACAAAACCACTGCCTGGTAGGCGGTGTTTGAATCTCAGGTTAACTCTTTGTTAGCTTTAATTGAACTTGTCAGAGTGTAAACTGACTCTTGTCACAGGCCCTAGAGGAAGCAGAACAACGGCTCCAGAAGGAGAGGACAGAGCTGGAAGACCTTTTAAGCTCTCGGGCTGGACCTAAGTCGGATCCAGCGGCTGACTCTGATGAACGTGAAGAGGAGCGGCTGTTCCAAGTGCAGCGAGACTGTCGGATGGCGTCCATCATCCAGGACGCTCTTTACAAGCGGGAGCAGGTGATCTCGCTCTTGGCTGAGAGGTGAGCTGTCACCTTGACAACAGCATTGTCTCAGGATTAATGAGTTCTGTGGAGGTTCGTGGAATATGACTCTTGACAATGTTTTCAGATTGCAGGAAATGACTTCTAACACTCAAGCCATGGAAGATTTAAAAGAACAAATGAGGCTCACAAAGCTCGAAGCAAACTGTGACCAGGTCTGAATTAGGTGTTTTAGCCAAAACCCAAACAGTAAAAACAAAAAGTCATACCACGTGCACGCCAGTGGATCTAATGAAGGCTGTACCGTCTGCTCTGCCTCTCAGGATCTGCTGTTTGCGTCTCAGCTGGTGAAACAGAGTCAGGTGTCTGCTGAGGTTCTCCTGGAGACTCTGCGCCTCCTCCTCCCCGTCTTGCCAGAGAGTGAACTCCTCTCCATCACTGATGCCCTCTGTTCCAAGCACCACCAGGATCCAACATCAGCAGAGCAGGAGCAGTCAGAGTAAGACCTTCTGTCTACTGATACATGAAAACATCTCCAGTATTAACCATTCCAAACTTATTCAAACTAAAAGACACTTGATGTCTATTGAGTTATTAGTTATAGCAAAGCTTTATCTGTCCAGAGAACTTTTTATGGCAAACATTTTATTATATATCCTATAAATTCAAATTTGCTACTAGAGTTATCTCGTTAGTTTGATGTATGATACTTTTACTTTGCATGTAAATGTGAAAGGTTGTTGTTACCATCTTAGTGCTCTAGAACGCTACAGGTTTAAGCCCTGTACAAAATCTACACTACCAGAATTACTGTCAGCACTTTTAAAGTTCTGTTTCTCTGCAAGATGATTTCTCTGCAGTTAAACGCTTGATTAATGCCTTAGGTCTCTTTGGATGCAAGCCCGTTGAAAAAGAAACGGTTATTAAAATGTTTTTGCATTTTCGTTGCCGATTTGGAGTTTAACTTTTTATGGACCCTTTTAAACCACTTTAAACCTCACTCATGCAAATTTAAATGAACATAATGAAGTATATGTTAACTTTTTTTGCATATCTGGGTTAACCACTAGTCAGTTTTAATGAAACACCAGATCCCCACTGGACGGACAACCCCTTCTCTCTATCATTGAAGCTTTTAAACTAATAATATCAATAAAATTAGGTTTCAAATACCTAATTAACCTTTTCAGCCTGCTTCAGTTCTAAGAGAAAAAGCTTTCAAATCAAACGACTGGCGCTGCTCTTTTGATTTAACGCTTGCCAGTACCTGATGAAATCTACTAAATGCAAAGAGAGAGCATATGTTAGCCAGTCTGATGAAACGCATGTGTTTCCATCCTACTTACAGATGTTCTACTTTGTGTTTTTACTGTTTCACTGCGCTGATGACAGCTGTGCATGATAGTTGTTGCTTTGGTCCTCCCATTTTTGTGAACGCAATATCTCAGGAATGCGTTTTTTTGAGGGGAATTACTTGACATTTACCACAAAAGTCCCCTTGGTTGTACTTATGACCTGCTTAGACTGTGGAGGTCAGAGGTCACAGATCTGATTTTCTGTATTGGCGAGTTGAAGAGGATTAGAGCTTTACGGCGTCATCATCCCATTATTTTACTGTATATTGATACTGTTTGAGCAGGTTTGCTGAGAAGATGAACAGACTCATTCCTGTTAAACTGAGGGCAGATGTGGTCGACAGTCATATGCCACAGATCGTAAACTGCGCCGTGGACGGAGCGAGGTGAGATCTGCTGCAGGAAAACTCCGTCAGAAATGTGCTTGTTCATCACTTTCATGGCTGAGCTACAGTGGGGCGTGCATGGTTTAAGCACTTTAACACTCCAGTTCCTCTAACAACAGCCTCTTTGTCCTCCAGCTTTCAAAGACTCCAGGAAAGGAGGCAAAGCCTAATGGGAAAACTGCTGCCCCGATCTTGTTTCCCAGTTCTGAGGAATGTGGCACCACTGCTGGTGGAAGACAAAGAAAAGGAGGACAGTTTAACTGTGGATCAGGCTGACACAGTCGCGCAGCAGCAGCAGCAGCAGCAGCGCAGCAGCTCTGCGAAACAACCGAGTGTTGATGCGGGAAATGTTCCCAGCGCAGCGGCGGAGTATGGAACGTATGCCTCAGCCGGCCCCGAGCCCAGCTCCCCTGTGACTGCAGGAAAGCTGTTTGTGTTTCGTGATCCACCTCACTCATGTGACCTCACGGAGCCTCCGAGAAGAAAAAAGAAAAAGAACTTCCTCAATCTAAAGAAAAGCACAGTGGCTCCCACAGCCCTACCTTGAAAATCTACAGAATATTATTGTTTTGCAAGCTATATAAATAATGAAATAATAATCATCACGTTCCCTGTTCATTGTGTAAAGCTTTCTTTTTTTAAATGTGTGTACCATCTGTTTTGGCATTTGTTTTAAAGTAAAGGCAGCTGAAATGTCTCCAGAGTCATTTCCTTTTTACAAATTGGAATGTTATTTACAAGCTCATATAAACCCTTTGGTCGTTTATACCCTGGTTTTGGGAGCAGAGTAAAAACTGCTTTCAGTGCTCAATTTTGGCTTGTTCTCTTAACGTTAAAAACATTTAATATCGCCGAAAAAAAATTATTGAAGGTCTGCAACGGATTAAACTCTGATTAAAAAAAGATTTCAGTTTCTCTTTTGCTGGAGCTGGCATGTCAGAGTTGTGTGAGGGGAAATGTTGCAGAACTGGGGCGTTGCGAAACCTCCTGGTATGTGGAGCTTCCAGAACGCCAAAACAACCGTGTTTTCCTGCGGCCTCTAAACGCGTCATCGTCCGTGTTTTGTTTTTTTTTTTTGTTTGTTTTTTTTTTTCTCCCCTCCTCGACCACTCCAGCTCTGTTTCCACAGCCAGCCCTCCTCGCCACTGTGGTAAACATCGTCGGAGCCCTCAGCTGCAGCGGGCCGATCAGCAGGTTTCAGCACCATGAAGCTCGCAGCTCTTCTGGCTCTCTGTTGCCTTCTCCGGCTGTCGGACTGCGCGCCTCCGACGTGCTACTCCAGAGCGCTTGGCCTCAGCAAAGAAGTCATGACTCTGCTGGACAAGATCCACACGTCCGAGCGCACGGTGAGAGCCCCAAAACACACGCGCGCGCGCACATGTATTATGTGTTTCACGCCCTCTGTTATGTTTGCCCACTTCTAGAAAACGTGTGCCGAAGTTCTGCCCACGATCTTCCTTGACGTGCACGTAAGTCAAAACACGCAAGTTGATGTACTTACCGTCTTTGCCTGTGACATCCATGTATTGGTTACTTATTGCAGCTGGACCCTGTGATGTATATGATTTTCTGAAGCATCCATTCAAGCATTTAAATGATAACCCCCCCCTCCCAAAACGAGAAATTTGATTTACAATTGGTTATACATCTTGGGTTAATTTTTCGTGACATAGCTGTTGTTTTTGGATGAGATCAGTTGCAGAGCCACTTAAATCTCAAACTATGAGATTTTAGTTCACAAAATCCAACAGTTTGTAAAAGTTCATTGTAAAAGTCTCTTATCTGCATAAAGACCCTGATATGAATCAGTCATGTATAAACGCTGACAAATATCTGATTTTTACAGAACTCTTGCATCACCAGCAAACTGCGGGACTTTCTGTACGTGGTGCTGAACCACCCGGATCAGTCCTGCAGAAAGCGTCCCAGGATGATGCTACTGAAGCGGAAAGTGCAGAATTTGTACACCATCATCACCAGGATTTGCTATCGGGTAAGAACCTCTCAAACATGGCCGCTGTGTCCCTAGGCCATGTTTGAGCCATGTACATGTGTTTGTGTGTCTGGCAGGATTTGGTGTTTTTCATAGACGACTGTGAGGCTATTGATACTGGACATGGCACTCCTCACTATGCAGAGGACAGGCTTCAGCTGCTGAAGGAGGAAAGATGAGCAGAAATGGCTAAAACGCACAGAGTGGTAAAGCACAGCACGCTGACCTGCATCAGCGCATGCAGGGCCTGTCCTCACCCACCTACTGCTGCAGACATATTTTAGCCCACATCGGTGGCTGCATTCCAGCCTAGCCTGCAGAACTTTCTACAGGAAATTTGCTGAATGCCAACCATACCATGGAAAACCTCTCAATAATAAACCTAATATGAGGCGCTTGCGAACGCGGCCTAACCACAGCTCGCTGATCAAAGCTTGGGGTGTCATTAAAAAAAATATGTGGCGTTGCCTTAACCTCAGCTCTGAATAAATGTGTTAAAGGAGCACCACGCAGCATTTTCGACAGCTTTGCGGTTACCACTGTTAGAGTTTTCTACCAATGTTTTCATGGTTCACTTTTTTTTTTCTTTGTGGCCTCTTAAATATGGTGCAAACTGTAATTCATACGTTATAACATACATGTTTCACTATGTAATAAAGTTTCTTTTGACATATCAGCTGTCTGTCTCTGACACCAGATTTTATATTAACATATTTCAATATGTTCAAGACAAATATTCTTCTGTTTATGTTATAGTTGTTGAGGCCCAGTTAAGCGTTTTTTCCGTAGTTGTTTGGCAAAAAACATACGGCTAACATTTTAAATCCAGTCTAGAAGACATTGATAATGAAAATCAGGTAAGATTGAAATTTATTGTTTTTCTCATGAATCCTAGTTTTCTTTAGAGCATGATCCTTCTGTCTGTGGCACAGTTGGTACACTGTGGTCAGCCTTCACTTACTGGGTTTAGGAAACAAGTCTGCTGATTCGAATGCATCTGCTGCCTCCTGTTGGCCATATTTGGTAAGTGTGTTTTCCATCCTTTTTACCATTAACATTCTCTTTTACCCCAACATACTAAAGAACATGTGTGTTCTTTATTGTCTGTTTGACCTTACTGACTGACAGCGCTCTCTCTCTCTTTTCTTTTTTTTTTTTTTTTTTTTTTTTTTTGCTGTGTGGTGCTGCGGTTTGTCTGTTTCAACATGCCTTGCTGACGCTGACCATGATCACTTGCATGATTTCTGGCTGTTGAGTGTATTTATTTGGTCTTCCAGGAATGTTAAATGTTTCGTGCTGCATCAAAGGAACGACCCAAATCCTAAAACTGATATATTAGTTCAACGTGTAAAATGAGTACCTATCTGGAATATTCTAGGCTCGGTGCTGCCTGCTGCATTTTCTTTTATCCTGGTGTTTTTAACCACCAGGCCGGAACCGATCACAGCGCTGAAGCAACCAGCCCCGTAAAGTGTCAAATACTCTGCAGCAGCTTGTGTCTGTGGAGAAATGAGCCCGTGGTGAGGCTGTAAAGCTGCCCTGGTCGTTGATCATCATTACAGGATCTATTTTCTTTCATTAAGTCAAATTAAGAGCAGAACATAAACTGCAGGTTGGCCTGGCTGTTTAACTGTTTTAATGTGCTGTGACGTTACACCAAAAATGCTGAATTCTCCCCCCAATAAACCGCTGAAAACTTAGCTGAAGGGTGACAGTAATCACTCTCTGCTTTGTTAAAATAAACGGCCTTGTAAATGACAGATCACTCAACTATTTACATGTAATGATTCAGCCTGTGATTTATTCTAGTTTATGGGTTTTCCGGGCAATTTTCCATCACATTTAACACTTTTATTGCGCCTTCAAAGAAATGTTGCCTCATTAGTCTACATTAGAGAATGCTGCTATTATTTTCCCATATCGGCAAAACGCTTCGGGCTTGAAATTACGGTGAGAAGAAGCTTTATTAACCTCAGATCCAAAACTTAAAATAAATAAACAAAATAAAATAAATATTAAAAAGCATTATTGTTGCAATCATTTATGAGGCAATGTTGTTAGTTGGTGGGATGATGAGGGAGATTGGTGCCCAAAATCTGCTCAAAACAAGGACACTGGCGCCCTCTAATGGACACCACACCAATATCAGATGTTCTCTTTGTCATTAATTCATGTACCAGTTATTTTATATCAGAAGTTTGTCTAATCTATTCATGTAGAAAAGTGACTCTGCTGTAAATGTGTATAAATAAAATTTGTTTTTACGAGACATTAATTTTAATATTTTTTTTATATTTTAACAACAAAAATAGGGCAATTGTTTTCTTGCTGCATTATTGATAATCAT
This sequence comes from Pao palembangensis, assembly GCA_015343265.1. NCBI lineage: Eukaryota > Metazoa > Chordata > Actinopteri > Tetraodontiformes > Tetraodontidae > Pao > Pao palembangensis. Next base: position 11,633,282 of record CM027087.1, on the reverse strand, counting down.
GCTGATTTTTGATGTTTCTGGTTGAATTCAAACTTCCTGTAGAGAGAGAAGCTCTTAAAAATAGGTGTTTATTTCAAAATGTGTTCTGGTTTTCTTTTATGTGTTCTGGTTTTTCTTTTAATATTTAAGAGTGACAGACACTCAAAAGGAATTCTTTGGATTGAAAATGAAAGTTTATTGTTGCACACTGGCATTTAAAATCTCTTACTGTGGGCTTAAAAGGTCTAACACGAACAGGAAAGCATTGGTTGTACTTCAGGAAGGAAGGCTTTCATTTAAGATTTTCAGCAAAACATGGCTTGTTATGGGTGTTTTTTTTTACTTTTCTATTTTTCATAGTTCAAGTCTAAACAGAAGGTGGTGGTGTAGTATTTTAACTTTTGAATGTTGTTTTTTCATATTCTAACGCTATTCTTACTAAATTAAACAAGCTGTTTAAAGCTTTCCATGGAAATATCACAGATTTCATTGTTGCAGTGATATTCTGCTCTTTTAGGACAAGCCCTTAACAGTTTAGTATTTTGTAAAATTTAAAATAATATGTGTTTTATTATTGATTCATTTATATTCAGCTGATTTGTCTGTGATTTAAAAAAAAAAAAAAAAAAAAAAAAACATCTATAAATGATCAGGGATCAGCGAGTTGTTGATTTAATCTGGATTTACTGTTGTAAAATGCCTCCAAACATACCTTTAACAGGAATCATCATAATCGAGATTCCGCTTAAATAAAAAAAAAACATTCCTTTTGTTCTTAAAATAAGATCCATGGCGTGACCTTTACACGTCTTTGGAACAAAAGTCTGCGTGTTTAAACAGCCGCAGACTCCTGCGCTTCAATCGTCATTCATCTTTTCTGTAGGCGACAGTAATAACCCATTTACCTTTCTGCCGGGATCAGGAAGGGTTTACAGCCCCCCCGTGTGATCTTTTAACTGATATAAACACTGACATTTGTCTTTTCTCTTTGGCTCCCGGCAAGATAGATAAAAGATATAGAGCTGGATTTGAATCGCTTCTTTTTACGCTTCCTTTCATGTATTATGTCCTATTGTGAAATGGCTGAGATGGTGTCAGAGTCTGGGGAAAAAACAGCTTCTTGTTTGTCTAAATCTGAATATTCAAGTTCGGCAGTGGAGCAGGTGACAGACGGGTTTGGAGTGAACCAGCCTGTCGTTGTTGTTTAGGACAGCAGCCTGACAGCGTGCAGGAGGAAATCACGGCGCAGTTGCCCGTCCCAGTCCCTGGTTGACATTTTAGGAATGATAAAAGTTCCGCCTTGCCTGGAGCTATAGCCACGCTGGAGCCGGCCTCTGTCTGCGGCAGATTGCCTTTGCTCATTAAAGCAATTATTTCGCTGCAGTTAACCCCTGCCTGAATGGCACAGAATTCAGCAGAAAGCCTTTAAAACTCCGGTTGGAGAGGTTTGTAATGTGATCCCTGTTCTGTCACTGAAGAATCCGTGATAGGAAAATACAGAACTACAGCTCATCAGAGGAATATTTTGCTTGACGCACTGCACTCAGGTAATCTGGCACACCCTCTTTTCTCTATAATGGGGGCGTCACCGTACTCATTTTACACCCTAAAGAGCCGTAATTACACTCTGGAGGCTTGTTTACATGTAGTTTAACCCACAGAAACGATTTCCAATATTTGTCGTTTAGGAGTCAGCCCAGCTCAGCGCCGCTCCGTCCTCCTCTGCTCCCCAAACGCTCCTGGCGCCAACGAAGTCTGGTCCCCAGCAATGGACAACAGCTGGAGCCATACATTCCAGCAAACATCAGGAGGTTTGCGTGGCATTATTAAACGCGGACTGAAATACCTGCAGGATGAAAATAGTTGTTGTCAGTGTGCGCCACCGCGCCTGCTGACCAATTCAGCTATAAAATATTATTTCATATGTTTTAGGGCGTTGACAAGCCTAAAATATTTTCAACCCCTGTCCCGCACGAAACCGTTTCCTTACAATATCCTTTTGGAACATATTTGTGTGTGTGTGTGTGTGTGTGTGTGTGTGTGTGTGTGTGTGTCAGTACGAGTCATTACGGATTCGTGGAAAAGAATAAACAATTTATTAAGTTATATCACAAATATATTCATAATATAAATGAGGATATTCTTCAAATATACAATATTTTACAGTACAGATTTCCCTTCCGAAGGGAATCATTGCAATAACAGACAGTGCTGTTTTAAAGACAAATGCTGTGGTTCCCCAAATTCTCAAAGAGCACGTACTGAATTCAGTTACCAATATTTACGCATTATTATAAATGCAAATGAAAAAAAAAAAAAAAAAAAAAAAAGTTTGGCGTTTTCAGCGACCGCAGCCTTGACTAAAGCCCAAAAACTGTTGGCACAAAGGGTCCAGCTGCTTTTCAGTCTGTGAGCTGCTACAGCAGCCGTCAGAGTCGGTCTGTGAGCCGACATGGAGGCGGCAGAGTGGCGGTGACGCACGGCCCAGCGTCCACGCGTGACTGTCCGGAGGCTGTGGGGGCTGTTCTCCCCTCTTACTGCAAGCTAAAGTCCATAGAAAAGTCATAAACTCTCCCTCAAATTATTCGTCTGAGTTGAGATTGCGGCTGGCAGTGAGTTATTTTATATTTTTAAGGTCCACTGAAACCAGATTTCAGATAAGTGACTGACGAATTTGGGGTTGTTTTTGTCGTGTGAGAACTTACTCTTGAATGGGAAAACAAACCCGGAATGTCTTCAGAAAGGGCCTTTTTTGGAGGTCATGGCCGCACGGAAAATGTAACACTGATCACGCAGCCAGAGGGTCCCTTAATATGGTGCAGCCTCGCCTGAGCGTCCCGGGAGCCCTCTTACGTAAACGCCGTCTGACTCGTCCTCCGTCCCTGTCAGGCCAGGTGGTACATACTGTATCCGACGTGAGCAGCGTACAGTCCCACGGGGGAAACCGGCAGCGTGTGCCTTTGGAAAGGGTGCGACCCCGCATAGGACGCGGGGACGTGCGCACCAAGAGGAAAAGAAATCCCGAAAGCGGGGGGCAACATGGGCTTTGCGGCCATTTTCAGTTTTTCCAGTTCTGCCTCCTGCAGCCGCTTGGCCTTGGCCCTTCTGTTCTGGAACCAGATTTTCACCTGGGTTTCCGTCAAGTTTAAGGAGCTGGAGAACTCTGCGCGCTCTGCAATTGAGAGGTACTGTTTCTGGCGGAACTTCCTCTCCAAGGCAAGCAGCTGGGACGTGGTGAAGGGGGTCCGGGGCTTTCTGTTCGTCTTGTGTTTTCGGAGTGGACACGCAGGCGGACTCAGCCTTCCTGTAAAATGTCACAAAAGACGTTGAATAAGATGACACTGTGTCTAAACAAGCGCAAAATAAAGTGATCGAATGCGTAAAAAGTTGAGTTTACATCCGCACATGTTTAGCTTACTGGTTATTTATGTCGAGATACTGGCTTCAGTTGATAAACTTACGCGGAGGAGTTGAGGAGAATCGAGGACTTTGTATCCATGAAGTCCTCTCTTTACTGTCCGGACTGTCCGGTTTAATCAACACGTCTTCTGGCACGTTCATGATGTCGCCCATGGAAAATGGACTCATGGCTAAACCAGGAACTGAAGTATCCACACCACCGAGCGCGCCCATCCTCGGGCTGTTTCCAATCACCTGGGACGTCCCGGGTACGGACGTGGCACCGGCGGGTGATGCGACCTCCCTGCTGGGTTTCCTGTCAGCCATGAGCGCCTCGACGCTGAAGGGCAGAATCGCAACTTTTGGCTTCCCGGTCTCCTCCGCGGGACTCAGGCTGGTCTGCATGTCGCCTCTGCTGACGAGAACCGAACGCGCAGGAAGGTCTTCGGTTTTCAAACCAGCCATCAAAGCTGACATGGCGATCGATGGGGCCATGCAGTTGCGCCTGGCACGAAGGAAGTGACTTGTTGACTCTATGGATGGAGTAAAAAAAAAAAGACTTTCACGGGGTTTACGCCGGGCAGCCTTTTGTCACGATATCCTCATGTTTATGTGACCAAACCGGAGCGCGGGGCTGTAATAAGGCAGGCGTGGAGAAGAAGGCAGCCAATCAGGAGCGCGATGGGCCTGTCCCGCACGCAACTCTGAGGAGGAGAGATAGTGGGAAAGTTCCCAATAGCTGCTTTTTTTAGACAACACGCTCCAGATAAACACAAACAACGCAAACTCACTGTAGCCTGTTTACGCAAGACTCAATCCCTTAAATTCTACCTCAACAATGTCATTTTATCATCCGAGCATAAGCTTTGTGTCACGTTTCCCAACATCTCTTGCCCAAATATTTAACGTCAATCACACGGACTCATCTGTAATAACTGACTTTGTGCGTGTTTGTGAAGAGCCTATTGAATGTTGCGCACTTTACTGCCCTCTCTTTGCGCGATGGACCTCTTGCGGGGTTTTGTTTACAGATTGCTGCGGGGCTCTAATCAGATTGAAACACACAGGCCTTCGCAGTTATTTAGGGGTAATTACCGGGCTTGTGGAGGGATCACGAGGATTGCCCCCCCCGTTAGTCACATCCATTAAAGTCAAGTCAAAAATTATGTGGAGTCGGGGTGGGGGTGGAGGGGGGAGGCAGCGCGGAGCCGGGGAGAGATTTAAGCCAGGGCTGTCGTTGATTTACCTGCAGCACCACTCTGTGCCTTCGCATTATGTGCTGTCCATAAAAGAAGGGATTTCTATTATGTCACCGACTCTGAGTCACAATACCTTTCAGGATGGAAAAAAGTAAAGGTTATAAGTTTGATTTCATCTACGAGGACGGTTATTTGCGATCTAATTTTTGAAAGCACTTCGAAAATGCTGGAGCGCACGGTGAAAATAGACCCTTTTTTGACGTTTAGATCTCAGGAGGGTTTCCACGTTGCCAGTTGCCAAGTATAAACAATCTGTCACGATTTGTCAGTCTCCCTAATGGGCAGACAAGTTGTTTTTAGGCGCCAGCAGCGCGCACATCAAAGAGCTCGACTTTTCTGAGACTATTCAAACAGTTGAACCCGCACCGGGAGCGCAGCACCGCCTCCTCCTCTACCCTGCCCTAGCCCAGGGACACTGAGCCATTCAGCCTCAACATTTCTCTTTCTCTCAGCACATCGCACGCCACAAACACCCATTCAGACGAGCGCCATAGTTCGGTGTAATAGCAGGCTGCTCTCGGGGAAAAGGTCAGCGCCCACTGGCTGTTCACAGAGTCCCCGGGCTCAAAAGGATTCCTCGGTGCGAGTGTTTCCCAAGATACGCGTCAGATCTCAGATCTGCAGAGGTGTTGCTCATGGAGTCATTGGGAGGTGTGAGACACCACCTCGGAAGGTTGCAGAAGGACTCATTCATTATTAGACGAGCCCAAATCTCTCAATCTTTGATGCTTTTATTAAATATTTTTAGTTAATTGAAAAATAGCAAACGTTTAAAGTCGAGCTGACAGCATTTTGGGCAAATGAACAGTAAATTATGCAGTAAAGGTCATGATTTGTAGGCTGTAATTGGACTGAGTTTTTGTTTTTAATTCTTTATATGTGATTTTTTTTTTTTTTAAATAAACATTTTGGGTTTAAACATTGACATTTCCAATTCGAGGGTTATGTAATTTTACCTAGGTTTTTTTTTATTATTATTATTATTTATCATTTTACCATTTGCACATGTGACGCGTGCGCAGGCAGCGCGGATCTAGCGTTCGGAAACACTTAAAAGCCTCTTTCTTACCTGCATCGGGAGTCTTTCTCCGGGACTTTGAAGTCTCCGGAGCCTCCGGGCTCCCCACCCTCCAACCCTTGCCTCTTACAACCCCTGTTAAAAACAAGAGACGCATTAAGATGTCGCAGCAACGCTCAGTTGCTTTAATGCTGCTCTTGCACCGATGACGCCAAAATTATTATTCCTATTAATTTTCCTTTTGATCTGATTTGGTTGATGACGCCACAATGTGATGTCGGAGAGACTGAACTGGTGATTGTTTGTTTATTTGTCTTGTGATTAGAGGGAGCAGCCGCGCTGGAAAGCAAAGTTGCTGGTAATTAGCATCCCAAACAGCGGCCTTTGGTACATCGTGGAGAGGACGATTACCGTACCGTTTTATTTGAATCCCAAGGCAGCAGACGAGGACCGAGCAGAGCTGCTAAACAACTGGTAGGCCCATCGGGCCTTTATTTCGCTTTATAAACTATTTTGATTCCCAGTCAGGAGGCAGGGACTTTACACAAAGGCCCATTGTTGCCTCCTCTGAAAGTTGTCTTTGCTCTTTTCACGCAGGCTCTGTATGTGCCGAGTGTAAACGCATTCAAGGCGGCGTGGATGTCAAAAGGCATTTTCAGGCAAAACATGAACACTTGTTACAAGTTAATAACTCCTTTATTACTAATGGCATGCGAGTCGACGCGGCCCCTCCATTGTTTAGGAATCTGCGTCCACGTAATGTATTTCAGATCTTTTGTGGCTAATGTTTAATGGAAACGCTGGTTTTACTATGGAAAAGCTGAATTATCAGCGTCAGGGGGATGAAATGACAACAGCCGCGGGAACGACTCAAACTTTCCAAATTATACATAATGTATCCTATTTCAAAGCAATTAGCGCAATCAGGCGGATCGCAGCACTTTGTTGCTATAAGTGACGATGCCTGCGGGGTCGTTGCGTCACAGAGGCCTCACCTGCCGATGGGGGCCTCGTCAGATCAGCAGGTGCGGATTTTCCAACACAAATTATTACGCACAAGAAAAAATAAAAATCTGGTAGCGCAGCGAATAGTGTTGATTTGATATTATCAGAAGGGCGCTAAGATGAATTCTGGAGGCTTTTATGTTTTGATCAGACAGTTTGTAACAATAAGCAAGCGTTAATTCAAATGGAATCACTTACACGTTTAGGAATATCGCCTAAAATAGACAGAGCTGAGCGGACAGCAGCAGTCGGACCTCTTTTCCCGGACTCCACATATGAAGGCGCGCAGGACGGCGACGGGGAATGCTTTTAAACTTTATGTGTCAAACTTCGAGGAGGAGAAGGAATAAGGTGGAAAAAAGTGTCATTTTCCTCATTTTATCTCCACTCCTCTCTCCTCCTGCAGTCACCCTTTTCCCTGGATGACAGGCGGGACGAATGCGCCACGGCGATGATTCAAACCCACCTCCGGTTTGACTAACATATTGTCGCCAGCCTATCGGATGGATGGGAGGGAGCAGGGGGACTGTTAGGGCTTAAGGGGAAATATTTGCTTTATCAGGTAATCGTTCTGTCAGCAGAGTGAATTTAATCGCCGACATTTTGTTTTACATCTTTTTTTGTCTTTGATTTTAGCACAGAAAGTGTTTTGAAATTTGATGTTTAAAAATGTGGATGGACAGTTTCCGATAAACCTCAGCACACAGCCCTGAGACCGCAGCACAACATTTATTATTATTATTATTATTATTATTATTATTATTATTATTATTATTATTATTATTATTATTATCATTATTAGTAGTAGTAGTAGTAGTATTTGATTAAGATGACATGTCGACAACATGCACGCACCTGAAGTGTACCCCTGACCTCTCCATGACTTCATTTTGCAGCATTGTTCATCCCTTTTTCTCTCACCCTTTTTGAACTGATAATGTTGCAAATTAAACAAAAAAAAAAAAAAAAGAAATACAACATTCCTTCGTGCCATTAAAGGACATCTCAATTACCAGAAGTATTGGTGTGAAATTGAATTATGGTCCGTTTATTTCTTTCAGGTCATTAAACAGGAAGCACAGTCTAATCATTTGAAAGTCACTGGACCGGCTAATATGATATAGACTATATAAACGCACTGATTAACTAATGACAAATCAGGGGATTTATTTTGATAAGTCCCTTATTTGCGCTTTTCAAACGGCGAGTGCTCTTGTCGATTAGGAACTAAATTGTGTCTTAAATGAAATGCTTAATAAGCGAATAACGAGCAAGAGGCTACTTTAAGCAACAAATCATTCTCGTAATTGGGCACAAGGGGATTTAAAATACATTTAATGATGAGGGAAATGATGCGCAGCGTCGAAACGCTGACAGCCGCACTACCCGCACTCCAAACAAATTACAGGAATAATGAAAACATGTTTTTTAGAATAGAAAACCTGCTGCGAATTTATGCTGTTTCTATGAAATAACCAGGCCTACGTTTCTATTATTAATGATATTGTTATTATAATTACTGTATTATTATACAAATAAACTAAATAAGTTACAATTTTCATATATTATTTGCACTATATTTTCTTGCAATAAAGGCATTAAAGTGATATTTCTTTTATGAAGAACACAAAACATCATTCTGATACCTCAGCAGAAGCATTTCTTTTAAATTAAACATTTAAAGCCTTTAATATTGAAGATGTAAAAAGATCATAATTCATCTGGAGATTCCATTAATATTTTCCATCTCCCATAAAACAAGGTTTCCCTGAAAAACGTATAATTTCCTATTTTTGTCGCGATAGGCTAGAATAATAACTGTAGGTAATTGTGCTGGAAATTGATTCTGTGAGAATAGACATCAGATAAAAGGACAAAAAAAAAAAGGTTCTGAAATGCAATCATGAGGATTTATTCACTGGTCTGGTTCAGCTATTTTATAATATCATCACAAAATCTCTGCCTTGCCCTTCCAGTGACTCCATGTACATAAACCATCCTCCAGAAAAGCCTTAAGCTCATCATTTTGGCTCATTCCCTCCTGCTTTAGATCTGGCCAAACAAAAGCAAATCAAAACAACAAAGAAGGGGGAGGAGAAGGAGACAGCATCGCTGCCTGCCCTGTCCTCCGGATCGCAGCATAGCAGACTTGGCTCCATCCTAATCTCACAAGTCTCAACAGTCTGCAACTCAAGTTTATCCAGAGGGGGTCGAACCTCTCAGCCACCCCATCGCCATCCCAGCCAACCCTCCCCATCCTGCGTCTGCCTCCACCCACTGTCACTGACCTTTTTCTGACTCCAGCTAAGCGATTCCTCAGTAAATGTGGGCAAAGCCTGACGTGTTTAGGAGTTTGAGGTCGGAAAAAATCAAAAAGATCCTTTACCTACAGCCCCTTGAAGGCTTGACAGTGAAACCCCCAACGTGGGCCCATATGTGCCACACTGAGGAACATTTACTCGATGGTAGGCCCTTCACATCTGATCTTTTTTTTTTTTTCATCGCTACATTCATTATGTGTTATTGCGAAGATTATATCTGAATTCCTGGGCCACATCAGTGCAGCTGTGCATTGCTAAAGCTGCATCAAAGTAAGTAACAAGTAAGTAAGCAATAATAGACTTCATGCATTTCTTGCAAGGACCCACCTCAGTTTGGCCTCACAGTTAAATCACAGGAAATTTGAAGGGTGGTGCCCGATCTTGTTACTTTGCCTGATTGTACGCGTGAAGCTCAACAGAAACGCTCGCCAGGGTGGTGTCACAGTCGCATGCATAGCCAAAGATGCCCCCAAAATCACTGAACCCAGACAGTGAGCTCATTCCCTGTGCCAGCCTCCCCTCCCCTCTTGACCCCGCCCCTCTCCTGAGGGAAACATATTTAATTTAATTAAAGCCTGTCACCAGTATTGATTTTGGCACTTTCAATTATGCCCAGGCCGTTTATGGGCTCCATGGGCTGTGGATCTACTGATCTGTGAAGAGGGGGCCCTATCAGTGTGGGACCACATGGATGAGAAGCCTCTCTGTCTTCCTTATGGCCCTGCGCTGTCTGCAGGAGACACTGACGTATGACTTGGGCCTCAATCCCGCTCCCCTCCTGCTAACCATAATTAATCCCTCATTAGACAGGTCTTTATTGTTTAATTTGTGCCGTTCATAATCAAATTGGGCAGATTAATTGCTATACAGGATTTGAAAACGGGGATGAAAAATAACCATTTTTAATTGCTTTCTGGTTTTATAATCCCAGAGACTGTTGAGTGAGATTTCTAACACCCTCCAGCTTGTTTCTTTTTTAGGCCAGGACCACCAGTATTTCAGTGATAAACTGTTATTTTTTTTTTCTCCAGTAGCTTTCAACAAAGCTGCACCAAAGTATCTAATTTAATTTAAAGATCAATTTTTTTTTGAGTCCCCAACATGCAAAGGATTAAAGACATACAAGTTCCAGCTTTTACCATTGTAGGAGGAAATCTAAAATATGAAATGCAATTAATAACCCACATATTTCTTTATCAATAATTTGTTATTGCACTTCAGAAGGGTGAGAGCATTAGTGCTTCCAGTCGACTGCAGAAAAAGGGATCAGGGGGAATAGATTTAGGTGTGACATTAAAAGCATAACAAAAGATTTGCTCGACACGTTTTACAACCTGTAAGTGGTGACTAAACCACCAGTAGCTGCTGACACTAATAAAGAAATACATTTGAATGCCTTGCACGGGTGCCCTGTAAATTCACCCAAATTTAAGTGAAAACACTCATTTTATATGAGTTACAGCCCTTAAACGGCTGAAAAGATAAAAGTAGCACAACATGGCACGGAATTTTCTATAAATATATAATTTTATTGTTTGTAAGAAGACTCGGTGTTATTTGTGAGTGTGTGCAAAAGCAAGGCCCTCTGGGTGTGTGCATGTATGCAGAGTGTCATGTTTCGGTGACATCATTTAATGAGAGCATTAATGTCAGAAACAGGGTAATTGCATCGCTGTCGTGTCACCATACACCTTGGCAATTACAGCGTCAGTCAGCGATTATGGTTCATTATCTCCCTGAGAGGCCGGGCAGTCCAAACAATGGAGTTGCACCAACCTTTTTGTTAATTGCTAGCAGACTCAAGGAGACGCAAGGAGCCAGCTGAGGAGGTGTGTATTTAGCTTCTCTTTAGTGTTTGGGAATTATGAGGCTGAGTTGCACAAATATGATCATTATATCTGGACATGATGGACACACGAGCATAGCGAGGCGTACAAGTGCGTGTTTGGGTTTGTTACCTGCAGTGCAGCAGGAGAGGATTGGATGGCTTAGTGGAAACTACTAAGAGCCACTTGAATGAAAGAATTAAGGGTAATTGAATAAAGGGCAGTGACTCAAATGCACCCCCGTCCTTTTTTTCTAAAGAAAAGCTGATGAAAAGTTGGCTTTACTTTGAATAAATCAGTCCCGATGGGTTACACGGAACCTCTCTGGAATGGTTCTTAATCCTCTGCAGGTAAAAGTTTTTCCATCAGTCAGCTGGTACTGTCCGCCATCTCTTTAACTCCTCCCCCTCGCCCTCTCTGCATCGCTTGAGTCCTTTTAAGGCAGCGCAGATTCTCCTGACTTGCATGCTTCGTATTATCTTCACAACCCTCTTTATTCAATATATCTGATGATTATCTTGAAATTTAGGGCTGTGACCAGGAGCCTCTGCCCTTTTATGCACAGCTGTATCTCGGTTTATGTGTTTTTAAGTCGTAGCCTCACAGTTGACGAGCAGGTTTCCAGCAGATGGATGTTTGTTTTTGCGGAATTTGTTGTTTGCAGACGTGCAGATTTAGGTCCAATTTACAATATTTCACTGTAGCAGAATCAGATGTTTCTAAGCAGCTGCTTTGAGACTTGTAACGGCACAACCAGATGTCAACAATCAAAGACGATACACACAGATATTTGCAATATAAACCTCACTGTATTTAATCAATGGTGACGCCATAACTTTGACAGCAATTCATGAAAGAAAGGAGGACGTTACAAAATTATCCACAAAATTCCTTTAAAAAGATTGCTCTACCTACTAATCGGACATGGACACATACCATTATTGGTCCAGTATTGTCACTGATGCAAAGTCTTTTTAATGCTCACTCAGATTAATTAGAGCTGATCTGGTGTGAGTAGAAACAGAGTTGATCTTGTGGGAGGGCCAGCAAGTGTGATATTGTCCTAATAACACTGGTGCAATTTATTTTCAAAGTGTTTGTGATTATTGATGGGCACAGTAGAAAATGTTTGAAATGTTTTAACTGGTTTTGTAATAAAAAAGTAGGATAGAGTCAGTCATGCGCTCGTGCTTGGGAGCCTCTTTCATGGAGTAAAAACAGCAAGAAAAAAGATCATCTGGCCTCTTTTTTAGGTACTGCTCAAGTATTAAATGAATCATTCTTTTCATCGTGGCCCATTATTTGTCTGACAATGACAGGATATAAGCTTGCAAACAATCTCACCACCTAAGCCATTTTTTTTCTTCCTAAAATATTGGGAACGATGTGATCCGTCCAAATGAGAACCACCACCCTTCAGTTATTTTCAAAGTTATGATTTAGTTAGCAAATTGGAAGCTACGTTAATTATGGTAAAGTTAGCTAGCAATGACGGTGGCGTGCTCCTCGCTGTGCACTAGCGCCACAGAGGCTGCACAAACATCTCTTCAGAGGCCCCGCTCCTTGTTTAATGAAACGCTGTGGGGCCCTGCGACTCTGCTACACAATTTGACAGACAATGTCACGGGGTCCGTGCCAATTATGTTTTCAGCAAAAGTCCAGTTCCCCCCCTCGCTCCCTCCTTCATCTGCTGGCTGTATCCCACACCTCTTTCTCTCAACCCAGACATATAATAACAGGACAGAGATATGATTACTAATCTGCCCCCCAAAAGCCAAACACTCAGAACGTTGGGATTGTTTGCAGTGGGGGGGTGTAATGAAAGTTTGCAGCTTTAGATGTTTGTTTTTGTTCTGGCTGGATTGCGTGAGACTCGGCGTGTCTCCGAGAGCTTGCTGCTCTCATTATGGATGTGGCAATCTACTTTTAATGGCCGCAATTTGTTGCATGCACCAGGGTTATCAAGAACAAAGACTCGCTGTACATGGAAACCAAACAGAGTAATCAGGACTTCTGACTTGCCTGCGTGGTCGTGTTAAATGCGTTGCGCTGGCACCGTGGTGAAAGTCACTTCAGAAACATCTGAAGATCAGTCTCCTCCCTTTGTGGTTCTACGCTCTCTGTTATGAACAATAACTTCCTCCTCTCTCACAAGCCTGTGCTACTCTTTCCACATCAATGAGGATGTGATTGAGCACCGGTCGTATGGCTTTATCCTGTTAGCCGGTGAAGGGTTTATATCCTCCTGACAAAGAACGATGGATATTTCATCTGTCAAGTTCTATAACTGAATAGAGAGGTGAGACATCACATATGTTACTGAGCAGAGAGCAGGAGACGGGAGTAGAAAAACGAGCATTGGAGACTCTTTCATCTGAGTCAAATGTATAGAGTAGATACAAAAGACCTCCACAATCCTGAAAACATTATCCTAAAAGATATGCAGTGAGCTGATAACAAGCTTAAGTGTGGATTTCTTTAGTTATATTAATGTATATCCCCCCACACCATCTCAAAAGTAATGGATGTACCTGCCTGCATCCACTGTAACTGAAAAGCCTTGAACTTTAGGACGGAGCCTCTGTGCATTTCTAAAACCAGATTAGACAACAGACGAAAGCGGGCTGAGACTAAAGTGACCTGATTACAGTCGGTGTCAGTTTCAATTTACGGTTTGAAGAGCTGCCTCTTTGCCCTTTTTCTCTACAAGACCACTACACCTGCCTGTAAACCCTCCGGGCGGAGCTTTTGGTGGGGCTATTCATGGCTGACACCAGGGCCTCTTCAGCTCCTCCACCCCCTGCAGAACACAGCTCATTGGGCATAAGAAACACAATTAAGTTCAGCTAAAGCTCAGCTGCTGACAGCTCAGCTCCAGCCTAATAGGCTTAAGAGGGGAAAATAAATCTAATTGCGTGTTATTGGTCTGAAGTTAATACCCCATGGCGTGACTCTGCAGTTTTTGCGATAGCATGAGGCATGGCTCTGTGGTACTGGAGCGAGCCTTAGATCGATGCAGTGAGGGTTTTTTTTTTTTTTTTTTGTGTGGCAACACTGACAAGTTTGAAAAACCACTAAGTGTCCTATCAAGTGCACCCTACTGAATGAGGAGTGCGGCGTGCGTGAATCCGGTGACACCATGATGTCTGGACCACAGTGCTGCGTGATATAGGGTTTCATTTTCCTGTGCAGTTCGACCCTGGGATGAGGGGATTATGAAAACGTGATAATGTTTCAGTGACTGTAGGCATAAGAGGCGATGTTATGAATGACTCGCTTCATTACATAATTTCGAGACAGTTGGTAGATCGGATTAACAGGCAGATACTGTGCCCTGTAATGACACCTAATTTGAGGCCTGTTTGAAACGAACCAAAGAGATATAAAACACTTAATTTGCTGTTTGGCTCTGAAATGGTTTCCAGTCATGGAGCCGTCCTGTGAACTGATTGTATTTTTCCTCCAGTCCTGCTGTAATTGGAGCTTCACCTTTGCTCTTTTGTACATATTATTACGTTGTTAAAACCATCAAGTCCGTTGTTGGGCATTCAACCATATTGCCACACGGATTGTTAATCCTTGCGTTGTTATTTCAGTTTGACAAGATGTGGCCTCTCAAGGTTTTCCCCCTAAGTGCACAATACCTTTCAGCTGTGCTTATGGAAGTGGATGTGCTGGTGCGAGGTGGTTAAATGGCTTGTGGTGTAAATAGGACCCAGACGATGGCGTTCAAAAGTGGATGGAAACAGTCTTCTAACTTATTTACTTTGGAACAATCTAGAAAACCACCCATTTATTTCAAAGCCCCCTTTTTTTTTACCCTCCTCCCTTTTCATTTTTTGAATACTTCAACAACTTGCTGTACACCAGGAGTACTAATATTTCTCCCTTGCCAGCCTGTATATCAGATTGTCAGTTTTTTGACTTATTTGCTTCTAAGCAAAGAGAGGCTCACCCCAGATGACTCTGCATATTGTTCTCTGTTCAGCCCTCCAGAGCTTACCAGATCTTCCTGTGGGACATTTGAACTTCAGGGATTTTGAAAAAAAAAAAAAAAGTTAGTTTTTTTAATCTAACTTTCAAACAAAAGCATTTTTTGTGGCATCAGTATGTGATGTTAGTCGAGTCCGGACTAAAATGATAATGAAAACTTTTTTAACCGTCAAACTGGAAGTGATCCTAATCTGTTGAGCCACCCTGGTTGTGGTTCAGGAAAATGTGGCAGAGCGAGATACAAAGCTGCTGGTTGCAGTGAGTCAGTAAATCAAAGAGGAACCACAACTACAAGTTAGATGGGAGAGACATTGTGGATTTTCCAGGGGTCACTATGAGACTGTAGTGCAGAATCATTGTGCTTTTCTGTGGGAATAAATAGAGGTTCTGAGAGGGGACAATTTTGATGGCTTGATGAAGGGTTTAGACTGGACTCCCATCACCTCTGGAACATGAGGACACCTTAAATATTTTCTTTAAGACAGGAAAATCAATTGAGATGCACACCAATCATAAAGCACTTAAAATCATTTAAAAAAAACAATTGTGCATTAAAAAAACAACTCCTTCATGGTCCAGCTACCCAGAATTTTGACCCCACATCTCAAACTTACTGGTCTATAATGAAGATTTTTGTGCAATAAAGGCATAGATTAGACTGGATTTTTTTCAAAATACATTCTCATTTAATGACTTTTAAATTATTATAGTCTGGTTTGCTCTGTTGAAAATTATGTGTAAAGCCTGCTCATAACTCTTCCAGTTGAAAACTCTTCCCATAGCTAAATATCATCACAACATGAGGCTGGTGGCAGAAAGTTGAGTTCAAGACCTGGCTGATGGAAAATGGAAGACAAGAAAGGAATGCTGGCTGATTTACACGGAAATCATTTTATTTGCATTCCTCACATCCCAACTTTGAAGAAAACAGGTTTGGTGCCTTCCTAGAAAATGTCAAAATAATGAACAGAGATCAGTTTTGCGTTTATCAGTCATCAGTAATTAGCACAATCAGTAGTCTTGTTAAAAAAGACTCTCTTGGAAGTAAAATCGAGCCTTTGATCGCTGCCTCATCACCTGAGTGCTTATCAGGGCTCCTCCTCACGCCAGACCTCTGCTTAGCGTTCAGATACCATCTTCGTTAGACGCCTGTCATCTTCCTTTGTGTGGTCATGCATGTAGGAGACGGACCCTGGAACAGAGGCTGGGCTGACGGTGCTAAATGTACTAAACACCAGAGTAGAACTTAGTTAACATTGAGAAAGCACTGACGATGGATTTTAGAGAAAATATACTGCGGAAAAATGGATCATCAGTGTTATCAGTGCTGCAGCTGATTTATATCCCTAAGTTCCACTGTCACTGGTCTGGAAGAAAAAGTAAATTTGCATGCAAATTAAATGCAAAGTTTACCCCATTTATATTAAGCTCTGAAAGTGGAGTATGGAAAAATGGTTTAATCAAGGCTCTGGTGCCATTTTTCTTTATTTTAATGTGGTTTTTTTTCTCTTCCCCACCAACAGCACATTTCCCACTGACACGTGTTCCAACCCAGTTTAACCCATCATTTCTCAACCACACTGCAGCAGCAATATCGCCACACTGATGGTGTGGAAACAAATGTGACAGCAAACTCAGTCCAGGACTCAATTTATGGCCACAGTGGAAAAAAAGACATCTGCTATTTGGATGCCCTAAATCAAGTTAGTAATTGTTTTAATTATAACTTTCATCAATTCCCTGTGACAGCACTTGGATATTCCTATATCTGAGGTGCCCGTGTAGATTCTCACTCATCCAGGTCATAGTTATCCAAATTTAGATCTCTCTGGACTGTGAGGTTTTCTTTGAAAACATTTCACCCTCTCTCCAGAGAGCTTCTTCAGTTCTAAGCTTGCTGGGGGCAGAGCTTGAAAATATAGCCCTGTGGACCATCGGCATGTTAATGACCCAGGTGGTCACCTGAAGGTCATTGGCAGGGTTGTTCACCTAGTTTCAGTTGGGGTGCTTCCCCTTTGTCTGTTGGGTCACATGTTAATGAGTCACCAGGTCTTGTCAAATAGTGTGAATGTTTGGATTGTTGACAAAGAGAGTGGCGGACTGCATTGTACGTGGGTGACAGAAAGTGCCTTAGTCCACCACCTCTGTTTAAAGATGGTTTTTCCAACTTGACGTGGATGGCTTCCTTGACACCCCTCTCAAACCAGCAATCGTCTCTGGCCAGCACACGTACTTGACTGTCCTCAAAGGAGTGTCCGCTTTCTTTAAGGTGTAGGTGTGTTGCTGAGTCCTGTCCTGAAGAGGTGGCACGTCTGTGTTGGGCCATTCGTTTATGGAGGGGCTGTTTGGTTTCCCCAATGTACAGTTCCTTGCATTCCTCCTGGCACTGTACAGCATAGACAACATTGCTTTGTTTGTGTCTTGGTGTCTTGTCCTTTGGGTGAACCAGTTTCTGTCTGAGTGTGTTGGCGGGTTTGAACTGTACTGGAATGTCATGTTTTTGGAAGATTCTCCTGAATTTTTCTGAAACTCCAGACAGGTAGGGGATAGAAATACTGTGACGTTTATTTCTCTCCTCTTCTTTGCTGGGGTCTCATTTTTTGGAGGTCTTTGTGAAGGCCCAGTCTGGGTAACCACAGTTTTGAGTGCTGTTTTAAGATGTTCCCGTTCTTTCTTCTTTCCTTGTGTTGTGGTGGGTACTTCTTTGGCCCTATGTTGTAGGGTTTTGATAACACCCAGCTTGTGTTCCATTGGGTGGTGTGAGTCAAACAGGAGGTACTGACCTGTGTGGGTAGGATTTCTGCAGACCTCAGTGCACAGTCCAAGAAGGCCAGACTGTCTTCTTCTACATCTTTATATCTGAAGTACATTTCTCCCTTCTACCCCCTCTTCTCATGCTCATTAACCTTGTCTGCGGCAATTAATGGTAAATTTGAAGTAGTCACCCATAGAAACATTTTCAATAATATATATTAATTAGTAAAAATGTTTTCTGTTGAATCGTGATATGACTTGCAGTGTAAAAATAAAGTGTTTTCATGCACACACATATTTGCACAGAGAGAGAGAGAGAGAGAGAGAGAAATGAGAGAGAGCAGGAATGTTCTCTGGTAGCTAAATGATTACAAAGAGTCTCTTTCAAGCTGTAGCGCCCATTGCTGTGACCTGATATGATTTTTATCAGATGCTGAAATGCTACATTACCAAGTGGGCAGTAAATTATGTCTAAACCAATTACAGCGGGACCCTTTGCGTCCCAGTGGCCACAGAGGACCAAGTGGGAGGAGGGAGGGGACAGGGGGAGGCAGGAATGGGAGAAGGATATGAAAGGGTGGGTTCGGCGGGTGGCTGGAGTTTGTCTTGATTAGTGGAGTCTGGGGGCACATGAGAGTATAGTGATAAGGCCACTTTCAGTGTGTATGTGTGTGTGTGTAAGAGAGAGAGGGAAAACTGCAGAAAGATGCAACCAAGGTTAGCATGTGTGTTTAACTTTCCCTGAATGTGTGTGGACTAGTTTAGATTTTCTGTAGAGCGTTCGTGTCATAGGTCAGAAAGAAAAGCAAAAAACGCATCTCCAATCCACCAACGCCAGAGCATTAACTTATCCTTGTTTCATCTAGTGGGACAGGTTGATTTTAAATCTCAGACCAATAAATGAGTGTACAGTGTGTTCCCTTAACCGTCTGACATTTACAAAAGACAACAAAAAATTTACATCACTTTTAAACACAATTAAACACTAAATAATTGTTCTTTTTCTTATAATACATCTACTTCTAAGTAGTCAATATTATATATATAACACATGTATTTATTTAAATTTATATCTAAAACTTTAATTAGCAAAAGACAAGGAAAGTAAGGAAAATAATAACACATCAGTGAATTTCTTTTTAAATGAAATATAGAGGGGTTTTAGAATTATATAGAATTTTATTTCAACTCACTGCATCAAGTTATTTAATTAGTTGTTGTTTCTGCTGAAATGAACATTGTTAAAACATCTGTGTTGAAAGTTATTCCAAGTAGTTTAATGTAGTAAATATGACAAATGTCAAATACAAAATTATTGTACCAAAGCAGCTTTAAGATCTTATTTATTGAAAAGAAGGAGCAGCATATTCATTCATCAAAAAAAAAAAAAAAAAAGCCACAGGTAATGTGACATAACATTTAGAGCGTGTAAAATTAAACAGACACATAAAGAGACCAAATAAGGCTGTAAAAAAGAAATTAACCTTTTCCCAGAAAAAAGTTGTTTAGGGTTTCAAACAAAGACTGAGTCTGAAGCAACAAACGCCTGCTTGAGTGTGGAGAAGGGGTTTGTCACACGTCGGCTGCCAACATCATGATGTCAACACGGTGCTCTTGAAGGCGAACTCCAAATCGGGAGAGCGTGAGGTGAAGTTTAGTTTGAATCAGTGCTGCAGGATTAGCATAATGTAGCCTAGAAACAGGCAAATCCCCATGTTTAATGTTTAATCCAATTCCTTTTGAAAGCATTGCGCATGTGTGTGGAAGCATGCGTGCATTATCCAGTCCATCTACCCTAATTTGTTTATTCTCATCCTTTTCATAAACACCATTAGAGGGCAAATAGGTGATGTGGAAAGGCTCTCCCTCCCTTTTACTGAGATGATGGAGATAAAGTATAATTAAAACAACCTTTTCTTTGGGCCATGACCACTTTGTGGATGGTATAACTTGACTTTGTCTCTGTTTTTACTGAAGTGTGAAATGTGGCTCTCATTCTCCAAGTTTACTTCTCAAAAGTTTGCAGGATACTTTTCTACAGCCCCCGATTCTGCTTTCCCATTTAATCAACATTTATGATTAAATGATTTATTTATGAATAAATGTACATTTAATCAATCATCTAAACTATTCACTTATACAGCAATAAAACCATGAACTGAATAAACACACCTGAGCTGTAACAAGAGAAAGTCTCACACTTGTTTTTATGTTTAGTGTCTATTTTCATGTTATGAAAAAGTAGGGGGTTAAAACTGAAATGAAAATCCCCTCTCTTTGTGATGTTTATCCTGCCTTTTCCCATATCCGCTGCCACTCCGTCTATAACCTCCCGCCCCATTCATCGTATTCCCGGATGCGAGCAGCTTGGAGCCAGCGATTGACTGCAGATGAAAGAGAAGACAGAACGGCAAAGATGGTAATGAAGCAGGGAAAGGACGGAAAGAGACAAGAGTTCCCGGCGGGGACTCCGACCACCTCTCGGGACCTGTTTTGCCATCCGACCACGCTGGCCCCCACGTCCGCAGCTCCTTGTGGATAAGATGTGTCAGAGGATGTTCTGGGTCAGCCATGGGAAGAGACCAACTGAGAAGATAACAGCTTTCTGCCAAATTACCGCTCATGCTTTTGATGTGGGCTGGATTTGAAAGAGAGCCTTGAAGAAATTCAAGGATAAATATGTTTAAACAGGGCCTAGAAACCGATGATCTGACTGGATCTGACTCTGATTGGACAACAGGCAAAAAACATAAAGCCATAGAAAGTATAGTTCAAATACCATTGAAATATTTCACCCTCATCAGGGTTTTCTCAGCGGTTTCAGCGTCGCAGTCTCTGTGAGTGACAGACAGCACATGCTACGTCATGCTCTGCGTTTGCTCAACAATTTACCACTTTAAAAGGCCGAATGGCCAATCTGCTGACAATCGTCCCCTGTAACACTATCTGGGCCTTGTTGATAAAATGCAGATGTGGCTCCTCTCAATGTGAATTTGTGGCCCATTAAGAGGAGCCCCTCCTCTTTCCTCACCACTCCATCCCTTCTCTTGGCAGAGACCCCAGACCGCTTTTTCACATGCATTCCCCAAAAGCAGGTATGTGGATAGTATCAGGCTAAAGAGTCACAATGGTGAATTTGTTCAACAAGAAGAACTGCATTACTTAAATCCAAGTGTGGCTCTCTCTCTCTCCTGCTTTGAGATCGACTGACAAGATTGGCGCGTTCTCCCCAGCGTCTCATTAAGGTAAGGACAAAAGGTGAATTCATGGGCTCCCTCTGAGGTTCACAAGCACTGACTCTGGTCTGCTGATGCCAAGTCCACTCTCGCTTTCCAAAAACTGTCAGCCCCGCTACCACGTCTTGGGCACCCTCTGTGGACGTTTGGATCACTTTTACAGAAAAGAGAACATCTAAAGTCAATTGAATAATATTTATAGAATGGCCTAAATCCATGCAGTTGGATGTGCGCTGACTTTCCCACACTTATCTGCCTCAATCGCTTTAATCTTGATCAAACCTGGCGGAGTGCATTTGTGTTTGTTGGTTTTGGACAACAGGATATTTTAATTTCAAGGTATTTTAAAGTCAATAGTAGAACAAGTTGTGTGAGGTTATGCGGTCCCTTCTGTCTCCTGTTCAGCTAAGAACTGATATTACAAAGTAGTAAAGAGGCCCTTTTTTGTCAGGATGAGTGAATGAATAATTCTAAGCTCTAAAGTAAAGGGAGCTTTATTTTATAGTCCAGAAACGCTCATTTGATCACTTTAATTACCATGCAAATGTACATTTGTGCACAGAACAAAAACTAAAGCTATGTCATTTTATTTAGCTGTATTACATTTAATGTGTATCGGGAAACAAGCATTCCTGATTTATCAATACACTTGTTACAAAACATCCTAAAACTTCTTGACAATTTCAATAATTACTAGTTGTTTGTTTAAGGTTGGGCTAGTTACTATATCAACTCTTTACCCTTCTGCTTGTGCTCCACTCTTCACTGTATGTTCATTGAAATGGGAGAACAGTGATGATAAAGTATGAGCTAATGTCAATCAGTCATATTAGAGAGTGCAGGAACTGAACACTGAAAACAAAAACTTTCAGATCACCATGTGTCAGTGGATTCATGTAGGTCAAGCTTCTCCCTGCCAAGTGGGACAAAATAACGTCTCAGAGTTCAAACTCAAAATGAAATCCATCCATCCATGCCACTTATCCGGGGTCGGGTCGCAAGGGCAGCAGCCTAAGCAAGGAAGCCCAGACTTTCCTCTCCCCAGCTACTTCATCCAGCTCTTCCAGGGGGGGATCCCGAGGCGTTCCAAGCCCAGTTGAGAGACATAGTCCCTCTAGCGTGTCCTGGGTCTTCCCAGAGGCCTCCTACCGGAGGGACGTGCCCTGAACACCTCACCAGGGAGTGCGTCCGGGAGGCATCCTGACTAGATGCCTGAGCCACCTCATTTGGCTCCTCTCAACGCGGAGGAGCAGTGGCTCTACTCCGAGCCCCTCCCGGATGGCTTTAAGGGAGAGCCGCCCTACGGAGGAAGCTCATTTCAGCCGCTTGTACCAGCGATCTTGTTCTTTTGGTCACTACCCAAAGCTCATGACCATAGGTGAGGGTAGGAACAATGATCGACCGGTAAATCGAGAGCTTCGTCTTTTGGCTCAGCTTTCTCTTCACCACAACGGATCGGTACAGAGTCCGCATTACTGCAGACGCCGCACCGATCCGCCTGTCGATCTTCCGCTCCATTCTTCCCTCACTCGTGAACAAGACCCCAAGGTACTTAAACTCCTCCACTTGGGGCAGGATCTCCTCCCCGACCCGGAGAAGGCACTCCACTCTGACACTGGTCATACAGGGAGCGGACGGCCTGGACGCTCGTCACCGGGGTCCTCTCCTGGAGCCAGGCTTAGGGGCAGAGCACGATGGCGAGCGCCTGGTGGCCGGACCTTTGCCCATGGGGTCCGGCCAGGCACAGCCCGAAGGGGCGACATGGGACCCCCTGCAGAAGGGGCCAAAGGGGTCGGGTGCATTGTGTGTTGGGTGACAGCCGAAGGCAGGGACCTTGGCGGTCCAATCCCCGGCTGCAGAAGCTAGCTCAAAATGAAATGGAAAAGTTAATTGTTTATGCATCAGAATGGTACGATGCACTTTTTTCTGTTTCCCACAAAGTTCCATACCCACAAGTTGTCAGACTAGTTGTGCTTCCCAGCTACGCTACCTGTGAGGTCAGATGTGAACTGCAGGAGTGTTTTCATTGTCACGGATGCAGAGTCTGATTAAGCAGGATCCTCTCTGCAGTTTCCACACGCCTAAAACCAAATTTCTGAAAAACTAGACCCCATGTCTATTTGTATCTGTCTCCCTGTCTCTGTGTTCCTTGTTTAAACATAATCTGTCCTGTTCAGGAGAAATGAGAAGTGTGCATAGACAGTCTGTACTTTTTGTGTAAGAGAAATTTTGTGGTAAATTTAATTAAAACATTTCCACATCATATCATTACATTTTATTTCGGCTACTCTGACCGCTTCTTATTTGAAAGCGACCAGATAACAGAGCCTCAACTGTTTAAACTGACCTCATTGTTCAATTTGTGAAGACTCCCCCCTCCCCCGTTCCTTTTTGCGGCTTGGCCCGGTGGTGCTCGGGGCTATGCTTTTACATACTCTGTGATCTAGCTCATTGTAGCACTTCATAGTGAATAGAGAGAGTTAAAGTCAACCCCTGGGCTAACAGGGGAGAGCATTATGGATGAGCGGTCTTTAAAAAAGGCCCATTGAAGGAAGCCTTTGACAGTTTAATTGGCTGAATTAGTCACAATATTCAAATCATCTCTGTTGATTAGCCAGCGACTGAAGTGTGTACTACAGTAGGCCTGGCTAACCGCATAAATCTGTCCAGATTGCGAGCTACGCACGTCACCCTACCTGCTCTACCCTGCCAGCAACCCCAAAACACACACTTTACCCAGGACGGCTCTTTGAAAATGTTTTGCTGCTACTTTCTGGCGACAGGGAAAACACTGAAAAACCCTTTATAATATCTGTCAGCTCCAACATAAACAGGTGTTTCACCCAATCCAGCATATTTACTTATGTCAAAGCACTGTACATATACAGATGCTCAACACTTAACATTTTCTTCAATGCGATGCCGTCGAGCAGCGGCTGGAATCAGCATCTGTGGTCGGCCACATTGTTTCAGGAAGACAACTTTAGGCCATATAATTTGCTCACTGAAAGATCCGTTCTGTATCACAGGTGTCACCGGCCCAGAGCAGGCGTTAACTCTTTCCAGCACAGCACACGCTCTCAGACACAGCATGTATGAAACACAGACCCAAAAAAAATATCTCAAGCAGTCACTTCAGACCGCATGGCATGGTTGTAAAACATGCTGCCTGCACACTGCTTCAGCCTGTAATAACTTGGTGATGACAGCAATATGAGTTTTCTCTCTCTTTCTCTCTCTCTCTCTCTTTCTCTCTCTCTCTCTTTCGTGTGCGTGTGTGCACGCGCAGTTAATGTCTGTAATTGTGAAGGATGTGTACAAATGTGTTGGTTGGAAGAGAAAGATAAAGACTCGGGTTTTAAATGATTTGTTTATTTACTCTACATTCTCAAGTTGATGACGACGTCTAATTTTAAGTTGGTTTCTGGTCTTTATTGAGAAACATCCTGCAGCTACATGCTAGCTGTTTTTGTCTAAAATTTCATGCTGGGCAGGTTACGTTTAACAAAAGCCGCACACTGTGGCCGACAACAATACAACGATGGCGGTGAGAATGATCTAAAATAGTAAAAGTTGTATAAAAACAAAAATGTGTCATTGGCAATTTGGGGCTTTCAGGGGAGTTACGCGCCATAGCTATGTTTTAGCTGGCAGCAATCAGGTGTAGAGCACAGAATGTCAAAGTTAGTATAGTGCTGGTGCAGAAGCCTAAATGGAAAAAAAAAATTAGATCCTGTCCAGGATCAGCCTGCAAAGCTGCCTCATCGCGGTTCTGGTTGTATGGGTTTTAGTGGCAGTTAAATAAAGTCTATTATTTGCACATCCTTTAAAATATGTTGAAAACTGCATGACAGCACAGTCTGCACACAGGTAACAACATACTCCTTATTCAGTTAAAAGAATGTTTAGTTCTACTGTTCAGATCGGTATCAAATGTTAATTAAAGCCGATATACACTGGCTCCAAAGGGCAACTGTTGCTATTTCCTAAACAGTGAAGTGTCCCTTTAAAAAGAAGGCATGGGGTATTGGATCCAGCAGTGTTGGATATGATGAGGGTGAAAAATGGAAGAAAGGGGGGATACAGTTCAGAGATGCCTAAAGTAATAATCTTTATGGCACACAAAGACATGCACTCCCTGGAGTTTGTATGTGTGATAATGTGACTTGGCCTTCAGCCACTTCCAACAGTTGAAGAAAGAGCTCGGGAGAACAGAGGCTGTCCCCTCGACTCCCCCCCTCCGCTCCTCTCTCTGACTCTCCATATAAATGCTTGGCAGTTTTACGCATGGCTGGGAGCAATTTCCCACAATGTGTAAATTAGTCAATCTCCCAAGTCAGTAAAGTGGCCTTTGATGGGGAGGACATTAATGAAGTGTACCATTAGGCCGCACATTTGTATTCTTAGGGGCTCTCCAAGCTTTTGATGTCGCAGGGCCCCATGGTTGATTATCCACATGCCAGCACTGCATGCCTCTGTTACTTGGGCGAGAGGGAGGGAAGGAGGCCCAAAGCAGAGATGCTAGATGTTTAAAGTTCTCTCTCTCTCTCTCTCTCTCTCTCTGTCTCGAACTGTCCACGTTACTCTGCTGGCATTTTAAAACTGGCAAAAGGAGAAATCAGAAAGGAGAGGGTCGAGGCAGCCGACGAGCTGGACACTTGCTGTGGCCACTTCATTCAGAGTAGAAGGGTTGTCCCATCCTGGATGACAGTTGCATGGTGACAAAGTTCAATTGACACTGGTAGGAGTGGAGAGGTGTGTGTGTGTGTGTGTGGGGGGGGAGGTAAGGGGGGTTGCAGATCAAAGCAAGACCATTGTGATGATTTTGTTCCGTGGAAAATCGCTTTTTGTCCCCGGCCTTTTCAAGAGAACTCCTGGCTCCAGTCAGGGTAAATGGGATTTTTAACTCCCTTGTGTGGGTGGAAGGGTGAGGAGAGGTGGAAGAACTGAGGGAGGGCAGAATCTTAGCCTCAGGATAAGGAACTCAAGACCCTCCTTCCCCTCCCACTCCTGCTACACCATTCAACCCCCCCCTAGCTCCTCTCCCTACCCTCTGACAATGCAAAGTCAACAAAGCTGATGGCATCAAGCCTTTTCATCTGAACCTGCCAAGTAACTTTTGCATTTACATTTACTGTACCGCGTTTTTTTCTTTGAACTCATCTGATCTGCAGCCGCAGGCCTATGCAGAAGCAAATGTTTGTTTTTCTTGCTATCTGCAGCCTCACAGACAATATCTTGTTTCCTGACAAGCTTGATTGTTGGAGCTGATGCCAGTCAGCTATAGATAAATATATTGAATATGTTTCCAGGGCTCCTCTCTCCTCTTCTTTCTAACATGCTTTCATTTCTCTTTCAGTCTATACTTTCTTGGCAGAAGAAGTCTATTGTCAGCTTTCTTTGACTCCGTACAAAGGCTCAGATTGGATATGGGAAACTCTTCTTTATTTAGAGGGTTTCTCAGGATTTCAATGGGCCTTCGTGACTCAAGGGTTAATACAAATTTGTCCTAAAATGAATAAAATTTGAACTCATTTTCAGGCATTTTTGCATTCTGCAGTTTTTACTTAACATCCTTTTTATGAAAATTTGCCTTTGTATTATTTAATCATTTTTTCCACTGTCAGCTCAAATTTTCCCTTGTTTTTAAACATTCTGCAATGCTTATTTACAAATGTTTTAAAACACTTGCACTTACTCACCCTTAAGTTTTTTCTTTTAAGAATGTTAGGTCAAGTAGTTTGAACTACTTTTCGCTTATCATTAAATTTAAATAAAATATGAATGGACTGTGTGTATTCAGAACATAAGCACTTAAAAATGTATTAGAGCACAATTTAATTGTGCAAACAGAATAAAAGGCATACCCAAGGTATTATGAATATACATTAGATGCTAAATTTATTGACTTCACTGCTCACCTTCTGAGAATTTGTATTGAGAATGTAATTATCATAATGACTAATTCATGCACCTGCTTCATGCAAGTTCAGCTAATATTTTTAACTAAATGTTAGCATTAAACCTGTTTTTCAGTAATACAGTGAAGGTTTTATAGTAACAAGCTGTCCTAGTCTTTGATTTTATGATCAGTGCATGCTAAGGGCCATTTTTAAAAAGAAGTGAAACTTTAGACTTGACCTTATTAAACGCAAATAATGCATGTAACTGTGAGCGCCACAGAGAGCGCTACGTGGTGGATGAATAATTAAACCCAATAGTCAGAGGAGGAATTTTTCACTCATTTAGCCAGCCTGTTGCTGGGTGTCCACGTGACACAGCCAAAGTCTCCTCAATATGACACAAACACAATGGAGGGCATCATGTGTGAGACTTTTTCTTCTGCAACCGGATTTGCGGAACATTTGTACTTGGTAAATTTTTCTGCCGCTTTTAAAAAGAGATGTAAAAAAAAGCAAACATTTATGAAAAGTATGTGGGAACCATGTGGGGTATTTTTGCAGGGTATTTAGATCCTTTCACTAGCTTGTAAATGCACCATCTCATAGTGATAAATTTCAACCAAACTACATAACAGTGAGATAAATTGAGTCAAACTGCAAGAAGCAAAGTTTTAGAGTGGAGTTTTGTCACTCATCCTCAACATCACAGTATAAATATTATCTTTTATTGCTCCACATTCCATAATTATAACTTAGAGATGAGAACACAAATTGACAGTAGACTTTCCCTTTTTCCCTTCTACCCCCCTCCTAATCCTTGGTTTTAGGAAATTAAAATAGGAGTTAAATGTTCATGTTACATTGCAGGAGTGGCAGTTTCTAACTGATAAATTATTCCACAGAAAAGTGTGTGTGTGGGTGTGTGTATGCTTACATAAGGTACGATGATATTTTAGCTACCAAGTGCGTCAGACAGGACTGGTGTGATTGACTGTACGAGTTCCTGGCCAAAATGTCTTTGGTTTTTCCCTTGAGCTTGAGGAGAAAAGTGTTATTTCTTCAAAAGCCCCATTTGAGAAACCCCACAAGCCTGTAATTGCAGGGGAAAGGACTGCAGGACCTGCCAAGCCAAACACTTGAGAGGGAATTGGAAATATTGTAAACAGTAGGGTAACCCACTCGCAGTCGAGACGGAGGACAGAGTAGATGTAGGGGATGTTAGAGGGCGGCTGTGGTTGAGACGTACCCGAATAATCGCAGATTTTTACGCACTAATAACAACAATAGCTTGTTTTCTCTTTTGATGCTCCATAAAAAAAAGTTGCGTCTGGATTGTGAGAGAAACGACTTGATGAAAAAATTGTCTTTCGTGTCTTTGCAGGAGGATAATAGCACCTTCTGCAAAGCTTTCACCATCTTCGAAAACCCTTTACTCCCGTATTGAAGTTGTCACCTTAGTGCCCCCAAATACACACACACACACACACACACACACACACACACACACACACACACACACACACATTCTGAAAAGAGAGCATGCTTTATGATCACCACCAACCCCTTTTATGTGCTGACACAATATTTTTCTTGTGCTGTCAAATAAAAGCGGGGGATTATTTTTTTAGTGCGACCCCATTTTCCCGTCTTAATGACCCGAGTCGCGCTCTCCTGGAGTAGCAACCACCGAATCCCAGTTTGGGTTCAGTGCAACTCAGCAGTCCTGTGGGCTTATTTCTCCCACCCCCACCTCTCAGCTTTCCACACTATTTTTTTTTTTCCACCTTCCTCTTTTAAAACCCAAAATCCCCCGACACCAATTAGAAGGCAAAAACGGAAATCTTCGGCCAAACATGACATTTACAGGCCAGAACTCAAGTCTTTCAACAGCTCCCCTCAACACGCAGGAGCTCATGTGCAGCTTACTGTACTGGACTTTTTAATGCCGTCCACAGTTTACACATTTGAATCTTAATGACATTTTAGTTCTATATTTTGTTAATCTTAATTGACATTTCATGTCTCTAAACTCTTCTTTCATTAATTACATCACAGTATATCAAAACAATTTCCCATAAATCTGGACCAAACTGACATGTAGCTAAAGATCAAAGTAGACGTGAACAATAAATTTAACTTATTATTTATTCATAAGAGTACATATATCACTGAAGAGCCTTCTGTCTGAAGTTTGCTGTAGCATCTGCGGCTAGCTAAAAACTAGCCCATCCTTCCACCCATCATGTACATAGTGACGGAGGAACTGCAGAGTCTCTCTGAGCACCTCTAGTTTCTTCATATGTCAACCTGCCACTATCAATGCTTTTTACATCGATTTGTGCCAGTTATTGTTAAATTACATACACTTGTGTTCTCATGCTTGTGTTTTAACGTCCTGAACCACAGCAGTAAATGCGACAGGGACACATCATTACCTCAGATCCCCCTCGTTGACTCTCCTTCCCAGCGCACAACTAGAGAGCAAAAACACAGAAGAGCAGTTGTGTAATTACTGATAATTAACTCAATTACAGGCAGTGCTCTGCCTCGTCAGCCCTGGCTGGCAGCAGCCGTTACAGGGTGCACCAAATATTTGAACAGCGCAATCCAAATATTCTCCCTGGGTTGTTTTTCTCTTGGGTGTACATCACCCACCAGCCTCTCTCCGACACTGGCCGTCAGCACAGCTAGGTGTTCACCGGAGGTGGGGCCTCGATGGGCTTCAGCATTAATGACGAGGTGGTTAGGCAGTTTTTCCTTCCTGCGGAAGGGCTCTGCAATTTCATCCCAATCATAGTTTGCTTTGAACGGTTTTCGGACAATTGTAAAAAAAATTGCAGAGCAATTAAACTGTTGATTTTTTTTTTCTTTCTGATGCTATCTGGGGCTCTCGCTGTCATGGTTGACAGAAGAGAGATAAAATGGACCATTTACTGCATCCTTTGGGGGTGGGGTCTGGCAGAGGCCAGCAGAACTCAACGCTCCTCCTGTTTGGTCGCTGCTTTTTATTCAAATACATCGGCTTCATGTCAGTGCAAATATTTATTGATTAATGTTCAGATACAAGTTGCAACAAATCATTCCATTTTCTTGTGGACAGTGGTTTCTCTGTTAGCAGCGTGTTGCGCTCCTAGCAAGGTTGTGAGGGTGTTATTAGCTGCGTCTGATGTGGAGCAGCGGAGTAAAGAGAGACAGGGGAGTTTATCAGATGCAGATCTGGTGGCAAACGGCAGCCACAGCTGGGAGTGGCCACCTATGTCTCTGTGTGGTTTTGATAAAGATAGAGATTTATGCTCTTTCAGCGTTTATGGGTCTGGGTCATTGTGGCGTTGCCTACACAGACCTGCCGCCACCTCTGTCTCGATGAGATGGGAGGGAGGCGGATGTTATTAACGGCTCCCTTTCCTCTTAGCCCATGTCTGCTTCTCTATCAAACCCATCAAGGCTGCACACCAACAGAATGAGCAGCTCCCTGCAAACAGTCGCTCCTGATAAAGCATTTAGCATGTCGGGATAACCATGTGACAGTTTCACCCAGTTTGGAGGAAACACTGTTCTGGGTTTATCAGACAGGAAAATGGAAAAATGAAGCCTCAACTGTATGGATCACATGTCGTCAGCAGGGAAAGAAGTTGAGATTGCTCTTCAGTGTTGGGGAAACTGGAAAATATTATCCGTTAAGCATCTAGCCAGCATAAATGTATCATTATTACACTCAAATTGCATAAAATGGTCAAAGTAGCTTAACCACACCAGAGATGCTTCAAGAAAGATCTCTGATAGGAGAAGTTAGTAAGGTGAAAACCCCTTTTTAAAAGTGGATCTTTTCATAACAGAAGCTCAATGCGGACTGTTTGTTGCAGACCGACCACTGCAGCTTCAGTCGGAAGAACAGGGGCACTGAGGGCAGGAGGGGGAACACCCCCACCTCCCCCCCCCGGCTTATTGAATTACCTAAATGAGCAGAGGAGACCAGACTGGGGCTCTTACTCGTTTGAAGTTTACAAATCATTCTGACTGCTCTGGGGCTCGGGGGATGTTGGAAGGAGGGAATGGGCAGGGGGTGTCTTTTGATGCCTTAAATAAAAACATCAGGGAAACAAACAAACAAGAGTGAGAGAATATAGAGGAAGATGATGAAGAGATGGTAAGGAAATAGCAAGTACTCATGGCAACTTGGGATTGGTGGTAGTGGCTGAGAAACTACTTCCTGTGTATGATGGGAAAATTACACCGTGTGAGTGTGTATGTGTCAGTATCCCAAAAGAATACTTGGATTTATTTAGTTAGTATTGTGCGATTATATGTACAAAAGCAACACAAGAAACAAGATTTGTCTTTTTGCTACACTGTAAACTGCTGAATGAGTCATATTATTCATTTTTTCAACAATGTGCTTTAAAAAGCTGCAATAATCTTGTCTCTCAGTTAACCTTGAGGCTTTTTAAAGACACTCTGGACCACTTTTCAGTTGAACTGTGGAAACATTCCGTCCAACAGTACAGACTGCTTTGATTCCCCTCTGAGGCAATCAATAATTGATTGTGCCTTGACATGATGGAGAAAAGATAGGATGTTGTTAGTACAATCAGGGGCCTTTTCCAAACTATTGAGTGGAACTAATTAATTATGGCATGGAAATGCATTAAAACCTCTCTTTCTCCCAGCATCCCGGATCAGAGTGGAAAAGCCTGAAATGTAATTACTTACATAATCATGACAAAATAAGCTTGGCTTGATTCAAACCATATCTGTTCTCGTTGCATGTCAGTGTTTTCCATCACCGTCAGCATTCCTCAAAATAACCATAACGGTATTTTATTTTCTGAAGGCTTTCACCGTCTCTCAGATTTGCAGTTTCTTTCAAACTTCAGAATGAACGTGATCAGGAACTCAATCAACGACTGTCTCGGGACGGAGGGAACCCCTTTCAACTTTGTGACCTTCTGCCTCAACGAGACCTCGTGCTAATTAGACGACATAATGTCTGGGAGTTCTGACGCTGCACAGAACTCATGGCAAATTACCGCTCACTTCCTGTTCAATCTGAGGGGGCACTTGAGCCGTCAGGGGAGCTGTTGGACTCTGAAATGTGTTTGCTTTGCTTGGCATCTTCAGGAACCGTGACACTGTTTTAATGAAGAATAATTTTACCATTTTCCGAAGATCATTTTTGCACATGCCGTGTTTACGGCGGTGAAACTGCAGCCTTGCATGGAACAGATCCACTAATGTGAGAGGCTGAACTGAAATGGCCCGTGAGATTTACAGTAGTTAACTAGTTTACTTTTTCCTGTTTAAAATCCTCAATATTAAAGAACATTAGAACATGAAAAACATTGCAATTTTCATGCCACACTTGGTGCAATAAGGAAAAAAAGATTTGTTACTTTTTTGCAGGAAAAAAAAAATCATGATTTTTCATGCATATTGAGGCCAATTTTCTGCTAAATGTGTGCTAATTGCATAGCATACAGATGCATAGGAATGACATGACACTTTATTGTGAATTATTCAAAACCAGGCCTGCAAGTTCTGCATGTGCGCAGATGTGCAGAGACATTTTCCTTGTGTATTCACTTTTGTCTGGCTGAATCTGTGTCTCTGCTGCTGTCTACTGAAGTTCAGTGTACAGTGGAAGAGAATTGGTGGTGGCATCCGGCAGTTTGATAAAGTGGATTTGGTTTCTCAGGCGCATTTCCAGGCTGCTCTCCCTGGGCGCCAGGACCAGTCCAGTTAGTCTACAGTCCACATGTGTGCAGGGCTGTGAGGGACGACTGATGCTAGTGTTACGTGAGAGAGTGTCGGTATATACAGTACACAATATATCTGAATAGGTGCTGCATGTCTATGTGGATATATTTGTTCGGTTTATTGCAAAGGGTCAAAAGGAAGTGGTTAGTTCAAATGAAAAACAGCAGGCGCTCTAGCATTTCCATTAATACAAGTCTTTCATCACCAGCCCCCCTAGAGCATGGCCTCTCCCCTTCTAATTTACTTTAAACACACACATTAGTCTCATCACTAAACGCTAATACTCTTTAAGGAATAGACGACCAGTTCCTATTTTTTATAATGAAAGCCTTGTTTCCCTGCAGAGCCTCTGAGTCAGATCTAATCCTCAATCTTCTTTACTGTACTTTACCGTACTGTGGATGCATTGGACTCCACCTTGACATTTTCGCAGAATCTGGGCTTGTTTTTATTCTGACTTATTAAAATCAGAACTCTGATTTTATTTTTAAGCACTTTTTTTCCTTAGAAATTAACTCCTCCCCCCCAAAAAAAACATTCTCAGAATAAGTCTTTAGAATTTTAAGTAAACATATTTTTCATTATTATTGTTTGAAATTTCAATATTTTAAAATAAAAAAAAAAAATCAAAGTCACTTGTTGCTCTTCTCACTGAACAAACGAGAGATTTAAAGCAGCGCTTAAAAAAAAGACAAATATGTATATTTCCTGTGTGTAGCAACAAACATTTAACCACTTTTAAAAAACCTCCTGAGGCTGTTAAAGTGACTCCATATTTAAAGATTTGCCTCATAGTTATGTTATTATTCTGATAAATATACAGCAATTCTCTATTCCATTTTCAGTCAAAATTCAAAAGCCCTCTCCCGGCAGTGTGAAATACCAAACTTATAGATATCAGCTGACCCAGCTACTTCTGTCTTTGCGTGCTGATTGTCTTTGCGTCTGTCCTGAGCGGCTCATTTATGAGCATGCTGCGGTTTCTGAGGTTTGTTTTAGAATCGGGCCACATGAAAGCAGAGGTGAGGGTCAACGGCACGGGCTCACTGTGGTTATGAAAACATCATGGTGGTTTTCTCACCAGCGCTCACGTGAAGCTCAGGGATAGGCCTGGAATAATGCAGCGCCACCACGGACAGATTAAATCACCCAAATAGCTGACTCCGTCTTGGCGTACATGGAGAAGAAGCGGATCTTTTATCAGCTATCAGGTCTTTATCTGTTCATCAAACATGACTGTAGTGGAGAAAGATTTGTGTTCTGCTTTCCACGTGGATTCTCTTCTTCTGTCCACAGTCTGTAAATTAAGATGGAAGCCAAAATGTCCAAACTGCAGTGACGTCATGCGGACAGTCCCTTCAGAAAATAGGTGGTTCATGGTCAATAGGCTGTGATGGGGTAAGATTTGTCAAGACAGTTTTGATCACACATGTTGACATCCACTGAAACGCCCCGCTCTTGACTGTAGGCCAGGTTTGTTGTTTAATTCTGCCTCACTGGTACCATCACACCCAAATCAAAACACACCAGTACACCACTGTCATTATAAGCATTTTAGAAAGCTGGTTTCAGTATTTTAGACATTTCCCTTTGAGTTTTAATCTCAAAAATCAGTTAAGCTTTAGTTAGTTATTTGATGTGTTGAAATTAAATTTGGTTTCATTTATACAGCCTCAATAACAGCTGATTGTCTCAAGACACTTTACAGAACTCAAAGCCAGGACCCAGAAGAGAAAATCAAATATATATATCAGTAAACAAACATAGTGCACACTGCTGAGTGCTACCTGACACATGATAGATGGAATAATTGTGAATCATATTAATTGTAGACGCTTAATGGTTGTGTCTTTAAAAGACAGTAAATCATCATGACGCCTGAGCTCTGGGTGAGTACCGTACGTGTCAAACTCTGCCTCCAGATAGTCAGGGTCCCAGGAGGCAGTGCCTGGCTTTAGGAATCCAGCCTTTGAAAGCCAGCAGTAAAATAGAGGACGCTGATTTATGTTGTTACAGCTACGCTTCAGTCATATCTGGTTAGAATAAGCGGATGACGGTATTTTCCTGTGTGCTGTGTCTCTGCAGAAATGAAATCCTATCGCTGTCTCTCAGGTAAAGAGATATTGTAACAGTGACTCATGGGGTGAAAACAGAATGCCGGATGCTCTGTCTTTCCATGTCTGATCTTATCTTTGTCTGCATAACAGTCACTCAACTGGTCAGTAAATTCCTGGTCAAACAACAAACATTTGATCAATTTTCATTTCCCTTTTGAAAAGACTGCGCTCAGTGTTTTAATTGCAACAGCGCGCAGCTCTTTAGACATGGGCTGGTGCGCTAAACCGAGACGAAAAATGCACTTAACTCATCCTTTCTGATAACTCGAATCCAAAAATCTACATAGCTCTAATCGCTCCCCGTCCTTTCTTCTCTCTCTCATCCATCAATCCCGTCTCTGTCTCTCAGCACTCAGGAGGAAAAGGCTCTCCGGTCGGGCCTTACCTCACCCGTTGCATTGGGGGCTGGAATTACAGGGCTTAGTTCTCTCAACTTGACCCCACTCCTAATTACTTGTTGGCTAAGCCTTTTGGCTCCTATTCGAGTGTTGTCCTAACCTCCACTTGTCTGCTGTGTGTCCAAACTTGGAGAAAGGAAAACACGTTCCTGGAGGACAGGAGGCTTAGCCTCCATGCTGTGTTCTCACACAGCCAAATGCCCCATTTCTTTGTCCCCACCTCACCGGTGTGTCTGCTGAGGTATGAAAAAAGGCTGAGCAAACGGTGTCCCATGACTCAGGATATGTCAATCTTAAACTAGTTTTTTAGTCAATTCAACCCTGATTTCGTCAGTAGATGTTCTTTTTTTCAAACAGAAGGAAAGTTTTGCTTGTGACCGGCACCTGTCAGTGCTTTGTGTCAGACATTTCAAACCGTTGGCAACCTTTCCTCTAATTATGACTAAAAGGATCTGTCAAAGAGCACTGTGTGTGACAGCTACAATAATAAGGCAGCAAACAGCCTCAGACAAAGGAACATTTTTATAGTCCCAGTTGGACAAAAATTGATTGGAATGCGTTGTATGTTGTTTCCGTTCAAAATTCATTCTGAAATGCACCGATGCTCTTTATGTCACTTCATACTACTTATGGTTCTTAGACAAACCTGTCCCCACGTATGCAGCAGTTAGATGCAAATAAAGGGGCACTACTAACCAGTCAGCTCTTTCCTCCTAACTTAACCTCTCTCACATAACTAAATTCTCACCTTTAACTGAGACCTCAGCAAACCTTTAAAGGTAGGGCTGAATTCAGTTAAGGAACTCAGGGAAAAGGGCAATCCCACAGGGGAGGGGAGTTCTATTTGTTTATTGTATAATAGCTTCCATAACCATCACCCTTTACCCCCAATAAAGACACGCTGGCCTGAGGATTGATTGAGCTGGGATTACTCGGTAGCTCTGCTAATAATGTCAAACACATGAGGAGACCTGTGGCAGAAAGTGAGTTTCATCATCAAAAGTATCAGCAGATAATCTTCACTGCTGGAATTAGAACAATAAGCCGCAAATGAAAGTAATGCTCATGTCGGGTATGCAACATGCAGAATGTAAAACATGTTCTCACGGCACGATATCAGTCCGTCCGTGTGTGTGTGTGTGTGTGTCTGTGTGTGTGCGTGCGTGCACATTCCTTAGTTCGTTGGCTTCCCCCAGGGCTGCGCTGAGACGCTGGTGCCAGAGTGTCTCATCTTGTCAGGTTTGCCTGGAAACACATAACAAGCACACACTCAAACATTTACAGGAGGATAATAGCATCCACATCAAAAGCTAATGAGCCATTATATTGTCATTAGTTTTATTTGCCCCACCCCATCCTGTCTTTCAGCAATCTGTCATACCGTTCACCTGAAGATAACTCAGAAACTAAGCAGTTGTTGCAGAATCGAGTGTGTGTGTGTGTGTGTGTGTGTGTGTGTGTGTGTGT
This sequence comes from Pao palembangensis, assembly GCA_015343265.1. NCBI lineage: Eukaryota > Metazoa > Chordata > Actinopteri > Tetraodontiformes > Tetraodontidae > Pao > Pao palembangensis. Next base: position 11,596,853 of record CM027087.1, on the reverse strand, counting down.
GTGTGTGGGTGTGTGTGTGTTTTTCATCTTTTGCTTTCCTTCTTTTGTGCAGCGCTCCATTATTCTCCTCTGTGAACAAACCCCAGAGTCTTTTGTTATCCATTTTGTCAGCTCTTGACATGTAGTCCCTATCTGACAGAGACTCTGACAGACTCGGCTCTAAATCCATCCAGAAATGATGATTTGGCTCTAGGGCCTCTACAACACATGATTTAAGTAGATGTGAAACTTGTTTGGGGGAATGTCTGCTGTACAGAGTATGTGTTTATGTATGTAGCGCGTCATTATCGTTGCATCTTGATTAGATTTTCCAAGCCTTCTCAAGTTTGTACACCTAAGAGAGGGAAGAGGTTGGCAGGACCACCCAAACATACATTTGCAAAAACAAATAAAAAAGTGATGTGGCAACAGTTTGACACAGTTTCTTCTTTTTTTTTGCAGGGGATTTCAGAATGAGGTAATAGATGTGTCACCTTCATCAGTCGACAGGTTCTCTGATCTAACCCCCACAAATGTACCTTTGTTTGTTCCTCGCTCAACCTCAGCTCCAGAGGTGTTGTTTAGTAAGTTAATAATCTTGTCAAAACAGACAAATTAAACCACAATTTAAGGGCAAAGTGATGACTGTTACACTTGGGGAGGGAGCAGACTGTTTTAGCAGGCTGTTTTAGCAGCGCTTCCCTGAGCATTAGGACATGCTGATGACCTCAGAAACCTCTTCATGTTCAGAGAAAAACAGCCAGCCATTCTCTCCAGTAGAGTAACCATTTAATATACATATTACATCTGCACTTTAACAAAAAGGGGACTTTGAGAGGACGGGTACAAAACAGTGCAATAGTTCCAGGACCTGCAGAATCACTTTTTGTCACTCTAACTGATTTAAACAGTCAACACAATTTTACATGCAAGGATTAGTGTTTGTTTACACCTAGCAGGCTGGCTGTGTGCGGTTTATATGAGGCATTTGTTTGGAAAAAAAATGAACGGCTATTAGCCAGGAATAGAGTTTAAGGCATGCTTGTATTTGGCAGGCGTGGGCGATATTAAAGTGTTTCGAGTGGGAGCATATGTCAACGTTCAAGCTGAGCTCAACCAGCCAGACCAGTGCAGAACCTATTTTATTCATGGATCAACAGCTAAGGGTCAAGAAACCAGTAAGAAGTTGCTGAGGATTCCTGCAGTACTGACAGTGTGACAACAACAACTGCAATGCCACCATTCAGTTTCTAGTGTGGCGTGTTTTGCACCCTGCTAATTATAATAAGGGAGTGACTCATCTTCCCTAACACTCTGTTCATGTGTTCATGCCACTTTCTTTCTGTTTTTTTTTTTTAATTTTTTTTTTTTTTCAGGCAAACAACTGTTCTGATGCCTGCCGGTAAGGCTTTTTTTCTCCTTTACCCATAATCCACTTACTACGCTGCGCACTGTTTTTTGTTTTTTTTTTTGGTTTTTTTGGGGGGTTTTTTTATGTCGATAATTAAGCAGCAATTCCGAGTGTTTGTATTATTAGATGAGATGTTTTTATGAATGTGGCAGTTTGAGAATTGCACTCAGCTTTTAATTGCTTTTGATTGTTGTGCACGCTTAAACAAAGTGCAATGATTTCTGGGAAGAAGCACGTTGTGTGGAGTCACAAAAAGCAGTGCACGTGAATCTGCTGTGCCTGTCCTAAAAAGGTTTATTGGGTAGAGCTTTGAGCAAATCCCAGAAAGCCTTCCTGAACAAAGTATATATTTAGCTGCATTCACAGCTCACGGCCTGCACGCCTGTGAGTCAGTGTTTTAGCAGTATCTGAAAAAAAGTTGGCAAGTTGCTCAACTAGAAATGGAAAATTAAAAAGCCCAGTTAGTGCCTATGGGAGAGAAACAATTATGGGGTTTGTGCTCATTACAATGTTGTTTAAAGGGAATAAAAATTCCTGAGCTAAGGCTTTTACCATCGAAATGCCAAGGGTAAAATGAACGTAATTAAGCCCACAAATACCTCCGGCTTTTGCAACAAAGCCGTTTTACTGCTGTCAGTGCAAGTACTTTACACCACATGGTCAACAAAAGAGATTTCAGTTTGAGTCATTCATACACAGTTCTATTCATGTCACTGCATCCTACCCTTTTATTTAGTAGTACTCCAATTCAGGTAATGTCAATACTAATGAATAGTGTTTTGTCTGTTTCCTTATGTATTTTTTTAAATTATGTAAAGATAATGTAAAATTATGTAAAAATAGTTACATGAATTATAATATCTATCAGTCAGAATAATAATTATATGGTCAGAGGGACATTTACATAAAATAGAGCCAAATATTTTATAAAATATATAATATGAATGGCTTGTGTGGAGGCAGAAGCGACGCTTCCTTGACTGTTCAGCTGAATCACTTTAAGAGACTAAAGGTCAGTGTTTGTTTTCTTAGACTAACCCAGACCCAAAAGCAGATTTAAGCTGCTTCATTGTTCCTCCTCGGAGGCTGGCCGTCATTCAATATTTCTGGGATGTGTTCACAGTAGCGAGGCCTGCTCTCGGTCCAGTTATGTTGTGGCTGCTTTATTTGACGTTTCAGGTTGGTTGTTGCATAAGCAAGCGTTCAGGATTGTATTTATATGATTTAGACCTATGGGACTGCCTGGTCTTCCTGGAATACTACCTTTTAATTTCCTTTATCAGGCTTTAGTGTCTGTTTTAATAATTTTTAACAATGTGGTTGATGACAGTTAACTAATACAAAGGGTCCTTGAAACTACTGTTCAAAAGCTATTTGACATTTAAGCCTGTAACATTGCTATGACTGTGAGGACTTCCTCCTGTGAGAATATGCTTGGATAGCAAATTCAAAAATGTTTGAAGTCTCCATCATTTTTCAGAATTATTTTCCATGTTAAACATCATGTTTCCTAAAAAGTGTTTTGTATTTTCTGTACTAAATAACTTTTCACTGTGCCATTTTTATTACACCCCCAAGTTATTGAGAAACTACTTAAATGCTTGGTGACTGTTTAAAAACTAAAACTCATCGAGTCTCAGCTGGAGGAGTGTGTGTTTGCATGTACAGTTTTTTTTTTTGTATGTGAGTGTTTGTGAAAATTACAGAGCATTTTGTTTTTCAGTAATGCTATTAATAAGCAGATGTCAGCGTTGGCGTTACAGGCCATTTGCGAGTTTAAGGGGAGCAGCAGAAATCCACAGGCTGATTAAACGCAGCTTGTTTCATCCCATGTGTACTTTGTTACGCTATCAAACCAACACGCACGCGTGCTTTTATATCTTCCCTCCAGTCCTATCTCGGCTTCTTTCTGGATTGTGATTCTTCTCTCTTTTTAGTTGTGATCTTGTGTCCCCTCCTCCGCGGCAACATGTGTCCCTTGTTACATCACGTCATGCCAACAAATAATCAGTTTGTCCAATCAAATTTCTCATGAGAAAAGATAGCTTTGGAAACAGAAGGGATGTGCCAGGAGTGTTATTAAAACAGTATGAAATAGTTGCTTTTAGTACTCCAGGTGCTGCCCCCACACCCCCCACCCGAGAACGTGATCCTTGATGTTAGCACCAGGTCATTCTGAAACCAGATCGTGGCGGCTCGCTGAGTGACAGCTTCGATAATACTAATTACAGTGAGCTACAGGGATCAGTTATGCTGTCTGGCGACTCCACCCACTGTGGAGCCAGAGCGCCTGTGTTAACCGTGGTGTTAGACCAAGGTAGGTATCAGTCAGCCGCTGCTGGACCTCACAGCTGTAAACACACACACATAGAGTCAGTGTTCGCTATGTGGACAGAAGAACACACAAATGGAGGAGTCCACTGTGGGCAGGAACCACAGGAGGTGTCTGTCAGCGACGTCCACTGAAAAGGTGGACGAGTAGGGAGCGTACCTGTGGAGGAGGGGTGCCCGGTGACGCGTTTGACCTTACAGTGGACAGAAAAGGGAGGCAAGACAGAGACTGTAGAGGTAAAACAAAGACCTCTGTGTGGCTGCTGCGGGGCTGTTACCGCACATAAATTCAAGCTGGAGGAACCAAAAAAAGTATTTGCAGCAGGGCCTTTTGTGCTACGGTTAAACCCTGAAAGCAATGAAGGAGAGTCAAACAGTTTAAGGCTAACAATAACAGTAACAGTCTATGATCATTACGTGGTAGACATGCCAAAGTTAACACTAAAGTAGCTGGCTGTATTTATATACAGTTGAGGGTGTACTAATAAAATGTCCCCGTGTGCCTGTTCGATTTGCAATGCCTCATATTTGACATAATCTTGGTTAGCCCATGGCAGTTTAAGGCCTTTTGTCTCTCTGGGTTATAGCCAGCAGCCAAACTGCCTTTCTTCCCGTTCATTATGAACCAGGTGCAGCTTTCTGTTTATATAGAACTTAAAATTATCCCTAATTAGAATAAGATGTAACAACTGTCATTATGGTATATTGTAATTCATTAAAGTCTGTTCAAATCACCGGGTGCTTGTCACAATTTCCCTGACAGTCTGTTGTTTCATTTTTCAGTTTGTGGAGGTTTAGTTTAATCGCAAACCTGATATTTTCTGGTGCCCCAATCTGAATGTAAACTCTTCTGACGTATTGAAATGACATCAACGAAAGAGGGTAAAACTGAGTTATTTCTATACTCTGACCTGACAGATCGGCAGCAGTTTCAGTTTCTCCACCAGCCTGACGTTAGTCCTCATTCCACAGTGGAGCCAGGACTGTTTAAAGGCCTGTTGTGTCTGGAGCCCCCACATCTCTCCAGTAATTACTGCACAGGAGCATACCCCTCGTCGTTCTTCCTCTGCCACTCTTCCTCGTCCTGCTGCAGCTAGCTTCCCTCTCAGTGGCCTCTTTCATTCTGTTTTGGTTTGTCACCCTGCTGCCGACACAAGATGTTTAGGTTCACCATTTGTATTTAAATTTGACACAATATTCCAAATGAGCTCTCCTTCCAATCACTGACTTGACTGACTCCATCAGAAACCTTTTCAACCATCACTTTTAACTCTCTGTTTACTCGTTGTTCAGAATCAAGTTTCCGTCTGAACCTTTTGTGCGACGGCATAAATGTGCCTTCCCTGTGGGACTGCGTGTACACCACAGCGCTTTTAGGGGATTGGTGGTTTTGACTTCAGTCAGTACTGCATCCTGATATCCTGGTGTGACTGGTTTGAGGCAGTAATTCTCCTCGCAGGTAACGGAGCCTTTTAGAGGGTCCATATGTGTCTTGGCACCAGACTGAGGAGAGCCTGGTAGGTTTTATTAATTGTGTCAACATTCATGCAGCGTTGTCAGGCAATCTTGTTAGTATTAGTTTTACCTGTATTCCTGTCATTATGACTCTAGAGTTGTTTCCTTCCCATGGTTGTCAGGTTATAATAGAGAAACTTGTTAACCATTAACAATTTAACCATCAGACAAAGAAAGCCATTTGAATATTTTCAACCTATCCCACGCAGTTTTCTCAGTAATGCCATTTGAATATTGCAATCAATTCGATTTTATAAGTTGTTTTGCAGTGAAGAATTACTCTGATATCATGTGATAAACTGTTTCGCTGTGAAGAATTACTCTGATATCATGTGATAAACTGTTCTGCTGTGAAGAATTACTCTGATATCATGTAATAGAGTCAAAAAACTATTGGTGGATTCCTCTTGTCAAACATTCCAGAACTGTCAAAAACACCCCTTTAATCCAGCCAATTCATAGCGGGAATTCATTCAGGCAATCATCCTAATAACAGTAAATGTACAATAATTTGGATGTCCAAATTACCTGCAATTTTTTTAAACTGTGCAGATGGTTAGAAATGAAAAACAGGCTGATCAATCCAGTGTGCATTAACTTCAACTGGGTCTCCGAAGGTCAGTCCTGGCTACTGAAACGGTCTGACTGGTTTGATCTGAGCGCGTTGACAGGGTCAGTTTTAACAGGCTGAGGGGTTGTCACGAGTGACTGCAAAGCTCTCCTGGCTCATCTCCTGCAATCATTTGTCAGCATGTCATATGTAAGGCCTGTTTGAAAACAGGCCAATACTCATAGAAAGGTTTGACTTACTTGTACTGGCAACTGAACACAGCATTATGAAAAACATTAATAAACTATGTAAGCATTGAGGGATGGTTCACTTTTTAACCTTTTTTTTATTATTTTACTGATTTAAAACTCAACATTGACTGTTACTAGCCCCTGTTCTTTTAACACTTCTTTTAACACTTTATCCGTGATAGAAGTATTCCTTTTACGTTTTTGTTTTTTTTTTTGTAGAATTTTCCATGACCACTGTGACATAAAGCATAAGATCAGCTGGGACTTTCCACGTAGGCACGTATTTGTCTGTTTCCGTAAGATTTTTTTTTTTTTAGTCAGACTGGGAAAAAGCCACTAAAATCCCAACATCATCGGGATTTGCTCAGAGGTTCACCACAGCAATACTAATAGGCACTTTGCTTTGTAAGTAGCTGCTAATTCATGCTTCACTGCTGTAAGTGAGTGTGAGCCCCACTCACCCCTGCTGCCTCTCTGCGTGGAGCTGAGATGTAAAGAAGGAACAAGGAACTCTGCCACCCTCCCACTCATGGATCAGATACACATCAGGCGGCGCAAGAATGACAAAGAGTCAAAACAGAACCTGATCTTAGCGGTAATTACCAGTATTTGTTTAATCCTTGGAGCATGCAGAACCAGAGACGTTGACGCCTGCTCTCTCGTTGGAATCTTTGTCAGAGTCGGGGGGTGGTACGAGGGACAGATAGCAGAGTTTAATTGTGTACCCAAATAGAGACACACAGGCTCACTTTCTGCCTGAAACCACTTCCTAACATTTGTTTTGCAAAACAGAGTTATGACCCTGATGCTGTTTCCCTCTTTTTTTCTTCGTTAACCCCCCGGCAACTAGTCTGTCCCGCTGATTCTGTTACCTGTTTGCCACCACAAAGTCAAGTCAGGCTATTTGAAACCTTCCCTCCCAAGGGCTCCTGTACCGTACAATTAAGGTGGCGTGAGACCTGGGCTGGCCTTACAATTCCACACCGCATTGAAAATGGCAGCGTCAAGAGCCCTGGAGGGTTGTGTGAGCAGCTTTATTGGATAGCCGGGAATTCATAATTACCTGAAACAGTAATGGTAACCAATTCCACCCAGCCCTCAGGATATTGTTCTTTAGGCATTTGGCTGAAAGCTGAGGACTTCAGTTTGGTTACCATGAAAAGTTTGTGAAAAACTGAATATGAGTTTAAAAAGTGAAAAATATCTAGAACATCGAAAATATTAATATTGTGTAGTGACTTTTTTATCACACTTGTTGCATTTTCCACTATTAATTAATCTGAATTCCCTCTTCTGTTTAGATGTGAGCACATTAAAACTAAACCTGATATGAATCTGTTCACTGTGCCAATTTTATTGTATTAATAATTCCTCTTAAAGTAAGTTTGTCATCATCAGAAATTCCTGAGAACTCTGAGGAAGTAGAACAATTTCCACCTAAAAATGTGTTCTTGTATTAAAAAAAAGGATGTGAGATTATGGTACGGTTGAAGTGTGTATTTTTGGATGCAAAATATTTGATTTGGCAATTGTTGAAAGGCAAAAAGCCAACTTTGAAAAGGTTTTTCTTTTTCATAACTGAACTTCACGTCTGCTTTGATATTTTTCATACCTGAAAAAGTAAAATCAAGATATATGATAATATTTTCTTTGATCTATGTCTTATTTTTTTGTTGTTACTCACTCACTAACTCTCTGTGTGTCTTTTTTTCTTTCTCTCTCTGACACACACACACACACACACACACACACAAATGCGAAAAAACATCTTGCGGTCATGTAGTGCCTAACCGTGGGGATGTGAAGAGGTTTCATGCAGACAGGATGTCAGAGCTCAGTGGGAGATGGCTAACTAGTGAGAGCATCAAAGAGGAGCTAAATCAACTCCATTGCAACACTGCATTCCTCCAAGGTATGCAGATATGAAATCCAGTATCACCAGTCTGCAAAAAAGAGAACAAACACATTATATTTTTATATTTTGTTGCTGATATCCTTTGTTGAAATGAATGGAATATGCATGCCCTTCATCACTCAACATGGTAATCATCTAGCAAATCTCACATGCCACTCAGCATCTACACACACACACACACACACACACACACACACACACACACACACACATGGCCCCCTATTCATCTCCACTTCCACCAGTGTGGAAATTTAATAATGTTAAAGGGGGCAGAGACATTAATTTTGTTAAAAACTCTGTATAAAACTCTGTAACTACCTGCCATCATTGACAAAATAAAACAAGAATATTTTCTTTTTTGGAGGCAGTGCCTCTCTGTCTGACTCTGATCTCTCTTCCATATGGCAGCAATGTGTTTGCCCACACATTTGAACCCATGTAACTACTGAGCTGCTATTAAAACACACCCTCCTTTTTTCAACACAGAGTAAATGTAGGTGAGTAAACACTGACTTTATCTTAACCAAAGTGGGTTTTTCTCCTTCTGCACTTCATGGAACACACTATTGTGTTCTCACTATCCTCATTCATCCCAAACTGCTGCCTCAACTCTGTCTCTTCCCTGCCAAGCCCATCATGCAGCCAAACAGGTCCTGCTTTGACTGCCACTTAATTACACACCGTTTACTCCACAATTTACCAGTCAAAAGGAGGGACTGGCTGGGGGGTATGTGGAGGGGTGGGTGCATGGAGGAGGCCCCAGTATCCTCTCCATCAATGTCGGCAGCCTCCACAAAAGCCTCTCATGACAGAGGATGAGTGGTTATAAAGCAGTGGCCATGCCTGCGGCTCAAAGTCACCCCATTCCTAATTGCCCTCAAAGATGGGAGATAATGGAGGTGCTTTGAAGTAAAAATGGCCCCAAATGAGTGAGAGAGGCAGGGAGACAGCAACTGACAGAGGCAGAGAGGGAGAATGGGTGCAATATGTGGAAAAAAAAAATGCAAGTGAAATTGTTCATTTGAACAGGAAAGTTAGGAATAATGTAGGGAAAGTGTGGAAGGGGAGAGCTCTGCGATTGGGATCTCATCCTCAGTCTGTGTTCACAGGAGCGGAGCGGAGTGTCGGAGACGGACTCACAGCAGGGGCCTCCTTCATCTTTCTTCCTGTCTCTCCTCCTCCGCACCCCTCCGTCCCCAGTACCGCCTCTGGGCACCTGTCTCCTTCCAAAGTTTTTGTTTCTCTCTTACAGCATACACTCCTTTTTTATTCTTTTTGGTCATATGTCTGTCTACCGTCCCATCCCTCCCTTTCTTTACTTTTGATTGACAGTGGCACCGCCGCTCAGTCTGGCGTCAGGGCCTTCTCATATCCAGCAACATGCCTGGGATTCTTAGCACTGTCTTGCATGCTTTCACATGACACCACGGAAACTGTGACTATTTGCATACAAAGCTTTCCTTCTTTCTTTTCACAGAGTACTTCTTCTGTTATGGTCTTTGATTCTGTCTCCCTATTACCTTTTCTTTGTTATTATGATGAGGCTCTCTCACCCTTTACCTCTGATTTTCTCAGCTGGATATGAAGAGGGCTCTCTTTGTAGGGCTCGCAAAAGTGTAGTTGAGCAACATTATGCAGTTACAAAAGAATAAACATTTGAATATTTCAGTGCCCTACTGAATTCCGCTCTACCGTATTTTGCCGTTGAATACTATGTTCCTAAATGCTGCATTAATATGAGAAAGCAAAGAAATACATCAATCACAAATAATATATAGTTTACCACATAATCAGGTATTCCTTGTAAATGCAGTTGAAATTTGTACAGTTATGAGGAAATATCTTGAGGCTAATATGCAGGTGGCCACTCTCCAGATTCTATCTCTAAAGCAGATAATTTTTACTAAAACCCTGTTTATCTTGGCATCATTTTGTGAAAATTAGGTAATTGGCTCTGTTGCTGAATTATATAATTCAGGTTATAATATCACACAAGAAGGACAAATTGAGGTAAAATTTCGGCATTTACACAATCCCTAAATTTCACCCTCTTTTTGGTCTGGATTCTGTCTCAAATCTATTTTCTTCCCTTTGCATGATCGAGGGTTTCAGCCACGCTGTGCCTCGTGATTTCACATTAATCTGAATTGATTTACACCATTAAACTCTCACCTCTAGCACGGGCTTTGAAACACAATGCAGAGCTGTCCCGCAACAGCTCGTGTCACGACCCTGCTCTTTTTGTACAATTAAACACAGCCCACTGAAGCTGATGTAAGTTAACTGTAATCTGCCTTTATCAAGTCGAGGCAACTATTGTGAAACTCCCTTCTGCCTTTGTTTCCCCTTGGAACAAGTTGTCTTTTTGGCATGGCCTGCCATTTCAAAAGGGGGCCTTCTCTTCTCGACAAAGACCAGAGCCAGCAGGGCCCTTCTGAATGACAATACTTTGAGGGATCAGTTGGTATTTACTGCTGAAGAGGTGGAGTGCATTAAGCCAATGGACTGATTGTTGTTGTGTTTTCCTTGACTAATTGGCTGTAAGTCACTGAGCTGCTGATACAATTCGGGGGGAAAAGCAGTGATCAGAGGAAGAGCAAGAGCAAAAGGAGGAGTGGAAAGTGCAGATTAAAAAAGGATGGTTGGTTGGCTTTTTGAGGGCTGGTGAGAACATTAAGCCTATAAAGACATACCAGACGTGCAGTCTGACCTTGTTTTTTTTTTCAGCTCAACTGTATTTAAGAGTAATGAGTTCATGATGCACTTATCAATGAGTTTGTGCACAACCCAAATTAACCAGTCAGCACTCAAAGTGGGTTTACTGGAGAAAAGATGTTGGTGTCCCCTTTTTATGGGCCAGTACCTCAGAGATTGTCCTTGCAAATACAACGCAGGGGGTTCCATCAGGTCATGGGTACGTGTATACTCAATAATCAGGACAAGCTGCGGCAAGCCCTGGCCTAAACTCCCAACCACAATTTCTTCCTCCACAGTGGGAAAGGACATAGGAGGAACAACAGAGGAGGGACTGGTGAGCAAATGGCTGTGCTGGATGAGCAGAAATACAGGTCTAAAAGGAACATGTGTGTGTGTGCGTGTTTATGTGTGTGTGTGTGTGTGTGTGTGTGTGTGTGTTTATGTGTGTGTGTGTGAGCACATGTGCGTTGGTGCAGGCGCCCAACACAAGTGCGTCAAAGACATGCGTCAGTTTATTTTTTCACCAAGAAGAACCTGAAAACAGAGACTCTACTCATCTACTTTTAGGTCAAAGAGAACCCAAATTGAGTGTGTGACATGCAGTCATGGAGCGGAGGGGGGCTTGAAATCAATGTGAAGGCAAAATGTGCGCTTCTCAAATGGTCCCGGTTGAGACCAGCTTTCACAGAGTTTCCGGCCACACTGCCATGCCTAAGTCCCCTTGATTATTTTCTGGTTCAGGAGTTGCCTCGATTCAAAGTGTGCTCTCTGCCCAAGTCTGTGATTTGGTCTTGTTAAGAGGCCTGTATTACAGACAGACATACTTAAACAAAATTAAAAGTGACTATCAATCACACAGAGTCCTCAGTCTTCTCTTTGGGGTGTGGTGGTGCAGTATGGATGAGGGCATTCGGCAGCGTAACACGGCTGATATTTGAGCGTGTGTGTTGGAGTTAGAGGTTAAATTTACAGGGCGACTGGGAAACTTTGAGCTCTGCAGCAGACCCACAGATCTGGACTTCTGCAGCAGAGTCGGCCTTTGTCCTCGTCAGGGATGCTTCAGCTCCTGGAGCCTCTGTCAGAAAATAATGAATCTTGCATTTTCCAATGATCGATTTATTTTAATAATGAGTGTTTTTGTAACAGGTAATGAATGTTTACATTTATCTGAAACTGAAAGTATATCGTTGTGCGCGTATGATATAATTTCTCTGGCTGTATAAGCACTGTACTGCACAGTTCTAAATTACTTTTTTTACTTTTTTGAGGTATTTACATTTTCTGCTATTTAATTAACTATATTTTTGCAGAAAATCTCTGCACATTTTTCTTCTGGGCAGGGTGTAGGAAAAATGTTAGATTCAAATATAAATGTCTGTGAAATGTGCATTTACATGAAATATGAATCGATAATAACGAGAAAATCTACAGGACGTTTGCAATAGAAAAACAATTTTTGTCACATGTATGTTTATGATGCCATCAGGTTATTCCACAAATAGAAACAAGCAGAATTAAGTATAGTTAATGAGGTTAAAATTGAGTGCTGCTAATTAAGCAGCTATTATTTTTTTCTGTTCATTTTGCTTTTTTCTTTGTATATTTTTTGTTGCCTCTCTATATCCGTCAGGTCTGAAACCTATTAAAAAAACATAAACAAAGACAAACTGCAGTATTATTAGTAGGTTTGAAACAGTTATTGCAAATATTGAGCACACACAGCATTCTATAATGTTGCAAAAACATTTAATAAAGGACAAAAATCAAGGTGCATTCAGACAAGACCCCATCTGTCGGTCTCATATAGTCCCTGTCACTGTTCCCGCTGGCTCCTCCCCACCAACTCCTCGCGGTGAGACATGAAAGAGCGACCTTCCTAATAAAATGGAATGAGCAATCCTCCAAGGTTAAATTATTGTAATTACGTATAATTGACTGTTTGGCGGCAAAACCATTTCCTCCTCAGATCCCACATGTACTTTTTAAAAACGGTGATCACTTTGTTCTTGGCCCCAGACACCGATTGACCTTCTCCAATTGCAGCCTTTCCTGAACGACTGTGACATGAGACAGAGTGAGACTTCGGGGAGGGGGAGCTCTGCGTGTCACAAGATGAGTTGCTTTCCACCAATCCATATGGTTCCAGTCATCTGTTTGGCTCATTTCTGTTGGGCTCTTTTCTCACTGCCTATTTATAAATACATACTGTACATGGGGGCATTTGCCAGCCTCTAGCCTTGGACGGAGCATGAGGTTAAGAATGGGAGAAACCACCAGAGCACAAATTAGTTTATGTTTCAGACCAGCCTCTCTGAGGAGTTCGGTTTGGTCTGGGGTAGCTGTTTGTGTCTGTTTGCAGGACATAGCTGGGGGTGCATAATGGTGGCTGCTGTTGTTGGTCAATTAAGATTTCTCACTAGAAGACCAAAAGTAGCCTATATATTTTTCCCTCAATTTTCTTTTTTTTTTTTTTTTTTTTTTTACATATTGTTGGCCAGTGATAAACCATTCAATGCTGTTCAATTTCTAGAGTGTCTTGCTGTTTTTGACTCTATTACTATAACCCCTTGGTTCAGTTTTTGCAGTTAACGGTGTCATTTTCTTCTGCCTTGCTGAAGTTATTGGCAGGTTAGACTGAAAAAGGTCATCGCCAGCTGACCTGCACAACCACCAGTGGTAATACGATTGGAATGCTGGTTTATTATTCCAAAATAGACCCTGCGGAGATGAGTTGAACTGTACAACCTGATAAAATACAGCTTAAATGTCATCCACAGTGGTGATGAAGCAACATTATTGTACAGTGCGTAACATGATAGGTGATTAACATAAAGTGCACAAAAAGAAAGCCTGCTCTGTTATTCAGTTGGGAAAAACATCTTTTACAGTTTATAAAAATGGCAAAAGTTTAGGTTGATAGACCCAAAATGCCACTTTGGTCTTTTTTTGACAGTTGTAACGGAATAAATCCAGTGCTCACAGCAGATTTATCAGTAGGCTTCCTTACTGATTACATGAAGTCCACTTCAAAAGTCAGCAGTGATTGGAAACGTCAGGTTGCCATTTTCTTATGATTGGTTGATGAAAGGTATAATCTGGGGACTACCAAGACAGCAACTTCAAAAGCTTCCAGTTCCATATTAGACTGGAATGTGAAAGCTGTCCAGGCAAAAAAATTATCCAATTTTCTACTGGGTTTAATTACAAAGAGGATCTCTTTTCATTGGGGCAGCAGTCGCTGCTCATTTCTGAGGACCATTGCAAAAAATGGTCACGTTGATCATATCCACGGTGTTTAAATCTGGGCAGTCGCACTTTGATGTGATCAGGACGTTTAAAGTCACAATTCCACCGAGGAGCTTATAAAAAAGGGAATAATTATTCTACCAATGGTTACATTCAATGTATTTTCTTTAATCAGTTTTTTGTTTGTGTCTCTGGTGAGGGGTGAAGCTAAATAAATAAGTGAGTGAGGGGTAATGTTCTCTGGAACCGCAATACTTTAAAAACTATCTCTGTCTTGGCTCCTGTGATTCCCACTAAGTAAAAGCATAAATTGTGGTTAATGCTTCTACCAAAGACATTGTGCCTCAGGCTTTTTTGGCTATGGTCAGTGCCCTTTCCAATTTCAATAAAGTCAAAATTCTGTAAATGTGACTGCTTTATGGAAAATCCAATTTGTGATTTCAACATCTGGACCTAACCCATTGGTCATTCTGTGCTGGTCCAACCAGCGAAGCTGCATGTCATTTCCTTGATTAGTTTTCCAGGAAACTTGAATGAACACAACCTTGCATGCAACTGTTATGATTTCTATGCAAAAAAGTGTCCTTTGTTGAAATATATGAATGAAATTAACATTTTAAAGAGACGATGATCAGAAGAAAATTCTTTTTTTTTTTACTGTGTAAAACATATTTCCAGTCATAGGTATGCACATTGGCCAACATTCATGCAATATGTATTACATTATGACTGCTTAGATAAAATTGTGACATCATGAGGTAAAGTTATGGTATGTTTTAAACATCAGCCCTTGTAGGTACCAGCTAAAATGATCCCTTTGAGCTCTAGAAAGGCTTCATGCAACAGTTTCATTGACATAATTTAAAGCAAACTGGGTTAAATCACCTTCTTGGCAAAGGCTTCACTTTATTCTCGCATGTCAGATTCTCTCAGACTATATGACACAATGAGACAGCTAGGAAAAGGAACCATTCTCATACGTTTGGGGCCTATCCAGATGCCTATTTGTACGCCTGCAGGGTGTGGTTGGTAAGATTCGCCCTTAAAGGCTGCAGCTCCATCCCATGTAATTGCTCTTCATCAGATCAAGCTGTATGACATTCTTTCATAGTGTTTCAAGTGACTTCTGCCCAAAGACAGAAAGTTAACTGCCATCAAAGGGACTCCAATCTGGATCAGTGGCTCATTAGCTCAGGTTTCAGGCTACACCCTGTTAATTAACAACGCCAAACAGAAAATGAGGCACGACTGGCAACTCAATGTGACCAGGGAACTCCAAGATGGAAATATAAAGCTAATGAATGAGCCCAAAAACCCTTAAACAAAAGAGATTTATTAACTCAAATATTTCCTCTTATCAGAGCGGGGACCATTATAGTGGGTCAAGGAAGGATGCATCCTCGGGCAAACCAGAGATAAGGTCCTTTGATAGAATTAAACTAACGTCAAACAGCCAGTAGATGAGTTCTGTGAAGATAAAGCAGCCAGGACTGACAGGTCTGATAATGGTCCAAACAAAGAGAAAGTGGAGATTAAGGGGTTCCTTTTCAGCCAGTTAAGTGGACTGGCCAGAGGGTTCTCAAAAACATGGCTCATCTGTCAGGGAAAGGAGGAATGGATACCATCACAGACGCTTTATCCAAGGCACAGATAGTATCTCGGAATGCCAAAGAATGTTTAGTATGTAGTACCGTTTATCAGTGATCAAGTCAGTTCTTTACTGGATCACCGTGTCTGCCTTTTATATTTGCAGACATTTAGATGTTCTTTTAAATACATAAATAAACATTGCTGCAGACTAATGACAAGACAATGATCTACACGTTTTAGCTGCATGTTACAACAAATCCTGAATTATGTCTGTTGAACAGACATAAATATACCAAAAGTCCTGCTGTTTTATGACAATAAATCACTATTTATTGTTGTGACTGAAATGCCAATAACCGTGCATGTTGCAACTGAGCTAAAGTATTGAAAGTCGGAGTGTATTAAATAAGCTGTTTAAAAGTTTTAAAACATCAGATTTACTATAGTTTTTACAGATGAAGAGTTTAAAAGGAAAAACACTTAAAAAGGAGTAAAAAAAAAAAGTGACGTGTGTCAACATGTGCTGATAATATCTACAGTGTGTTATTCTGTGGCTGCATAAAAGTCAGGAAGCTTAAATGTTCCATTTTATTTCTCATATAAACACAGCAGACATTATGCAGTTCATCACTTCCGCCATTGAAAAGCTGCACTCGTTTATAGTCAAAACTAAAAAAGTGAATGAGAGAAAAGGCGGCGAGTTAACGCTGAGGCTGCAGAAAAGTAGACAGTTACAGCGTTCAACAAGTAACAGTCTGCCACAACACTAATAAAGGAAATGAGAAAACCACACAGCAAATGACAGCCGTTCCTCTCACTGACCCACTGCTCACATCGGAGCGTCTGAACCTCAGTAGCTTATAAATACATGGATTTATCATAATATGACACACAAATTACTACATTTGTGCAGATTGTAGCCTTGCTTATCTCGGCTATTTCTGGATACTGAGATGTAAGACTTTCCTGCAAATCTACTGTTTTATAGCTTAAAGAACTTTGTTAATTGTATTACCATGCATGAAAAAAAATTAAGATTGCAAGTTTTATCTCCTCTCAATCAGTATTTAAATTTCAGCCGTAAAACAGAGGACATACTGTCAAACCTAAACATATTAGGAGGGTCACAATAATTTGTTTGAAGAACTCAGAGAACTAAAAAACTGCAACTGTACAATGTGAGACGTTTTATAGATTTATGCCCCTTTCACTAATGGTTAATTTCTAAAGATATTTATATTTTCTACAGCAGTAACTACTTCAGTCTTCTGAAAATGGCTCTTCCATTTGCTTTTTTATCATCTTAATTTTCAGCGTGTAATATTCCTCCTGCAGCTTGAGGACAGCGTCTTGTCTTCTCAGCACAGACATTTCCAAATCCACTCGCTCCTGTAAGGTCGGGAAGTGTAGTGACGGTGAAGACGTGGCAAAGGGGGCAGCCAGTCGGTCTTCAGGGGCACTGAAACCAGTGCTAAATTGCAGGGCCAGCGATTTTGGAACATTAGTGAGGGTAATATTTGGCTTGGCGGTCGATGTGGATGCGGTGGTGTAAGTGTGAAGCTCAAGCTCTGCCAGTGGATGTTTGTTTGAGAATGTTTCGACCACTGTGTCCTCACCTCCATCTTCACTGCAGCTGAAAAGGAAACAAACACAAATTTGAGTTATGTGTTGTGGAAGAGTTTTTATTTTAACACCCTTATAAATTGTTAACCTCAACAGCATTTGCATACTGAAACTATTATTAGCTAAGTCAGATAGTAAAGTGTTACACAATATTTTTTCGGGTAACTGGGATTCAAACCTTTTTGCCTAAGACGTACACAGAATAAGGTGGATCAAGGGCATGTCAATTGTCATGTTTTTTAATCATTTTTTGTTCCTCACATGTGTTTAAGCACAGTATTTAATGAGAAACTAACCAAAACAAGAAAGATTTACTGATCATATATCAAATTGGCCCCATCTTTATATATACTGTATGTTAAGTTACAGGCCCGTTTATGTGTGTTACTCTGTTCCACACATATAAACAGGCCTGTGACTAAACATGTGTTACCTGTTTTGTTGACTTTTATCCAATGTGATAGCAGAGTCCTTAAGTTGTTGCAAAATGCCTGACAGATTCATCACAGAGATCACTATTTGTGTCACAGCACTAAAGTTTTCCAGCGATATGCTATCTGTAGATGAAAAATCATGTGTGTGTTGTATTAAACACATTCTTACAAACCCAAGACAACAAATTTGTATTAATAATAAAGAGCAGGTTATTCTCACCGGCACCAACCAGTTTTTTCTGTCGTTTGATTTCCTCTTTTGTCTTTGCCAAAAGATTTTCCCACTTTTTATTACAGTCGGAAACTGTACGCTGAATCTGTGGGAAGGTGGTGTTGATAGTTCGAGCTATGTCTTCCCAGGCATTCCTTTTATCCTGGGTTGAGACTCCAGTGCTGCATTTCCCCCTGATTATGTTTTTTTTCTCCTGCACTAACTGAGCAAGAAAAAGACATTCCTGGTCTGTCCAATTGGGCCTTCTCTTTCTACTGGACATGTTTTCAATGAGTTCAAGAGACATATGTCTGAAAGAGAAACATACTTGTTTTAAATTATCTGTAAGAACGTTTCACTTGGTTCTATATACATTTGTAAAAGCTACACAATGAAATAAATGAAATTTAGCATTATTAAATGTACATGTACAGGAAGGTAAAGCATTTCACTTTTCTCTCAAGCCCAAGTTATTACGGTTAAGAGCTTTTAGATATTTGTTTTGTTTTTTTGTGTTTTTGTTTGTTTTTTGTACCAGCGCCTAAATTAAGGAATTAACATATTTCATACTAAGTGAGATACTTACATGATTGAAATAATATGTGGTCAAACACGCGTAAGACTTATTAATTGCTGCTAAACTTTAAGGTAAAATGTAAGGCTTTCTTCGCCGTCAAGGGAAAAATCTGCAGCGTCGCAGGATGATGACGTCTTCAGTATGTGACGTGTCAGCGTGTTTACAGCTGTCCCAAACATGGCTGTGGATATAACTTTACTGTTTAAAGCTAGTGTCAAGACAGTAAAAACCAGAAACAAGGCAATAGGCATAGGCTTCGACTCTCCAAAGGATGAAATTTTCAAGCGGAACAGACTGAAAGGCGGTTTTTCTCCGAGAGCGAAAGAAGTGGTGAGTGTTTCCTCCGGCTAACTAGCTTACAGATAGCATCGAAACAAACAGATTTAATTGCTTATAAAAATGCCTTACATGGAACATCTCTTTTTTTTTTGCCACACACACATGTTTGATACGTAATTCTAAGTCTATGGCATGAGTACAGTATATCAGGCAAATAACTGCCATATTAGTAATGTCCGAAAGAAGCTGCTGAAAGGAGTATTTTAACTCCCCAGCTGGTCACTATCACTGACAACATTGGTGTCTATGAAGGCTGGAAGCTCATTTTTAACATAGGTTATACGAATGTAAGTCTGTTGAAAAACATTTTACACTGCCAAAAATAAATATTTGACAAACCAAGACGTTATTGATTTAATATTGACAGATCTATCATTTTTACTTTGTCTTTGTCAACTATATTTGTTTAAATGTAATTAGTGCATACATTACAGTATTTCAACTTGAGAGGACACATTTAAAAACTCACCAGTTGCAATTTCTAATATAGGATAAACATTTATATATTTTATTTGCATTTATATTCTACATAAATACTTCTGTTTTTATGCATGATATATAGGGATACTATATGGCTCTAACTGTGAATATTTGTTTTAGAAGTTGATCACAGTATTTCTATACCTTGAATTTGGCATTTTTGTAAAACATGATGATCATGAATATTAATACAAATATGCTTGTATTTATTTTGAAAGATGTAAAATAAAGTCAGATTTACATATGTTCTAAATATTGATACAATTTTTAATAATCTGCTGTATCATGTGGTTTTATATTGATTAATTATTTTTTTTCTAATCTATATGTAAAGTCTGCTTTTAAAGTTTTGCTTTTTTTCAGTTTTGTTTTATTTTGTTTTCCAGACCCATTTACTACCCCTATAAACACAGTTGAGCTTCGACATTTAAGTAAACACAAAATGTCTTTTAATTTACATTTTAATAAATTAATATGGCTGACTGTCTCTATAAATAATTTCATCAGCCATTGAAAAAGCCTTATTACCTGTAATTAAAATAATAAGTAGTTGTTACAAACAGTCAGTGCCCTCTTTTGTCATTTTAACCTTCAGTGTTACAAACAGTAACTTTTAATTGCTATGGTTCCTTTTAATTTAAACACAGAAAAACAGCAAATGTTAAAAGAAATGCATTTAATATAAACATATTTTACAGATTGCTGTAAAATGTTTTAAAATAAATGCTACTATTTGTACCTATGTATATATTTTCAAAATCAAAATGTGCATGATTTAAGACTAAGACCTTTTCTATATACAAGTCTAAAGTAGTTTTAGTAGATTAAAACTGGTCAAATTGAAGAAATTCATTCTCATAATATGTTGTTACATTGAAATAGAGATTTTAGATTTTCTCCCTCTTCTTTTAATTAATCAAAATTTAACCACAAAGATAGATAATAGGGCAACAACAAAAATAAGTCGATTTTTTTAAAGCATTGCTTTTAAAAAAATATCTTCTTTAAATGAATATTAATTGATTTCTTTTTTTTTGGGGGGGGGGGGGGGGGCGTCATTGTAAGTATACATCATCGGTGGCCACTTTTCCATCCTTACAGATTGCACCTTCTTCAACCTTGAATTCTTGAATGAACACAAGGGGGCTGATAACTGCAGGGCCACAGTTTGCTATAAATGTGTGCAGAGGTGCAGCAGCCGCACACAAGCTGGTTTTTGTGGCGTTACTTTTATATTAGAAACTGTGGTTTAATAAAAGCAGCAGTGCTGATTCAAAGAAACCCCAACCAGTCCAGTGGTGCTGCCCTTCTACATGTCTCTCCCCCACCGCCATCTTTCTTATGGTGCAGATATTATCTCAGACATCTCAGTGAAACAGCTTTTGTTGAAAATTGAAATTGCAAGTGTGGAATGTCCTGGCTGCATACAGTTACGCTGTGGTTTTTACTCAGAACTCAACTATCCATTCTAGTCTGTGCCGTGTTACATATGCAGCAATTTCTTTGTTGCAAGTCTCCTCTTCACATGTATGACTGCATAAACATACTGCAATAACATTTTCTTTTGGCTCTCCAACAATTTTTGGGGAGAAAGCCGATCCTCCCAAGAGCCAGTGATTAAAGGTGGAAGATCAAAACAAAGAAAATATTAAATTAGGTCCCCAGTAACAATGTTGACGGCCTGCACCTAATGCACAACAGATGTGAATGCCTTTCAAGACATGTATAAGTCTCCAAGTTCCCATTATAATGTCATGAAAATAGAAAAAAGAACATCAAAGTTGACAAATACACAGTGGTTCTACTCCTAAGAGGCTTTTTCCCACTCAGAGCAATGAAAAAAAAGAGCTGATTGACTAATAAGAGGGCCAGTGTTTACAGAGAGGGGTTTGTTCAGGGGAATCTTTTACCTCATGGGGCTTGGTTTGTGGTACTGTGATCTCCATTTCACCGCTCACCTCCTCTCTCCCCGCAGTATGCTGCCCTTTGAGAGTTTAAATGGAGGAGGTCACTTTAAATTTGGTAAATTGTGTGTAAAGAAATAGTGCTTGGCTCCCTGCTGTGTCTTTAGTATTGGTGTTCCAAAATTGGCTCCTCTACACAATGTTTTCTCAGAAACGCTGAAAGATGAAGCTCTTAGCCAGCACTTAAAAGTATGTGAAGAGGGTGGAACTTTTCCCAGTAATAACATTAAACTCAGATTGAAATATTATTTTCATGCGTTATCGACACATTATTATAGAATGGTTTGCTAAAGAAGGTCAAAAATATGCAAAATAAAGCTTATTTTTAATAAAGTATATCCATGTATGGTATAATTGTAGGTACTGTAGGATGTTCTGGCCACAGTTGACTTTAAGAATAAAAAGACATATAAGAGCATGGATTTAAAAAAATAAATAAAAAATAAAAACCTGATATGAAAACCAGACCTTAATGTGTTTTTAATGCCACTATCTTTCTACATAAACATGCTAAATGATGATGATCCCCTCACCAGTTTTTCTGATGTTGTTAAAATACAATGGTAACTTCAGATTTAGGACATCTGTTTTTGGTTCTGAATTACCGTCTGCGTGGTTTTTACCGCATGTGAAATTTAATGTATGTTTTAAATTTGTTGTTGGGAATAGCTGCCCGATGAACAAACTGGAGCCTGATGGGTTCTCATGGCCCAAGAGCAGTTTGACAACAGTTTGAATACAGTGGATGTTTGAAAGGCAGATCAGGTGACTCGTGCTACCTTGGCGGTTTATCACCTGTTGTCTTGTGCTGTGTGTGCTCCTTTTCTGGTTATGTCAGGTCAAATAACCGTGGTAACAGGAAGGTTGCAGTCACGCTAAAAGCTCCGGTGAGTTGAACATGTAAATGTATGATGGGTGTTTAACTTACATGGATAAACATGACAATACCTCTAATAGTCTTTGTTGCTATTTGATAATCTGTGAAGATCTTTATGTTGTGGATTATTGCATATATAATTACCATGGTTCTACAGTCTGTGTTGACAGTCTATAAACCTCCTTGTGGTTCTGGTGATGTGGAAACGTAATTAAGAGGCGCATAATCAAAACTCAACAAACACACAGTATTCCCTGTAAACAATTGATAAAAGAACATTAATACAATTTAAAGCCATTTCAGATTAAGAATCAACATCAAGGCTTTTTTGGATTATACTTTTGTTTGTTTATAAGAAGAAAAAAGGCTGCACTTTTTAGAATGAGGAGTAAACATGATAATAAACTCAACATGCGGCAGACAGAGTCCTCCCCACTGCAGCATCCTCGCGCCAGCATATTGGCTTGGCGTCAGTGTAGACAGCCCTCGGACACAACACACAGGGACTTAAACCAAAGCGGGGCAGTCGTCATCAAATTCTGTCAGTTACCTGGATTTAACCAAAAAGAAAAGCTGTTCAAGACAAGTCCTGTAGAGATCTCTCAGCTAAGCCTTTTCTCTTTTCTTTCTCATAATAATCCCCCCTGATGGTTTGTTTGGGCTCAGCCTGGGCTGGAGGGAAGTAAAGGGAAGGAGAAAGTGAGGAGGTAAAATGGGGGTCTTTGATGATGACGAGATTAGATGTAGCCCGGCAGACTGTCTCCTCCTGCTGCGCACACACCTTTTGGAAGTTGCACAAATGCACACACACTCATATGTAGCTGCACGCACATGGCCACCCCCTTCTTCATTGTTGAGGAATTACTTGCTCTTTAGGGTCTTAAGTTACAAGAGCAATTGATCCTTCTGACCCCCTGCAAACCCTTGTGAGGTTGTGCTGGGAATCCAAGCCCCCATGTATACACAGAGGAGACAGCTCAAGCCTCAGAGCAACACTCCCCAGTACATCCACCACGCACATCCACTCACACCTCCAGCTGATTTGTTGAGTCAGGAGGCGCCTCTGTCGGGGGGTTGGCGCCACCTGGTGGTCAGAAATATGCAGCACCATGTACACGGTTGTGCGCGCTAATGTAGTTTGCACAGAACATAAACAAAATGGTTGAAGCCAAGTGCTAATTGCAAGCAGAAAATATAGTTTACAGGAAAGGGTAAATTGTCATGTCAGAGGTTATATTTTCCACTTTGCGGCTGGCCAAGGATAATCTGCAGAACTGAGATTACTGCAGCCAAATAAACAATCAGATGTGCTTCCACAGTGGATTTCTTTGCTATAAATAACAACTTTACCGACAGAACTGGCTTTAAAGTTAAGATGATTAGTGTTAAAGTTATACATATTTACTTTCTTGAGTACATTTTATCATAATGTAAATTATGGACGATAATAAAATTTACCCTGGAATTATTAAACAAACAAAGGTGGAGAAAATCTATCGAAGAATACGTATTTTATTTACCTAATAAATTCACTTTTCCAACAAACAAAAATAATCCAGTTAGGTTACATTGGAATTAAGTAATTCCTATTAGAAAATAAAAACATTTCATTGCTTTAATTCTGGAAAATTCTGATAATTATACTTTGGTTTAAAGTTTCCTTAAATACCACAACACGTATTTTTAAAGGCTTTAAAAGACAAGAAAGGAGCTCTTCATCCCAGAACTGCCATCTTAATTACTGTGAAGGACAATTAACTCTTGACCTCAAATAATTGTATTATTACAAGGCTCAACTTGCCTTCACAGCCCTTAAGTTGGGCCTCGCAGCACCAAAAATCACCTTAGTGAAAGAAGAGGCTGTAACATTTGTTTTTTTTTTTTTGGTTTGGTTTTTTGTGTGTGTGTGTGTGTGTGTGTGTGTGTGTTGACGAGCTTTCC
Source organism: Pao palembangensis (assembly GCA_015343265.1). Taxonomy (NCBI): domain Eukaryota; kingdom Metazoa; phylum Chordata; class Actinopteri; order Tetraodontiformes; family Tetraodontidae; genus Pao; species Pao palembangensis. The sequence continues at coordinate 11,572,922 of CM027087.1, read as the reverse complement.
TTTTTTTTTACCCCCCAAATGTCAGCTTAAGTAAAACACTGCTCCACATCAGCATGGCGTTCAGGGTGAATATTTAGAAAGGTTATTAGTCTGCTGGTGCCGGATTACCCCTTACATCTGGGGCATTTTGGTAATTGGGGTTGTTAGCTGAAGGCCAAAGACTGTGCTGTCGAGCCATCAGACTCACGCCCCCCACCCACCCATCCGCCACTGTCACAGTCAAACTCCTTGTGTCATTTTTCAATCCTCGGCTTGTCCACGCTCTGTCTTCTTCCACCCAACAGAGCCAGCTGTGTGCGTGTTCACGCCAGCTTGCCCCCAGCCGGTGGACCTCTGTAGACCAGGAAGCAATTTAGTGGGGTTGTTTTTTTATATATATATTTGATCGAATTACAGGAGCAAATATTGGATTGAATTAGTTTCCACTGGTTTCCACGCGCACACGCACATTTGGAACGTTTACTCGGTAATAAATAGTAACAGATTGTGAATTTAAAGCTCATTACAAATGGTTCTGTCAGTGCCTGCATGCATTCAGTCCCTCATGGTTTAATTTATGAAAGCTGTCTGACGAGGAAATTGTCAGTTTGGGTTTTTTTTTTATGTGTGCGTCCCAGACCTGATGACATGTTAAAAGTAAATATTCTCGGAGAAAGACAGACATGGGTTGCCTGTCACATCCAATAAATACAAACTCTTATATTTATTCTGGCTCTGTTGAGATGAAATTAGCCTGGATTCAGACGCAGTCCTTCCTGGATTGCGTCTGAAGGTTTTCTCGAACTGTGTTGACGGAGCGAACATGTTTGAAGGAGCATTTAAAAAGACTGGTTGACATGGAGTTGATATTTCTTCTCACTTTATGTTGGCAGGTTACGAACATCACCAAGCTCAAAGACTTTCTGCTGCAACACAGGAAAGATTATGTCAGCACCAGAAGGTAAGCCTCTCTAAACATCTTCAGAAAACCACCAAAACCAACAGCAGCAGCAGCAGAAGGCTGCTGAAAGAGAGACGTGCGCTTTGATTCAGTTGAGACTCGGGGGGGTCAGGGCTGCTCGAAGGTGCCCTCGAGTATGTCTCCACCGTGGTGCTGTCTGCTAGCACGAGGTCAGCGGCGACTAGGGTGGTCTCCGACGGCAGGTCCCTGTCTAATTGTCTGGAATAATTGCCCTACAGCTATGTGAGGAGTAAATCACACCCTGGGACTAATCCAGGCCTCCCTCCCCTCAAGGCCCCCTCTGCGCAGCGTAGGTGTGGGTGTGTGGAGCAGACGGAGCGTTTTGTTAGCTTTGTTGATAACGCTGCGAACGGAACGCTGGAACTAAAGATAATTTAGCGGTGGGAAAATTCATTGTGCTGCTTTGTTTTGTTCTCTTTACCCCTTTCAGGTATTACAGACATGGAAACTCATTCAGTAAAAAACATCTTTGGACTATACCCTGGGTGTGTAAATGTGTGTTTAATTAAGTGGACCAAGAGGTCTCATTGACAGGAAGTACAGAAAAGTGATTAAAGAATATTGTTAAAATTTCTGTCATTTTTGAGTGAGCCTTTGCGTTAAAAATGCTTGTTTCCTAATAAAGAAACCCGATCCCTCCGGCGTGTCTTACAGTCTCTTTTCCTCGGATCTTACACGCATGACAGACAGCGAACGAGACCAGATTGACCAGGATGCTCAGATCTTCATGAGGACGTGCTCCGAGGCCATCAGGCAGCTACGTAACGAAGGTGTGTCCATCTTTAACAGTGCAACTAATTTCCTGTCATAATGTGTGTGTGTGTGTGTCCTACAGTGAGTGCTTTTGTCTCTGTAGCAGAGAAGCAGCTGGCGCTGGCCCAGATTAAAGAGCACAGAGTAGCAGTTCTTGACCTTATTGAAATGTACCTGAAAGGTGAGTTCATTAATGTGGTCATTCACCAAACGTCACTGAACTAATAACCGTGCCGTATGTGTGTGTGGATGTCTTTGAAGGAGTGTGTAAGCTGTACTCTGAGCAGCGAGCAATAAGAGTGAAGAAGATCGTGGACAAGAAAAGAACGTGAGTATACAACACCGTCACCTTCTATTGACATTAGAACCTCCTCCTGACGCTCGCCTGCTTGTGCTCTGTGTTTTTAGGTCACGACTGACACCAGAGCAGCACAGTCTGGCAGCAAAAACTCCAGAGTTGGTGAAAGCAGAGGAGAAGAGCGTGAAGGAGGAAAGTTCTGGTGAGTCCCCGGTTCCATTTCTGTAGCTCCACATACAAGCTGAGCTAATTTACACCTCAGATCAGGGCATAGGCAAAGATAAGATATCCCTTTATTTAAGAAAATAAAACACACCCACACATGTTCTTATTTATATATCTGCAGCACATTTTGTACAATTACTAGACAGACATATAGTGCATTTGTCTTTCCCAGATTTGAAAAGAAATAGTTGTTTGTCATTTATTTCCTGATTGGTTCATTACTTAATTCATCCTACATTTTCCCACCCAGTCAGCAGCATTAAATGTCACGTGCAATTTAGGTGTGAAACACATCATTTTTTTTCACGTTTTCAAGTCCTCTGTTTTCTTTTGAACAGAGAAGAGCATGTCAGAGGTCCAGGACGCCACTGGCAACCTGTGGGAGGAGGGCCGAGCAGAAGACGAGCTCTCTCCGGAGGAGATCCAGATGGTGTGTCCCCGTTTTTATTCACCTCCATATCATCATTTGTGTTAATCGTGTGACTCGTGAATCCATGGCTATGTGTGGATAGCCTCTAAGAGCAAATTTGGTATCCCCAAAACAGACACAACCACATTCTTTTAACAGATTATTACTGGTAATTTTGCATTTTTACCCCTGTGTGGGTTTTATTGTTGTGTGTTGGTGTCTAGTTTGAGCAGGAGAACCAGAGGCTGGAGAGTGAGATGAACAATCTGGTGGACGAAGTCAGGTGAGTTCTGCTGTGGGATCTGGGGATGTAATCTGAGCCCGGGAAACCACGTCTGCAGTTACCGAAGATGGTGTCTGTGTTTGTGCGTTCCTCCTCCAGGCAGATCGAGGGGAAGGTGGTTGAAATTTCTCGATTACAGGAGATCTTTGCTGAGAAAGTCCTGCAACAAGTGAGACGACGGTTTTCATTTTCGCTCACCCTGTTAGAATAAACATGTTTATTTCTGACAAACGACTTTCTCGCTGTCCTAACAGGAAGCAGAGATAGACGGTATTCATCAGCTGGTGGTTGGTGCTACAGAAAATGTGAAAGAAGGGAATGAGGACATACGAGAGGTAATTTCCTGCACACCAGCGTGAACATTCTGCAATTACGTTTCTCTAAACTCAGATGTTTCTTCTTTCATCACAAGGCAATCAAAAACAATGCCGGCTTCCGGGTGTGGATCCTATTTTTCCTGGTGATGTGCTCATTTTCTCTCCTTTTCCTGGACTGGTATGACAGCTAGCTGAGCTAGCAGGCATGGACTCTGTATGACAGGAAACCAGGAAACTGTTGCGTCTCTGGCACATTTGTTCTTCGGCACAGGCACGGTAACAATCCTGAGACTAATTGCCCTGTCCTCCATGTTGGATCTGGAGTTCTTTATGAGGATACAGGAGAGGTCACGGGTTCTTCCCTGATGCTAACCACCCACTTTCAGTCTTAAAGGAGGTTCTGTGTAGATGGGCTTTTAAGTGTTGTGTCCACGTTGCAGCTTCTGTGTTATGGGACAGTCTGTTTCTCCACCAATAAACTCCGCTGGTCTAACTTACTGGAGGATTCAATTCATACTGGTTTTGCTGTCTCACGTGCAGAATCCCCTAGCTTCTTTCCCTGCAACAAAATACACTGTCAACTGTTATAATATTATAATATTTGACTCTCTAGACATAAATGAGAAACTCCAATTAATGTTTTTTTTGTTTTTTGAAAAACATGTTCTGCTTATATAATCATAAATGGATGTAGTTTGGACATTGTTGTGAAATGTGGGCACTTTATTTAAGTTTTTTATTCAACATTTCAATGTAGCAAATGCACTTTGATCGTGATCATTACAATGTTTGGAAAAGGTACACAACAAGACAAGCGACTACTGTAAAATTTGTGCCACTACATCAACCTAAATATCTACGACGGCTATTGACAGTCGTCTGTAGCGATGGTCAACAATGCGAAGCATTGTACGATACAGCTGTCTTCACTAGCGATGCAAAAAACATTCAGTACAGTAGCATAAAACGTATGCCGTGAAAAGTAAACAGTATCGTAAAGCTGGAAAAGAAAAGCACATGGTGTTCACAAAGATTTCAAATGGACAATCATAAATGCTGATTTAAAAGCTCGGCTGTGTGTTGTATCCAGAGAGCAGCGATGGCTGCATCAGAATGACACGAGATAACTTTTTACAGGTCATTTATACACAATGTCATGGCTGTAAAGACACAGATGAGCACCACCCTGCCGCCCTGCTGGATGCATGAGGCGTTTACTGTCGAGCATTATCGGTTCGTCTGATGTGTTCGAACAGAGAGGCTCAGACCCGACCGTCAGAATCGTGTGTGCATTAAAAACAAACAAGCAACGCAGACACCAGATGGTTGACAGTCGTTCTACACCGTGAGTATGAAGTGATATGTGTATGTACAAATCTGTGTGTGTGTGTGGCTGTTCCTTTTCTATTTTTGTCACTTTGATTTTGAATTTTAATGTAATAATAAGACATGCTATTCAAACAAACCGTGGCTCCACCCATACCTACGGCTCACTGCTTCGCAGTGGTTCAAATAGACACAGACGTCCTGCTACACAACACCAAACCAACATTAACAAGGCAACCGAGGATTTCGGGCCACTAATGCCAGAATATGGAGAAACCCTGAGGTTTGCTTGAATGGCATGGCCTTATTATTTTCTGTTTCTCCTGGAGCAGACGAGGCCTTCGCGCCGGTGCTTTTAAGCCAGTTTCTGCGCAGTCTGCATCTCCTGCTCGGTGACCTTCTCCTCAGACATGATGGTCATCCACGGCGAGACCGAGCGAGTGATGGTCTGCTTGGCGATGTTGTAGTGGTTGATGAGGGTGAAGAGGCGGCCGCGGCCTCCAGGGCCCTGCGGGAGGTAGCCGCCGTCCATCCCGACAGGCATGCAGCGACCTTGCTGCTCCAAAGAGAGACAAAAAAGTCAGGCCAGTGAGTTTTTAACATACAGTAACCTGCTGTGAATGTTTACTAAGTTATAGATGGACAGGTTTTTACCGTGTACACAAAGCTGTCGGGACAAGGCTGCTCATATTGGTAGACCTTGTAGACGACCAAGAACACCACACAGACCAGGAAGGCCAGAGCGCACATCACCAGCAGGGTCACCTGTGGGAGGCACACGGCGGTTCCATCAGCTGCAGCAAGGGACGCTCAGGCTCGAAACAGCATGACAAAAACTGATGTTTATCAGGAAAATGGCTGGTGTGACCATCTGTGCAGCCCACCTCACACCTCTCATGGGGTTATGTAACTGCTCCTGGTGTTTCTGAGAGGTGGGAGGGGAGAGAAGGAGAGGTGAGTGGCGGGGGGAGACAAGGTGTTGAAGCGGGGTGTTGCCGCGCTGTCGTGAGATGAGTGCCTCGTTCACCTCAGTGTTTGCTAGGGGTTTTACTCGCATTATCAGCGTCCTTTTCATCTGCCCGCATTAACCGAGCAGCCGCTCAGCAGAGCAGACAGACGCAGCACCTACAGGAGCACGATTCTGAAAAAGGGTCTGCGATAAAAGAGCAGCCTGCTGCGTTTCAAACGCAGCGAGGTGCGATCTCTGATGGTGCTGTGCCTGTTGCTTCTCAGACGCCTCAGAATGAAACCTCTGATGTCGTACACGCAGAAGAATTCTCACCTTGGGATAAACAACTTTTGTGAATTTCAGATCTCAGCGGTGGAACCCCGGTGGCTGGGTTTTATATATGCTCATTCTATATGAAGCACATCTGTTACAGCAATTAGGGGAGGGGGTCAGAGAGGTGCTGCTGTTTGGAGGCCATCGCCATGGCAACAGTTGAATTCATGAGCGTTTCGGGGGCGGGGTTAAATGAATCACCCTGCACTATAGCCCAGACATGGAGGTAGACGAAAACGAGCATGGACGGAGCTGCAGAGATGGGAGGGATGGAGCAGATGAGATGATTCGTGACAGGCTGAGGTGATGGAGGCCATATTGTTCTCACTTTGAGTCGCTCAGAGACGCCTTCGATGATGCTGATGGAGAACTCTGCGATCTTGGGGGACCGTAGCTTCCCCCTCTTGCTCTCAGAATCATAGTCCGCCTTGGTCTTCACCACCACCTGAGAGACACACATGTGTGACAATTAGCCACACAAGTGTCAACATTCCTACCACCAGTGTGAACGCAGCAAGGAAACAAAGATGTCTCACCTTCTCCGGTGGAGGAAACTGCAGCTGACTGGCATCTAACGGTGTTATGAGAGGGATGGTGTCAAAGCCGTCCTCGGAAACTACCTTGCCGCTGTTTTTCTCGCTGAAATTATTCCCTAGTTTAACCATTTTGTCCCGGCAAGAACAAACAAATAAACCTGGGGGGGGGTAAATAAGCATCGATTACTCCTCAACCACAGGCGGAAAATGTGATTCCCACCTATTCTGTTATTTTCACGTAAAATGTGACATGATGTAATTATATAGACGAAAACATCAGTGGACGAATTAGAGGATCGGACATAACAGCGGGCCTTGTTTTTTTTTTTTTTTTTTTTTCATTTTGGGCCGCGATAAAGCCCGATAACCACCGAGTGAACACGATGATACGAAGGCGTCACTGCGGAAAAATAACAATAAAAAACAATTTATCTCACCCAAATACTCACCGGTTCGACCTACAAGGGTGTCTAACGTCTCCCGGTGTGGCGACTCTGGTGCTCCAGTGCGGCTTTGTGTCTTTCACGGGCGTGACGCAGCCGGTTTGTGGAGGGCTGCTGCACAATATGGCCAAGCGAGGTTTGTGCGCCGGTTCATGATGATGATGATGATGATGCAGCCTCCCACATTCACCCGTACATGTAATCAACAGCACTATACATTAATGTGACGTGTTTTACGCATGCGTTTAATGACAAAAGAGGCGACAGTTTGTTTACATTTGTGGCTTCCGACTTGTTTGCATAGTTCTAAGAAAGAAACATTTAGTAGAAGCTCAATTGTTGCAACTATTCTTAACTTCTTAACTATTCTTAATTTAGACTGCTAAATTACGCTCCTCTTGCGAATTTGCTGTAAATGTTAATCCTGATATTTTGATTCTAAAAACATATTTTTATGACTTTTGTTTTACATTATTTTTTTTTAATATGCCCTGGAGATCATCTTTAAAACAAATATTTTGTGGTCTGTTTTATGTAGGAGAGGAAAATTGCCTGGATGGATGAGCAAAGATGGAGAAGAGGTGTGGTATCGTAGCAAATTGGGTGGTAGTACCGCCAATGAGCCAGTGGATGGCGTTTGATATCCACTCAGTTCAAGTCGGTGCGAGGTGCGTAGAGGAAGAAAAAAAGTGAGACAGATATGGTTCCTAATGATTCAGTAAAGGAAAACAACCGGAGATCCCCGGTTTTATTGTTATATATAAAGATGTAACAAGAGGGAACTTCAGCCCTAATATTTCAGTGGGTTTCTGCATCCAAACTCTTCTTGTATTCCTTCCAGAACAATAACGGAGGCCTGTTTCTTTATTATTGCCTCTTTATCTCTGCGAGATAGGGCCATTTTCAGCATATGGTCAAAGACCCAAGGCCAAGGGGATTTTATCATAAAGCAGCCGACTGTGTTATGTAATAGGACATGTAATTTCTTGTGATGAACAGGGTCATCACACTCTTATTCTTCAGTTGTTAGCATAGCTATGCTGCTATAGGCCTACGCTGCTGGGGACACAAACATGATCCACTGAGGAGTTCCCCACGTCCTCAACACCAACAACTATCTCTACTCCTTCACCTCCTCTTCTTCTCACCGAGATTATCACTGTGTCCAGTCTTCCTCACAGTTTTGTGTGTCTCTCTCTCTTTCTCTCTCTCTCTCTCTCTCGCTCTGTATCTTTCTGCAGATCTCCCGTCTCCAGACCTTCCCGGCCACCTGCCTATGTTGTTCTCTTTTTTTATAACAACCTGCCTATGCTGTATTATGTTTGCTATGTTTGCATATTTGTTTCTTTCTCTCTCTCTCTTATTCTCTCTGTTCTGTCTCCCTCTTCTTCTCCTCTTTTACCCAGCCGGCTTTCAGCAGGATGCTTCCTCCTTGTAAGCCTGGTCCTAGTCAAGGTTTCTTCCTGTTAAAAGGGAGTTTTTCCTTGCCACTGTGCTTACCTGGTGGTTCAGGCTCTGGTTTTCTGCCTCTGTAAAGCACCTAGAGACAATTCTTATTGTAAAAGGGGCTATACAAAAAAAAAAAAAAAAACTGAATTGAACTTATATTATATATTATACTAACTATATCTATACTATACTTGAGGTTTAAGTCATAGGAAAATGAGCTTGGTGGAGGACTGCACTCTCAAACGCTGACAGACACTGAATAACCAATATGATCTTTTATTTGAATGTTTGTGTGGGTGAACACGTGTTTGTTTCCCGTCATGCACGTTTGATGAGTCATTTTTAATGCGTTCATCGGTGAATGGTTGAGTGTTAACAGTTTTACAATGTTTTACACTGTCAAAAGCTGCCTCACTTTGTTATTATCAGACCTCTAAGATAACAGAACGTACCTAATGTAAACAGGCTGGTTTTACTGACCGCTTTCACCGTTTTCATGGGGACAAATGGTAAGTTAAAGCCTTGCCTGCACATTCAGCAGCTCGTTGCCAGGTTACAGTGTAAGTGAGGAAGAGGAGGGGAGCATTATTGACCACGTCCTGCTCGTTAATGGTGTAAGTGAGAAAGACAGCAGCAGAATGACACAAGCTCATCTCAGAAATAGCCACGAACCACACTGTTTTTTTATGAGGTGTTTTTGTTTTCTGCCTGGTGCTGAATTGTACATTATTACTTTCAGCTGCCACATATATTATCTATTTTTGTTTAATAATCACCTTAAAGAAAAATATTTAACACCGTATTGTGGTAAAATAATCCATACTTTAATTGCAGCGACGGATGCGCTCCCGCTGCTTTCTCAAAAATCGCCACTAGGAGGCAACATTATACCGATGGGACTCATTTATTGACGAAGAAGCAAGCAAGTTTACTTCTATTTATGACTTAAGAAAAATAAAGCATTTGAACGGAGAGCTCATCAAATCAAAAATTACAGTTAAACTGACTTTTGTTTGTTAAATATTGTATTTTCAGAGTGGTAGACTAGAAGTAAAATAGTGTAATAGTGAGTGAGATGAATGCAGTTATAAGAGCAATGCTGCACATAGATCTGCTTGAATGTGCTCTCAGAGACAAAAATAGTTTAGTTAATCTCAAAATCTATGATATCAAAATCTCTAAGATGTCTCAAAATCCACTAATGTTACAGTGATAGTGATACTGTAGTAATGTAATGGAAGTATGTATTCAGAAGGACTAACACTAAATTCAGCTGTAGAATTTGAACTTTGAAAAGCTGAAGTCCTTCAGTGTGGTGAAACTTTGCGCTGTGCTCTGTGAGCTGCTGTGTCTTTAAAGCCTCTCTGCTCTTGGCTTTTGGCCCTGAAAAGTTCATTTCCCATTTCCCATCCAGCCACATGGTCTAAGCTCCGCCACGCAGAGAGAACAGGCACTTTCACAGCAGAGACCGGTACCTTTAACAGTGGCGTGAGCACAGGCGTCCAAGAGCGACAACTGTCAGTGACCTTTGTCATCCAGGATAGAGAAGAATCCATCAGAGCTGCCCCTCCGTGGAGGTAAGGGTGTATCTGCTTCAGTCAATGTGTGACAGCCTGTCTGTCTGTCAGGGCTCCAATAATTTAACATTATGATATAAATACTGTGGTGCACTGGGGTTTGGTATTGATCCACTGACCTTTACTCAGTTGGTTCAGTGTGCTGTGTCTCACTTTTTCAAACTACAGCTGCCATGTGGGAGCCATTGTCTTTTTCATCAACACAAAAGCTCATTTCACTGTTCTGTAATTCCCGTCACTGGATGATCCAGCAGTTTATGATGGGTCTGATGCACAGAGCTATAGTGTGTTGTGTGTGTGTGTGTGTGTGTGTGTGTGTGTGTGTGTGTGTGTGTGTGAATAAGCCAGCTGCACTAAGTTTGATCATGTGAGCTGTTTCCCTCGGGTAAGGATTAGTCACAAATATGTGAATGAATGGACAGACTAAATGTGATTGTTTGAAGGTGTCACAACAGACAGAACTGGCCTTTATAAACAGGATGTACACGCTGACACACACACACACACACACACACACACACAGTCCTCAGATCAGGGCACCTGCACCTTTCTGTACCTTATTGCTGTTTGCTTGCATGGAGGTTGTGAGATTGCTATTGAGGTTTCTGAGGGTTTTTCTGGGAATATGAGGTCACAGACGGTCACGCCCCAAGGCTGGAACTGAAAGCAGGAAAGACTGTGGGCGAAAGACGTTCAGCAGCTCAGACTGACTCACTTGGAGGAAGCCATAGGTTTGCAGGAATTTCCATTCACTTGTGTTGTTTGCATGGAGACACAACACAAGACAAGCAGAGGAAGGGCCATTTCTTCCTCTTAAGCACATTCTATTTTTTTTTTTAAATTCCTCCTTGTGATGCAGGTCCTTCATACTCAAGCTGGAATGTGTTTGGAATCGGGACCTCTAAGGCAGAAAATAGACAACTTCTTTCCTGACTTCATGACCTCTCCCCACGTGTTTATACACAACAAATGAGTTTGCAGGAGCCCCGATCTCCCCTCCCCCGCAACCGAAAAACGTTCCCAGTTTTGAGAAGTACCAGTGTGGAGGGACATGGCGACTATGCTGCATGTGTAATGGGGCGGGGAATTCTGGTGCTGTGCCTGTCTGCGGGATCACTGGCCCCGACTGATGCTGTAACAACAGTGCAGACAGATATGAGCGGGCTGAATGTGAGCCCAGAGCAGGTTTTCAGTCCTTCCCCCCCCTTTGCATCACGTTTACACAAACCCACTCAGCTGTAGCACATCAACGCTGACTACAAAGGGAAAACACTCCTCTGTGTTTTCCAGCATTTGTCTTCACTTTGCTGCTGGCTGTTTAGGTTGGATTTTTTTCTGTTGCACAGCTGTGTGACTGTGAGAGCATGGCAACTTTTGGTCGGCTTTGACTAAACTAATTTTAAATGCATGGAAATACCTGAAATTCATTTACCAAAATTATAGACTGCAGTGAGCGATGCTGGCGTCAAAGTTTAGCCCAGCCCATAACCATGATGGAGAGCTGGTCGTTCAGTCCGTGTAGGGAAATTTTGATTATGATAGTGTCTCTGTTTTTTATTATTGTCTTTTAATTGACACACAGAGGGGAAAAAAAACAGGATCATTCGATACCAGGGTTGTGGGGTTCTCACCAGCTTCCACAGGGTGGCGCTGTGGAAGCTGGAGGCGTTGCTGAATGTATCTATTTCTTAACTGCACACTTAAAAACACAGAAGTGCAGGCCAAGTTACATCCTTAGTGCATAGCTAGCAGTATGTAATTATATACTATATATATATCACTCTCTGTACGTTTGACTGCTATGACCATGAACCAGTTTCTATGAGTGATAAAACTAGAAATTGTTCAACAACTACTTTTTTATTGACTATACACAGAAACATACTTTTGTTATCTGCAGATGAGACACTCCTTGTTTTGAAGCAGTGTTTGTGACAAGCATGACTGTGCGTGTGATGCGATCTCTTGTAGGACAAAAAAGAGTGATTCCCTTCACCTTTGACCTCTGTGCTGCTCACAACAAGGTGTCATCGTGACAGCGAGACTTCCTGCTAACATAAAAGGATTTGAAATCATTGTTTCTCAACACCTTGTCAGGTTTTACTGCTTGAATCTTGTGTTAAGACTATGGTATGTGCATAAGATTTCAGCTTGGATCAGTGTTGGAACATTTTTCTGTCCTATAACTTGTTTCCACTCGCCTCAATAAGTTGCCTCGGGAATCGTCACATATTCGCACAGAGTCAAAGTAAATAAAACACTGTAACACACTGGCACAGATTTTTGCACAGTTGAGGAAAAAACCGAACAAGGCTAAGGTGAGGAGCAAGTAGCTGAGTTTGTCCTGCACCCTCCACATAAAGACATTATGAAAGGATTAAACCTGAAAAAGCACGGCCCACAGTTCCCCTGAGAGCTCTAAGAAACTGGTCAAGCCAGATCTCCCAGGATCACTCCTGAGCCACGCCAGCATTCCCATTTATCTCATGACTCAGTTCCTTTTTATGGCTGAGACTTTATTCCCATTGCATCCAGTTAGATCCCTTAATATTGACCTAACCAGAGTTTGAAGCTGACAGTTTATCTCCAGTATGTGAGGTGAAGAGGTGGGAGGGGCCCGAGCAGGAAGAACCACCTGTCAGCCAGAGGAGCAAAAACCTGAGCGGCCGCCTTCGCAGGAGTGTTGCAGGCGCAGTGTTGTGGTTGAGAAGCACGCCGGCGTCCGTGGTGTGAGGGTCATAATGGGTGGCACTATAAGTCAGAGGAAGGGCAGCAGGCGATCCAGCTCAAAGGGTCACGCGAACAGTGTCACGTAAGTCAGATTACTCCCAAATCTTTGTGGTTTCAGCTGAAACGACATGTGGTGTAAAATTATGTAACTATGATAGACAGCGTTTGTTCATAATGGCAGCACCAGCTAAAATTCCATCCTCCTCCATTCAGTGTTAACAGGAAGGTCTGTTCAAGCGCTCACAACATTCACACACCCTTTTATGAAGTCACAGATAAAAACTGCACACATAGATTATCATGTTTGCTTACTGGCCCTATACTGTGTGGATGTGTGTGTGCGTTTGAGCAAAGGGTGAAAATAAAACAGACGCAGACTTAAAGGCTTGAACATGCTGAGAATATTTAATGAAGACTTTTGAGTAGTTTTGTGTGGAGGAAAGACGAACGCGGTGGGCTCGTAACGTGATCTCAATGTGAGAAATACAGCATCGGTGTGTTAGTATTTAGTTGAGACTCGTGTCCTCCTGCTGGGAGAGAAGGCAGCAAGCAGCTCTGCCTTCCCTTGTGCAGTGGACACACACAAACTGGAAGGTAAACATTCCACTGCTCATCACTGGAGGGACAAAAGTAACTGTGCGACTGCATCCAGAATAATGAAACTTTGAACATTTGTATTATGTTCTCATTTAATCTTGTACATTCACATTAACTACGGAGCTCACTCCTGACTTCAGCCTTCTGAGTCCAGTTCAGCCAGTGCGATTGTGTCCTCGGCTCTGACCCAGGCTTTGGGTGACGCGCTGTTCTGAGCCATAGGTGCCGGAGCGTCGGGCTGGAAAGCATCTGCGTATCTCTCGCGCGCTTTCTCCCAATTCTTCTGGGACTTTGATTTGTTGATAGACATGCTGTCCACAGACAGGGTGGCGCCGGACCCCAGACCTGACTGGGACGTCCTGATTTTCAGTTCAATCTGCAGAGAGAATGACAGAATGTCAGGACAGGGTTTTTTTTTTTTTTTTTGCTTCTGAGATTGTGGGTATGAAATAAGCCATCTCACCGGGTCTTTCATTCCCGTTCCCTCTTTACCAAGCCCCTCGCCTTTCTTCCAGCCCATTTTTTCCAACATTTTTCGTCCTTTATTGACTTGGCTGATCTCCCTTTAAGACATATTACACGTGAAATTCAATTACAACACATTCTCACAGCTGCAGATCTTATTATCATTTACAAACTGCGGTAATTACTCGTGAAGAGAAGCAGGTGCATCATCTCGCTGGAAGGCTCCCTCACTGCCCACCGTCTGACGGCGAGACTCTGCCCGGTTCTTGTATTTGGGGTTTTTGATGGTTTTGGTCTCCTCGTATTCATTGCTCTGTTTGCAGAAAGGTAAGCATAGGGTAAACAAGAGTTCACATTTGGCCATTTTAGCTCTAGTGACTCCTACCTGTAGGCCGTATTTAGCCTTCATCTGTTTGAGCTCCTTCTGTCTCAGTGTTTCCTTGTCTTCTTTAGTGAGAACGGGACCTTTGGGAAGAGAGCTGCATTAAACCCTCCATTCTACACTAGTTTTTCTATCAGTGAGACCTCATATTGGGCCTTTAGCCAGACCGGGGCCTCACCTGGCTTCTCCTCTGTCTTGTGCTTGCTGAGGTGAGCCATCACCTGACCCGGCTCACAGCCATCACAGGTGTCTGTCCCCGAGTGGATGTGGAAGGACAGAACAGTCTCTCCCATCTTCACCTCGTCACCGTGCATCAGTGCATGTGGCTCACATTTGGTTTTAGGCTGCAGGGAATAAATCATGACCGCTGGATTCGAGCTTCCATCGCTTAGTCAGATAACTCAGAGGAAATGGAGACCTGTAGGATCCTGTTGCCATTGATGACCGTCCCATTCTGGCTTCCCTGGTCCACCAGCATGTAGCTCTGCTGCTCCTGGTCAAAGTAAACTTCTGCATGGAACTGGAACAAACACACTTCATAGTTAGGTGAGTCAAAGACTCAGTACACAAATGATTGATATAGCCCAACTGGAGCCAGGCACCTTGCTGACTCCCATCTCAGGTATCCTGACTGCATGGTCCATATCTTTCTCTCTGTAAGACACAGAAGTTGTCCTTTAGGTTAATAGTCAAGTGAGCTCTGTGGTATCAGCTGCTGCTGGCACCATTTCTTATTGCAGTAATCGGTCAGAAATATGCACACATTTCTATCAGGACTGTCTTAGCACCTAAAGCACAAACCTTCCAAAAGTGGCTGAACAGTCGGCAGTGATGATGAAGAGAGTCCCCACCTGCAGCACCGGAGATCTGACCACCGTCACTCTGACACACGGCGGCCAAATGCTTTTAGCTGTGAGAGAGATTAGCATGCTGCATTTCATAAAAAAACAGATGATCTTAGAAAACTACTATGTCAGGAGGCAATAAAAAGTGATTTGATCGTATTGGTACCTAATTAGGTAATCTATACCCAGCTGAGTTGCGAGACATGAACCACCTGACACAAGCTAAAGCCAGACCTTATTCTTACCTTCAGGATTCTGAATCTCCATTTCTGATTCCTGACATTCCTTGAAGGGGGAGTTAGACAGGGATGAAAATGAGCGCGGGGACTCCTCTTTTTCCGATTCTGTGATTTCACCCTCTTCTGGCTCACTGTTTCCCCCAGAGTCATTGCTTCGAGAAGAACTCCTTTTCTTCTTTCTCTTTTTTGACTTTGATTTCTTCCCCTTCTTTCTTGATCGACCCCTGTCATCACTGTGTGAGCCATTTCTCTCCTTCTTCCTCTTTGATGAAGATTTGTCTCCACGGTGTTTAGAAGAGTCTTTTCTACGCGATGAAACATCTGGACTGGACGATCGCCGCTTCAGTTTTCGCGATTCGGAGTTCTTCTTTAACGTTTGCTGCTCAACGGAGTCGGTCGCTTCCTCCTTCATCCTTACCTCATCGAATTTATATTCCTGTTGTTATACAGTCAGCGATAAGTTTATTATCGCTGCTGATGTTCGCTCACAGCAGGCGATGTGACTTTGTAGGTCCCATTTTGTGCGCCTGGCATTGTTTTTGTGGTTTCCCTTTTAGACACTTTGCTATAATCCTCAAGCAATTCACAGCTTTAAATGGAAAATCTAATGCTTGTTTTTGTTGTTCAAAATCAGCTTTCCTTTTGTAGTTAATCCATCTCAATGTTGAGTGTGTTCTAAAATACTTTTTTTTTTAGCTAAGATACTGATGCTACCTTTACAGAAACTGTGTAATTTAATCGTTTTTTTGTTGTTGAACAGTACAGCCATCAGAAGGTGATGTTTAAAATACCAGGCTGTTTTGGAATGCACTGAAATTTGGTGTTAAGTACCTTTGCTCCAGTAAGAAGAAATCTTCATATTAGCCAAAGAGTTAGTCACCTCTTGCACCTATATGTGAGAGGAATCTTTAAGTCATCTAACCTCACAATTAAATTTTATAGGCTGAGGCAGTTTAAAAATGGCAGATTTTAAAGGGGAACTACAAACTCAATAGCCTGCTGTTAGCCACCAATTCAAAAGGTATCTACCTCATGAACAGACAAGTGTTACTCACCTTACTGTCCTCATTAGAGCTTTTATTGACCCATTTCTTAAACTTTTTGCCTTTCTTGTCACCAGCATTCTGGTCTTCTACAACAGCAGCGACCTCGATCTTGGAATGAAACTGGTATCGTCCACTCTCTGCATCATAGTAGTAGTAAAAGCCCGTGTTGCCATCATAGTACAGCTGACTAACCTGTGGAGGAGCAAAACAGATCTTTAATAAAACTGGTGCACCACATTTGTTAAATTTAAACCCATAAAGCTGATAAATCATTTCTGCAACAGTATGAAATTCAATTTCACAAACCGAATCATAGTAGAAGCCCGTGCTTTGGTCATAATACATCCCAGTGGTCTCATCAAAGACAAACCCAGTCTGAGTCATGGCCTCTTCAGCAGTGGCTCTCAACATATCAGCTATAGAACTTCCATCACCCTCCTGAAACAGACAGTAAAATGTATTATTTAATTTAATATAATCAAAAATTGGCAAAGTAATCAATTAGATAAACAACTGATTTCAGCAATACTAATAAACTGTTACTTGTACATAATTCACACATTACTTCTGTTGTAGACGCTTTTGTTTTTGCTTTACAGTTTCTATTTTTAAACTAACTAAACACAAACCTCCCCTGTTGCAACACTGTTTTCAGCTGGAACTGTCACTTCAGTTACAGCCACTTCATTTGATGCTGTCACTTCTGTTGCTTCGTTGGTAGAAGCTGCATCCGCTGCTGCTACCATTTCCACATTCTGGCCTTCACGAGTGTCTGTGGCTTCTGGGTTCTCAGAGTAACCTCCGTAGTAGTAGTTATAATAATCTGAAAAAAAAAAAAACAAAAAAACATTTTTCAATATTCCTTAACTGAAATGATTATCATAAATTAACTTAATCTGCATACAAAAATGACACACCTGCTTCTGTCCAGACATATTCTTCTGTCTGAGTCTCGCTGTCAACTTTGTATTTATTCTTTTTCTTCCATTTATGGATTTCGGCACTTAGCTTGTCAACCTGAAACAAAACATACACGATACGAAGATAAGTACATACTTAGGTGTTATTTTGAGGATAACCGTGTCTTCGATTATTTGTCCGCACTAGCCTGCTTTCTCAGGTCTTCATTGTAGCTCTCTGTGCTCTTATGCAGCCTGTCGGCCTGATTTAGCTGTTTCTGCAGCTTTGCCAGCTCAGTTCTGCACTCACTGAGCTCCTGCTTCAATGACTCCACTTTCTGTCGGAGCTCAACAACTTCAGATTGCGTTTCTCTTTCGCCATCTTCACTCTCCATTTGTTAAACTACACAGACAGGAAATACTGTTTGAAATATATAAACGTAAGAGAAACTCTAAATAAGTTACCTTCACACTAAGCTAGCTTACACTGGTGCGCCGATTACCTCTTGCTTCTTT
Organism: Pao palembangensis; assembly: GCA_015343265.1. Taxonomy (NCBI): domain Eukaryota; kingdom Metazoa; phylum Chordata; class Actinopteri; order Tetraodontiformes; family Tetraodontidae; genus Pao; species Pao palembangensis. The sequence goes on along the minus strand of CM027087.1, from coordinate 11,555,344 downwards.
TTCGTCTTTTTAGCAGTGAATTTCCGGTCAGCAGGGCACATGAAATGACCTGAAAGTTGAAAAACGACATTTTTGTAACTGCTCTGTATTTCTAACACATTAGGATACATGTTTTGATGATAATTAGACAGTTACTGTTAAAACAGTGGTATTATTAATGTCCACCCTCTTAGCAAGTTCACAACGGCCATTTACTGCTAGTTAATTACGTCACAATGTTCTTCTTCGCCGTTGGCGGACTTAGATTCTGACATCTTGAATGATTTTACTGCCACCTATTGGAGAAATAAAATCTTGGTTTATTAACAAAAAAAAATTCACCAATCCGGGCCGCGTTCGACAGTGAGTATAATAAGTAATAAATTGTATTTATAAAGTATTTTATAAAGTCAGTGATTCATATATATTATTTGCTATCTTTAGGCATGTGCATTAATGTCGTTATTACATTATTTTTATTATTAGTACAATAAGGCAAGCATTATGTGTCATTATACATAACTACCACTAGATGTCATCGCCACACCCCGATTGTTCTGTCATTTCTCAATGACATGTAAACGATTGGATTGCTGTGAAAAATTGTAATATTGTTTTTTTTATACTTCTTATTTTCACATATGTATATGTGCTGTTTATGTGTCAAAACGGTTTTAATAAGAGATATGATATAGGAAACCTTAGTAAACTTGCTGCTTGCTGTTTTGATTCCTCTATTCCTCAAAAACTCATCTGTTCCTATTTTTATTTATTTCCTTCCTCCCTATGCGGACTAGGATGGATTGTGTGGCTCCACCATTGTTGTCCTAAATGGAAACAGTTTTATTTATAGTAACTGTTTTGAGTATTGCTTTGGTAGACAGTTTAATGAGTTCATCAGTATGTAGGCCCGTCCCTCATTTAGACTCTGCAGTTGTGGCGTAGAGGGCATGTTTGGCAAAAAATATATATATTTGCTGATTTTCAAATACACATAATTGGCAACAACAGAGAAAGAATGATACTGTGTTGCAAAAGTCTGATAAGCTTCATTGCAAAAAGTTTCCCTTTTTGTCATGCAAAATACCCTTTTGCTTTCTCTCATTGGATTTGCAGTCTGAACTACTAGAGTTTGGTGAAACTCCAAACTTTGCATGCTTTTGGTGTTGTGTCTGTGGTAAACCAGCATGCAAGAAAAAGGCAGTCTTTTATATTGAGACTCTCACAGCTGCCTCACACTACCAGTGTTTATTGATGCCATTTTTAGACTTGAAAGCAGGCCTAGCGCTGTCACCTGAATGTGCGACCGTTTATTTTTCAAGAAGTGGAAAATGTGATTTGTCCTGTTCCTTTAGGGGATTTCTGAAACTTCAGCAGCAGATAGTCATGATTTTTAATGTTAGGAATGTAATAGGAACCCTTTCTTATGTAACAGTTATCCCTGCTTGCATGAGTCTTCAGTGGCCCCTCACCAATGTTATGGAGAAACCATTCAGAATAAACACATCCAGTGGAAACAAAGAGTTTAGCGGTAACGGCAAACTGAGAAAAAAAAGAAATGAGTTGTTCACTCTCACTCTTTAACTCACTACTATCTCGCTTTGCATGAATTAAACATAAACCGAGCAGAAATCAAGGATTTCTGACAGGACTGAATCTTCTCATGTGTGGAAAGACTATAATCTTTTGTACAAACACACCGGAGCTACTTCGTTTGTGCCTCTGTGTGACGACATTTTACATTCTAGACCCTTAGTCTCCTTGAAACTGTTTGCAGAATCGATATCTCTTTCTTACGACTTGTCAAAACTACTTTGCTTTTCCTGGTGTGGCTCATTTTCCATACAGATTTTGAGCCTATTGAATGTCTTGCCTGCAATTTTAGGAGGTTTGGAACAAGTAAACATTCCCACACCTATGAAAGCATGAGAATAAAAACATGGTTTTATTTTGAATGAATGAATGAATGAATGAATGAATATATGCTTTGTTTTATTTTAAAAAAAATTTAAAAAAAATGAAATAAAATCATTTTTTTACAACCAACCAATCAACTTACTTGGAAGATATTCGTAAATATTTTGATTAGAAGGTACGATATATTATTTCCAGTACAGTGTGTTCTTTTTTAAAATTATTGTGCTGTCACCAGTCATGTGAAGTCAACTCATGCTTTAGATAAACTGAATCCACTCAGGTATGTCCTGGAGCTACAGAACTGGTTCCCCTGGTCCTGCACACCTGTCACTGGATCAGAGCCACTGGTTAACTGTTCAGCAGCCTGGAGGAACAAAGAAGACTTCAAGATTCAGTCCCACATTCCTAGCCTCCTTTCGGACTATAAAACGTGGAGCCCCAACAGTTCGGCTCCTCCCCCACTACCTCCCCCTCCTCCTGTGTTTGTTTTCTGACTCCCTCCTTCTGCTTTAGAGGGGAAGAGCGGCCTGGCAGGAATGTACCATTCCTCCACCACAGGGCAGCTCATTTTGTTGAGTGAGGAGAAGTAGTTTCATTCTCACAGCTTCTAGCTTCCTAGCTCCCCTGCTGGTCTTCCATCAATGGGCTGGTCTGAGGTGGAGGAGAAGTTTCAGAGGGAGGTGGGGGGGGTTCAGAGGAGGAGAGAAGCATTTTGAAACCCAGCTGATCAGAGCTGTGGTATTCTGCCACAGAGGCAGAGATAATATGTTCCTGACAAGAGGAAAACGAGAGACAGCAGCTTGAACTATAGACTGATATTTGACAAAGAAGAGAAGTGCTGAAGGAAGATGCCTCCCCTTCATAAAAACCCGGAAAAGATGTGAGAGCTGTTGGCAGGGTGGTAATCTGAAGAAGAAACTAGCAGAAAAGGATCTGTCAGGCTCCCAGATCCAACCTACTGGACCGTTGATTATACAGGAGGCCAAATTACCTCTGTGGGAACCAAAGGGATGTCGTGGCTATCACCCGTGTCATGGGCCAAATGGACCTGGACAGCTGTGCGAGGGGGAGAGGAAGAGCAAAATGAAGAGGGACTGGAGACCAGCAAGGAGAATGGTGGAGAGGACGAAGAGAAGGAGGAGGAGAGTTCTCAAGGCTGCAGGCAAGTGTTGTACTGGAGCCCTGAGAGTGTGCCTGAACTGGACGAAAGGGCTCACTACGTCTGCATCCACCTGCTGACAAAACAAAATTTTACAAGAAAAGATAAAAATGCGTTTTCTGGGAAATGGATCCTCTTTTTTGTTAAGAAAGCCACGACGGGTGATAGCCACGACATTCCTTTAGGCTGTGGTTCAGATTATGTCAGTGTTGGGTTTTTCTCTGCTAATGCCACATTACGGCTCTACTTTAGGGTCTCCTGATGACACATAAACATGATGCTTTTGTGGAATTTGTTTTTTATCGTCCCCATGTTTTTATCCTTTGTTTGATATGTTGCTAACCAAGAACACTCTTGTTTTGTTTTGGGTTTTTTTTTTTAACTCCGCCGACATCTAACCAGTCCCATTCATATCTGAAAGTGTGTTGCTCAGAGGTCAGATCAAATTGGCTGCAGATTTATAATCATACAGTAAAATCTGCAGTTATTGCCTAAAACGTTGTGTCACATGCTGTGTGAGTTAAATATATGACAGGAAATGGTGCACTGCCCCATTTCCTGTTTGACAGATGCATCAACTGGTGTTAATGGTGAAGGGGGAAGATTTAATATGGATACATTTGGAAAAATATTTTATATTTTGATTGCTTTAACCTGGTTTTTGAACAAAAAAAAAAAAAAAACAGAATGCAAACCACTTTAGATCTTTTCAAAACATCTCTTTAGCTCTTTGGTAGTCATGGTTACATTGATAGCTCCTCAGTCATAACTATGGAAGGCTCAGGTTCCCCTGTTGTGCTTTGTTGCTCACCTCATACTTGTTCTACTCCTGATAGGGACAGAAGTAAAGTGCATTTCAGCATTTGTGTGTCTGTGTGCAGTTGTATTTTCACTCTAATGCACATATGTTTTTAATATGCACAGTCCCTGTAGAACATTTTCAAGCACACAAAGAACTTTTTGTCCTCCCACTGTTTAATTTTTTTGGATGTTTTAGAATTTTACACTCTCTCTCTGGTTACCGCAGCTCTGACTCAGAGGGTCATTTCGATACTCCCGAAGAAGCAACTCCGGTCCGTTCCATTCCAGACTTCCCAGGAGAGCTGGAGAACAGCAGTGATCCAGATAGGACAGGTAAGTGAGACAGAAATTTTATTCATTAATATTAATAAATTAGTATTAAGCATTTACTTTCCTTTGTAGTAAATTTAAAAAGACGGTATACAAGTAATAACAATTGTAGAAGCTCAAGGGAATTTATGAAGCACAGTTCTGTGTGTGAACTGCAGTATCAAGTTTACAATGGAAGAGTAACTTGATACATGCCACATGTCTAACTGAGAGAATCAGGAATGTACCGACTCTACCTGCTGAATTCTAGCACCAACAAGGCCAAGTTTAGTATCCAGCATCATATTTACCTAACCTACATGTGTTCCACAACCTAACAAAGGCCCCTGATGTCCCAAACAGCAACCTTTTGGTTGGTGTGTGCAGTGATGAGAAATCGGTGTGTTTTGTGTGACGGTGGCAGAATCTTTGTTATTGTCATATGAATCTGTCAGAGGTAGAGCCCCTCAGAGAGTGTGGGAATGGCCTTTGCTCTGGATTTCAACAAAAGCTTTAGTTCACCCCTGAATTTGCATTGGGAACTGATAAAGGTCACAATGAGGCGAGTAGCTAAACAAATGAGGCTTAAGAGGCTTGATTTTTAAGGTTTATTCCATGTGATGGTCTCTGAGTTAACACCTTTTTGGTTGGGAAAAATGTCTTTACTCTAAAACATCCTTGAGTGCAGCTTTATATTTTAGGAGATATAAAAAAAAAAAAAAAAAAACAAAGAAAAAAAGACATTTCATTAAAATGGTTTTATTAATACAATTCAAATCAAAGAGCAAGAGTTTATTACAAAAACTCAAAATTGGATGTCTGCATTTTCTTGATATGCATATGGACTTGGATTAGATTGAATATAATTGCTAGAAGCACATTAATGTGAGTGGAATTAGTAGGGACACAGCAGGCTGTGCTAGTCTCCTAGCAACATAACATTACAGGAATACAGTGGCTATGACAGGCACTATGAAATATGCTGATATGTAAAACTCTTATAATAGCACTGTCTTTGCTTATTTTCAACATGCATCATAAAAGAAAGTGTATCTTTGTTTTCACTCTCCTTCCTGATACACAATTATGTTACATTCTATTTCCATGGCAACAGCAGCATAGCGTCAACAGTCATCTTGCTCGTAACCAATGAGACGTGAGGTGAATGAAGCATAGAGTTGATTGGAGAAGTTGTCTGACGTGAGAACACAGCTTCCCCTTTGGATTTTATTTTTTAAAATGTATTATTATCATTTTTATATTTCAGATGTGGAGAAAGAAGAGCACCTGATAGTGACCGCTCCTGTTGGTGATCCGTATATTTCTCTAAGCCACAGCATGGGTCAGGACGAGCCTGTGGACCCCGTGGGTGGTACACTGAAATTAAGCATACAGACAATAGAAGAAGAACAACCACAGGACCATCCAGATGCACTGGACTCAGTCATCGCTTCATCTTCAATGAAGGAAATACCTGAAATGGCAAAATGCACAGATCCAGCCTCTGAGGAACCCCAAGCTCCAGTCCCCATCCTGGATGCAAGCCTTGATCTGGATACAAACCAACCCCCAATTTCAGATAAGTACTCAGCTCAGGACAGGGAACCTGCTGGCAGCCCAGCTGTGGAGCAACCTGAGCCCAAACTCGATGAAACAGAGTTGCAATGTGATGAAACCAAGACTAATCAAAAGACTAAAACCAGCAAATCTAAGCCTCCATCTCTGAAGGTCAACACAGCAGTGAACAATCATGAGCAAACATGTGAGAAACAAGAACTTCCTATTCCAAAGGGCGCTTACAAATTCGACCTCGACCGGATGGATGAAAGCTTTAATCCCTTCACCAGTGGTGGATCCAAAATACCAAACTCTCCCCCGCCGTGTGGTTCAAGTTCTCTCCCCATGCTCGAGCAACTCCATGAGTCACTGCCGACATCTGACATCAGCTCAGTGGCACCAGTGGAAGAGGAGATAAAGGAGTCATCATCAAATCCAAAGTCAATGATGCTGGAGTTTGGTCTGGATGAAGGGGTAGTCAACAAGCCCCCTCCAAAGAAATTAGGCAACAAAAAGACAATCAGTAAACTTGCAACTAAGAAGCAGAAGGCCAAAGCGTCAGAGGCTCTCAGCAAAGCTGCAGCAGAACCGACAATTTCAGAAACAGTTCCCCAACCAGCATCAGAACCAGCTTCAGATACCCTTTCAGAACCTTCAGTGCCGGAACCTGCCCCGCTGAACCTTGATGATGTTCCTATTCCTAAAACGGGAGCGTACAACTTTGATCCCAGCAAGTGGGACGACCCAGACTTCAATCCATTTGGTAGCAATAGCAAAGTGAGTAGCTCTCCGGTGCTGCCTAAGGGCTCCTACACTTTTGATCCAGACGATTTTGACAACTCTCTAGACCCCTTCAAACCCTCTAAAAGCCTGAGCACAGAGGAGTCATCCAGCTCTGCCAAACAGACGGAGAAGAAAGTTCCAGACAAAGGTCAACAGAAAGCAGAAGAGAAGAAAGTGAGGCAGATTCCCAGGAAGAGTAAAGAAAGGGCAGTTACGTAAGTCTTTCTTGTTTGTTTGCTAACCTCACCGCCAATAAAACATGGTTTCATTATCAATTTAGTAAATTAGATATGAGATTATCTAACACGTAACATTTCATGTTGAATAGTGAAGCCATTGTTATATTTAGGTTCCTAAATGTGTCCTGGTCTATTCTCAGCTTTTTCTGGTCTGTCAGCATCTTGTGCTCAAACTTGGAACTATCTGCTGAATGTCTGACATGCTGAGCTAGACATCTTAAGTTGCTCACACGCTCTTCTTTGTCTCTTCTCCCTGCTGTTTTTTCATCCCCCTGATTATTATTCCCTTCATCCTTCACACTTCTTTCCTCTTGCGTGTTACGCAACCCTCTTCCCAACCTCTGCTTTCGTCCTCTCCGGTTAGCTCCGGGAAAAGCAAACAAGCCAAGTTTCTCTGTTTTCTGTTGTAAGTACTCTCACTCTTGATGCTCCCCCTGTCATGCATGCTGGCTCACACTCGTTGGAAGCACTGAGGCCAGAGATGCCTTTTTGCACATGAAGGGGAAATAGTGTCTTCTTCTGTTTCAAGGCCATCCCCTCCTACACTACAAAATTGAGTTGCTCCATCTCTTGATCCTTCCAGGAGTTCACCAGCTCGTGTTTAATAACAATAACTAGTCTGCAGCAGTAACACTTAATATGATCAGTGGCAGCCAGTTGAAATAGCATAGAAATGCTATATAAACAGAAGGATGATGCAGTAAATTTAACCGCTTACAGGTCACTGTCTCTGAATTACATGTCTTGTCATCCTTTGCTTCTCCTGTAGGAACTCCTGCAAAGTTCAGAACTATGACGATGGCCAGTCCTTCATGCCTGACATGTGTAATCAGGTAACGTGCTTATCTCTAACAGCTGACATGTACTGTATCTCCTTACTGCAGTGACCCTGTGATGCCCATTATTCAGCAGCTGTGTACACACACACACGCGCGCACACACACACACACACACATACACACACTGGCAGTGTTGCCAGCTCTGGTGTGCTGATCTGATGTTGACAGAATTGTTGTTGCTCCATCTTTGCCATCACTGAATCCAAGATGCATTATCTGATAGTCTAATCAAATATTACCAATTTTTAGTGTGTTTCCACAATTTACTTTTGTCATGTAGTTTTATTCTTTTCTTTTACCTCTCTAATCTCGCTTTTGTTGTCTCTAGGGCGAGGAAGTTGTGGTTCACACTCCAGAGATCAGTCAGAGAGTTCATCATGCTACTGACGAGGAGAAGCTTGCTTCCACCGGCATTATAAACTTAACACCTGACAGACAGGAAGACCCTGAATGCACCAAGGCCCTTGGGAAAAAACAGTCCACTGCAGACATATCAGATATGGATGGTATGTTTGAATCCTCAGACACCTTGACAGGTTGTAGAATTTTGAGATAAGTCTGAAGTTTAGAAGTGAATTTATAGATATTAAACATGTGCATAAAGTACACAGTGCAAAATTTATACACAGTAGTAGAGTTTAATGTTTGAAATTCTAATCCGTATCAGCATTTTCTATCCCCATGGCACTTGTCTGTCTGGCTTTTGTTGTTGTTGTTGTTGTTGTTGTTGTATTTTGTAAGTTGCAACAAGTCACACATAATAGGGATCAGTGAGTTAAAGTATCAAAAAGACTCAGGATGAAAATCTGTACAACTATTATCATTTCAGAGAAACCAGAGAATCCTGTTAATGTAAAACAAAGAGATAAAAAAAACTCCAGCGTACAATCAGTTTTTCAAACATGGAACATGAACGAAAACATGATCCTACTTTCACTGTGTGCTCAGTGACATACTTTAACTGACACACTGTCAGTAGTTACAGACAGTGTGTTAATCAGTGTTTTCATTTGAAGGTCCTGAGAAAAAGGTCACAGATCTGTTCAAGGACACCTGCACAGTGCAAGATGATATGGTAAGTAAACTGAATGGGAGGTTGTGTGAATATTAGAACATGGCTACTCATTACCCCCATATTTGTTTTTTGTTTTTTTTTTTTTTTTTGCTTTTTTCCTTTTTTAGACTTTACCTAATAATTACCCATTTACATAATATTTGTCCAAGATAACTACCTATTGATCGTAAGGTCATCTAGTTGATTAGAAAAAAAATATCCTGCAGAAATCCAAGATATTACTACTTTACAAGTAAAAACACTGCAGAAAGAATTGTTAGAGAAACACCGTCAGAGGTCTGCTAAGGATCATGGGTGTTCTTAGATTGAGAGTGCTGCATCCTCTGCATGATCCACAGAATGAAATGTCAAAGATGAGCAACGTTGAAGCCCCAGACACTGCAGCCACATCCCAGGACAACATAACCATGACCGAGATGGACAAGGCAGCAGTGCTCACCCTCATTAGAGAAGAGGTACGCCACTGTGCTTTTTCTTTTATATGAGCCTGCAAAAGATCTGACCTTCTTTTTTCTACTGCTCTTGTCTGCCAACAAGATCATCACCAAAGAGATTGAGGTCAACGAATGGAAGAGGAAGTATGAGGAGACCAGAACGGAGGTTTTTGAGATGAGGTAGGATTTTTTTGGGATGTTTTAGGATGTTTTTCACTTTTGCTTCATATTTACAAGGTTATGAGCAATGCAGGAATATGCGAACATTGGAAATGTTTCTGAACTGATGAAACAGTGCTCTTGTCCTCCTCACAGGAAAATTGTTGCAGAATATGAGAAAACAGTCGCACAAATGATAGGTGAGTTAGTGCCACCTAGCGGCCACCGTCTGCATGGGCTGAAATTAGCACAAATTTAGAACAAATACATATTTACAAATAGTAAATACATTAATGAGCTACTGTATGCGCCTTTTTTCCTCTAAATTTTTCAAGTGTAGCCAAAAATATAAACCTGTAGCCAAACCATTAGATGAAAGGTTTCATTGATAGTTGTTAATTTGACATGATTTTAGTCACAACCAAAATAATTTGACCATTTATTCATCTATAGGGTTTATGAATAATCATTCTAAGGAGTCTTTATATCACTGTCAGCAGAAAAGTGAAAATATTTCAAGTGGTTTATATATATCTTTTTTTTGTTATTAAAGATGACAGTTAAATTACAGTCTGGAATGTTAAAAATATCCTTGCTTTCTTTAACTTTTGTCTTTTGTCTTTTGGTCCTCATTGCATTCTGCAGAGGATGAGCAGCAGCAGAAAAGCCTGTCCTGCAGCAAGTCAGTCAGACAGTTAACCACAGAGAGGGATCAGGCCATCGCTGACCTCAACTCTGTCGAACGCTCATTTGCTGACCTTTTCAGGAGGTATGAGAACATGAAGGGAGTCCTGGAGGGTTTCAAGAAGGTCAGTAGAGCTTTGGTTTATTTGACAAAGACCAGCTTTCCCCCCACATGATATTTATGTTGTCTTCCACGTAACTGTTCAGAATGAGGACGTGTTGAAGAAGTGTGCACAGGACTACCTGATGCGGATCAAGCAGGAGGAGCAGCGATATCAAACACTCAAAGTGCACGCTGAGGAGAAACTGAATAAGTACAATTTCATTTTGGTGATTTATAACTTCAGAATACACTTGCATCTCTAAATCTAAAATTCTTCTTTCTTTCACTACCTTTAAAACAGAGCTAATGAGGAGATAGCGCAGGTTCGTGCCAAGGCTGACTCTGAGGCTGTTGCGCTCAATGCCAGCCTGAGGAAGGAGCAGATGAAGGTGGAATCTCTGGAAAGAGCTGTCCTTCAAAAGGTAGGCTGACTTCTGAATGTGCATGACTTAGTATTTGCGATCTGTCACCATCATCTCTTTTTTACCTGCAGAATCAAGAGATCGAGGAGCTCACCAAGATCTGCGATGAGCTGATCGCTAAACTGGGAACAGAATAAATGGCCTTTCAATAAACTTCAGCATTCACGTAAATTCTGTACATTTACTCATTTACTCGTGATTTTTAAGATGTTAACAGATTTTCAGTCCAGCATAACTGATCATGTGTGGCAAAGAAGTGTGAAAATATTTATGAGACATATTTTTATGGATGCTAAGGACAGGTGGAGTGATCTTTGTTTATTTACAGTACAGGATAAAGATAGAAAGTGCTCGGATTCCACACTTTAAAGCGTGTGTACATGTAATGAATTAAAATTTTAGTTTGATGTACTTTAAATATTTTCATTTATTCTTTAATGTAATTGTGCCAATAATGTGGAAACTAAGGGATCTGTATCACATCTACATGTTAGATGTTCCTGGTGCACAATAAGGTTTCTATCTTCTTTTTAACTATATATGATAGCTGCCCTTAGAAACATACACATTGTATTTAATATAGGATGTATTTTATTTTGTCATAAGATCTCATCTTTAAATCAATTTATATTTGGTAGTTCTTTAACTCCCCACATCTGATAATGACTTTAACTCAAATTTTCCAACATGTAAGAGAAATTACTTATTTTTTCCTCTAAGAAAAATTGGGGGATGCAGACGTAGTTTGGAGAAAATAGCTTTGCTGAGTGCCTAAACTGATGAAACTTAATGACCTTTCTGTCAATTATCTTGGTGCCATTTCTCTTGACAGTTGTTTTAAGTCACAAGAATCAATGGTATGCAAAATATAGCCCTATAAAATATCTGAGAACATAAAATGAAGAGATCTTTTTGGATGCATATGGTAAAGCCAGTTATATTTCCACGTGGAGCATATTTTTTGAGCTAAAATCATACTGGTGTGACTTAATTTCAGCTGCCTTGTACAAGTTTCTGAAGTGTATTCTTTGCAGTTCATATTAAGGTAAAAACATCCAACACAGCAGCTGCTTGTGATGGAGTTGCAATTTTAATATTTGATTGCAGTGATTTTGAACCTTATTCTATGAAGTAAATATTGATTGCAACCGAAGAAGTGAAAAACAAAAGTACAATTTTGTTTGCTGTAATTCAGATATAAAGGAATAATTTCATTCCAGTATAATTAGTTGCCAAATGTTATTCTACAGTGGTCTAAATGTGGCTGTCCTGTTGTAGCAATGGTGTCTGAAGGTGCTTTCTCACTGCATATGTATTGTTGCAGTACAATCTGTGCACATTTTATATCTAAAAAAAATATTTTGTTCATAGTGTTTGTAATAGCATCATTGTGCCATCTGCCATATTTTGTGTGTTCCTGAATAAATGGCTGCAGTTTTATATATTTCCTGGAATAGCTTAAGCTATGTTTGTGATTTGTGTGCTATTGTTTTATGTCTATGAAAGCAACAAAACCAATGTCAGCATTTGTTAGGTGCCTCATGGTCATTTTATAGTTTATTTTGACCACACGGTGGCGTCCTAACTCGCCACAGTGTCACCAGCCCCAACATACTATTTATCGCACAGCTGTACTTGACAGCTATTTTACGATAGACGCATGTTTGGATATTATTTTGGAGATGAGCATACATGGTCGAAGCTCGTAAATGTGATCTCAGCTCGTAAGTAATAAGATCTCGTAAATAAGAAATTTATGTATTATTCCTCCAATCGAGAGCAAATTGTAATAAGTAAGACTTTGTAATAATTCAAATGAATAGATCTTATATAAGGTCTGTATAGTATAAAGATGTTACTTTTTCTATATAATGGGGTCTTGGTCAACAGATCAGGTGTACCGCCCATATGTTTTTGTAACCCTGGTGACTTGGCGGAGGGGGCGAGTCCAGGATGCTGAGGCGGCCTCTGATTGGCTGAGCAGCGCTGTGAGGCGTGGTCCATCAGCGCGCGACCAGCTGTGAGAAAAGCTAAAAAAAAAAAAAAAAAAACAGCTAGGAGAGCTAAAAAGGACAAAAAGATCTCTGGCTTCACATCTGTCTACCGCAAAAGATCGGAAACATCAAGGTCGACGTATCGGGAAGGCACACACTTTTTGTGTTAATGTAAGTATTTTTACGCTTTGTCGTCTAACTTTGTGCGTATTGCAATTTAATATTTGCGGCAAATTAGCAAAACATGTCAGGTACGCGATTTTATACTTTCTTATACTACTTGTTCTATAAACAACCCAAAACTTAAAAAAAAAAAAAAAAAAAAGTTTTTCAATTTGCATCTTTTTTTGGCTTTGTTTTGTATTCTGCCTGCTCTATAGTTATATTTAAAGTGTTGCAAAAGTTAAAAGTATTCAATTATGTTCTAACGCTGCGTTCATGTAATCCAGTCTAAAATGCCTCAGCGGTGCTAATACTGGGATAGACTCCTCAAACTGAGTCAGCTTTTTGAAGACTATGTTGTGGTCAGGGGGGGTTAGGGGGGTTCCTGATGGTGGAATCATTTTCCTTAAATTATCAGATTGCTCAAGAGTATTGGCAGGTACTGAGAAAGACATTTAATATGATTTCCCAGTTAACATGATTACACTTTGCTAACTCTCACTGACAAGCACCTTGTGTAAAATTCATGGGTGAAAAAGTGGGTGTGTCTCAAGTTCTCTTCCAAGGACATACAGGCTATGCGTATAAAAATGTGTTCAAAACTTTTAAAATACTTTCTGTCTTTGAAATAGGCTCAGTGTAGATAGGTACGTTTATGCAGAATGATTTAGACAGTCTCCCTGATATCTGACAGAAAAATTTCAAGTGGATACTTGCAAGACACTCCACATAATTGCAAAACACTAATAGCACATTGAAGTACGTATTCTACCTTTAGTGGGAAGATAAAGCAGATGATCCGCCTGAGGCTTGTAAGAATGCAGCCTGAAAGTTAACTGACTGTGTTTCTCTGTGACTGTCCCTTTTCCAGCCTTTGAGTTCTGTCACTTGTTAGCCTTGTTACTATGACGTCCGCTCTGAAAACAATCCTCTCCTCTCACTTTGAGGTCTCCTCAGTTTTCACTGTTTTGCTTAAATGCCTTTACTGCGGGAGCCTTTCTGCCGTGGGGTTATTCTGTCCTGACACGCCATGAAACATCCATGTGAAGTCAACATTTTCCCTCTGAAGCTAATTTGCGCAGCTCTCCAAGCTCAGAGCAGCTGATGAATGAGAGGGGAAGCACCCACCCTGGAGGAGCCCACATTTGCTCTCCATTAGGGTGTCATAAAGATAGATAGGAATGCTCCCAGCAACATAACCTTCATTCTTAACCTTCACTTTCCAAATAGCCACTTACTGTGAGTTAAATGTATTATTGTCAGATTATCAAACACAATATTCACCCCTCAGGATAAGTGTTTTCTCCCCAAATTTCTCTTAAAAAATCCTTTACTTCATCTTAATAATTGATTTATTTTTTCCATTCAGATCCATCGTTCTGCATCATGCTGCCTTCAGGGTCCATCCTCTGCCTGTTGTCAACTTTTTTATGCACATGGGTGTTGTGTTATGCCCAGTCAGACTCTGGCTCCCCGGTAATCCAGATACGTCTCGCTGGGGACAAGAAGAAATACTACGAGGGCCGCGTTGAGGTTCTCTACAACGGGGTGTGGGGGACAGTGTGTGACGATGACTTCTCCATCTCAGCTGCCCACGTGGTGTGTCGAGAGCTAGGCTTCATGGATGCAGAGTCTTGGTTTCCCTCAGCCAAGTATGGAAAGGGAGAAGGTAAACTGATCTGCTGTATAAAGCCTGAAGTTAGATTCTTTTTTTTTTTTTTTTTTTGCATTTAACAGAACCCCCCCGCCCCCTTCATACATTCTATAAAAACCCTAAAACAAGGTACATGTGCCTGCTCTGTCTGAGCTGTTGGTTCATCAGTTCTGGACATCGGTGGGGGGAATGGAAACAGTGAGTATGTAAACCAGACACTCGCATAGACGTAATCTCATCTCTGCTCACTTTGTCGTGTTTCCATTGCTGTAAAAACACTGATGAGATTCACAACCCTTAACCTCTGACTGCTGCTGGTAAATGCCTATTGGTAGCTTTTAATTAACTCGGTGTTCCCTGTAAATGGCACATGTTTTCCCACTGGGGCAGCCACAGACAGTCAGCCACTACAGGAGTAATGATCTCAGTTACTCGCATCCCAGAGTACTGTAGTCAATCTAACAACTTTAAGATTGGGCCTGTTATTTTACAAGAAGAAAATAAGCATTAACTTGTATATGGCTGTGCAGCAACACCAATGTTTTCACCGATTTTAACACTCAGTTATAATATAAAAATGGGGGCCTCTGGGAGTGGTTTTGGTATGCCCAACCTCTGCTTATTCAGACTCTTTGGATCTTGTAAATTTACATAACTGAGGTGAGAGGAAGTTTCATTTTACTCTAAAGGTATGCAGTTTTGCACATTCTGAGAGCAGAGAAACATCTTTTGAGGTAAAGATCATGTCCTGGCAACTATGTGTTTACTTTGGAGCAGAATGTTTTTGAAGGGAGAGTATTTGAAGACCAAACTCACTGGTGACCAGAACATGTGACTGAACAGAAACATATCTGTGTAGTCTTGTGATAATGCCAATAGAATAGGATATTTTCCATTTGCCTTTATGATGAATTATACCCTCAAACGCCATCAAATGTTTTTACTTTTGACGTAATCGCATAATAAGTAAAATAACCTGCTATTTTTCTGCCAGAAGTGCGTCTCTGCAGGGAGTTATAAATCAAAAATCATTATTTGCCAATATTATATTTTGAATATTGAATATGAATATTTTGATTCAACATTATGTTAACGTGTCAATGAAAGTTTCATTAGAAAATCTGAGCAGTGTGTCTCCTTAAATCGTAAAATTTACATCCCCACAAAGCCCACCGAGTTTTACCACAGCAGATTTATCGCAACTGGCTGGGCATGGGGAACATTTGGAAAGTGCTGCTTTGAACTTCAGAGAGATATGACTCCTCTTTTCCTGAAGCAATCGTCTGTCCCAGGGGGTGGCCTTGATCACGTGGATGCTGTCACTTCTTCGGCGTGAAGAGGATGATGCTCAGAAAACAACTTGAAGCACGCTGTTGGCAATTTCCATGACCGTAGTTTTGTGGTTTTCCGCTAAGATGATTCAGAACAGCCAGCTGTAGCATTTGATCCCCTTCAGGATAACATTTGCCAGGCACGTTTTAGCTGACAGGAGGGGGCAGGCACTTACCTTCAACAATTAAGCAACATTTCCTTGGTTAATGGAATTTAATGACCTGTTTAAACATACACCAGGATGCTTAGCTTAGCTTAACTTTAAAAGTAACAAGAAATCCATCTGCATTCATTTTCCAACCTTGTTCCTTGTCACTCCAGGCCACATCTGGTTGGACAACGTGCATTGCACTGGTGCAGAGAAGAGCCTGGCTCAGTGTCGGTCCAATGGCTTTGGAGTGTCGGACTGCAAACATTCAGAAGATGTTGGAGTGGCGTGCAGCCCCAGACGCATTCCAGGCTTCAAATTCACCCAGAAGGGCAATAGTGATGAGGTAGGCTCCCATAAACCTGCGTGCTTGCATTCAAACCTGCACATTTAGAGTAAACTGTGTACAGTATGTTTACAAGGCAGCGTCTCGGAACCATTTAATCACATTTAATAGTGGTTAGGTAGCTTCCGCACCTGAGCAGATGGTCGTTGCAGGGAAAAACATCTAAAACAACATCTGTGTGTCAGGCTGTCATGTGATATGGCAACGCTTTTTCCATTTTCATGCACAGACCACGGTTATACCTGGAGCGACCGTGTCTGAATTCGCAGACAGTAGTTCCTCTGTGCAGGAGATCTCATCGTGAATTCAGCGCAATAACCCACAAGTCAGTTTTCCAGAAGTGGAGTCAAAGTGTCGAGTTCCCACAACACCGCTCACACCGACTTTGCAGGGCTCCTACATGTCTCTCCCTGCCTTCGTCCTGCCTGACCCCCCCCCCGCAGACTGGATGACTCATATAGGAACATCACAATAGTAGCTGCAGAGAATACCTTCTGTTCCAGGTCTAGGTTCAGTGTGGGTTTGTGGACGTGACTGATGAGGGGAGAGAGAGAATAAGAAATTTTGAGTGAGCAAATAAGGGAGGGAAAAAAGCCCATAGAGACAACGTGGTAGCTACGAGGACAGTCTGTGCTCTAACACATCACGTCTGCTTTGTTTGTTAATCATAGAAATTGGCAGCATATTTGGCTGGAAGTTAAAACAGATAAGGCAACATGGCTTTGGAGGAGGCTGTGAAACATCTGTGTATCTTTCTCATGCATAGTTCTGTCATGGGAGTTGATTGAAATAGATCTTACAGGCCTTTAATGATGAACTACTCGGCCAAATACAGAAAGTTTTTGTTTTTTTTAACATGTTGTGTGTGTATAAGTAGCACCTTAGGTCCTTATTTGACTTGTGCATTTAGCATCTTTGGATGTTATCGTAGCCATGTCCTCCACCCTGTAAATATTTCCAAATTTGGCTGTAGCCTTTCAAGTGGCATGGCAAAAGGTGTAGCTACAGCTCTTTGACCATGTCTGGCTTGACGTCAGCAAAGGGCACAATGTTCTTCACAGACTCACAGCATGAATCGTCAATCTGTGCCCAACATTGGAAAGTTAACGCTCAAACCAGTCCAAGAACACGCTTGAACAAGCGATGTCGATGATCTTACTGCTCAGCTTTAAAGGCTTTAAAACTGTGTTGATGTGATTCTAAATGGAAAATGGCTACTGTAACTGTAGGTTCTTATCTACTACAGCCAATCTTAGTTTGATCCATCTTAATGATTTAATGACTGTTGGCCAGCAGAACTGGCCTACAGTCAAGCCTTTTGCCTTTGGCTTTATTTTTTTATTTATTTTTTATCTGGCCATCTTTCACTTTTCTTATCTCATCTCATCCTGTTTTTATCCTGCAATGATGCGTACTTGTGGCCCTTGAACAGTTTTTTTTCTGTAAGAACAGGAACAGCAAATTGGAAATATGGATAAAAAACATTAACATTAATATGGATGAAAAAAACATTTCATCAGAATGAAATTAAAAATGTTCCTGCTTAGGTTTGTGGAAACTGAAGCTGGAGAAGTTATATACAACATAATAATATATGCTTATTAGTGTGTGTGTGTGTGTGTGTATATCTCAAGTAGCTTTTAACACTGTTTCTTCTTACAATAAGTTTGTTTTTGTGAGATGCATCCGGAGAGGGCTTCACATCGTGTGGAAATATATCAAAATATGATTAGAACATCTCACTCTGGTAAGTTCAGCTTGGACCACAAATAATAGCCTACTGAAACCATCCGTCTTTAATGACATCAGCAGCCTCCTGTGGCGGCAGTTGAATTAAAGATGATCTTATATTTTGCTGAAGATATATTTTTTTTTCACTGACTTGCCAATCCCTGTTTTTAAATCCATTTCTTTAAGCACGTGTTACTTTATGCTGCACATCTCATTCATATCTGATTTCTTCAAGGTAAAAACGGAACTAATGCGGGACGGAAAGCAGATCTCTCTTTGAAAACTAGTTACGTCACATTTCAGGCACGACAGTATATACATTCTGGAGTGACCGAAGAACCTCAAATGTTTGCCTGATGTCCCAGGTTATTTCAGTTAGGCTGCAGTTAGTCTGTGTTAAGTTTAAACTGTTAAGACTCTGACATAATTGCTATGTGTTTGTAGGCAAAAACGTTCTGATGTAAAATCCACTTACAGGCAGGGGAGAGCTAAAAATTTGTTCTCCGCTGCAGCTGCACCAGTTGTAATAAGTGAATGCAGCGGTTGAAAAGTTTAACTCTTTGTGATTCCAAATAGGCGAAAGGTTACGCCTCCTCCTCATCTGGTGTCCATTTACAAGCCTGTCAGTTCAGCTCCTATACAACAAAATGCAACACGAGCCAATGTTGAAGTCACTTCCTACACAATGCTGCAAAAGGCTTCTTGGGAGGACAGTGATCCAGTGGAGGAAAGGTTGAGCAAGTCTCTCACGGCAGACGTAGATACCATGTGTCAAAGGGCTGGGTCTCACTGCGACCTTAGACCCCCTTTGGGCTGCAGAGTGGCTGAGATTTGACTATAATTGTCCATTGTATAATTACTATAGACCATAATTTCTCAAGTCAAGCCACAAACACTCATGGAATATCCATTACTTAGTCAGTTTATCAACTACAAATGTGCAGTTTTCAGCACAGCCAGTTATGCTCCACAAGGTCCAAAACTCCAGTTATGAAACATTTGCAACTGTTCACTGACTCACTTCTAGGTATTCCAGATGCAGAACTTTCTCTCTCTCTCTCTCTCTCTCTCTCTCTGTCATTCACACACATGAAATTCCCTCTTTCAGGCAAACTGGGGGCCAATATGGGGCTGAGGCAGAAGTGAAAGTCGTTTCAAAGGGCCCGGCTGTTCTGATTTTCATCTGAATGCTGACTTGATTGCCAGTCATCCCAGCTCTGTTTTAGAAGGTGGGCTGGTAGATGGGCGGGGTGGCAGGTGGGTGGCTGCACGTGTAGATAAATGTGCAGTGGGGGTGGGAGGGTGAATCAACGGGTGGAATTGCACAATATCGGAAGCATTAGTCAGATCCTGGCTAGACCAGAAGTTTTCATGTGTAGTCACAGAGTGGGGTCCAGTCAGAAAAACAAGTCTGCTTTCAGCTCAGAAATAGTTTAGCAGCAGCCAAAACACACTTTAGAGATTGGTAATGAGTTTTAAAAATGACCAAAGAAGTGACTTTATTTTAAAAACATTCCAATAAGCATTTTTTCTGAATGCAAACAGTGAGTCTTCAGGAAACTCTGGCACTAAATATTAAAATTGTGAGTTTTGGGTGGTTTATGAATCATTACTACACCACAATCATGGAGTGACTGTAAATAAAAGGTCCCTGAATGACCAGCATGATGTGCCGAAGGAAAAGGCTACACTTGTTTCATACCCCAACCACACAGTCTTAACTAGCTAAAATATAGTTTTAACGATAAACGAACGAGTTCATGAACAATATGTACCTGACTGATACAAGTTCTGTAGTGGAGTTTGGGGCACTTACATGCACAGCTTCATATTTACTGCACAGAACTGGCTGATATCGGTCTTTTCCTCCCGTTAAAATGGCGAGACTTCCAGCGTTTTATTTTGAAATTTTCAAATGTTTGATATCAAGGACGTAAAAGATCCCATGCACCCCATGTGCTGTGTGTTGCTTATTAGTAATTCGTTGCTTTCCTTTTTTTAAATGAAAATAAAAAGGAATGCCGTAATAGCTGCCACTGTGTCAGTTTGCACACCAGCCAGACAGGCTTATGCTGAGTTTATGTCTGGTCTGGTTTGGGGAGTGGGAAACGCCTGCACTGAATTTCCTGCATTGGTGCCAAATGCAGCCCTGCTCAGAACCACCTCAGTGCCCCAACTCATGCTAACCTCGTGCCCTCCATCCTGTCTGGCATTTTTCACTTCACACATTTAATATTAATTACCTCTCCCTTCTGTAAGCAAACAAAGACAGGTTTGGAATTGAGAGGATGAGCTACATGACTCTGGTCACGTTTCCTCACTTTCCCGCCTTCTGCTGATGGAAAACTCTCTGTCATGCCATGACCAGCAAGAATTTCCCCATGAAAGAGTGGCTTTTAGCCACTAGCTGCTGCAGCGTGGGAGGGACTGGGGTCACTGTAGGAACAGTCTGACTTGGCCGTGGCTCCTCCTGCATTGCACTCTTGAGTGTCTGGAGATCTTGAACATTCCCTCAGGCTGACGCCATCTCAGGAAAGCACCCTGTGGGCAAATGTTTAATATCTCCAGAAGACTTTCCTGAGTAGTTTACTTGTAGTACAGCTAAAGAAGCTGCCTGTTCCAAAACTACCAAGCTCAGCATCTGCAGAGCAGATCACCAGACAAGAATAAGCTGCCGAGCTATTTACGTAGCTGGTTTCCCATAAAACCCCAGAGGTTAAAGGTTACTTTCGCTCCCTGATTTAGGGGCTTTCTGCAGTGACCACTTGATTGAACAAATAGTTTTATAATTCCCTGTCTGAAAACCACCCACAGGCAGGTCTTTGTTTAAAGCCACTGCAGCATCTGCCTTTAAACCTTCGTTTTTAATTAGAATTCCATAAATTTTAAATCATCCGTCAGGCGGTTAAAAAAAAAAGCTCTTAAAAAGATGGGTGATTTTTTTTTTTTTTTTTTTTTTTTTTTAAATCCCTGAAAGAAAAATGTAGGCTGCACTGGTTTGCTCCAGATTTTTTTTTTGTGCTGCATTTTGCACAGTGAAATTTCTTCTGCTTGAACATATGTGACAGTGAATTACTTAATTGCAGTTATGTCTTCTTCTGTGAAAACCAAGAAGCTCTTTTTTTTTTTTCATTTTGACGCGTGAAAAATTCCAAGCTTTCATTCATTCCCCTTCTCTTTGAGGCTGAACAAGTTTAAACTAATATTTCATTTTCAGATTTTTCAACTTCACCTTCAAACAAAGCTCCCTTCTCTAATAGCGTTCTTTTTTGAGTTAGGTTACTTATGGATTTTAACCCATCATTATAAATTAGAAATGAGAAATTATCTGAAGAATATTCTGAAACAATTGTTATTTCACGATCATTACATGTAGGAACAACACAGAAACAAATCACACTGAAAACTGTTGAGAGGACGTCTTTAAAGAATAGTATACAGTAGCTACAGCGTGCTATATATTAATAAAATATTTCTGTTGCTTTGTTTCTCAGGGTGCGATGGTGCATGTGGAGGATGTACGGATCAGAGCTACTTACTCCCACAGGAAAAGGATCCCCATCACTGATGGCTTTTTGGAGGTGAAAGAAGAAGGCAAATGGAGACAGATCTGCAATGAGGATTGGACGGGGATGAACAGCAGGGTCATCTGTGGCATGTTTGGCTTCCCTGGGGAGAAACGCGTCAATCTGCGGCCCTACAAGTGAGTAATCACTGTACACACACACACACACATTGATAATGCAGTTACAAGATTAGTTCTTTTTGTTAACCTTTCTGGGAAAATTGCATAACTATGCGGATATACACTTTTATACAATCACTGAAAGGAAACAGACTTAAGGCTCAAAATTCTTGACAAGAACCCAAATACTTCCAGAAGAAGGGCTTGAGGATGATGGATGATTGGATGCAGTGTGCTGCGAAACAGTGGCTCTTTAAGCTGCATCTAAATGGTTTGCATAACATGCAATGCTTGCATGTTAAAGAACTGTCGTCATTATGTAGCTTGGCAAAGACAATAATACAAAACCACATGAATCTATGAAAACAGACAAAGTGCATTATCTAAACCTAGTCATTGTTGGCCTCCGTAATCTAAAAGGACTGCAGAACCAAGTCCAACCACAAGACCAGCAGCACAAGATTATTCATTTATAAAATGCCAGTGGAATAAACCTGTCAGCAAGCTCTACAAACTGTTTAGATCCAGGAAAGGAACTTTCCTGGAAAGAAGACTTGTTTAATGTGGATCGAACTGGGATATAAACAAACGATCAAGCAAAACACAGTGTTGTGGCTCAGATGGAAGAGAGGCGGTCCGAAGGGTCAAGGGTCCAGTCCTGGGCCCCTGCAGTTTAAAGGTTAAACTGTCCTTGAACGAGTTACTGACTGGGTGCGGGTGCACTTGCACTGGATGGATTTGCAGCCTTGGTATTGTTGTGGGGTTAACATGGATACGTACAGGTGAAAGAAAGCAAAATATTTCTTTGACCCAGCGGGATCTGCACTTTTCTTCTACCTGTCAGAACTAAAGAGACAGCTGTGTTTGCAGCAGCAGGCTGTGTGTCGCTCAGGCATGCTCATTCTGTTCTGTGTTGCTGTCGTGCAGGGTGCAAGTCACCAGAATACGAAAGTGTTTCCACAGTCGTTGATGTATTTTATGCTAAATAAACTTGTGTTTTTCGTCCATCGCTGTTAACTTACAAAACGTACTTTCCTGTTGTATCTTCTCAGATTGCTGGCTAACCGACGTAAGAAGAATTATTGGGGCTTCTCTGTCAACTGCACCGGCAACGAGGCTGACCTGTCTGACTGTAAGGTGGGCAGAGAGATAGAGATGAAAGGCAATCTGACCTGTGAGAAGGGCATGCCCGTGGTGGTCAGCTGTGTCCCAGGACGGACTTTTGCTCCCAGCGTCAGCGTGGGCTTCAGGAAAGCCTACAGGGTGGAGGTCAGTACCTGACTGCCGACAAGCATTTGGATGGTGGTGATGCTGTCAGGACTGCCGCCTTTCCGCTTAATATCCTAAAGGAAATTCAGCAACTTTAATTTTTGGTGGATTGTTTTATGCAGCAACCCTTGGTGCGTTTAAAAGGCGGAGCTATGATTGGTGAGGGGAGAGTGGAGGTGCTGAAGAACGGCGAATGGGGCACAGTATGTGACGACAGCTGGAACATTAAAGCTGCCACCGTGGTCTGTCGGGAGCTGGGGTTCGGTAGCGCCAAAGAGGCCTTGACGGATGCCCGGCTGGGACAAGGTACGATAGATCTGTTCTCTCCCAGCAGCATAGACCTGGCGTATGCACTGGGATAAGAAGAAGGAGCAGTCAAAGAGGCTCATTTAGACTGACACAGTCTGCATCCAAACACAACTTCACACAGGAAATAAAAGCACCTTCAGGGGAGTCAGAGGAGGGGCTTAACATTAAAGAATTCTTGGGGTTGGTCCTAGATTCCTCATGAGCCAGCCATGGGATGCAGGAGTTCACACGAAAAAGAAATAGCTGCCCATGGCAAGCAAACTAATATATAAATCTGTGTATAAATAAATCAGCAACACTGTGCTCTTTCTCTTGCTGAATTTATGTCTCTCCACACTAGAGTCCGCCAACCGTCTGAGTATTTGGCTGCAGCGTCAGCGCTCACATAACTAGAGATGTTCCGGTTTCATAACTGTAGAAGTCAGCCAAATAAAGGAGTATTTCTTTAAGCTCCAAAGCTTGTTACACAAAGACAGTTATTTAATTTAAACGTAAGGTGATACTCAGCGCTGCTATTTTTTTTTCTTCCTTTTCGTTGCCGCTGATATGAGGTTTTACAGATTCTTCTTTTTTTTTTTTTGTTTGGACAGTTCAGATCATGTGGTTTATGTGTCTGATGTGTTTCCCTGCAGGGATTGGGCCGGTTCACATGAACGAGGTGCAGTGTTCTGGCTTTGAAAAGTCGCTGACCGAGTGCCACTTCAACCGCGACGCTCTGGGCTGCAGCCACGAGGAGGATGCAGCTGTGAAGTGCAACGTTCCCGACATGGGTTTCAACAATAGAGTGAGCAGCCTTTTTTATACAGCAGAGACAAAATAACTATCATGATAAAAACACAAAAAAACAAGGGGTTAAATTTGTCTGTCTTCCTGTAGATTCGGTTAAGCGGAGGCCGTAACCCCTATGAGGGCCGCGTAGAGGTGCTGACACACAGAAATGACTCTCTGGTTTGGGGCACAGTGTGCAGTGACAGTTGGGGGACAATGGAGGCCATGGTGGTCTGCAGGCAGCTTGGCTTGGGCTTTGCAAATCACGCTTTCCAGGTAAGAAGTACTTCCCAAAATAAGATTATTTCACACACTATTGTTTATTTAAATATTCAAAACTTTTAGTGTGTGCAGGGGATTTGACCAAATGTTCAGTGTCAGAATCACAGTTTGAGAGCTGCAATGAATGTGTGTGCTCGTCATATATTGCCCATCAGAAGTTTACCACAGTCCAGATTTCCACTTTTGTGGATGGAAATGGAAACGATGAAAGCACTCTTGGCTGCGGAAGCCCCTAACTCACTCTAATGAGGGCCTACGGAGGCACGTTACTGTGTTCAGTGGCTCAGTAAAGCTGAACGTAAACCTGTGACATAGATGACCTTTACAGGAGAATGCCGTCATTAGCTTTTTGAAGTTTAGTGGAGTTTTCCACCTTTACGGCCTGTGGCCTAACGCTTTACTAGAGTCTTTTACGTTTATGTTCACCTCCTGCTAAGTTTTTAAAGAAATCTACAGTTTTCCGATTCAGTCGGGGGGACACAAGTAAAGTTAAGGGCCAGCTCATTTTTTTTTTTATATATATACCGTATATATTTTTGTCCATTTTATGTCAAAGTGAAGGCTGTAAATCTACTGGTCAGGCAAGTGATGTGGTTCTGGAAAGCATGAGGACATGTGGGGACACTGATAACAGCAGGAGAGCGTGAGCGAACATATTTTGGACAGGACACGACCAACTGTTTATCTCATTAAATTCTCTGCGTGACAAATATGTAAACTTGTATTGGACAAACATGTAAACGTGTGTCTGCGGTCGCCGCCCAAAGGCATTGCGACGAGGGCATGATACCAAGGTATCGTAAAAGTCTTCCCCACGTCATAACATGCCGTTAACTTGCGCTGCTGATCGCGTGTTCAGGGTTGACACGTGTTTGTGATTTGCTCAGCCACACTAGAGGCTGTTTCTGCTTGATTTTAGATATCTGAACAGGCAAATCCCACCAGCAGATGGAAGAAATGACCCACAGCAACAGTGTTTGCCCACTTGACTCAACCCATCAGTATATTTTCCCCCAGCCTGGTCTCTTTCCCATGAATCCTCCACATTCTTAGATGATGAGAAGAGCGGGAAAACTGTTGTAATGCTGACTCGGGACAGTAGTGTGGGAAGGAGATGGGTAATGAGCTATAGATTTGAGGGGAATTGAGGTAACATATCATTAAAGTCTACTCAGGAAGGAACTTGCATAAAATGTCCCAAAATTCATTTGTACTGTCTAAACTTTGGCTTTCTAAAGGCTTTGGTATGACTGACTCTGTCATTTGTTATCTTTCTTTGTCTCTTTAATCAGGAAACACATTACTGGCAAGGAGATTCCTCAGCTGATGCAGTGGTGATGAGCGGCGTGAGATGTTCAGGAACCGAGCTAACACTGGATCAGTGTTTGCACCACGGCAAACACATAAACTGCCCCAAAGGAGGTGGACGATTTGCTGCTGGAGTGTCCTGTACTCAGAGTAAGAAAACCTTTTAGTGGAGGACGTAGTGACTGCTGGATGAACATGTTTAATGAATAAAAACTGCTGAAAGTGTATCCCAGGTCCTGTTAACAGCATTTAAAGGCCTACTGGGACAGTGTAAATTTGTTGCACTTGGATATTAACTTGATGATTCAGAGCTCGTTGGTGTTAACCTCTGGACTCTGGGGTTCTGTCTGCGTCCCAGCTGCCCCAGATTTGGTTCTCAATGCTCAGCTTGTTGAACAGACCACCTACTTAGAGGACAGACCCATGTACGTGCTGCAGTGTGCCCTGGAGGAGAAGTGCTTGTCCAAAAGTGCTGACAACGCCGACCCCAGCTCCTACCGCCGCCTTCTCCGCTTCTCCTCCCAGATCCAGAACAACGGGCAGACAGATTTCAGGCCACGGGCGGGCCACCAATCCTGGGTCTGGCACGAGTGTCACAGGTAAGACTTTAACACGGCACCAACCAGTGGCTCCACAGTCCCAAATGGTGATGCTGATGCCGAGTCACATAGAGTGCAAAACCCCGGGTGTGTCTCACATACTTGCAGTGTACATAAAGGATATTTTCAGCATTGTGTTGTCTTGTCTCATCCAGACATTACCACAGTATGGAGGTTTTCACTCACTATGACTTGCTGAGTCTGAATGGCACCAAAGTGGCAGAAGGACACAAAGCTAGCTTCTGTTTGGAGGATACTCATTGTGACGAAGGTGAATACAACTTTTTCACAATTATTCTACCAGCAACTGTGAATATACAATATGTGAAAATCTCTGATGCTATACATAAAAAAAAAAAAAAAAATCATCAGATTTAGTGAAAGTACTGAATAAAACAACCCTTGACTCAACAGCTTCATACTGAATGTTGACAGGAATCCAGAAGAGGTATGAATGTGCAAACTTTGGTGCGCAGGGAATCTCAGTCGGTTGCTCAGATACCTACAGGCATGACATCGACTGTCAGTGGATAGACATTACAGACCTGAAGCCTGGTGACTTCATCTTTCAGGTGTTATTAACTGTCAGTCAAACTGCGCCTGTTTTAGTTAAACTTTTTTGCAGTTTAACTTTATTTCCCTTCTCCCAGGTTGTGATAAACCCCAATTATGAGGTTGCAGAATCAGATTACACCAACAACATCATGAAGTGCCGCTCCCGCTACGACGGCCAAAGGATATGGACATACAACTGTCGTACAGGTGAGTCCAACATATGATGTCAAACAGTGTTTGACAAAAAGCCCTCTATCTAATCTTCACAAAACGTTTCATAGTGACGTTTCATCGTTTCATCTCGTTTACCACATTATAGACACAGTGCCACCTAGTGGCAAAAGGTGGCGAAGCAAATGAAATTCTATTTCATATTTCAGTATCACGTTTGTAAAAGATGGGACTGAACAGTAATAGTAACATTACTCTTCTTTTAAAATAGTGAATGGATATAATTCAATTCTGCTGGTAGTTAAATACATTGTAATAGACAACCACAGACAAATAACTCATATCAGGGGTAGAGTAGTTGAAGGAAATGTTTTTAAACAACAGCAACCTAGACAATTCACAAAAATTGCATTTTGCATCATTAAAAAAATAATCACAAAGTAACAGAAAATAGTTAACAACAAACCACATAATTTTAATGCTGTGGACTGATAGATATTTTATAAAACAAACCATCCTTTTTAATTACAACTATCTACATGTGCTGGCTTTAGACAGATTATACATCTGTGGTAGTGAATGCATGCTACATAACCCCAGTAATGGGGTTTTGGAAAACATATACAAATCTGTCTGACTGCTGAAACAAGATTTAGCTTCCAGTTTAAATAGCACTTAACATTCACTTAAGTTTTAAGGCTACATGCAAACATCTGTTTCCATTTATACTTAGAAACAACAAGCTGCTTGAGTTTCTGAAGCATCTCTGGCTTTCAGCTCAAGCATATAAGCGCGACATGAGCTGGGTGACACACAACCCACGTTGACGTGTTGCTCATGGACACATCAGTAGGATAAATGACTTCGGAGTGTCCTACCTCACCATAAAACCTGCAGCAGCCGTCAAAGAAGCTGGCAGGCTGGGTGATCTGAGGGGTTCTGTTAGTGAGTGACAGCAGTCTTCTGTGGGGGTTTCCTGTGGAAAACATGATCACATTATATTATTAAAAAGCACCACCATGGCAGCTTTTATCAGTGGTCACACATTACGTATCTTCTTTGAGGCTAAACCTTCAGATCTTTGTTGGACCACAAGCTTCAACATTGGAATTTATTCATTAACATATTTATGATTACAGGAGGATCACTGAGTTCAGAGACAGATGAAACCTTCCCTGGACTGCTGACCAACCAGCTCTCGCACAGGTAGACCCAGAAAAAAATGGATGCCAATCATGACCAGACATTAGGAAACTATATTTTATATTTTAATCTTCAACAACCACTAGCGGGCGCTGCACTACTGAGCTTTGGAGTAGTGTCGGATTGTTTGGAATCAGAGCTCAGTTGAATCAGCAGATAATTGAGTAGAAAACTGAGCTGCTTACCTATAAACTCCATTCAGATGACAAATATGTATACGTATCATTTAGCACCTTCATTAACGGAATGAAGGTTTTTAGCAGGTGCTTTTTAAGAAGAATATCAGGGAAAATGTTAATTTCTCACTGTGATGTGTGCCACAGTAAAGAGCAACATAATCTATGGCAACAACACCACTTTCTACATCGGAGGATATTTCATTACAGAAACTGTAATATAGTCTGTAGATTATGGGTTTATTTATACATTTTCTGCTCTCATGGTGCTAAATAACAGCAGCTTCTCAGATTTGTGAATAGTTATTTTACATCGCATAATACCAGAATTAGGTGGGCAATTTTGGATTTGTGTTTGACATACTTGAGCTCAGTTGTGAAAATGTTTTATTTATTCTTTTTTTTTGCTTGATTGCAATAATACACCGAATTTCATCATCTGTGAGTCCCACTCTCGCTTCTGTTACATTATTGTCATCATCAGGGATAACAAGTGCATTGTGGGTGTACTATAAATTCCACAAATCTATGTGAAAACAACTCATTGTTCTGTAAATTATTATTTTAATGCCACAAACTGAAAGAGCCTTGACTTCCATCATAAAAGGTACTTTGCTGTTTATTGCTTCTTTTTAGCTTGTCTGCATTACATTTTTAAATAAATAATAATTTTTGGATGCCAAACTTTGTGACTCACGTTTGTGACTCAAATCTGGGGTGAGTGATTTACCGCAGTACCTCTGAACTCTGCTTCGCTTCTGCAGCCCCAGAGCTCTGGTAACCATCCGCTGAGCAACAGCACAATCTGTTTTAGGACGCTCCTTTACTGGCTGAATAAACTCTGCAAAACAACAATCATCTAGTATAAAAATGAAGAAAAAAAAAACATCCGTTGCTGCTTGTCTGAAACGAACTGAATGAATTACCTGCCGATCTGAAGGCCTTGGCTTTGGCCTTTTTGCTCCCTTCAGCCAGAGATCTGGCCTTCAGCATGGGATGGACGATGGAGAGAGCGTGGTTCGCTGAAGATATGAGTATATTTTTAACCATGACAGCAACTACCACATTCACTGTAAAGCAGCGTCGCATACCTGCTGACTCACTGGCGAAAACCCCCAGAGCGTGCGTGTCGTTGACCCACTTGATCTTTATTCCGCCATTACTGAAGACGAGGAGGAAAAATGCATTTTAAAATAAAAATTAACTATCTAAATTTTGATCTAATCTCACAGATTATACCTGTATTCTGCGAAAGCGTCCAGTAAATCATCTGTCTTGAATGTGGGTGGGAAATCATAGATCTCGATGACGTGACGAAACTCGTCCAGACTGATGTCGACGCTCATGTAAACAAAGTAGTCGTTGTGAGCATGCTCAATGGAAACAGTCGAGGCCTCTTTCAGGTGCATCTTAATCTGACAGGACAGATGCACCATAAATAATTTATTCTAAGAATAAAGATTTTTCTATCATGTCTACAACAAGTAAATTTACCTCTTCAGTAAAATCTGTGCCTGACACACTTGGGAGAAATTCCTTGTCGTCATCATTGCCCAAAGTCAAATGAGCCAAGGACAACAGAGGCGATTCCCAGGCTTCAGGATCGGCCTCACCTGGTTCAAAGGCCGGACTGTCATCCAGGTACACACACTCTGCTGCATTGAGGAGACATTCCTGTGTGGCTGTGGATGATGACTTTGTTGTTTCTGTAGTTTCAGACATGAGGGGCTCAGATGATCTGCAGATGCAGCTATCTGCAGCTGGACTGGATAAAAGTTTATCCCCAGGGGGTTGTTGTGAATTCTGTAAAGACAATCTCTCTCGCACTGCCCGTGGCATGTAGAGGGGTTTGTCCGGCCTCTTAGGTCCTCTGTGATGTGCTTGGTTTGATGTTTTAGGTTTTGCAATAATCTCTT
Source organism: Pao palembangensis (assembly GCA_015343265.1). Lineage (NCBI taxonomy): Eukaryota > Metazoa > Chordata > Actinopteri > Tetraodontiformes > Tetraodontidae > Pao > Pao palembangensis. Next base: position 11,525,276 of record CM027087.1, on the reverse strand, counting down.
CCTCATGTTTCCTGTCTTTACTCATTGTAGGTTCTTCCCAGAAGCTGTCGTTGCTCTCTGGGTCTACATCTCCCTCTTCATCACTGTGCCTGCTGGGAGGGGGGGGAATTCACACACTATAAAAAAACACAATACAAAACTATCTTTGTTTGGCATGAAATAAAAACCAGCATGAATTGAAGTAGATAAAGTACCTGAGGTCAGCATAGCAGACCACCACTCTGCGGCACCACCGCTCTCCTACAGAGAAGGTGTTGAGGTCTGGAAGGTCCTCTATGTGACTGTGGATCAGATATCTCAGTCTACTTGGCAGAGGTGGAAAGAGGAGCACGCTGGGCAGACAAACACAACAATACCACGTTTGTCCTCTGGAATAGTAACATCAGTGGGAACTATAATCCAACATATTTTATTAAGTTATTCAATACCGCATTCTGTTGCCTGCACTTTGGTATGTTTCCAACTCATCCATGACCAGATGTAAGAACTGACATTCTTGCTTTGGAAGATAACTGTTGCAATCCATGGCCAGTGTTGACAGAAAAATGTGGGTTCTGCGGAGATTGTCAATAAAGTAAAAATTCGAACTGCTAGAAACTACCAGTGGCAGTGATAAATACAATGCAGTAGTTTAGGCATCTCGCTATTGTACAATGACTGTTTATTGTTATTAGGAGAGAACCAAGACAAATCATTTAATCAATTTTAAGATCATTTAAATGTGTTGTTAAAAGAAACGTTGCTTGATTTCCAATTCATGAACTGAACGATTAGTACTAAAACACCAAGGGCCGTTTGTAAGAGTAGTAGATAGTAATCCACGTCGTCTTACCTTTGCAGTTGTAACCCGATGTTTTGTTTTGTTTTTTTAAGCGAAGTGTTGAGTCCATATAAACATACAGAATTAGCAACTACCGCTGTTCAGTTGCTAACTTGTTGGTTTCCGTAAGAAGACTTCCCGTTGTGAATGTTCCGGTCTGGCTTTTCAAAGTAAATGCACTGTTCTATTGCCGGTTAACCCCAATCAGTTATTTTGGCTATTCTGTAATAATTTTTTTATATGGGTAATACGGCATGAATCAGCGTAAGTGACACTTTATACTTTTGGAAAATGCATTTTATTTAGGTAGGTCAGAATATAGATAGGAAAAGTATACAACTGACATAAACACCACAAACATTTTAGACATGTTCTGTGAAGTCCAAAGAATCTCAAGTTAGTATGTTACTGTGTGGTTATTAAAATAGGGATTAACGTTTGACATACTGAGACTTTTAAGAAACAAGACAGTATGGAAGAATACGTATTGCTGTATAATAACCAAGATTTTAAAATGATGTATTACATTTCCTTTTATATAGAAGCAAGCATGCTTAACTTACAAAAGTCATTTTTCATAATATCATCTCCTCCCTGGAGGTCACTTTTATGCAAAGAACAAAAAAAAAAAAAGAAAGTTTCCTTGCACAAAAATAAACATTTTTCTCACCATGTCCTATTTCTACAACAGAGTGGCAACACAAAATCGGCAAAACATTCACAAAATCAACACAATGGCACTATTGTATGTCATTGATTCATAATCACAGCATGTATAAAAATATATAAAACAGAGAGGGATAGACAGCAAGTATAGAAGTTATAAATTATAAGAAAAAAGATTAGATTATATACATTTTTCATCAAGAAATAACATACAGATGTCTGAGCGAAATGAAAAGTATCTGGTGTTTTTTCATGATGAACATCTATCTTCCAGAGCCAACACTTCTGTCTTCAAAAATTGTGATTTCAACCTAAAATATATCAAGTTAAGGGAAACACACAATTCTAACAAGCATAAATATCAAACTCAGCAAATAGGCATTCATAAAACAATTATAGTCAACTCTGAACAAACACCATGAAAAGTGTAAAGATCAAGTTTGACAGCAGAAGGATACAACTCTGAGGCCTCTCTCTATGGGATCAGTCAGCAGCAAGCCCCTCGGAGCATATACCTTTTCATTTTGGTCCTTTATGTATTTGGCAATCTTCTTTAACACCTGAACAGCAACAAATGCAAATGCTAAAAATTAACATTGCCATAAAGGCAATATTATTCAAGTATAGGAACAATATAATAATCCAATATTCAGTTTTTTGACCACATTAGACAACTGAAGAGCACATACCTTTTCATAATGTGTTTCCATACAGAGGAAGATTGTATATGCAGTTAAACAAGCAAGGCAGCCCTCCAAATAAGACTTTCCCCCGAGCTTCTCTGCCTCGGCATATAGGTTGTTCAAAGTCTGGACAGTTTCTTCAAACTGTTGTTTATCAAGCTGAAATTGCATAACGGATCAGAAACAATTTAATAATGATAACTTATCTAATGGTGCCTTTCTGGACACCCAAGATTAATTAATATTCACGATAGAAAATTGACCACTATAAATTACAGACCCTTGATTCAAGTTCGGAGGGGAACTTTGTCTGAAACTTGCATGTTGTTCCTGAGCTGTAGTCTCTCTGGATGAACACCTTGGAAGAGACATTTGGCTGTTGGAGGTTCTGCAAACTGTGAGTCTGGACAGAACCAAAAAAATCATGTGAGTCTTTCATTAACCATCTGTCAGGCCCAGTAGTACATAGTGCGCTTAGCTAGACTGTGTTGTTATTTTGTGGAATGCTGTAGCTCCACTAACTTAACTGTCACACCCAGTTTTTCCTGAAACAGTAATATACATTCTAATATGTTTTATATAGCACAACAGATAAATAAATAAATATATCCACACAATCGCTAGCTAGGCCAGTCAACATTTCAACAACACGATCTTCCTCTTTTATCCCATTAATATAATGACATTGCTAATGTATGCAGCATCAATGACCTTTTTAAAAGTATTCGTAGAAAAATACACATTACACGAAAAATAATGAACAGATTTTAAAGATAAAATCATAACGTCATGTAAGGTAAGCTAGCGTTTGCTAAAACGGCGTTGCGTTTTGTCTGCTTACAAATTAACGCAACGATAAAGCAGAGGAACGACGCTTGAAAACAATACAAACTAAAATTTTAACGCATACAAAGACGCGATTAATGAGATACACTTCATAGATTGTAAAATTCTGATAGACAAAGTCTTACCTCAGCCATAATGGACTAACCCAACGCAAACCATCAAACCAATGTACTTAAGCGGATGCGACTTCCGCTCTTTTTTCTAAGAAATAAAAGTATGCTTTTGTTGCGCTCTTTAATCTAAATGCTTTTTTTAAATCGTTAAGAAAATAGTATCGGTGATCTGACTTTCACAAACGATAATTAGTTTAATTTTTCAATTAATCCTGCCACATTGTTTTAGCCAACATTGGTCAAATAAATCTCTGAATATTTAACTTAGTTGTACAACCAACTGCCTGACCTTACACTATTGTACTTTCCTTATATCTGGCTCTACACACGTTCTGAAATCTGATAATGGCTCTAGTCGATCTTTATACCTTGAAAGCATTTCCTCACCATTTTGTTCAAAGTTGTCATTCCATATCAAGCTAGTCACATGCCTGACTACATACCATGCCAAAAATGTAAATTTCTTCTAAACAAAGTAAATAGGAGGCAACATAAATGTATATTTTTTATTGAATCTTGGTGTCATTGATTCATTACTACAATTGCTTTAGTCAAACAGACCAAAACCCATGTCGTCATCTGACTCTTCAGATTCTTCCTTGGCCTCCTCCTTGGCAGCAGTTGGGGCTGCAGCAGTTTCAGCAGCTGCTGCAGGTGCCGCAGCAGCAAACGCAGAAGGATCAGCCAGGTAGGCCTTGACCTGAGGACAGGCAAATCCGTACATTAGTTTCCATCTTCTATTGAACTGAAGGTTTCTTCTATCACGTGTAGAAATCCAGTTTTGTGTGTGTACCTTGTCTGCCAGTGGGAAGGAGTAGTTGGTTTCCACAGTAACTGCCAGGACATTTTTGTAACCATTGATGATGGTGTGGGGCACTGAAGCCAGAGTAGGGTAGCCAATCTCCAGACACACACGAGCAATATTCCTCACACCCTAGGTCACAAGTTTTACATCATGAGCATTACACAAAGATGCTAAAAAGTAACTGAATTATGACATGTATTATTAAACCTCACCTCCAGGAATCTGGCATGCAGAGAAGCCTCTGTGATGTCAAGCACCTCAGGGCTGTAAACACTGCCATTGTCATAAACCTGCTGGATGATGAGCCCATAGGAGAAGGGCGAGATGTTCAGCATGTTGAGGAGCGTGGCCTCGCTGGCACCAACCTTGTCACCGGTCTTGATCAGACCAACATCACTCTGTAAAGGAAAAATACTTGGTTTTAATAAGTAGTCCAGCCATCACTTTATTTAAAAAAAAAAAAAAACTTGCCAAGATCTCAATGGTTCCCCTAGAAATCTTGGTGGTGATACCCAGAGCCTGGAAGAAGGACGTCTTCTCAGGACCCAGTCCAGTGTTCTGGGCTGGCACAGTCACATCACAAGGGGCAATTGCTCCAGCACGGGCAGCTGCAGGTACCTCAGATTAAACACAATACAAATCAATCCTGAAAAGTGGGCATAAATAAGCATCAGAATCAGACATGTAAGGCTACTTGTCTGAAACCTTACGTCCCTGTCAGTCAGGGGATGATGACTTGACAGGTATAGCGAGGAAACATGTCACTTTTTGCAGGGGGAACGACAAAACAGCACTACACAGGCTGCATTGTAACCTAACCTGCATGGTTATGCTCAGTTGTGTTCGAATTTCACCCGTTTCAATGAAACCAGTTAAAACATCACTATAACTCCTATTCTGTCAGCAGAAATACATGTATAATTTCTTGATAGTTACCTTGTTGGCCAACAGCAAGTCCCTGACCTCAGCAAGATCCTCCTTGGTGAAGACAAAGCCCACATTTCCTTTAATGTGTGGCAGAAGCCTGTCAAACCATACAATAATTAGAAGATATCCAGACATGAAATCACATTTGCCACTTGACAGATGTGGCAACTGTCTGAGACCTTGCGTCCCTGGGTGTCCACTGAGGAAGACAAACAGGGATAGCTGGAAACAGGTTAGTTTTTGCAGGGGGAACGACAACACAGCACTTCACAAGCTGCACTGTAACTTATCCTGCTATGTTAACATCTAATCTATATGCACAAACCAACTCACTTCTCCAGAGCAGGATTGTTCTCCAGATGTCCGCGTATGGCTTTACGCATCATGGTGTTTTTGCCCATCAGGACCACAGCCTTTTCCCGAAGGGAAAGTCGAATAGTCTGCATTTGCTTGGAGCCGACATTGTCCGCACCCACAATGAAGCATTTTGGATAATCGTCCAGAAGTTTCTAAAAATAAAAAGTGCAAAATGTTTAGGTTTGGAGAAGGGGGGGGAAATCCCAAGAGAAATTAACATTTTAATTATAAAAAACTTGTACGCGTCGCACAAACTTACGATGATTTTTACAAAGTAGTTGGACTTCCACGTGGCCCTGTCTTCCCTGGGCATCTTAGCAGTGCTTCCAAGGATCGCTTAGGAGCTGGTTTAAAGACAAGGTTGAACCTGATTTCGAACAGAAAGAATCGAGTTACACCATCAGTGAGTATTCAACATGGTCTGAACAGTGCCGCTAAAGAGCTAACGCGAGACGGCTAGTTACACGCTAGCGTTAGCAGGCCGCGCTAGGCTCTTACATTTTTAATTTTTACGAGTAATGGCTCACGTCGTTTGATACAACATATATTGAAATTTAATTTACACCTACTTTTGGCACATAACAGGGAAATTATATGCTTGTATGACAAAACCACGGACTGCTAAAACGAATGAAAAATTACACACCTTATAAACACGAGGGCCGCGTGAAAGAAAGAGGAAGAGCGTCGAGACAAGGAGGATATATATCAGGCAAGTGACCAATGACAGTACAGTTAGGGGCAGCAGTGGAAATCTCTGCAGCTATTGGATAACTGAGGACATCAATCATTATTCTGTTGCAGCACAGCCAATAAAAAAAGAGGTAAAAAAACTCGTAATAAATCGTTATAAAATAGAATATATTGTTATTATCCTGCAATGGGGAAATGTCAGTGTCCCAGCAGCAGCATACAGAGCAGAAAATAAGAAGAAATAAATAATGTACAGGACTTTGAATATATATATATATATATATATATATATATATATATATAAAAACTAGAATACAAATAAATACATATATGGCTAAACCCTATATATTTACAGTCCGGTGCTGTACATTAATAAATGTAGCCACAAGGGGGCACAAGCCAGCGTCTTATTGTGCCGTCTTCTTTTGCCAAATCTTTTGCCAAATCAAACATGCAAATTGAATATATGACTTCCATACCGGATCGGTCGAGGCCCGGGTTAACAACGACCGCCATCGGTGCTGTTCACCTACAGGGTGCCAGTGGAAATTGGACTACTGTTGGTCGAAAAAGGAGAGGAGGAAGGTGTGGTCGGACCTTGATGAAGTGATGCAGAGCATCCCTATAAGTGAGAGAGTTGTCATTGGTGCAGACTTCAATGGACATGTTAGTGCAGGAAACACAGATGATGAGGAGGTGATGGGCAGGTTTGGTATCCAGGACAGGAACGCAGAAGGACAGATGGTGGATGACTTTGCAAAAAGGATGGAAATGGCTGTAGTGAATACTTTCTTCCAGAAGAGGCAGGAACATAGGGTGACCTATAAGAGTGGAGGTAGGAGCACACAGGTAGACTACATCTTGTGTCGACGGTGTAATCTGAAGGAGATCAGTGACTGCAAAGTAGTAGTAGGTGAGAGTGTAGCCAGGCAGCATAGGATGGTGGTGTGTAGGATGACTCCGGTGGTGAGGAAGATGAAGAGGGCAAAGGCAGAGCAGAGGACGAAATGGTGGAAGCTGAAAAAGGAAGAGTGTTGCATGACTTTTAGGAAGGAGGTGAGACAGGCTCTGGGTGGTCAGGAGGTGCTTCCAGATGACTGGACAACTACAGCTAATGTGATCAGGGAGACAGGTAGGAGAGTACTTGTTGTGTCATCTGGAAGGAAAGTAGATAAGGAGACTTGGTGGTGGAATGAGGAGGTGCAGGAGTGTATACAGAGTAAGAGGTTAGCTAAGAAGAAGTGGGACACTGAGAGGACTGAAGAGAGTAGACAGGAGTGCAGGGAGATGCAGCGTAAGGTGAAAGCAGAGGTGGCAAAGGCCAAACAAGGGGCTTACGATGACTTGTATGCTAGGTTGGACAGCAAGGACGGAGAGACTGATCTATACAGGTTGGCAAGGCAGAGAGACAGAGATGGGAAGGACGTGCAGCAGGTTAGGGTGAGTAAGGATAGGGATGGTGTATTGACAGGTGCCAGTAGTGTGATGGGAAGATGAAAAAAGTACTTTGAAGAGTTGAATGAGGAAAATGAGAGAGAACAAAAAGTAGAAGAGGTGACTGTTGTGGACCAGGAAGTAGCAAAGTTTAGTAAGGAAGAAGTGAGGAGAGCGTAGAGGAGTGGAAAGGCACTCGGTCCTGATGATACGCCTGTGGAGGTATGGAAGTGTCTAGGAGAGGTGGCAGTAGAGTTTCTGACTGGGTTGTTTAACAGGATCTTAGATAATGAGAAGATGCCTGAGGAATGGAGAAGTGTGCTCCATTCCTGCATGGAGCACACTTGCGCATGCGCAGAAGCGATGTGGAGCAGACCAGTTCCGGATTTGCATGCACGCTCCCGATAACGGAAAAAGTTACGATTGTGGCTCTTTTAAAAGCTCAAAAGAAGACAACATCACAAAAACAACACTTACCGTGTGGAAGGAAACGTACCCAGCCTGTAAGATTATGGTGACTCCGGCCGAGTTGTTTCCCTCAGAGGTGTGGAACCACGTTTTTAGTTATCTGTCAGCTGCCGAGAAGTCATGCGTCCGTGCGTCATGTACTTATTTCAGAAAATTAATTGACCACCCATCGCTTTGGAGAGACTGGTCGGTAGTTTTGGACTGTGTGAATGGCTCCTATGATACATTTTTTTGGGAAACTCTTCGAAGGAGAAAAGTCACCAGTGTGGTGCTGAGGAACAATCATTCCAAACACATGAAAGTTTTGGCGTCGTCGCTCCCTGCAGTCTCCATCCTGGTCATGGACGGTTGCGTCGGGGTGGACCTCCAATACCTAAACGGCTTCAAAAATTTAAAATCTCTGGCTATTAGAAGCGCTTATATGGTCGATTTTAAAAGCGGCTACACTGAGTCTCTGCTCCAGCAGCTAACACACCTCAGCTTGTGTAAAATTCCCTACAATAACGTCTTGAGAAACATTTCTGTTGTGTGCCAGTTTAAAAACCTCACGTCACTTACCTTTCATGAAAGGAACTGGGGAATTCCATTTTCAAAGATTACTTTTATACTTGCTGCCCTGCCTAAACTGGAGCATCTTTCGCTGCATGTGTATTTTCCAAAATACACCGACCTGGATAACCATTTATTCATTGAACCAAACGCACGCCGGTTAACAAGTTTGGAAATTCTTGGCACTGGTCGATTATTACCGATGAAAGCAATGAAACAGATGTCTCAACTAAAACGTTTTGCAGTTTTCTACGAGAACGTGCCTCGGGAAATGCCAGGAAATGAGCCTTTGGGTGTCATGAGTAACTGGCTGAGTGACCTTCATGACTTGTCCACGCTCGTCATTGTAAAGGGTCCACCTGTCAAGACCTATGTCTCCTCCATTCCAGTCACACTCACAGATCTGACGCTGCATGACTCAAATCTTTCCCTGGAGGATATGGCAGCGGTAGCAGCACAGATACCAAATTTACAGCATCTGCACTTGGACACCTGGCCTTCACATCTGGGAGCCAACGCATCTCAAATCCCAAAACTTTTCCCAAACCTCAAGAGGCTCAAAATTCGCCACGAACACATCCCCGAAAAAAACTTCTTAGACCTTCACCAGCTGCAGCACCTGGAAATCTTGGAGATTGTCGACAGCCACCCAGACCTCCCGGCGCTCGTCCGAAAGCTCAGAATTCTGACAAAGTACAGACTTCGAGTGTTAATCCCTCCCTACCAGAGAGATGTGCTGTCCTGTCCATGTGTTTGTTAGGTGTATTAATAGAATTACAGAATTTTACTAATCTATGAAAGTAAATTGTAACAATGCGCCTTAATATTGCCACTTCTGTACATTTTTGTAATTGCAATGAGCTGCTTGCGAGAGGTAGTATATTGTGCACTCAAATTCTGATTTTGTGAATTCACGCCACTGATTTGTGCAAGTTTATAGTTAAAAAAAAAAAGAAAAAAACTGTAGATTTCAAATGCAAATAAAGAGCCAAAGACTACATTTAATGAATGCCAGAAATAAAGTATTTATTTGGAGCAATTAAGATGTCCAGGTTTACACCCACACAACAAAAGCAGAATAAAAAAAAAAAAAAAATGAATGGCTCATATTTAAATGGTAAATGGTCACATAAATGTCTCCATTTATAAAGCAAGGTTTAGTTATTAAATTCTTATATTCTTTTAAAGCAAACTTTTAAGCAGTTAAACACTGGACAAAATTGCTACTTCCTGTTAATCTGATGCTGTACTGTTTGCTGAATGTATTTCCTCCTTGGCTTGTCTAATACAGTGTAAACGGTTGTGTCTTGAGTCACGATGCTTGCAGCAGACGAGGAGTTCAGCTCACGCAAACCCCACAGTGTATAAGACCTTATTGCACTGACACATTTGGCACAAGAGTAAAACCTATGTGGACACTGTTCAGTCCTGGCACACCAAGTGATCAAAAATTCAACGTGACAAATCACAAAAGCAACTCCAGTAACGGTAAAATCAGTCACTACGCAGATTTGAACAGAGATTTGACACCGGTTTTGTTTTAAGATGTTTTCTGATCAGCTAACACACCCAGCATGAGTGAAATGGGAAGGTGGCATCAACACCTCTCTTTGCATAGTAATGTGAGCATTAACGTATATTTGTCAACAGATTTTAACAATTGTAAACTTCCAATCAGCTGTAATATCTACATAAATTCACAAAAGAATGAAAAAAAAAGCATTTTATTGTGCATTAATATTGTGTTGGCACACAGCAGTAGAATAATAAATTTCCTGTGGGCTTTAACTTTTGGGAACATCGATACGTTTAACTCATATATAAATCATTTTCACCATTAGTTATTCAAATATGTAGCAGAAAAAGATCACTGCAACAGGAGAAACAGAATCAGTGGCATAAATGTGAATATAACCTGCTCTGACAACATTTCATAGTGGAAGTAAAAAAAAAAAAGAAAAAAAGCAGTAGACAACATCTTAACAACTGAGAAATGCACCTCAAGACGGTCCCATCCAGAGGCTGGTGTGCGATGTGGGACCGAGTCGTGCACCACAAGTTCGGTGCGTCTCTGTGCACGTACGATTTCATGGTTGTTGGCACCTCAATAGTTTCCAAAAATAGAAAAATACACTTTTTTCAGGCCAAGCTCTGAACGTCCGACGCATTTTAAAAGTCTCCTCTCCTCGGTCCGTGCAATCAAGCACCTGCCCCATATCTGCATAAAACCACCATTGGCTCCAAGGTCTTGCCCTGCGATGGGGCAATTAAAAAAGGGCTCCTTATCTGACCCTTATGTTTATAAATGTTCACACACACAGGCGTTATAAGTTGTTTTGTTTTTTTTCCAATACGAGATGGAATCTCCAAATGAAACTCTTTGGGCTTTGTCAGAAACAGTCTTGAGAGGGGGGGAACAAACGGGCATCTTTTCCCCCCTCATCACTGCCCTCTCAGAAGTTAAACCCCACTGACACACTGAATGAACCTGCACTCTGAAGACATTTACCACTGATTACTAAGTGGGAGTGGGAAGGCCTTCATAAAACATCTCCGACGGTCTTAGTTGGTGGAATGAGTTGAACGATGGCTGACCTGCCCACAAACGACGATTGTGGTAAAGTTCTTAATATGATTATATCACGATATCGTTGTGTTGCTTTGTCCTGTTCTGATCTACATGATCAAATATATTTTAAAATGTATTACTCAGTTGAGCATTTACACACAACCTTAATGGAAAAATATAATTGAGCCCAAAACGTTCACTGATCTATTGTACCGCTGAGAGGTGATGGGACTAACACGAATTCACAACGAGCACACCACATCACCAACACCGCTGTGGAACAGCTGCAAACTTCTGGATCTATTCCATCACTCATGAGACGCAACAACAGAGGGCAGACACACCCAAAAATCTCCAAAGATCTGCTTCCCAGATGCCATCTTCAGGACCTCTAGCTACTTTGCGCAGCATGAGAGTGAGAGGTGATATGGATTCTGTGGGCGACTGATTGTTACATACAAACCAACACAGGACTCTGCAGCCTTTCTGTGGCACCTTTCCAACTGTCTTCCACTGATTTGTGCAGCCCCAGCCTAGACTTAACCAACCACTGACTGCAGTCTCCACCACAGCATTTATTATGGGACATTTATGGGACTAAAACATGTTGGCCCGACAGCACTGACATCCCTTAGGGGGAGGATCTAACACATTGAAAAACCAACCAAACACACACACACAAACAAACCAACGCAAAGACACAGCCTAGCTGAAGAGTTTGACAAAACAGGTCTGGCAGTAGGGCTTTTCGTTCTGCTCCTTGAACGTGCCTTTGTTCAGCTGCTTGAGACAGAAAGCGCACACAAAGTGTTCTGGGTGGAACTTCTTGCCCATGGCTGTGATGCAGCGTCCTGTGATGGGCTTCTGGCAGCCGGAGCACAGGGAGCCGCGCCGCTCGTGGTAGTGCGACTCGCAGTAGGGCTGGCCGTCGTGATCAAAGAAGCTCCCATTTACGAATGGCGTGAAACATTCCTGTTAAAAAAAAAAAAAAAAAATCAGAAAAAGGTTGCAGAACTCATGACAATGGGTTACCAAAGGGTTCTGGGTGCATTGCTAGTAGATCCGAGTGGCTGACCCTGCAGACGAAGCATTCGGGGTGCCACAGTGAGTTGAGAGCAGAGATGTAGTTCTCCAGGATGGCGCGGGCACAGCCACCACATTTAGGGGCAAACATGTCAAAGTAGTCCTTTCTGCAGAACGCCTTTCCATCCTTCTCATGGAACCCTGACGGTCAACGGACACAACAAAGTACCCATCTCAGCACAGCAAACCATGTTTGCTTTACTGCCCAATAAACACTCAACACACTAACTCAATTCAGGTACATTTCTGTTTGGTACTGTACCTTCTGCTCCAAAAAAGGATCCACACTGAGCACAGAAGAAGTGTTCTGGATGCCATGTCTTGTCCAGAGCAGTCACGACTTTCTGGGAAACGAGCACAAGCCAAAAAAGATGTCTGAGAAAGAGTTTCTTTCACTGTTATTCATTAACAAATAATAATAATAATAAAAAAAAAAAAAAAACTAGAAACCAGGAGAGGGCAGACAAGATCTGCAGAGGTAATGGGGGAGGTACTGGAATGCTCTGACATCATGTTTTACTCAGCAACTTTAACTGAAAGGTTAGCATGAATTTGTGCCGCTCATAATTACTGAAGTCAAAATAATCAGGGTATCCACATTTGCCCCAAAGATTTTTCTACATCTCTCTTTTGTTTTTTTACAGTTTTAGCGCACAAGTGATTTTTGTTGTTGCCACCAGGCGGCGTAGTGGCTACATTTAGATCGACCCTTCTAAGAAAGATGAACAATTTTAATTTTGACTAAAATCTAGCAAACGATATATAATATTTATTTAAATAATTAAAAAAAAGAGTCAGAAACAAATGATGGACCAGAGAACAATGCTAACACACATTTCCTTTTTATAGGTGGATGTAGCAGGATGCACCCCTGTGGTTCTCGTTTGTTACGGAAAACGTGTGTGTGTTACTCAATGTGCATGTCCTGATAAGGTTGAGTGGTGACAAATGAGAGAGGAGAGCAGCTGTGAGTGATCGGACAAGATAGGACATGAGACGTCTGCCGATTTGATTGTCGCACTACACCGAGCACTTTATGTGTGTTTAATTTTGTATTCCATTAAGGTTTTACAGGTTATGAATAAATAAACAATATTCCCCACAGTATATATGTATATGAGGATGTTTGTGTTCGTGTGCATTACTGACATCCAGTATGGGTCCATTACAGTACTGGCATCGGGGTGAAAACAGGTTGTGGTAGTCCTTCTCGCAGTATGGCTGCCCGTCCCGCTCAAAGAAGTTCTTGGAGCCGATCTCCTCCTGACAGTGGGTGCACACAAAGTGCTCGGGGTGCCACGTTCTGCCCATGGCGGTCACCACCTGGTATGGAGACAGGCTACGTTAAGCAAAGGGGAAGATTTTTGCATGCAGAACGCCTGGAAGACAAATTATTTTTATATTTATGTCAAGCTTGTGTATTCATTATAAATAATATTGTCATTCCTGAATTAGAAGTTTGAAAATAAACCACTGGTAAAACACAAAATAAGTATTCTAATTAAAGCCACAATGAATTAAGTCATAATTGGAATGATCAGTGCACGAAAAAGATGAAATGTTGTATCTCGAGCTATGCCTGTGGCAGATGCTTCAGAAAGTTCACCTGTCCAACTATGGGTTTCTTGCAGGCTCCACAGACTCCTTTAGCAACAGTCTGGACTCCAAGTCGGTTGAGGTCTGACTGCAGGCTTCCAAGCATGTTATCCAGTTTGTTGGATGGTTTAGGGGGACCTGTGGGGGAGACTTTTCCCTGGGACTGGATCTGATAGAGAAAAAAGGATCAGAGCAGCTTCAGTACACTCAGATACATAAAGGCTCTGAGAAGATATACTCATCTCTATCCTATTAAAGCATGTTTATTCAGCCTTCTCAACTAAAATTTCTGCTTCAAAATCATTCTCTTGACAGCACTGATTAACAGAGCTAACTAGCTACAGCTGGCCACAGGAAGAGAGCACCAGGTCCTCACAGAAAACCAGGAAATATTTTCCTGGTTGTTCCTGAGTTGTAAGTGACTCATACTGAAAAAAAAAAACCATCCAGTTCACTAGGAGAAGCTATAATTGCAGTGGTAACTGTGCTGTCAGGTGGCAGATCACATTTCAGTAGCACTGAAAGCCTCCCATTCCTGAGCATGACAGGACAGTTAGTGTCAAAGGAACAGGGGGGTATGCTCCTCTTGCTTCTAAGCTCTTAAATTCTCCACTGCCCTATGAACGCACAGTCCTCGGCGCCATCAGATGTCAAATTTAGCGAGGGGGCTCATTCTCTGAAGTCTAAATATCAGCACTGCTCATCATCTGGACTGACTGGATCCCAGACAACGCTTTCAAGGGGCTACGTGCTAAACTCGGTAGCAACAAAAGACCTCAAAAATAGAGCTGATGACAAGACAAAGTACATTCCATATGATGGAAAGGAGCCTGCTGGTATTGAACCGATCATCACACTCAAACAACAGTTTAACATGAGACTAACAACAAAGAAGGATAGCTGAAGCGTGCCTGCTTTGGTGGAAAGAAGGGATCAAACTCGGTCTGGCAACCCACTGATACAAAGACCTTGGGAGGTGGAGGTGGTGTTATGGGCTTGGGAGAGGGACTAGGTGAGGGAGGTGTGGGCTCCCTGGGAGGTGGAGGTGTAGGTTCACGAGGAGGGGGAGGGGTTGGAGGGGGAGGAGGTAGTGGCGGAGGAGTCTCCTTGATGGTAGATGGCTTTTTGGGGGCAGGGGGAGACTGCGGAGGGGGGATGATTTTTCTCTGAGGGACAGGAGATTCTGGAGGGAGAACAATCTAGGGGAAGAATGGAAAAAAGGACACAGCAAAGAGACAAGAGCAGACAGATAATATAGGAAAACAGAGGTTAGAATGAAGGAAAAGAAAATGCTAATGCAAAGCCAATGTTCAAATAGAGCACGGCTCCTGGTGCACTTCCCTAGTCTACCTTAGCCACAGCTGTGTGGACACCTTCTTGTCGTTTTCGCTGTGGATTGGACACAACAATGACTCCTTCCGTCAGCCAGTCCTCTGGCTGTCGCTTACGCCGTGTGCTTTGCTCTGTTCGTCCAATTCCCAGCTTGCCCTGCAGTTCTTCGATGAGCCGGTCTTGCGAGTTGCTCTTATTCATAATGATTGGCCCCATTTTACGCCGCGACATTCCCTCTCTGTACATCGGATGCACGTTTGAGGTCTCTTTGGTGCGGCGGATAACTGACTTAAGCTGGAAAGTAGATGATACAAGGAGGTGTTGGAAGCTGGGGTTGTGTCATTCACCACTGTTGTCGCACAAGCACAAGCAAAACAGGCCCAAGACGACGAGCCTCGATCAAAATACTCCAGAACCGACGCCAGCAAACACTTTCATGAAAATATTCTGGAGCTCTGGTCAGGCTGGCAAAGCGTTTCACAACCTTCCATTACAACTCTCATCAAGTCCACTTCAAGCTACTCCGATGCCTGGGCATGCTGAATAACTGAACACAGACACAGGAAATCAAAAAAATGCTTGAAGACAAGTCTGCAGGGGCCAAAGCATGGACAGATATTAAAGGGGCAATAGATTTCGAATGTACCAATGTAACAGTGATTTTTTTTTTTGGGTGTAATCCAATTCAACAGTTTGGAAAACATGACAGACCAGGCCCTGTGACTAACACAGAGCAATCTCATCTGAGGCAAGTATCAGCAAATCTTTTCTGCGAAGCTTTCAACATCAGCCACAAGGGAGCCATTATGCAACTGCTGTGCAATAACACCACATGCAACACACTGCAAACACAGAGGAAACCCTCCTCTTCAAAGGCATTGTGCTTTTGGACACGTCCGTGTGCATTGTTATGGGCCACTCTCCCAAATTAAGCTTTTACAGAAATCTGAGATACACAATGGTTGACCAAATTCCATAAACAGTCAGAGGTGGGTAATATTTGAGCTATATGGACCAGTAATGGAAAGGCCAAAGAAGCTGCAAGAGCCTCCAACGTTATGCCCACAGCTTATTTTGGGAGAGTCAAAGCGATTGTCCTACTTGGCCAGAGGCCGACAGCCGCTCGACGGCGGAGGGCTGCTGCGCTGGCAAGTCCAGTGTTGCGTCTGGCGTTCCGGGACAGGTGGAGGGGGTGAAACACTCATCCATCCAGCTGGACTCCGTCAGGGGCGTCAGGGTTCCTTCTCGACTGAAATCAGGGTAAAATCCGTCTTCCTCCTCCCAAGCTCCATCTTCATCCCCACAGATCCCAGAGACAGGTGGCCGGTTCTCACTTAAATGTGTGGCATCGGGGCTTAAAAGATTGTCTAAGGCATGAACCAATAATGGATCCTGGCACGGCCATGTTAGATCTATAATGCTGCTTCCAGGCTTGCGCGACGGAGGGGAAGTGGGGCTGTTTGACCGTGCAACAGCCGGTTGAACAGGTGAAGCCGTGGGACTGTTGATGCCTGAAAAAGTGTACGTTTTTCTGGTGACCAAAGCCGGACTTTTAACTGCAGGTTCACTCTTGGGAACAGTTACAGGACTGGAGAGCCTTGGTTGCAGAACTGGCCCAGTGTTCAGAGATAGTGTTTCAGGACTAGAATCACTGGGCTCAAATGCTGAATTTGAAACTGGACATGAAATCTTTGGAACAGGACTTGAAATTCTTGGTACTGGCACTGGACTCATGCTCTTGGGAACCGGGCTAGCATTATTTGGTACGGTTACAGAACTCAAGACAACTGGGACTGGAACTGGACTGACTCCTATAGGAACTGGACTTGAATGTCTTGGAACTGTGATGGGACTCTTGAGCTCTGGACTAGGACTTAAAGGGACTGGACTGTCCATTTTAGAAACTGGGGTTGGACTGGAGCATTCAAAATCTGACTGACTTGGACTCTTAGCTGTGTCCACAGGATCGTGAATAACTTGTTCAGTGACAGGGCTAGGGCTCTTTGGAGTAAGTGCCGGACTGAAACTTTCAGGTACTAAACTACAGCCACCATCGATGCTAATTGATTGACTAGGTGGCTTTAGAGTATTAGACACACTGAAGCTTTTTACATGGGGAACCTCAACACTTCCACCACCATCTACTGTACGCAACACTGAGTGCTGAAAATTCCTGGATGATGTATCCACTATGGTGGAACTAGGTGATGTGAGTGGTAAACAGCCATCTTCATCTATGTGGAGTTCCAGTGGAAGGGAGGTACAGGAAGGAGTGGTACAGATGGAAGGTACGGGAGTATTCTCTGCACCAGTATTAGGCTCTTTTGATGGGATAGTTGCTGCTTGATCAACTGGGAAACTGGAAAACTCCACAGAGATCTGATTCACTGACAACTGAGAACCAGACTGAATGGTTGTTATAATTTAAAGATTGCAGAGCCCCAAGGAAAACAAGACAAACAGTTGCAGAGAGAAGAGAAAGAGACACTTAGAGAAGATGCACCAAAGGTTTTCTTACACGCAAAGAGAAGCAGGAGTCTATTTTAGCCTGCTTCCCAACATGCTCTAAACACAATGAGAAATCTGGAAAAAGAAAGTTGCACTTGGATGCAAGTTCAAGTTTACAATACTAAAATAAACATGTTTAAAGAGATTAACAAGGAAATATTATTCTATTTAGAACCTATTATAGATATAAATTCATGCATTCCATATTCACATTAAAAACTATTCAACTAATGAAGTTGAGCACTTCACAGCTTGACCTAAAGTCCTTTTTCTTCCATGGGAATTACTCATTTGTTATTTTAAAAATAAATGCACATTGAGTTTAATAACATCAGTCACAAGTATAACTGTATCACTGAACCCTACTTACGTTACTCTGGACTTTGAAGTCAGACAGGGACGCCATTAGCTCATCCAGCTCTCGTGTGGCAGAGGAGGCAGACATTCTGGCCTGTTGCTGTGTCAGCGTTTCCTCTGGTGCACCTGCCTGCCCGTCTGGCACAGCCAACGCTGTGGGTCTAGAATAAGTGAAGGATACCCAAACTAACTTTATGGAAACTACAGGATGATGATGATGATGTAAAAGTCCTCGCTTAAGGGACTCGTTGCTTACATTGGTGAGGGCACAGAGATTTCCAGCTCATCCAAAAGGCTCTCTACACTTGGCCGGGCGTCTTCGATAACTCGGCCTGCTGCTCCACGTTTGGGCTTCTCTAGTGTGACTGGCGCAGTCTTGCCTGCCGAAGAGACTCCATTTTCATGGATCTGGTGGATGATGCTGCTGGAAGGCAGCGGAGGAGCTGCTTCCTCTGTTACAAAACGAGCACATTCATTGCCTTTATGCACTGTGCGTTGAAGCGAAGATGCATTTATATTAGAAATGGTAAAACAATGTGTACCTTCTGTGGGGAAGGCAGGGGCGCTTTGCTGGACAGCATTAAGCTCCAGCAGCAGGCGGTCCAGCTCAGACAGGTTGCTTCCCAACGATGAGTTCATTACGACAGCGGAAGAATCGCTACTCTTCTGT
Source organism: Pao palembangensis (assembly GCA_015343265.1). Lineage (NCBI taxonomy): Eukaryota > Metazoa > Chordata > Actinopteri > Tetraodontiformes > Tetraodontidae > Pao > Pao palembangensis. Next base: position 11,506,800 of record CM027087.1, on the reverse strand, counting down.
TTATTGGGGAAACTGTACAGAGTTTAAAAAGAACACATCAATATTTCACAGCAACTACAAGGCTACATGGGAACACACGTCATTTGGATAGTTTATTGGCTCACAGATGAGTAAAAAGTAAAAAAAATACATATATAAATTCTACTTTACTGGTCAGTCAAGCAGACTCAGTGTTTATACTTCCTGAATGAAATACCTATATTTGGAAGAGCTGAAGCTGAGATGTGTCATTTATTTATAACCTGTATACGTGGTCCTCTTCACCGATGGGTGGGGTTGGACTGCTGCTCTCTCTAGACCAGGGACTTTTCTGAGCTGAGCTGAATGACTGAAGAAACAGAAGACGGTAAGTAGTGTTCATGCTCAATGACACCCAGTAATTCATGGAATTGTAGATTTACTTCTGTTTCATCAAGTCCGTTCTGTTCAGAGGAAGTGGGTGGGGAGCAGATGTCCTGCTGGGTTTGACCCCCCACTGGGAAAGAGTAGGCAGCTTCGTCAGACAGGAAGAGCGGACGCTTGGAAATGTGCGAGGTGGTGGACTCAAGGTCAGCCAACAAAGCGTCTATGAAAACACAAAACAAAGACTTCACATATCTGAATCATCATGATGATTCTAGCCTGACCATAAGACAGTGAAATTCTTTGGAGCAGGCTATTTTTTTTTTACTCTAAATATACTGCTCAAAAAAATAAAGGGAACACTTAAACAACACAATGTAACTCCGAGGCGTTGTAGGCACATGGAGGCCACACACACTACTGAGCCTCATTTTGACTTGTTTTAAGGACATTGCATCAAAGTTGGATCAGCCAAGTCATTCAGTTCTAGGATGTGTTATTTTAGTGTTCCCTTTATTTTTTTGAGCAGTGTACATTTTAAGTACTTAAAGCACACAGTGTAAATTTAGATAATTTATTTTCTGTGATACATTTCTAGAAAATACACCCACCATGATGTTAATAAAGTAACTGCATATTTTCAAACGCAAATTTAATTTAATTTTTAATAACCCCAAAATCAAATACTTTGACCCTTACATGACCCCACAAATGAAAACTGCTAAATAATCAAATAAACTTTCACTTTAAACTTTCAAGTCCCACAACTTGGGCGTAAAGTTCAAGTAAAATATTTTATACCTTTTTTGAGACTACAACATTAATTTATGTGAGACATATGAGGATGTTTTAGAGGACCAATCAGACCTGTCAGTGTCAGACATAACTGCAACTAGAAAAGATCTCAGAGAGCAAAGACTTCCGCTAAGCATCTTATTTCCCCACATATTGTGACTTACACCCAAAATGTAATCCATCAAAATGAAATCTTCCTTTTCCTTGTCCCAGTATCAACATTTCTTGACAACTTCATTAAAATTCATTCCTTACTTTTAAAGTTATTTCGCTCAAAGACAGACAAACAGACAGATAAACACTGGCAAAAACATAACCTCCTTGGCAGAGGTAATAAAGCACTGCAAACATGCAACTAATCACCAGTCACACATGGATTAAACCCACGACATCCTGGGTGGTGGAGTCCAAACAGCTGAATCATGCAGATCGTCACGGCCGCTCCTTTGGTTAATCGCTGACCCTTGACTGCACAGTCTTAAAATGTCCTCAGTCTAACAGCCACTCTGTTGAGCAAATAGGTCACGCATGCTCACGTTTACTGTTCAAACACCAAGATTTACCATTTCTGAAGGATCACAGGACAAAAACTGTTAATTTAGAGGTCAAATGCAGAGGGTTGTGGGTACATGGGGATTAGGAACGCAGCCTCTGAGAGTACCTGCGCGTCTACTTGCATGCTCACTCACCACAGCCGTTTTTATGTTCTCCCGCAGAGTTTCAATCCTAAAAAAAATAAAACCCTCAATTGTTTTAAACTTCTATGACAAATGCATCTATTAGTGCAAAATGACGAATGGTCTTATTTTTATAAATTTCCCAGCCTTTGTAAAAACAGAACAGGGGTTACATCACAGACTTGTCTACAACCGTTCACACTTACTCCCTTACAGACATAATTACACACTGCGGACTCTGATACTCAAATAATTTAGGGTTTGGTATCTTGGTAATATGACGGGTAGACTGCAAGTGTTGACAAGATGAAATAACTGCTTAAGCATAGCCATATAAATACCAACACCTGATTCATAAAATAGGGTAGAAATCTTGATAAGATCACAACAGAACTAAAGTAAGTTCTGACTATCAAGGAGCTAAGCTAATATGATGGTCAGACATACCTCAGAAAAAAACAAGGAGATAAGAAGGAAATGAAAAAAGGAGTAAAGGAAGAGGAGAAGCCAAACTATCTGCTGGGCAGGAACTGCTTCTCTTAACTCTACAATCAGCAGGGGAGGGGGCCTAATGGCTGGAGTACAACCGCTGCCTATAGAACAGTACAAAAGAGATGTGAGGGTCTGGACAGAGAGGAAAAGAGCTAAAGAAAAAGATCTGAACTTACACAAATGATGAGTGACGGAGGATCTTACTGCGACTCGCTCATAGCATGTCACAGCCGATGAAAGGAAGTCAGAAATGAGGAAGGTTGGAAGCAATAACAGGATCAACTGAGGCATGCCCCACAGAGGGAGTGGTAACACAAAGGTATATAAAGGTGTCATATGCCCCTCCCCTACACTGCACACAAACACACTTTTAACACTATAAATGATGAGTGATGTAACATTTGCCGCCAACATTTCCCACCAGGGAACACCTGATCCCCCAAATCACACTGCATTGGCGTGACTAGCAACACTAAAAAAATGGCAGGTAAATTCAAAATCACAGTATATTTTCTGCTATTCCAGGAGAAGGGGAAGTTACCAAAAGTATGAACCCACACCAAGGTTTCCTGTTCAAATGGGCGGGCTGTGAATTTAACTGCGCAACAGCATCCACAACTCAGTCACGGGGTGAAAAGTGCTTTTACTAAATACAGCGTCAACAGTTTGGAACAAGTGTGTTTAATTAGAGTGTAATGCAAACAGCCTGCCACACTGACAACTATAATTATTGCAGATGTCACTTTAAAGAGTTCTTCGCTGATGTCACAAGAATCGTGTCCCTAATGCAGATTTCAGCAGATGCTTGTCCCAAACAGCCCATGAATCAAATGTTGGCACATCTCTGCCTCATATCTGTCAGAACAAAGCTTTGCCGCATCTGGTGGAGACCTCAGTCAACAGATGTTAGTCCAGATGGTTTACGCAAGAGATTTGAATCAAACGACTTCTCGACGTGAACTGGCTTTAACCCTGCTATAAAGACTCTGCAGCTCCAGAATAGAACTCCAGGAGAATGCCATCCTCTAGGCTGCATTACTGTACATACACTGAGATCTAAATAACAAGGTTACATTTTAAGATTTATTTTTTTTTTTGCATCAAATTTAAACTGAGCAGCACTACTTTTAAAAAAGTAGTTGGAATACTTTGCAAACATCAGAGCCAGTATGAGCTGCACATAAAATACAGAATTCCGCACCATGAAGGGCTGAAGCTGCATGCTCGGCATGCCGTGGCCCATCCGCAGGCTACATAAACACACAGAGGTGTGTCAGCTTGCCCTGCCAAAAGAACATACCATGACAAGACTGTTCAGAGTACAGAGTAGCTCCCCACTGACCAAAAATGGAACTACAATGAAATGAGGAACTCATAAAAGTCATCCAAGTGCTACTAATCTGAATTGACAAGAGACAGCAGAGGTTTAAATTTAAATGTGATGAGCATCTTCATGAATGTGGAAAAATGCAAAAAAATGTACTTTTGAGACACAGAGTCAACAAATTCATTCTACTGTCACAGTCTCTTCAATTTTTTCCCCTGTAAACAATGAAAAAAGCACCAGCATTATCTTGGTTTCCATGTAACCAATGCTACATTTGACAAGGCAGAGCACAGCTGGATAGCAAGGAATTGCACTGGGAGTGACGAGGGAGAAATGGCAAGTGAAACCGTGATATGTGTGTATGTGTGGAGCAGCAGGCAAATCCTCAGACGCAAGAATGTGGGTTGACGCAGATTAAGGAGCCTCCCTTCCTCCCTGATGAATGGTGTGCATTTTAATTACACCAACGCTGCTCCATATGTGGCTCATTACAGGAAAGAGAGAGAGAGATAAAAACGGTGACTCGAGGACTGTGGCGGCAGAGGAAGGGATTAAAAACTACACTCAAAATGGAATTCAAAGGAGGGGGTACACAGGGAAAACATGTAAACATGAAGAGTGAGGCAACAGAGGAGACTGTGTTAAAGCGGGATCAAATCAAAGAAACATATTAATGTTAGTGTTAGTGTTAATTTTGCAATTAGAAAAGACACTCATAACTGCCCACTCCCAAATCAGCCTCCTGTTTATTCGGCCCTGCTGGCATTTGTTCAGTTGGTACGGGTGTAGAGTCTTCGACCGCCAGCAGGGGGTGCTGTTGAATCACATATTAGAAGAGAACGCAACTCCGGGCCTCATCCCTTAAGGCCTGGTATAATGTAAAGAGCAGGATTTATCTGCATGCTTCATAAATGCCAAGACATTGACTAAAAAACTAGCTGACACAAACAGAATGAATATTGGAGGTTATACAGTCTGTGCAGCAGGCGTGCCCTGCTCTGTACCTTCAACGCCATCCCACATCTCCTGATAAGACCTCCCCCCCTTGCTTTCTGAAATGTTCTGAAAGGTGCAAGCGTGCTGATGTGAATTCCTAACGTGCTGCAGCTCGTCTTCAAAACCCAAGATAAACAATAAGAGAAGGGAAGAAATATGTGCTATGTACCAGCTGGATTGGACAGATTGATAAGGCAGAATATGAAGCTGATAAAAAAAAAAAGGGCAAATAAAAAAAATCTGAAGGTTCAACTTAAAATGAAAATATATAAAAACAGGCCTCCACCATTATCCTTTGCGAGCACCCACACAAAACAAGGGGAATTTTACTGTGACTCAAGCTAGCAAATCATCACAGAGATGATAAATCCCTCTACCCAAGGACAATGTGGACCGGTCCGTGCACTTTCCTCCCCCCTGGGATGGTGTTATAGAGCAGAAGGCCTGTGCCAGTTTTGATTTGGAGCGCTTCATCGGGCATACTGAATTAAATGACACTGGAAACACACAGGTATGACAACAACGCCGCACACAGGTGCCTCTCGACTGAGCTGCACACACATACCAGAGACACACTGAGGCGTCTGGGCTCGCTATAAATATATTTTTGCCTGACCCTGACCTGGGGGTGAGGAGACATACAGCAGTTGATGGATGGTCATATAACACAGCAATAGCAAAGCATTTCAGACCACCCAAACAGTCTAAACTGTGTACTGTATACCGTTACATGGACATTATTGACCCGTGCTGGCTGTTAGGAACAATGGAGCTCCACAAGCATAGATGCTATTAAAGAGAGATGGAACCGCAAACAGCCCCTGCAATTAAGTCACAAAGTAAAAGTGCTTACCCAGCAGCCTGCGCTACGCTCAAATAATCGAGTGCGATTACTGTTTAGACATCTGCAATGTGATACATGCTGTAGAAAAATGCTACATGTGGTTTTACAAACACTGATCAAATGTGGAAATTCACATTTTTCACCATAAAGTCTTTAACCTATTTGCACGACAAATTGGCGAAAGCTTAAATCGCGCCAGCTTCACAAGGCGGAGGCTGTGTTGGTGGTTAGGATGTTTGTACATGAGCTCATCCTTCTGACTTTCATTCCTGCCTTTGTTGAATGTCCCCTCCACACTTCCTGTCAGCATTTAGCAGATCCTGACCAAAGCAAAATGACCGAGGGCAAAAAGAAAAAAAGAGGTAAATCATCTACACATTCCATTTAAACAAACCCGGAACATGATCAGCGTCATTAATTAGGTCTTTACGGGTTAACAGCCTTGCAGACAAAATTAGCAACTTGCACGTGAGGCTGTTAATGAGTCGCATTTATTTATCTCTCGTTAGGACATGCTCATTAGTGAGCCTGACCCGTGATCTCCACACAGACAGGAGAGTCATTTCCCTAATCTGAACTAAATTAAACAATGCCTCCATCTTATTTCATCAGTTATTTCTGGTTTTACATTTTTTAATAAGCAATATAATCCAAAAGGCTTCTGACAGGGCTGCAGTGACACAAGTGCTGGTTAAAAAATATCAGTCGCAAAACTGTGGCCTCAACTTCCATTTCCTCTCAGAAAAAGTAACACCTTTTCTGTCTGCTGATGAGTGTTTGACCTCAAACGCAAACAGAAATTGTGAAGAGTGCAGCCATCTAGAGAGGCTATATCCCCTCTTCACCTTACAGACTGAGCCGATAATCCCACATCAACCTCGCATTGAAGAGTAACTTCTAATCCAGAAGAAATTAATCTCACCTTGATGGTTTCTTTACTCCATATTTACGTGTGTTGTTAAATTTACAGAGCTGTCGGTGAGTGAAACACTAGTATGATGTCAGATCACTTCTAAAATTTGTATTTTAGGGAAACCTTCTAGGCAGAATAATTGTATTTGAGTCAAGCATCCATTAAAGGATTTTAAATGCATAAACATCAGCTGAGAAACACATCAGAAAACAGTAAAATGGTGAGGTCACCACCCTTTTCCAACGCTGCTTTCCCTCACATCTCGTTTTTCTCACTGAACACAGCGAAATATTTTGTGGGTGCAAAAGTTTTGCTGTGGCTTCAATGCTGAACCTGTGGTTATTTTGAGGAACTGTGTACTTCCAACAGTTGGGAAAGCATTTCAGCTATCTTTAGCATTTCTGTCGTGCTTCTCCATAAATTAATCTTCAAAAATGGCAATTAACTTGGGAACCATACAGGTGCTAAAACTACATCATATGTGCCAGGATTAGAGAGATTGGTTGGTGGATTTCCCTTGATTCCTCTGATTATTTCTGTTTTCTGGGTTGAAGTAGGTCATGGCGCTAGAAACAAGCTGCTCTTTGTGACCCAACACCGGGACGACTTCACACAAAAAAGGATGTGGGAGAGGGTTGGCGAGCTCAACATCACAGGCCGAAGCGTTCCTCTGAGAAACAGTAATTCAGGTAGTTGCGGTTGAGAGATCTTGCGTCTGTCTGTTTTAATCTAAAAAAGAGCTCTGCTTCTCTGTAGAGGAGCAATAGTGACCTAAAGGCTGTTTTTAACCACAATGGCTTCCTGAGCTGCTGAATGATTCTCTATAATAAACCACATCAGCTAACTGAAACCCCCCCACACACACACACACACCCTGGCTCACATGCTAACTCAACTTTCTTCACTGTAGTTGCTTTACAGCAGCTGCCCTATTTGGGCACTAAATTAACCACAAATTCGCTATAAAAAAGTATATCAGGTTCCACAAATGTTTCTCTACATCCATCCATCCATTTTCTATACCTGCATTATCCAACTTTTTGGGTTGCAGGGGTCTGCTGGAGCCTATCCCAGGGGCAAGAGGCAGGGTACACCCTGGATAGGTCGCCAGCCTATCGCAGGGCTAACACAGAGACAGACAAGCACTCACACATATGGTCAATTTAGATTGCTCAATTCACCTAACAAGCATGTTTTTGGACTGTGGGAGGAAACCGGAGTGCCCGGAGAAAACCCACAAATGCACAGGGAGAACATGCAAACTCCACACAGGAAGGCCAGAGCCAAGATTTGAACCCCGAACCTTCTTGCTGTGAGGCGACAGTGCTAACCACTGCACCACCGTGCCGTGGTGCACAGTGGGTTAACAGCCCACCGTGCTTCAGCAGTTTAAATGTTTCTCTACATTTAAACTGAAATGTGAACAAAGGAACAATGTGGCAAATTCTTTATATTGCAGTCAGTTAGGTCAATTTTTGACCCAAAGAAGACTCATATTTGCCTAAAGAACCATCGTGAGTAAGTGCCACTTTCACTGCAGACTTTCAAAATTGCTTCTTTCACCTGCACATACAGGTTTGGAACAGGGTCATGTGTTAGGTAATACTGTCAGGACACTAGCATGTGTGGGCTATTGCCTAAAGCTGTTATCAATGATGCCTTTTAAGGCACCTGAAAATGCTGAGGTAAAGATTTGCACCCAAAATGCATTAAGTAAGAAACAAAAAGAAAGTCTCCATTATATCTTATTTTCTTCTCAAAATGAAGCCTATGAAATACACCCAGAAAGAATATAACCAAAAGCAAGCCAGCTCCTTCCTCAAAAACAGGACAAGTTAAGGAATGTGTACAAGTTATTATGACTAACGTGATGCTTGTGATGTCTCAACAAGCTACTCTGACGTTAAGGAGGGAAAACTCCCGACTGCTGCTCCAAGACAGAAGTCACAGGGGGCACCTGTCATTAAACATCCAGCCAGCAAAAACAGCAGCGCAGCGGAACACGACTGGCACTCAATGAACCAAAAATCACGCTTTATTGCATCTCTCACAGGTCTATCCTTTGTGTTTTTTGGCTGCATCGACACAAACGGCAGTTCGGAGAGCTATAGTAGCTGCCCAAACTATCCAGCCTGCAGACTGCTGTCACCGTGGCTTTTGCCCATGACAGAAGACAGAGCAGCCGAGCGGGCCGTCACTGCTTCGTCAGCTTCCCCTCGGTGCTGTCTGTTCACACTAGTAGCTCCTGATTGGGTGCGTGTACCAGGGAATGAGATTGCGTGCATGTGCGTCAACACCATATGCTTCAGAGCCCTGCAGCTTGCTTTTTAAAATCAAGCAGATGGACAAGTGCCGAAGGAGATGCTAGAAATTCCCTTCATCTTTCAGACTCTACGAAGACTCTGTATGCATGTGCAGCCATGGGGGATCTGACATTTATTGTTGATTTATCCCCAAGCTGCAGGGGGCTGCAGATTCACTTCAGAACTTTCATCAGGAATCAGGAAGCTTTAGGGATCTGCGCTTCCCACTGGAGGAAATACGGACTAATTTGTCCATACACAGTGCTTATTAAAGCTTTATTAACCAAGATAAAGAGATAATGGCATAGAAACTATGAAAGATATGCTGCAAGTAAACCTTCAGCATAGTTGCAGAGTATATATTACCATGAATTATAGCAGCGCCTCACTACGCAACAGTGATATTGCATACTGCATGTTTTTCTGATATGTATATCTGATATATAAAATTATTGACAGAGCTATGTGACTAAAAATGGGGAAATGTTTTTTTTACATTTGTCTCCGAGAGCCTAAAAAAGGCTACAGAGACTCGAATGTTCCTTTAACATTCTAACAGAGAACATGACAAATACCCACATTACATGTCAGCACTGATGTTTCCATGCAAACAATAAACCAGGCTAAATTTAGACATGGTTGCATATCCAGGGTACATCAGAAACATCATCAAAAACACCCCCACGCACCCACACCAAGGGTTCCATTTCTAACAGACGCTGACAGGACCTGAGGGATCGCTCCACTTCAAATGCTGCTGGCAGGAATGGAAAAAAGCTACAAACAGGTTCGATATTTGTAGAAATTAGCATGAAGCACCGGCAAATATGGCGGCTGGGTCGGGAAAAGAAGGTTAACTTGGGAAGTTTTTTGACATTCACGTCTTGTTGGAGCAGGCCCAGATCCGTGAAGCAAGAAGCAGTGCCTGGCAGCCCTGATAGCTGCGGCGGGAGGGGCCGATCAAAGTTTGCCTCAGAACACACCTTTACTGAGAATAAACACAATAACCATTACACCAGTTTGACTGAAAATCTTGCCACTGCCAGGAATCACTAAGCTGAATCTGCCTCCCTGCAAATCCAGTCACCTTCAAAGTCTTAATAAATTGCAGCCCGCAGCTTTGTGTGCAGTTTACCACAAAAACGGTGGGGGTGGGGGTGAAGGAGAGAGAGGCGTGGGCTGTGCCTTGTTAAAGGAGGACACATTCTGGCTGAGGACCAGAAATGTGCATGTGGTGCCGTTCCACTCCGATTCCCCGCATGCGAGGAGCGCTGGTCCGGTACGGAAGAAAGCACCGGCAAATTGAGCGTGTACACAACTGTGGAAAACAGCTCCCGCACTTTAAAGCAGAAGGTAAACCTTGCAGTCACGGCGAGTGCTTTCAAGTCACGGGGCCTGATGGGAAGACTCCACATAAAGAATAAAAGGTGGAGTGAAGAGGAAGATAGAGATATCTGCCGGATGGTGGAGGGCTTCTAGGTGTTGCTGGCTCAGCGCGTGAGGACTCCTCTGCTAAAAATACAGAGAGGTTTTTGTTATCCTCTCAGGAGTCTGAGGTGCAGGCCTTCCTTAAGTGCCTCACTTCTCCGCTCTCTGGGCGGAGATTCCTGAAAGGGACAGCTGAAGTTTAAGACTCGCACATCAACATCATCTACAACACCAACAAACCCTCTAAGGGTGGAGAAGGTCTATGATATGATTTAGTATAACAAGAGCTAGATTATAGTAAAGCAATATTGTAAATATTGCGCCATCCCTGTAGCATTAATGCATTTTACGTGCATCATTCTCCAACTGGAAGACAATTTATATTACTTTGAGCCTAGCGCTACATGGATTATGCATTTTGCACACAAGTCTCATGCTAAAATGACAGAATTTACAACCGCACAACATGGTAATAACAGAGTTGTGTAACAAGCTTTTTTTAAGCAGCTACTTTAAGAAAAGCACCTCGCCCATGTAAGCTGAGCAGGTCTCCTTAAATGTTGACTGGATATACAATAACCAACATTCTTGGTGCATTCGCACCCTCGCTGGCACGATATCCGCACCGCAGACTCAGTTTCTGGCAAGAATGGCCACAAATCCAGGTGTCCCACTGTGGATGAAATGAGTACGAAATTACATTTTAATGTGCCCGTTTAAAATGCAAAACAGAATCAGCTGGGCATTCGTCCTGTCTGCTATGAGAATGATTTAACACACGTGGAAGAGGACAGATATGGTTTCTATCTCTGTGTCCACCTGCTGTTAACAGAGCAGGAGTCTTTGTGAATCTGGATTTATGAATCTTGTTTTTTTTTTTGTTTTTTTTTAAGCCTGCAACGCCTCCTTCACACACACAGATGCTAAACATAACCGAACAGTTGCTAGGGCGAAAGTCAAAGCCTTTTGAACCTGTCAGAAATGGGCAGAGATATATAAATACTGACAAAACCCTGCAAGACACAATCCAGTATGTAACAAAGGTACACAGCTGCCAAGACTGAGATGTCTGGAGAACCTACTGCATTCATGTCAACACAAAAAAGTGATGCATGCAGCTCTAGACTTAAAGAGGAGACTGTTAAAAGTAGAGGACTGGGTTCTTTGAGTGCATCAGTGACATTGTGCTGAGCTCTCCAAACCCTCCATGTCATCACAACCTGCCCTCAAGCAGCACATTTTCTGCTGTCACCAACTGTGTCCTAATTTGAAGAGACAGAGCAGCTCTGCTGGGTTCATACAGCCCTGCGACCATCAGCCCAAGATGAATCTGAGGACGAGATAAGCGGAATGAGGCGTTAAATGCGATTACAGAGGATGAAATTAGCTAGTACTATCCAACCTGTATTGCCACCAGGTAATGGGAACTGTGGAAAAGCATCAGTGAGTAAATATTTGGTGGTTAAATATGAATACATTTACTACTTGTGAGCATGAAAAAGTTACAGAAGCCCTGCTCCAGCCTATTGTGTTCTGTTAATTCGTTTGTACGAACTGTGAGGCGTTCTCGCTGACCAACACTGACCAATCGAGAGGTTTCCATTCTTTTCCAGGCAAATTCGATTGGCTAATTTCGTCACGCAAAGCATTAATTGGGCTAATTATCGCGACGAGTCCAAATCTGGTGATTTCGTCAGTCCGCGGGGCCTTTCAGGACAAGTAATGTCGCGGTGGTCTCAGTAGAATCTGTTTAACTTAACCTTCCCGGAGTAAACTGCTTCCCAAAACACACTGTGTTTTTACACTTAGTAAAACCGACACAAAAGAGATCATTTGGTTGAACACGCTCCGTGGCCGTTATCGCTACGCTGAGCTAAAACACTCCCGCGCCGTGGAAGTGTTGCGTTCACGGCGGACGAACTTACCTAAATCATCCATGTTGGCCGGAAATCGTTTCAAGGAGCCGGACCAGTACGCCTCTGTCGACCGCAGCAGCAGCTGGTTAAGCTCTCCAGTCGCCAAACTCTAACCTCAGATCTCCCTTGTTGGCGGTGATCAAGTTTTCAAGTTCCTGTGCTGGCTCGACCAACCCCAAACACACTTACAAGCACACGCATACCCTCCTGCCCCCCGGCGTTACCGTCCACTTGCAGCCCTGCCTTCCTTTCCTGCCCATTCACGAGGGCCGGCGACACCTAGCGGTAGCACCTGGAACTGCGTAAACATGTGACGCGCAAAGAAAATAGTTTTTATTCTGTACACAAATATCATAAATTAGGCTTCTTATTTATTCCTCAAACATGAAAAATGTTGTATTAGATGCAATAAACCAACGATAATTAATTGTGTTGAATGCTGCTAGTAGCTTTTCTTTCTAAAGGCTTCTCATATGAAAGTCAGTCTGTTGCAAAATCATTCGTCTGCAACGGCGTCAGCTACAGGCAGACAACCGTCATCGTTCAATTATGTTTTCAGCTGCATTTCATAATTTATGTCAGCAAAAAAATTGGCGCTCTGTTATTAGTAATAAATATAGTGCAATATTTGTTTTTAGTTTGGCATTTTACTGCATTAAGACCAGATGCAACTACTTCAATACATATTTGTTAATGTTAAAGTTATTTTTGTTTTAACAGATAAACAAAGGCACTAGCTGTTTGAACTAGCTGTAACATATGGCACACATCTAATCCATAGTGAAAGGCTTTGCTTATTTAGACTGACAGTGCATGATGGTGAAGCGGTGAAGCACAAAGACTTCAGATGAAGTTAATAATTAAATTTGGCATTTAAAGAATCTAAAGCTTCACTATGTCAAGACTTTTTACATAATTCAGGATGTCAGAGGGAACAAGAGAAATAAGACAGCTGGGAAAGGCTTTAGACCCAAACAATAACACAAATTAAATTATTTAACAGAATGAATTAGTGTTTATGAGAAGCCTTAATACATGATCATGCTGGGGAAGAGAAAGATGTGTCAGCCACAGGTCCTGATAAATCTGTACTTCACCAGTTGAGCAGGAAATGCTAGTGGAGAGAAAAGAAATTAGCAACAGTGCACTGAGCCAGCAGAGGATGGACCAGCAGAGATAAGTGGTCCTGAGGGAACAAGATGGTAGTTTACAGATATGAGAACTGACCTTAAAATGGCTGTAAATTGCAGCAGAAAGCGATGAACTTTTACTCGCTTGCCTGTAATTACTTTCAGGCTTTCTCACAAAAAAAATCAATTGCTTTTCAATTGTCAATATAGTCTAAACGTCTATGGAAACGTCATCAAATTTCAATGTAAACTAAACATTCTCTGAACATTAACTGCGACCTCAGCACATTAATACATTTAATAAATAGCCTAACAGAGAAATTATTGGTTTGACCTTTTGTAACAATCTTGCATGGATTAGTAGTGTAATAACAGTAATTGTGAATGGCGTTCCACAGCACAAACATGGTTATAGTTTGTGTTTACAGTTATTAGTTTTCAGTTTCTGGTGAGGATAAAATGTTGACTTTTATTGTTTTAATCGCACATTCATTTGTTTAACAAATGGCCACTAGGAGGCGCGCTCGTATAAATTTGCACAGACCACGAATATATACATAATAATAATTCCGTTTTCAATTTGTCACAGTCTGTCTACATTACAGGAATGACGCACTTTGCAATGAGACAATATTAAAAAATAAATCATAACTTATTTTCCCAGTGTTTTAGTGTGTGGTATTAAAGCTTCTTCCTCTCTTTATGAACATGGGGAAAATATGGGAAATGTAATTACCAGGACATTTTCAGTTTGAGACATTGTATTGCGTTTTGGGCACGTTCTGCGGCCTTATTTATCGGTCCATTATTGATTTTTTTTTCCCTACCTAATGCTGAAACTGCTCAGGCAAGAGGCCATTGAAATTAGGCTGACATTTATTGATCGCATGTGTTCAGTGGTCCCTCGTTTATCGCGGGGATTATGTTCTGAAAACCCCCCCGCGATAAACGTAATCCGCGAAATAGTGACCTTTTAATTTTTCACTATTCAAATACTTGTTACGGCTTCAAGAGTGCGAGCTCTCCTCGCACTCTTTATAAAGCCCAAAGTACACTGGCTGCGGCGCCAGCTCCAACAGGGCGGCGGGCTCCGATCGATTTATAACGTGTCACATCCTTTTGAAAAGCATATTTTAAAAAAAAGACATAGCATGGAAAGCGATTTCAGAAGAAAAAGGAGTGAATGGTTAATCAGTGAAATTACTCAAATTAATGCTTACAATGTTTAATTAATGTATTTTTCATCTACATAACTACAAAGTGGTAATATCGCGCGGCTGTACGTGATTTCGTTTTCAACGTTCCAGCTTCGCCGCGCGGCAGAAACAGCGAAAGCCGGAGCAGCAACGCGAACGCATTCAGTGTATTTTCGGGGTTATTCTGGACCAGAGTCCCTTGGCCAATCAAGTCATAAAGCACAGCGCTGTGATGTTTACTGACCCAATAGAATTTAGATATGAATAACAAAAAAAAAAAAAAAAAAAAAAAACCGCGGAAGGTGAACCGCGATATGGCGAGGGACCACTGTAATTCTAATTCTTGGGAAAACCTTTGGTGCTCCTCATATTTAAGTGTCATTTAAACAAACGGCTGGGAAAACTGTGCAAGTATTCATGCATAAATATAAAAACAACATTTCTATAAAGGTGCTCATTAAAAGTAGATCGTCAGAATTCTGTGAGTGGCACTCAGACCCGTGTTTTACTCTTATAAAGCTGAGATCACAGGGACACAAGGTTTGTACCAGACAATCTGTTGCTAGGAAACAGCATCGATCTAAGTTTACTTCTAACGATCTGTCCGTGCGCTATAAGATAAAGAACATGAGATCTTTACCATCTTAAGATGCAAACTATCTGGATATCGGTTTTCTGTTCTTCTTTTCTGTTCTCATAAAATGCAATTAAATGCAATTAAATGCTCTCTCTCTCTCTCTCTCTGCAGCATTATCCTCCTGTAGTGCAGCTGATGGATGTAGGGGACTGATGCACAGTTATTTTTGTTCCGGTTCCTGCCAGGTCTCTCTCTTTTTTTTTTTTTTTTTTTTGGGGGGGGTGATTAATTTGCACATTTATATATCTATTAGTTTAACAGCAGCGCTGTACCATCATAGCTGTGCTGCAACAGCATCGACCCACCTATAGATTTTTGTAGGTGTCAGAAGGGGAATATTGACAGTGTAAATCAGGCGAAGGCAGGCCCATAAAACACTTGTTTAGTGGTGATAATGGACGACTTCATATCTTTGTTGGGACTTAAAGTGAGCTCTCTTCATTCAAGAAGCTATACATGTTGAAGTAAAAATGTGTGTCGGTCAAAATGTGTGAAGTAAAAATGTGTGTAGGGTTACTGCCACAAAGAAAACCACAGGACTGCGGTGTCCTGTGATCATATATCATGTTCAATTGAAAGTATCTCCACTTTTCTGTTGATGATTTCTTTTAGCTTCTGAGGCAGGTGGGCGCGGAAATCCAAACTAGATAATCTGAACAGAAACGAGCGCATCTGTTCTTCAATTAAGTGGGTTTCTGGAGTAAAGAGTGCATAAAACGTGTGGTCAACGGTGACATTTTCATAACAAAGATTAATGGACATGTCATGCGTCAAAGTACAGAAGACACAACATTCATCATTGGGTCCAACTATTGTTGCAACAATATGGTACTGCGCCCCTCGAGTTAAATCAGGACAACTGATGTGAGCGCAAGTGCCTCAGTTGATCTGAGCTCTTATCCGTCACCATTCCTGGAATGTCCCACCTAAACAGTCAATACTTCAGGCCCCAACCCAGTTGGATCAATGAGGGATTTTATTTCCAGAGCCAAGGTCTGGCAGGTGGCGTGGGACGTACCACCTGGTGTCATCCCATTGTGCCCAGAGACTAGAATTACACTCCTGCCATTATGGCGGGACTAAAATAACAGCAGAGCTTTCCTTCACTAAAGCCCACGGTTAATGTGTTTCAGTAGCCAAACACATTAACACACACTTGCGTCCATCTTTGTGCACACAAGAACACACAAACAGCGTCACAAATATTTCTAACCGATCTTGGGGGATACAGAGGAGCACAGGCCGTGCATTCACTACCTAACTTGGACACAAAAGGTGAGACATCTTTTCCAAAAATAAACCTAAAAAAATATGTTTGGCTTCTCTCAAAACTTTATTACACCAACATGTTCAGACTGAAGCGGCTTTGGGTGTACAAAAGTAGCCTCAGCTGTTAAAAAAGGCTAAGAGGGTTAGCTGTGTTTGTGCTCTTGAACTGTCCGTTTGTGAGGCCTGGAGGAGAAACTTCTGCCCTGACCCTCTTGTGCTGGGGAGTGAGAACTGTGCAGAGAGAATGCAGCTGACAAAAATACACCAGCTTCCATAATGGATCTCCCTCCGTGGCACAAAAAAATAGCCACTTTCTTTTTGCAGCTTGAGGGGGTGGAAAAAAAAAAACGTAACAATCACTCCTGGTCTTTTTCCTCTCCGTGAGTGATTATGTGAACCAGGTTCTTGTAGTCCAGGTTTCCAGCCACATCTGGGGGAAAGGCAGTGAACATCTGCTCCATCTGAGCAGCAATGAAAGGACAGATTTTTAACAACAAACATAGTTATCAGCATTAAAAGGGCTCTTGATTGGCACACATAAGAATAAACCGGTAGATGATGATGTACCTCTTCACTGGAAAACCGATCTGCTTGTGTTGTCAACATCTGTGTCACGCTGAATACAAACAGAATAATTAGAAGAGAACGCCGTGTAATGATTTAAGTCACTGTGAGAATAGAGAGTTGAGTCACTCACTAGTCCTTCCTCAGGACGCCTTTTCCTTCCGGGTCAAACACCTTGAATGCATTAAGAATGGTTTCCTCTGGATCAGCACCTGGATAGGAGAAAACCATCAGATCCAGACCCAGACAGCCGATTCTAGATTTCCAGAAATTTACAGTCAATATTTATGCGCTTCACCTTTCAGCTTCTCGCCAAACATTGTGAGGAAAACTGTGAAATTGATAGGACCAGGAGCCTCCTTCAGCATCTCGTCCAGCTCCTCCTGCTTCACATTGAGACGTCCTGTTGCGGCAGGCAGACAAGACAAGTCATTAACGTTTTAAAACCAAAGAGAAACACCAAAAAAAAAAAAAAAAAAAAAACGTCACCCTCATATACTTACCCAGAGCAGCAAAAGTGTCCCTCAAATCATTCTTGTCAATGAAGCCATCTCTGTTCTGGTCCATGATGGTGAAAGCCTACAGCAGACCACGTTTTCAGCAAAGACAGTCCCCACATAATTTAATGCATGCTCTTTATAGGCGAACCGTATTTATATTTCTTGTGCCCCCTCTCTCCCAGGATTTAGCCTGGCATCCTCTGCAGTTTATCTGCAGGCTAATAATCTCTGATGACAAAAGCTGGACGTCAGAATCTCATACCAGCAATTCCACATGTCTCACCGCAGCCAGAGAGGAGGCAGGGACAGAGACAGGTGGACATACTGCCTTAATAATCGGAACAATGGAACCACAGAGGGCTCTGGGACGGGAGCTGGGTCAAAAAATGTATAACACGCATGTGTTTTCACAACCTGCTGCCCACCCCTGCCAATCTTTAAGTCAATGACACCAAAATTCAGGCGGGGAGCTCTCACCTCTTTAAACTCCTGGATCTGTGCCTGCTCAAACATGGAGAACACGTTTGAGTTGGCTCCCTCTGCGGTCCTCTTCTTGGCTTTCTTGGGGGCCTGTTTGGAAAAAAAAAAAAAAAAAAAAACATTGCAGATGGACAACTGATACCAATTTAAGCAAATCTGATGCCAACAAATACAGATTTAGAGAAAGAATCGTAGAAAAACTGAGGTTGGTTTTAAACTCCCTGTACTTGCTTTAATAAATACAGCCAATATATGGGAACATTTACTTTGTTGAAAAATAACCTATCATTGATTGTTATCTGCATCTTTTAAGAAATAGTGCATAAAGCTTGGTGATTATTTTTTTAATCTAGGTAAATCAGTGCAAGGTTATTGCAAATATACACGCCACAGATAAGCATTGATAAAACAAATTTTTTAAAAAGTATCACACATGCACACAAGCGGGCTTACCATGGCTGGGCAGCTGGGAGCTCAGTCCACCAACGATACCAGTGAACAATGGGGAGACTGCGGGAAGCCTTTTGTAATCCCAACCCTCGGCTCTACTGGACGATATTTATAAACTATGGCCAGTTTAGGAAGTGGCAGGTAAATGATGCGTCGCACAGTGCACTTGGCTCTGCATGCACACACCCCTCTGTAGTATCAGCATGTACCCCCTGCTGTCGGGGCTGGCACTGATCAAACGGGTCTGCAGGTCCAGAGGCATCTTTGAAGATTCAGTATGTAGCCAAGTTCATTACCAGCATTCAGGTGGATGTCGCCGTCTTGCAGATCAAGAATCTTCATCCCTATGACACCAAAGCAGTGCTCCCCAGGACTGTGACTGAGAGCTTAACGTATCCCCCTCAAGATATGCTCAAGCTGGATCACCTGAAGCTTTCTCTACTTAGTTGTAATAAGAGTGGAAAAACTACTTAAAACAATGCAAAATTCACCAGTTGAATTTGATTTCACTGGCTTGTGAAGACCTACGAGCATGCGCTCGGTGTTGCCAACAGCAGCAGTTCAGCCATGCAACGGCGAAGCCACTCAACACGTCCTTACGATGCCAGCCCTCTCCTCACTCATTAACAGGTCGTTCAGAGCCACTCGTGGTTCTGGGGGTCAAGAAAAGTGACAGTCTGTGAAAATGAGCTAAATGGGCTGGGGTTAGGAGGTGAGGCACAGCGTTGTCGGTTTATTAAAAGACAGCTGTGGAAAGCCTGGAAGCACCCAGTCCCCTCGCTGTCACATAAAACGCTGATGAACAAACAGCAGATGCATGGGGAAGCCGAAATTAGAAGAGTTATTGCCAACGGAGAGCTGATGCTATTGTTGAGACCTTATTCTCCTTCTCAGGACTGGCAGGCGATGGGATCAGAAGCCTATAAATAGCCCAGCGTCCTGCAGCACAATGGACCTGGACAAATGCTCCAGCCTCAAGGGTGAGTGTGTGTTTGTGTGTGTGGAGGAGGACCACACAAGGAAAGAGGTGAGGTTACCCCCCCTTCATAAAAACACAGCATGATTGAGACAGAGCACAAGAGAAAGATGGTTAGAATATTTAATATTCTGTGACAAAAAAAATCCTCTACAGTAAAAGCTAATAAAACATCTGTTAGCAGACATCAATATATCAAGTTACAACATTATGATTCAGCGTCATGTGAAAAGAAAAATGGAAGAAAGGTAGAAAAATTAAAATTGGCCCTGTGCAATCCATAGTATCTGAGTGCTTTTTGTGGTAACGTGACCTCCGGATCAGGTCCTTCCTCCTAAATACATTCAGGAACATTTTTTTCCCCCCCATCTAAAAACACCCACAGGGGACTCAGAGATGAGAAAACATCTATGCCTTTTCTAAATGTAGCAAAATGATATTAATAAAACGATTTTGCTTGATGGCGGAGTGGGTTATATATAAATTTAACTTTGACAGTGAGAGACAGAATACTTGACTATCCAGACTGGCTCTTCAAATCACCTAATGGAAGATTTCGGTGCAAAAAACAGAAGGAAATGTCAGTCATGTGCTTTGTCGTCAATCTGAAGAAAAAAAAAAAAAAAACAAACCAAAAAAAGAGACATAAGCTAAAGATAACACCCCGATTCATTTCAAATATACATATCCATGCCGTTGACAAATCAAGAACAAAATACGGATTATTTTCTTCACCTCGGATGTGTTTTCGATTATACACAATTTAAGGGCTATTGTACAAAAAAAGAAATGTGTTGTAAGCGTCACGCATGATCCTGCTTCCCCCTCGTCCTGCCACAGCTCAGCACTGAGGTCTGACGGATGGATGTTCATACAGGTATTCAAATACAATCACTTGCTAGAGAATGTCTGGACATATTAAAAGAATACTCATTGGACATTCAAGAGGACAAATCACTTTTTTTCTTTAACAAAAATAGACGTGGCTTCTCCAGCCTTGAATTCCTTCTCAATATATATATATATGTGTGTGTATATATATTTATAAAATTAAGTCTTGTCTATTTACAGCGTTCTGAAGGGTTACAAAGTCCTGCAGAAGATGGTGGATAGTGCAGTTTTACTGTCGACCTATCCCAGGGCGGACAATCATTCGTGTGGAGCAGCAGGACAGGCAGGGGTTGCTCGTCTAAATCTGATTTAAACTTGTTCGATCTCAAACCGGAGTCTCCATAGAAGACTGAGGGTAGCTGAGAATGATTGTAATCAGCCGAGAATGATTGTGTTGTGGTGTCGATGCAGGGACGGGAAAAGGATTCTAAGAAGTCTTACAGTGCTGTCTGGATCTAGATACAGTTTGTTTTATTTGAAAGGGTGTTTTTCTTTTTCCACTAGCGAGGCGACAACTTGGAAATTAAATGCAAAGTTGCAACAGTTTGAGTCTGATGAGAAATGAGCAAAACCAAGAGTTGGTCTAAAGTTCAAAGCACTTATTTTAGATTCACTATTGGAGGTGAAAAACAGATCAAATACCAGATTCTCATAGTAAAGAGAATCCACTGTGCCTAAAAATCCCCTGCTCCAAAATACAGCTTTATGATCAGCCTTACTGCCTGACTGACTGAAAAATGTCCTGATGCTAATAACGCTATTATCCCGTTTACGCTTCTCTCTACGCTACAGTTGTGGGTTTGCTAGCTAAGGTCAAATGTGGCAGTGTTCCATATGGTTCAGGTGGTTCTCTGCTTCTTTCTGAAATTCCTCTGCCAGTGTGGAGACCTGCTCAAACAGATGACTGGTCCCACACCTGAAAGGTGAAATCACAGTAGACACGTTAGCAGACTGGAAGCTACATGCGAGTAACATCTGTGCAAAGTGGCGAACCTTGTTTGGATTTATGGGTGTGCGGCCAGATCCTGTATGAAGCCTCTGACGCTCTTCGAAGCGTCCAGGGGATCTTTCTCTGCGCACATCCATCATTCGTCCAGGAGAGCGTTCCATGCGAAGGTCTGCCATGGCCCTGCCGGGGGATCGCTCTAATCTGGGGTCAGCCATGGCGCGTCCCGGGGACGCCACCATCCGGCTCTCTAGCATTCTGCCGGGGGACTTCTCTCTCTCCAGGGGACGGCTGGGGGACTTGTCCCGCCGGAATTCTGTGCGGGCCTCTCGGTAGCGGTGAGGTGTGCCAGGGTCTCCGTGGACCAGAGGATTGGCTGCTAGCCTTTTAGAAATGTGTTCATTGTAGGAAGGAGGTCCACGTTTGTTGGGGCTGTTAGGGAGGAACCGAGGCAGAGACAGGGGCTGGTATAGTCGGAAATTTAACATCTGGGTCACCGGTTTTACTGGGCAATGCCAGGTCACAAGGACAGATGTGGTGAAGGCATCTAACACTGCCTTAACTGGCTACTGCTAACTTTTATGGACAGGAACCGATAAGAAGAAACCAAACAACAACAATCTTTTTCCTCATTTGCACTTTTGAGAGAGGAGTCGTAGGACGTGCAAAAAAGCCAGTTTTTATTCAACAATTTCCTTTCTACATTGAACGGGAGGAGTTCGGAAAGCTTACTTTCATCTTAAAAAACATACCTCAGGATTTGCTACAGATAAAAAATGAACTCTTCCTCCTGTAAAGATTAAAATTTAGCAGTTAAACTTCAGTTTATAACCAAATACCTCATCATCACCACCTGTGAATACCAAACTGTGCCCAGCAGTGCCAGTTCATCCCAGTGACCCACCACACACACACACACACCAGTGTACATCTTTAAGAACAAAAGCTCACCAGGGATAAATGAATGAATAAAACCTTAAAATTACAACTGCATTTTGTTAAATATGTTCATATGTTCATATCTCATTTCTTAATTTATTCATTCATTTTTTGAAAATATTTGCCCCAACATTAAACCGGTCCTTTCGCTAACATATTTAATGTAAATAAACTATATGATGACCTCATGCTGAGATAAGAAGCCGTTGTTGCCCTTACCTGCGCCCGGAGCCGTTTCGCTGCAGATCTCCGACACCCTCTTGGCTCTGGACCAGGTTTCCTTTGCAGCAGATGACCCGCAGTTTATTCTGGTAGGAAGAGGCCAGGTAGATGGCCCCAGAGGAAATGGACGGGCCGAGGTACCGAGGGTTTGGAATGTCCAGATGTGCATACAAGTGGGGCCTGAAACGATCACCACAGAGGAAATAATTCCTGATGGAAGTCATTGTTTATCCAGCAGCATCATTGTTGACAGAAGAGGAGGATTTACCCCAAAGATGAATGGCCCAGTATTTCAATAACATCCAGAGAGTTGAAGTAGGTCACAAACAGGTACGGTTCTCTATAGGCTGAAATACCAGAAATTGAATATCATGAATAAATTTCACATAACAAAAGGAAAATAAATTCAAATGCGAGACTAACCAAACGAAAGAGGTAAACGACTCCATTTAATGTCGTCGGTTCTGCTCCTGCGGCCATATGCATCCACAAACACACCAAACTCTACAAACAAATATCAACATAAATGTTGGAGGATATCAAGTAAATGACCAGAAATAAAAAAAAGTACAGAAAAAAGGGGATAAAAATAATATTTTCTGGTTCTGACCATGGAAGCAGAGCAGGTATTCGTCGTTCTGTGGCGCTGTGGTGACCTGGATGATGGAGATGGGAAAGCTGTGGGAGGATGCGGCGAAGACGGCTGAAGCCAGTGTCACGTCGTTTTTATCCAAGAACTCTGCACAAGGAATTTATAGAAGTGTCAGGCGGCTCATTTAGGTGTGAATTTAAAGCCTCGCACCAACAAAAATGAAATGACACAGGCTAGCTTGGAATTCCATCCATCTGGAGGAAATATCAGCCTGAGAAAGACATTTATCAGTGGGAGATGATCTACCTTCCAGAACGTACTGCTTCATCTCAATCTCGTAGAATTTGTTGGTACCGATGATGATGCTGTAGCCAGTGAAGTGGATGCAGCTACAGGGTTCTGATGTTTCGATCTCCTGCAAAAAGAAGGAAAAGCTCAACCTTCTTGCTTGTGTTTCATCACTCTTCATTTCTCAGGCCAACCCACCTTTCTGATGCAGAACTTGTTCAGGCTTTCATTATGTCGAAGAATTGTAATCTTATTGGCCATAGCAGCACATATACAGGTCCCGTTATCAATCTGTGAAGAAATGTCCATTGACGTCAAAAATCAAGGTCAAGGTCGCTAATCAGAACTTTCTTTAACTAAAAAAAACCTGACACACCTTCCCAGAGGAGAAGAGGTGGCATCCCTTGACCGTTTCAAAGACGAAAGGGCTGAGGTCAGGGGGAGCTGGGAGGTGAGACTGTGACAAAGACTGCTTCACCTTCTTGATCTCCACGAGACACAGGGCCCTGTCCTCCCCTGAGGGACCATGCAGCAACACCAGAAACAAGAATCTCTTACTGACGTCCGTTCATTTTCTTCCACTTTAGGCGTGTAGAAGCCTGTAGCATATAATCCTGACTATACCGCTGCACAGCAAACAACTCGTTCTTCACAATTTACCCAAACCTCCTTTGTTTGATAAGAATTGACTTGTATTAATATTAGTTACTGACCAGTGATCATCAGAAGCTTATCAAGCTCCTTCAGGATCTGGATCTGGAAGACGGAGGTCAGCCCAGGGATGTGGGTCAGGGAATTCTTGATGACATTAAGAGCATATAAACCCTCCTCAGAACCGACCAGCACAACCTGATAGGTAAATGGGTGTGATGAGGTTCTGGGTCAGTTATCTGATATTGAAGCATCTTCATCACAATAATTCTTCCTGATACCTGGTCAGTCAGGGGCATCGTGCAGTTGATGTCTAAACGATCATCACCCTCCAGCTTCAGTAAAGAGTTGCCAAGAAGTTTCTATTAAAACAAAGATGGAGAGAAAGAGAGCGCATGAGAGATTTTGACTAGCGGACAAATGACTGCACCCATGACACATGATCCATTTTGTTTTAAGTACATGCTCGCCTTCCATTTTTCTCTCCCCCCATAAAAAAAAAATAGTGAAACTGTTGTTTGAAACATCACAATTAACGCATCTACTTGTCTTTGTTTCGAGCAAGCAAGAAAAGGCATTACAGCATTTATGTATTTTTTAAGACTGCAACAATAGAAAAAATGGAAAAGAAACAAAAAAGGAGGGCAGACAATAATGCAGCAGTAAGAAAAAAAAAAACCCACACGGAACAAATATTTTATCAAGGGTCATTTCGGTGAAATAACAACTGTTCATTGTTCTAAGTGTGTATTAATCATCATTTCTCATGGGTGTTTTGTGACTAGGATATGGCTGTAGTGGACTGGGGGGTCTTTTCTTTTTCCCCTGACACTGTGGGATCTTTTTAAAGTGTGGTCATTAAATGAATTGTGTAAAAGTAATGAGAAACAGCTCGCAAAATAACAATGAATACACAGACACATGAAAAGCAAAAGGAATTTAAGCGCAGGTCACTTGAATAGTTGTGTGTTATGCTGCAGTGAAGCATGCACGACAGTAGCATCTCACACAAGGCGAGAGGAGCACAGTGCTCATTCACATTGTGCAATTATTAATAAGAACTAGCAAAAACAGCTTTTTTTCCCCCCACAGGGTGTATCCTCCCATGGGTCAAATTCAGTAACTAGGAACAGAACTGTGTTGACCTGCACTGAACACCATCAGAGCTGCATGGGAAGGTGTGTACAGCTACTTCATGCTCAGCCAGTCAGTCAGTGAAGCCCAAGCATTCGTTACTGTACCTGAACCAGAGGGGAAAGATTCTTCTGTCTTTTAGCAACACCTGCCTATAATATGATCCAACGCACAGTATAATCGCATCAACAGACACGAAAACAAGACACAAACAGTTGATGAGAGATGAGAACATGCAGAGAAAGAGAGGGGGAAAGAAAAGGAAAGGAAGAGAAAAGAAATGAAGGCACTGTTTGACGCTGAATGGAGGAATTAGATCATTTCAAAACTACACAATACAGGCATGTCACTTCAGGAAAGAAGTAACAAGCATTCAATATAACTTACCGCATCAGCATCCACTTTCTCTCTAGAGCCACGGTGGCTACCCACCACAGACTCCAGTACAGCCACCCAGCGTTGTTTATCAGGAAAGCTGGGAGCCATGAAGTACAGGGACTGGCCGGGCCAGCAGGAGGTGTGGGGCTGTGACTCCAGTTTCAGTACATATGGGATGTCTGAGTACACATACAAAAATCAGATGGGATTACTATCACATCCACAGCATAGTTAAATATTTTGCAGTATTTTTTTTTTTTTTTAAAGGTGGTACTCAATTATACCTGACTTAGCAGTGTTGATTAGCTCCGAGGCTCCAACAGCTCCGTGAACAGTCACCTCTCCATCAGGCAGGCACAGTTCAAACTCCTCCTCAGGTTTTACATAATCTAGTACACAAACAGTACAGCATTCTGTAAAACTTGCACTGATTTATTATGTAAAAAAATAAACTACATGTTGACAACAAACTGATTTATGAAGCCACAGATAAGTGTACTGACCTTCTCTGGGCTCTGACTCATAGACGGATACTTTGGTTCCATCAAGCACCACATATTTTGTCTCCCAACCCTGCTGTCCACGCTTTCCATTTCTACATAAATGAACACATTATACCTTTAAAACTCAAACAACCCCCCCTCCAAAAAAATCAATAAATAAATAAATTAAAAAAAAGCGGCAGGATGTGGTATGCAACAGACAGCCTCTGTTACCTAGGCTGCTTCATCCATCCCTCCAAACGAACATGCCCACTGGCTTCTTTGACCTGCAGTGCTGGAGAGTTTGCCTTTTCTCTGCACAAAGCCTCTGAGAAGTGAGTGGCATATTCAGCAGGCAGCCCACAGGTAGCCGGAAGACATGGCGAACATTTGGGGTGGCACAAAGTGTGACATTCTTAAAAAAAAAAAAATAAATAAAACCAACATATTAGGAATTGATTTGAGGTAATAAAAGTAATTATTTACTGTATATTCTTGAAAGCTGTGATGATATTAAGAATAAGCATTTTAAATGTGGATTGCATAAACTGTTTTGGAACATAAATGGCCTCCTTTTCCAAAGGATTCTAACAGGCGGGCACATTAATGATGGCAAACACAGCAAGTCTGTATCCAACAGAGATACCACAAGAACTATTACTGTATGTTCATTAAGACTGGCCAACTCAGAAATATGCAGTGATAAAAACCTAGACAAGTGGCGGCCTGTCGTCCAAAATGCACAGTGTCCAGGCAGACGGCACATTTGGCGGCCCTCATGTTCAGGCTCACGGTAAATCGATGAGGGATGTTGTGGTGCATTCTCTCTTTCACACGCCGACCAAATTCTGGATTGCCAATTGGGAAAAAGACCAAAGAAGACCGCAAATCAGTGACAGAAATTCACCACAAAAATGCTTTCTAATAAATCAGTTCCGAAGAGGCCAAAGAAGAAATAAATTAATTCAAACAGATTGTGCCAGTGATAATGAGGTGCCTTAAAATGTTTCCTGACTTCACCTCCCAGTGAAAGCATATACTACATACATTGGTCTAAGGGGGGAAATGGCAAGTTTACAGTCTGACAGTAAGCCAGCAGGATATCACACGATACACGCTGTAAACACAATGGATATGAAATTTTACAAGATGTGAAATTCTGAAAATGTTTAGAGCTCAGTCTGTGTGTGCACGACATGCATGCAAGTGAGTTCACGATGGACACATTTTGATGACTGCTCACTTACTTTCAGAAGTGACCCTCCTCTTTTCTGTGAGGAGTGACAGGAAAGAGAGAAAAGAGAGAGCAGTCTAACAACAGCGATGTGAATGTAAACCAACAGTCAGGAGCCTGAATCGCAAAGTTATTCTGAGTCAGTCTGTAATACGGAGAAGGTTGCTCCACTTTTACATTTGACCCACAGAAACTGACTGTGCTCAGTTTCAGAGATAATCAAACCACTGTGTGATAGCAGAAAGCCTAGATTAAAATGTCACCTCAATAATCCACTATTCTAACTTTGTGAGACAGGCCCAAGCAGGATTACACTGGTAGTTGGATAATGCACAGTTAAAAAAAAAAAAAAATCAGATGGTTTAGAAAGAGTACCAGGTTTAACAGATACTGAGTGCAGTTATCCAAATTAATTCAACATTAACCTGCTTTATGAGTCACATCATATGAAAACACACAAGAAAACTGACAAAATAACACAAAACAATTGATCATGATATCTAGTGTAAGAATTAAATGCTCCTAACTATGGAGGAGAGGAACTGTAAGAAGAATTCTGTACTACAAAATAAGCTAGACACAGTTTTAATCATTAAGCTGGAATTTCACACTGTATGAATGGGAACATAACAGCAGAAGCGCCAGACAGACCATTCAATGGAAAAGAAGAGTACGGCAAAGAAATATATCCCAAAATGATTTTCAGCTGTCAAATATGGGAAAGACAATAAACACAAAATTGTTAATTGTTAACAGATTGGTGAGATCTTTATTCTGAATTTCAAGGTCCCATTTACCACTCAATAGTACTAATAGTTAAATCTTTTGGTGTTAGAGCGAACCTTCGGGTGTAGACGTCTCCTTGCTGCGGGTGGAGGGGTTGAGCAGGCTGCTGGGGTTTGGCTGATGTTCAGGGGATTTGACGATGGCCGACATGAGTATTTGATGTCGAGCCTGAGCTGGTGTTGAAGAAGCCATGTGTTCTTGGACTTTGAAATGAGCGGCTGTAGCACCAAAAAATAAATATTGGATCAGCATTGGTACTAAGATGGAAATAGTGTGCTGTAGTCTCAAAAAACAAGTCACTGTCAGCATGAATCAAAGTACCTACCCTCTTCTCTCAGGGAACGAAGCTCTATTCTCATCTTCTGCAAAGCTTCTTCCAGCTCTGCGCATCTTGAGCGCTCCTTCTCTAAAGCCAGCTTCATGTCACAATACTGCATGGGAACTGCAGGCTGAGGCTGTGGAGCTAGAGCCCCATTAGTTGTGGTGCCAACATCCTCCCGACGTCGCCCAAATATACCCTAAAAGAAAGCAGTAAAAATGTTGACTATAGTACAAAACACAGGAGCATATTGACTCTACTTTTTTTAACGATTTACTATGAGCTGTTCAAGGATGTTTGCCTGACCTTTTTTTTCTTAGTGGGTTGGTCCATTTTGGCCTGAAGAAAATCAATAAGTTTGGTCTGCTGGGAGATGGTCCCCTCCATTTTTACCTTTTCATGAGAATATACAGCCTGCAGGAAAGAACAAAGACGTTCAGAGGCAGGAGCAATTCTAAATACAACTCTAAAATAACTTTTTTTTTTCATAACAATTATTATTCATAACAACATATTTCCTCTCTTGAGAAAATGTGCTACTTCCCAACATCCCTCACTCTAATCACATCTACAATAAGTAGGACTCCCTCTCTGCATCAAGAGAATGCCCCTATTATCTGAAAGGGAAAAAATATTTAACCTGTATATTCTCCAGTTGGTACTCCAGGTCAGTCCTCTCAGTCTTCAGCATGTCAGTCTGGTCTAGAGCATCCTGCAAACCCTGGGTCAGACGGAATATGTGGCTCTTCTGGAGGTCCATCTGCTGTTGAAGCTTCCCCTGCTGTAGGTGCCCCAGCAAACATGTAATTTATTTTTGGAAATCAGACTTACACACCAGCAGTTAAAACTGCTGGTGTGTAAGTCTGATTGGAGGCAAACAGGATAAAAAGTACATACTATGTTAGCAGGTATATGTTTGAAATTCTCAAATTATATCACACAACTTCTTTCAGTGGCTTGATTTTTATTTCTAAATTATTTACAGGCCAACAATCTGCAGTACAAACATATTGTGTTATAAATACAAGTGTGCGTTCATGCATTTGTACCTCCTCCATCAGTCTCTGTTTGAGTTCTCTCTCCGTCTCCAGCTTCTGCTGTAAGCTGCGGGCGTTCATCTCCAACATGGCATGTTTCTTCTCCAGATCATTGAGCTTTGAGAGAATGGGTTAATGCTGTGATATAAAAGGCTGTTGATACTGGTGATAGCTTGTAGCATTAATATCCAACAGAGAAACATACTTGTTCAGTTTGCCTAATTGCTAGCATTTAAAGTCTTTTAAAGTCTATTATATTCACTCAAACTCAGCTATTGTAGGATAAAATGTCATGATACAAAACAAAAAAGATGAATGATACATAAAAGAAAAAAGTAATCAAAGCTCAGACTAACATGTGATGGAGATAATTTCATAATTATAACTGACTTTATTATAAACCTAGTGCTAACGCATGTTATTGTGACTCACAGTATCAGACAGACTTTCAGCCTTCAGTCTCTGCTCCTTCAAGGCCTGCTGTAAGGCCAGGATCTCTGCCTTGTGCTCTTTGACTGCCAGTTCCACTGCCTGGCGAGACTCAGAGCTGCGCTGGTCTGCACGCAGCCTGTGATGACCAAGATATCAACAACAGCGCTGATTAACACAGCAAAGACCAGAGAGTTTGTGCCATGCTGTATTTGAGTCAGTGTATGACACCTGTTCTGCTTCTCATTGTCCAACAGTCTCTGCAGGTCTCTTGTGCGTCTCTCAGCTTGGCTTTTTTCATCTTCCAGGGCACCTCTCCAAGCCTCCCACTGTCGTTCCTTCTCCAGCAACTCATCGTTCAGGGACTCCAGCTCCACCACCTGCTCCTCCAGCATGCTGCATGTGGTCTTCAGCGTCTCGATGTTCTGGAAGAATAAATTCACTACTAACTAAAGAACATTTTCTATTCGATTTACAAAACAAAACAGTTGCACGTGTGCTACCTGTTTCTGGTTGTTGAGGTGCATCTCACGATCAGCCACTTCCCTCCTCAGCCTGTCCACTTCATGGCTGAGCTGCATCTGGTCTTCCCTTTCATCTGAAGCTTCATCAAGTTGTTTGGACAGATAGAAATTCTGGCGGTTCAACTCGGCGTTCTCCTGACTCAGCTGTGTTAGCTGCTCCTCCAGGTCAGTAATCACCTGAGGAAATATAGGCAGGGAGAGAAATGAGTCAGAATTTCTCAAGGAAGTGTTATTTTTAGGCTTGCTTAAAGTAAAGAAAATGCGGAAATTGTGTAAAGTCAAAGGATTATGATAAATCAAAAATTTAAATAGGATAATGAGATTATTTTTATGATGTTTTCAATTCCAACAGATTTTTTTTTTTTCTGTAGTGGATTTCATGGTAGTGTTTTAAAGCGCAAGTTTGTTTGTGGGTTGTTTAATGAAATAAGAAAGTTGCTGCTATGCTTTAAGTACTTGCTGTTGTGGAAAGTCCAACATCTTGGTACCTCCAAAGATTCAGCTCACACGGACTCACTTCCCCCGACACTCAAGTCAGAAATGAGTGCTTGAAGTGTGTGAGGTGGGAGAATCCTCTTCTTCATTCTTTAAGCTATGAAGCTCAGTGCTTAGATTACTGAGACTACACCTAAAGCTAGGTTGTGGATTATCAGTCTCTATTATGACTGGGGAAAAGCCATTACTTTAGATTGAAATTTGAAAGCCAGGACAAAGTACTGGGCAAATACAAATAGGTAGACTCAGTTAAATGCACAGCTAATAACTGCAAATCTGCAACTTTAAAATAAGATTTACAGAGATTAGGAAAATCAATAAATCCCACCCTTTAGAAATTAAATTAATATTTGTCATGCAGTATGTCAAGAACACTTCAGAGTTTAACAGAACGGGTCATACATTTGAAGATCCCGTAAAAGAGCAACAACAAAAAAAAGCTGCTTTACTTACTGAACAGCTGTCTCTCAAGGCATCAAACTTGCGCTGAATTTCATCCCTTTGATTCTGTGAAATGAATTATATAGTCATCTGCTAAATGAATTAAAAATGATATAATGCTCACTGCATTGTCTGTGTAGATTCCCACTCATCCAGGTCATAGTTATCCAAAGTTAGGGCTATATTTTCAAGCTCTGCCACCCAGCAAATTTAGAACTGAAGAAGCCTTCTGGAGAGAGGGCAAAACGTTTTCAAGGAAACCTCACAGTCCAGTTGCACACAGAGAGCTCTAACTTTGGCTCACTGCATTATTTATTATTTTTTTCCTTTCAACTAAATCATCAAAAAAAAAAATACCAAATTGCATAAATAATCATCTGTAAATGTACAGTAAAGTGTAGTACACCAGCAACAACACATGCCTATCTCACTTACTCTGAGGGCTGTGATCTCTTCCTCGGCCTCAGCAGTGGTCTCCTCCAGTTCAGTCTTCGCCTGCTGTAGCTGACTCTCCAGGGCGAGGCGGGCCGCCTGCAGACTGCTGATCTGAGACTCACGCTCCTGGAGTGAGAGGGTCAACTCTGACACCTGCCGCTTGATCTCCAGCTTCTCTTCTTCATGTTCGAGTCCCATCTGGAAGCCAAATGGAACCACATTGGTTGTGACATAAATTTCTGGGGACTGAACTGTATTTAAGAAACAAGACACATACCCTACATCATTATTTTGAGTCATAGTTCTGCAAAATGGCATTTATAAAGATTAACAAGGTCAATATTTTTTTAAAAGGTGGGTTAAAGTGAAAGAATATTTAATTTTTAAAATAATGAATGCCCAGGCAGAGAGGTGGAAACTTAAGTTTGGTATTTGTGTGGGGGAGATAACAATAGGTGTCATTGTGTGTGTGTGTGTGTGTGTCTGAGTGAGTGAGTGAGTGAGAAAGAAAAAGTGAGAGTCAAGAAAGGCTAGCAATTACTGTCAATCTGTAATCTGTGCATCATTTCCCAGTAGGGAAAAGGTGTACAGGTGGAGCCAAGATATTCAGTCAGTATGTTGTTTTGGAGACAGCACAGCCTCTTTTTATAGAACAAGTTCAGACTGCATGAATGTGGAGGAGATAGAAATCTTAGTACAGTAGATAATCTTAGTACTGTATATGTAATATATAACTTAGAACTGAAGTAACTGTCAAATAAAAGCATTTTTTTCTACAATTAACAATAGCTGATCAATGTTAATTTGATTATCACACCAACAATTTTATTTGAGCTAAATTTGGATTTTGATTAAATCATCCATCCATTAATCCATCGATTAAATCAGCTGCCTTGAATCCTTTTTAATATATATATATATATATATATATATATATATATATGTATAAAAAAATTTAAAGACCACTTCAATTTTTTCTGAAATCAGTATCTTTACATGTTTACATTTTTATTTGGAAGAAATGTTGGCAGTAGTTTAAAGAATTAAACAAATATTTATTTTACTCAAACACATACCTATAAGTAGTGAAAATCAGAAAACTGATAATTTTGCAGTGGTTTCTTAATTTTTTCCAGAGCTGTATGTATGTGTGTGTGTGTGTGTATATATATATATATATATATGTATAGAAAGGCCACACTATTTGCTACTTAAGGTTAAATAACAGTATTGACTTTAAAGATTCTAATTTGAGTCTCTGCTTCCTGTTATCTCACCTCTCGCAGCCTACTCTCCAGCTCCAGGAGACGGGTCCTTTTGGTCTGTTCCTGCTGACTCATCTTCTCCAGGTGTTCCTCCAGTTTGGCATTTTGGGCCTCCAGCTTGCCAGCTTGAGATTCTAAATAAAATTTCTGCTGCCGAAGCTCTGAAATCATCTCTTCCTGTGCTTTCCTGCAAAAAATATACAACTCATTGTCTCATACAAGTGCATGAGTCATTTGTATCAAACTTGTTCAATTAACCAAGAATTGTTTTGGTACCAAACAGGATATATAAGATACCTGGTCTCTTAATCATTCATACGTGTAGGTGTTGTTATAAATAACGATTAAATTATTTTATTATTTATTTTGAGCGCGATTATAAGTCAGATATTTTAATATCAATTACACTGCAAACATTATCTTTAAAACAAATTATTACTGTTATTCGTAGCAGTAGAGATAGTAGCACCATTAGTATTATTACTGGCTGGTATTATTATTATTAGTAGTAACAGCAGTAGTATTAGTATACAATGCTTATTAACAATGCTACACACAAATGTAAATGCAATAAATTGAAGCAACTGGAACCTCGATGGATGACAATCTGCATGTATGGGGCGCTTGCAAAAGCAGTAGTGTGGGCAGATGACCTTGTTAACTCACATATTCTTCTGGGTATAGATACTACTGTTAGCAGCCAGCTTGTTGGCCTCTGACAACTCAGCGATGCGCTGCTCGAGGTTCTTCATCTTGGAATCCATTGCATTAATGGTCTGCGGGAAGAAGGAAATAATAGAAAATACAAAAGATCACATTAAACTAGAACAGGTTGTAAAGATGTTCCTTTATGGCTGATCTTCACCAAATCCTTCTCGGACTTACCTTGGAGCATTTTTTTTTTTTTGAAGGAAAAAGAAATTTGCCCCACAGTGAAATCCTATTAAGGTGTTGCCTGAATCCTCCACTGTCAATGACAGCTGACTAACTATAAAAGCCTCTTAAGTGCCTCAATTCTATCACATTAACCAGTTTAGGATTTAAGCCCAGGATTAATACTGCATCAGTTTACCACAGTTTAATCCAACTGTACCTTCCAACAAATACAAATTACAAATAAATACTATGTAAAACTACTGATGGACTCTTATCTATCAGCTTAGGATCAAAACATTCAGAAAATATACATATTTATATATACTGCATTACTTTAAAAATATGCAGTTATAATTTAGTAATGACAGAGGTAATAATATGTATATATTCAAACTGGAATTTCCATAGAAACACAAAACAACGATAAAGAGAAGGGATTTGCTCCTTACAGCTTTCTGTTCACTGATGAGTTTACTGTTCTCCCTGGACTCCTCCTCCTGCTGGGCCCTTTTGGCCTCCAGACTCTCCTTCTCAGCCAGGTCTGCCTTCATCTGAGCCTCCAGAACCTTAATAAAGCACAACCAAGAAATACTGTACTCATTACTGCTCTTTACTGTACATTTAGAATGAAGCCTATAATTTTCTGTGATTAAAAAAAATAAAACTCAACATGGTGTTGAATATACTGTTTGGTGTGGAAGCAGTAATTAATATAGTGTGAAAATCCTAATTATAAAATGTGACAGTCAGGTCTTGCATGACAGCACAACAGTGATTATAGTGGCAGGACTGACGAGAAATTACAGTAAATGAACACTGTCAAACATACGCAAGTATCAGTAGCCTGGACATTGTAAAGCAGACACCCACCTTGATCTTGTCTTCATAAAGTCTCTCCTTTTGAACCAGCTGGGTTTCCAACCGTTGCGATGCAGATTGGGCATCCCTCAAGTTCTCCTCCAGTTCCTTGAAGGAGAAATGTGGTAACTGTTAGAACTTTAAATGCATCAACTATAAATTCAAAATGCATTTGCAATGGCAAAACATCACAACTGGAAAAATAGTGGAAAAAAAATTCAAACAATTCTGCCCAAATTGTTGGTGAACATACACTAAATCAAAAGCAACTTGCATTGAAAAGCTGGAAATCCACAAGCCGACTGCAATGATGCCTACTCATGCTGACAGTGGAAAGATTAAAATCCTTCTCCTATGGATGCCTCTTAAAATATTGATGTCTTGGTTTAAAAATCTATATATATAACAATACTATGACCAACCACATGTGAGAGCTCAGCTAGAAAGCTATTCACCACGCAGAAGAGCACAGTATACACATGTGTTTTAAGATAGCTGAGGAGGATAGACTGGAGCTGCATGAATGGGAGTGGTCAACATGAAGGGATGAAAAAGGGGCTGAGTGGGTCAGAGTATTAGCTAACTGATCTGTAGCTCTCTCACCAGGATCTTTTCAGCCATCTGCTGGATCTGCTGAGACTTGGTCTGAATGTCATCTTTCAGCTTATTTTCCCGCCGTTCAACCATCTCCAATCGCTTTACCTGGTTTTCCAGGGTCTTCCTGCCCTCCTGTGAAAGCACACACACATGTAAAAAACATAACAGCCTCACTACAGAAAAAAAGCGAGTAGTGTTGGGTTAGATAACATACAACAGCATTATGTAATACATTTGCATAATTAGCAAATTAATAAGCGTTTTTGCTCTGTTACCTCTGTCTCTCTCAAGCGGCGCTTTAATGTGTCACTAGAGTCAGTTTTGCCTCGTAGACGCTCCAGGTCTCGTTCCAGCCGCTCTTTGGCCTGACGGACATTCTGTAGCAGCTCAGTGGCCTCTGTGCTTGCTTTCACTGCCTGAGGGAGGTCATGAGATCAAGGACTGTTAGTGAATCCCAAGACAAGTCTCTTGGTATGCATGTGCAATGTTGACCACAGAGAGTGAGACATAACTACTTCAAAGCGCTTAAAAAAAAAAAAAAAAAAAACAAAACAAAAAACGTCATTTTAATTAAACACACAACAGTAACAGTTCTAATATATTTTTTTTAATTATTAGGAAAATAATGGCAACAACTTCACATTATGTATTATCAATATTTTGGTATGATTTGAGTAACTTTGTATTATTAGATAAAATGAGTACCAAAGTTTATTTGCGTACCTTGGACAACTTGTCTTGAAGCTCAAGTATTTTCACTTGCTGCTCAGAATTAGTCTGGAGAAAAAAATTGGTTAAAGAAAGCAGAACACTTTAAAGCATGTACAGAAAAAAACATGAATCTAAGACTGCTGTGTTACCTTCTCTAATTTGGAAAGTAGCTCCTCCACCTCTGCTTTGCCCTGCTCTTTTGCCTGAAATAAAATTGTCAAAAAATACAGACTCAACATGGCTGCAGAAAAAAGAAGTGTTTTAGACAACTGAAGAGCCTTTTCCAACCTTCACTTTCCATAGTTCTCCCTAACAATTATGTTTTCTACTGTATAGATTTTTACAACCTCCAAATTCCCACTAGAGAAAATAAATCCAAAATAAACAAAAGCATTATTTTATACATGGGTTTCGCAGATCAGATTTGAATAGGCTTTCTAACAATTTTGAAGGTCATGAAAAAAAACAAAAAAACAAAAACCTCTTTGTCCCTCATACCTTTTGGATTCTCTGCTGGTATTCCACAGCTTTCCTTTTGAGTTCCTCACTCGTTTGCCTGGAGTCCCTAAGCTCAGCTTCATACAGATCACTGCGGCGTCGGGCTGCTGACAGGTCCTCCTCCAGCTGCCTGATGGTCACCTGCATCTCCTCCAGCTGTGCATGATACTCCTGAGTTCAGATACAAGGACACTGATCATAAGGAGGAAACACAAGCTTTATATTCATATACCTGTGAGCGCTGGATTTAAAACACATTTCAGAAATGTGTCCATGTATTCAGGCTGTTCTGTTCAACATAGAGATGGATTATTAATAAAACATTATTTGCGCAGCAAAGAAAGAAACAGTTGGAGTAAAAATATTTCTGAAGACAACTTGCCCAGAAATATATTCAGTAAATTGTTAGTTAGGTTGTTAGTTCAGGGCTTTTTGAATTTAAAAAAATTATTTCTATTAATCCCAGACACAACTATTAAAAATCCGTACTTCATAGAGATTGCGGAACTAAAGAAAGTCTGCCTATTTATAATTAAAAAAAAAGTAAAATCAAACATAGTAAGCATTTCCATTTAAACACTGTAGTAGGTGCAGTAACCAAACCAAGGTGAACAAACTCTATACTTGCTTTGCTTCTTTTACATGAGTCTCAGAAGGGATGGCAATGCTGTGTTTAGAGATCAGAGGTCACTCATGCATTCATTTGTGATTTTTTTTTTTTTTTAACTAGATTAGCAGTTGTTAAATAGTGTCTGTTGTCCTTGGAGGAGGGCAGACAAATCTTCCCTGCACTTTTCATACCTTGCAGGGATGCATAAAAATCCTTAATGAAGGTTAAGGACAGGGGAGTCTCCAGAGGGGCAACAATATGTTTATAGTGTAAATAATGTAAAATCAGTCCTGTGTATTTTATTAAATATATGCATTATCCAAAGAACATACCTTCATATTTTCTGCAGCCTATATTCACCCTATTATTACCTTAAAGTCAGAGATTTATTAGGTGAAGGGGAAGAATGAGAGAAATAATTGAAATGAAATCTACATACTTGCTCTTTAATTTCTTGTAGCTTGTTGCTTTGCTCACGGATGTCATGCAGCAGCTGCATAGCCTTGTCGTCTTCTCTGGAGACCTCCACACGAGCCTCCTCGAGGCTTCGCTTCAGGCTCTGCGAGCACACGTGAGCAAACTAAATCCAATCTGGTATTACTGGTCCAAATCAGGATTACATTTTAAAGGTTTCAAGGACAGCAATCCACCCATACGTGGAAAAAAACTTTCATATTTTTTTTCATGTGTAAGCACACACAGAAATGTTCCTGACACTCACACTGCACTCTGTAATGTAGGTGGCTAGGTCTTGCTCCAGAATGCTCCGCTGGGTTTCAGATGCCTTCAGCTCCACATCCTTCTGGTGGAGCACTGATTCCAGGTCAGTCATTTTACGCTGGAACCTAGAGATCTCCTGCTCCATCTGAGTCTACCAGAAGAAATGATGTTTGTTTAAGTAGAGACAAGTACTTTCCCAACACGTTTAATCTGTCCATTGTTACCTTGTGACATTTGTCTTGAGTTTCCTGTAGTTCTCTGCTTTTAAGATGGAGTTTCTTTTCCATGGAGTTAGTCTTAGCAGGAGAGTTGAGGCCTGTAGATGTGGACCTAATGACAATGAGACATATGGATTAGATGTGTTCAGTTCTATTTGAGCCAAACACAGACGCTTTGAGCTTCAACTGGAATCAAAACAAAGATAATGCGTTATGTTTTATGTGTTAGAAAAGCTACTAATCTGATTTTTATATTAGAGGTTAATCATGTAGCCATAAGAAATTAACATTTTTTTTCAAATTAAAATACAAAACTGTACATGTTTATATTGTGATCACAAAAAAAAATCCAATGACTTGTGTATTTCCGATGATATTGCAATTGTTGAAAATTGAAGGTTAATTGATTCTCGCGAAAACCATCGTGTCAGAGTTTCATCTTGTAACAGCAGGATTTTACATCACTGCAGCTGTATTTACTTTGGCTGAAATGCAGCAACAACCACATAAAAAAACAGCACAGACAATAAAAATATGAATATAGTGTCACTTTCATTTTCAATCTTTGATCTATTCTCAAATCTACTGTCACCAATCTGCACCTGTAGAAATAATTTACAGAAAAAACTAAAAACTAAATTTTCACACAGACAAAAATGAAAACCTCCAATAAATGAATGGGTTTGTGACACATGTGTGCAGACACTGACATACAGACCCAATTAAAAACAAATGCCAGCCAGAATTTTCAAAGAAATCCAAATGAAAAGATTTTCCATCGAGTGAAATTTTGTTACCAATTAAACATTTATGCAAGTCCTCAAAATTCATTAAATCATGCAGCGCTTAAACTGATCACTCTATTTTCTCTCCTTTCTGAGTGGGTGAGGGCAATGTAGCAATATTATAGCAATTTAAACCTCTAACCTTTGCTGCTTCCAGTTTAACGGTCATTTTTCTATCTAAATTCAGTCAATGCGAGTCTGCAGAGTGGATCGTTGTTTTTAAATCAACTTTACATTTAATACTGAAGAATTTATGTTCTGATTAAGGAATGGGTATTAGAGATAGATAGACAGAGACCGACAGATAGATAAAAGAGATGATAAATTATTACAGCCGCCGTGGGCATCGTTCAG
This sequence comes from Pao palembangensis, assembly GCA_015343265.1. Taxonomy (NCBI): domain Eukaryota; kingdom Metazoa; phylum Chordata; class Actinopteri; order Tetraodontiformes; family Tetraodontidae; genus Pao; species Pao palembangensis. Next base: position 11,467,850 of record CM027087.1, on the reverse strand, counting down.
TTCCCTGTTTGGGACTATAATGAAGAATGTGTACATGCATATGCATGAGCTCACAGATATGACACAGTCTATGAGCTTTGAGCTCCTCTTAATCAAATGAAGCAAAGAAAATAACTGGCTTCAGTTAAAAAACTGTCAGATGACTAATGGTGTAACAGCAAGGGGCAGAGGGACCAGAAGAGGGAATGAGAGGAGATGAGATGGATAAAGATGGGGGTGGGGACTGGGAGAAAAAAAAAAAACATCACAGTTGTAACCATAGAAATAGATTCTCTCTCCCCCAATCTGAGCTCTCGTCCCTTCCCTGTCTAATCTGTTAACGCTTTTTCCTGCCTTTCTTTTACTGACGCTGTCATGATCAGCAGTCGCCTAGACCATTAACCTGCTGGAGCACTACAGCAGTGAAACCCACCCTCTTGCGTCACTAAGCTAAAGGTTAAGAAGCCAAACACCAAAATGTTTTGTTGCAATTCTCAAACCATGCTATGACAGTCAGAAGATCATTATGCTGCAGAGTAATGAAAAAAAAAACACAATACAGGAGCTGGAGGAATGGTGGGAGCGTGTCTGTCTGGGGTTCCACCTCTCTGCAAACCTCACTGACACACGCAGCCGCATACCAATCAGCACCTACAATAAGATACCACCAGCTTGCATGCATCTGTCCAGTCATTTGCTCAATCAATGCAGCAAAAGCAAAGCAGAAAATCAGAAATAATAAGAAGAAGAGAGCGCCACAGAACAGGGAAATCCCTCATCACCTCATTACTTGACTGACACAGCATATGGCCATACCTATTTGGCCCCAGCAGCAACAACACTAAAGGAATTACCCCTGCTGCCAGGGGACTGCACATTTGGTCATCCAACAGAAATGATCTAATGATAAAACAGCAGAAACATGCTCTCTTCAACAAAGTAAGATTTGAAACATACAGGAGGTCTCTGTGTGACTGCAAAATATCTGTCTGTCTTTCTGCTAAATAAAAAAGGGGAATAAACAGGTAGCACTTACTCAGCTTTAGCCAAGGTGGCCAGTGGTCGACTGAAGAACCAGCCTAAAAACGGAAGGTCCTGGCCTTGGAATCCCAATGGCAGAGCTCCTTGATGAGCTGCTGAGCCTGGTCGGGGGGCTGCCTGCTCCGGCTCCTCAAAATTAGAGGTGTCATCTTCGGTGTGCAGCGCAGGAACAAAAGGCGGGAGAACTGCAGGAGAAAGGATGAGGCAGAAAGGGAGCAAATGGACAAAGAAGTAAAAAAAAACACAATGAGAAAGGAGAGAGAAAGGAGGAAGGGAGGAAGAGAGCAGCGTGTTGGGAGTCTAGAGTGCGGTAAGTCGCGCGTTGATGCACATGCTGTCTGCGTTCATCCAGCCCCCATCGCTCCCTCCCTTTCTGTCTCTCTCTGCCTCACTGCAGCAGAGGAAGCCCATCAGCTGGAGCTAAACTGAGGCACAAAGCTCTGTGTCTAACTTAACAACAGAGTTTGCATTTTTAAATACCAACAAGAATGTGATTCTCTCACAAAAATGTACTTATATCCCAGAAAAAAAAAAAAAAAAAAAAATTAAAATCAATTAATCTCTTCCACCTACACAGGGCTTCTGCAGTTAAAACAATATTATAAATTGCGTAGATTTTGTTAATTAGAATTACAATTAGTGTTCAAACATTCTGCATATCTTTAATGTGACTGTGCCTCAATGTAAATGTCCATTAATGATGATGGTATGGGTGTGGTTCCCAGAGCTCGTAGAATAATAATGTCAGATTTAGTGTAAACAAACAAAACAAAACAGATGAGGCACATGCAGTAAATTTCTCCCACAGAGAGAATGTCTGCTGTTTCTAGCATTAAATATTTTTGACTGCTTCTGAAAAGAAGCAGATGAGTTGCAGAACACTAAGCTGTCTGCTTCACTTTTTGTTTATGCCTTCTTTCAATTCTTTTTCTCAGAATAAAAGCTGGTCTACTGCCAAAAGCACACAGAATCTCATTATTTTCCAACCACGCCACCACTACCAGCATCACAATGGCTGTTTTCTGTTTATGTGCAATCACAAGCTTTTACCAAACAACATAAACCTTGAAAAGCAGTCATATATCCTGTAATGTGATTACAACAACACATTGCCAATCTGAGTGATACTCAGCACTTTTAAGGAAAACAGAGGAAAATTTAGAGGGAGAAGTATATTCTCACCTTGTCTTAAGTTGTTCCAGTCAACACCGGAGAAGAACGAGTGACAACGGAGTCCCTGAAAACCCAGACGTTCTTTGGCTCCACACAATAATTTTTGTAGCAAGTCTACAAACTGTTTACTGGCCCGTGGCTCCTCTGGAAACTTGAGGAAACGCTGATGAAAAAAATAAAACCCAAGGAACAATACAACACAATGACAATTCAAAAATGTTCAAAATTCAGATTAAATTTAAAATGTCAAAAAACTGCACCACTAAATTCACATCGTCTGAGATTATTTAATGTACCTGATAGTTAAGGATGTTCTTAATTGTTTTAGCGGAAGTGCCTTCAGAAAATGGCGACCTGGCATAAACCATTTCATATGCAATGACCCCAAGGGACCACCAGTCACATTCAATCCCGTACGTACAATTCGGTCCCCCATTCATGGCTGTCAGAACCTCAGGAGAGAGGAAGTCCTGGGTGCTGACAGGCATTGTGGGAACTGCCACCTAAGACAAATTAAAGACAGTTATCTTACAGTTACAACACTGGAGTAAATACAAACACCAAACTGTGCAATCAGCTCACAGTTTTGTTTGCAGTGAGCCTGGCAGCTGATCCAAAGTCTGCCAGCTTAATATGTCCAGTACGATCAATGAGAACATTCTCTGGTTTGATGTCTCTGCAAGGTAGATTGAAATGAATCATCCGTTAAGAAGACAATCCAATACACGTTATCATCATCAATTTTGTAACAGACATATACAATCTCTGTTTGTAGCACATTATGCAGGTCATTCTTATTTATGTCAGAATGAAAAGTAACTGACATCGATAACAGACAGTTTTATCAGGACAGCTGAAATCTTTGCTCAGTGAAGGGCTAGAGTCAGCAGCTCTTGCCTTACCTGTGGACATAACCCAGCTGGTGAACAGTGTTAATGGCTTCTACCAGCTCGGCCAAGTAGAACTGAGCCATGGACTCATCAAACTGATCCTCATATCGGTTTAGCAGGGACATCAAATCACCTCCAGGCAAATACTCCATTGCCTGAAGACACATGTACATGCAGTCAGAGAAAGTGGCAGCATCAATAAATGGTTAGTAGGTATCACACACTGATTAATGATTTATGAATGCCTATATATATATATATAGCAGAAACATAGCCACAAGTGTGGAAGCACATGTTGGGAAACATCAAAGCTTTATTCATCTTAAGCTTACAGGGAGGTTTTTGTCATTATAGATTTGGTTATGTAACAGTGGGATACTTTTGCAGATCTGTCTGCGGTACAGCAGTGAACTAGACTTCAATTATTAAAAATCCACAAGGAATAGGCTTTGACATTTCCCTTTTCCGCAGTCTCCATTCAGAGATGCAAAGCAATGGTCGGGTTGTTTTGTGCTATACGGCAGCGATCAGGCAGCTATAGCAGGCGGGAGCCCCTGGTGCATGAATGGTCGCCGAGTCTGAATGAACAGGCGCTTACTCCAGTGTTACCTAGCAACAGGGAGACTGGGTGCCTCTCCGACACACAGATAAAGATGGATGCTTTGTATTTTCTTCCATGCTCAGTTAGGGAGAAGGATAAGAGGAGGGTGAAGGAAGAGGAGGAAGAACAGAGACGAGGGAAATGAGGGGTTGATGGGAACTATATAGAAAGGAAGCGTTAATGAAAAGCAGCAGTATACCCTGGCTCTAAACATGGTCATTAGAGAAAATTAGGATGTAATTAGCTGTGTAATTTAGCTACTTTGAAGTTGGGAACATTTGAATAATAACCAGGGTTAACGAGAATATCATTAGAATTTTCAATTCTTCATATCCAGATTCAGGCAAAAAAAAAAAAAAAAAAAAAAAAAAAAAAGCTTGAAAAATGTGAGACAGATGTCTATAGATTAATAACTGCAACCTTACCAGGTAGACATGTTCTTTGTCTTGGAATGCATAGAGAAGCTGTGGGATCCAGGGACTGCTGTTTAGCGCCATAATCCTCCTCTCTTCTTCATGAAAGACCACCTGGAATTAAATTGATAAACTATAAGTAGCCCCTTTACACATTACATAAATAGAAAGGCAATACCCTACAATTCTTTGCCCATCTGTCTAAAATGTGTAGACTTCTGAAAATCAACAGTAGAAACTCAGAGGTTTACATGGCATCACAATTATGTATTCAACATAATAAATTAATTCATATCATAAAATTTAATAAAGATTTATGTATTCTTTAGGTAACTTAATCTTGACGAGAAAATTTTATGTGGCTGCCCTTTAAAACTATTAACCTGTTAACTTTACCAGTTAAGCAGCAGGTAATGGACTAACCTGACTCAAACCTGGTCTCGCTATCAGTGTAAAACGATGCCAAAATTTTGATTTACGTATTCAACCCTATGACACCCTCCCGTGGACATTTTAAAGACTGCACCTTTGATTAATAAAATAGTACAATATAATTGGAAAAAAAGAAACATATAGCAGATATGATTAGGTTTCTCTTTATGTTTTTTTTTTTGTGGGTCAAGTGCTCTTCCATAATTTGCTACCTTTGTTGTCTTCTGAAACTTACTTTGTCTTTAGTTGTTAAAACTGCCTTTTTCATGACCTTTAGCGCACAAACATCACCAGTGGCTTTCTCCCGGACAACTTGGACTTCTGCAAATTGACCACGAGCCACAACTGCGCGCACGTCGAAGTCTTTAACACATGGTTGCAACGCCTGTAGCTCTGCAATTACTTCAGAAACTGATAACATAAAAAACACATATTATGCATATTGCATTGCACTATGGGTGTTTCTCTATTATTATATTTACATTCATAAAATTACAGTATTGTAAAAGTGAGTGCTTACACTTATTGACAAAGTTTGCTACGTTGTGGATTTTCATAAGTGCTGGGGAAGTGCACTCTTTGTACAGCATAAGCAGAGCCTCCAGAAACTCTTCCCGACCAACGGTGCATCCCCCCTGCTGCCCACACAGGCTGACTCGGCCCTGACAATGACAGACGAGTAAGAAAAAGTTAGAGCTGTTGTGGACATTCTGTACGGTCCTGTAGCGTGCCTTCGAAACATTTTACAACGAGGTTACCTGAAACACTTGATTGAGCCGTGAGCTACGGATGGTGATTGGGTCCAGCGGAGAAAGTGACGGTTGGTTTCCCTGGCTAACGTATTTAAACTTCAACATGGCGTCTTAACAATGGATAACCTAAGCGAATGCCAAAGTAGGTTAAAGTGTGGGAAGAGAAAGCATACCTGTATTGCATTAATGTTAGTTATGGACATATAGACAAGAATGAAAAGCTGTCAACAAATGTAAACAATGCGTCGAGGGAGCCTGGCTAACTCCCTCGACATACAAAACTCAACCGTGACACATGCACTCAATATTAATACGATAAAAAAAAAATCTAAGTCTTTAAGGAAAAAGTGCTGTAGGCGTGAAATTACTCACCAGAATGCCAATCAGGCACCTATATTTCTATTTTTAACACCTACAAAGACATTCGACAAAGTCCCGTTTTCCTCTCGGTCGGCGTTATTTCCGGTCAACTTTCAAATTTTGCGCTTTCTACACCTCCGTTCGTGCATGCTGAATGGAGGTGGATTTTGATTGGTAGATGGCGCTGTATGGGCGGGATTAGATTCTGTTTTTAACCAATGACTGTTTTTCACCCGCCCCATTGTAGAGCGGAATAGAAACAATTTATTATCTTATTCTGGTAATTTATTTTTAGTACTATTGTAAAGAATAAGAAAAATGAATTTGTAGCTATTTTATAAAACTATGGGAAAAGTTTATTGAAATATGGGAATCGTTGGTAAATTTTACAACATTGTCTCATATTTTATAAGTATTTTGTTTTTACTTTAAATAATCTTAAGAATAATTCAAATATTTTATTATAAAATGGAGGACATTACAGCTTAATGTATATTAATTCTTAATATTACAGAAACATCTCTGCGGAGTATGGGCTAGAAACACCTCCAAAGCTGGTGGAGAATGACCAATTACGAGGAGCAAGTGGGCGAAGTGGCTGGCATTGTCTACAGAAACATCTGTGCGGAGTATGGGATGGAAACACCTCCAAAGCTGGTGGAGAATGACCAAGCGAAGATCCTGTGGGACTTCCAGATACAGACAGACAGACGGGATGTTGAAGGCAGATATAGAATAATATTTGACATTTTGTACATGAGGGTTTTCAAATAAACAAAATCATGACCTCTTATATTTTCACCAAAGATGTTTTATTATTGTTAGTTCCAGTTTTCCAGTCATTCAAAATTAACAACAGGCCTGGTGAAGAGACTCTCAAACTGCTTTTTGTCTGTCTCAGCTGGTGTTAGAGGTTCTGGAGATGTGGTTTTAAGATTGGGGTTGAATTTGGGATTTGGGGTTAGGAGTAGGATTAGGACTGGGGTTAGGGATAGGTGTGGGTTTTGGAACAGGATCAGGGTTGGGAGGTGTAGGGGTAGGGGCAATATAGCACCCTCTCTTGTGCCACTGCATGTCCCGTACACGTCGGACGGACTGGATCATAGGTGCAGTGGCTCCCCAGTTGTTCCAGTGCTTGAATTCTCCATGCTCAAAAACATACTGACGCCCTCTGTAGCCTGGATACATGTATCCTACCCACCTGCAGAGCAAGGAGAACAGCCTAACATTTCTAGTTCATAATTAACTATGAATGGAAAAATATGTAATAGTAATTTTGCTTCTTACGTTCCATTGATAACCTTAGCACTGGCCACACGGTCCTGGAAACCATAAGCCCACAGACTGGGGACATCGTCATCAACAATCTCCATCTTTCTTCCTTCATAGCCTTCATTCTCGAACAGATGCAGCTTGTGTTCTGAACTATCCTGGAGGCAAAAGAAAAACATTTGGGAATATCTGACAGAAAGTCACATCTCCTCATCTCAGTCACAGTGATAATACTGACCACTTTCAGAGGTCTAAAGGAGCTCAAATTGTAGCTTTTTTGGCAGTTAGTCCAGGTGCTCCAACGAGGATATTCCCCTTTCTCCAGCACATATTGCTCTCCAACATAACCTGGATGCTCAAATCCCACCCATCTGATGATATGAATATAAAACAAAAATTGGATCACCATAGATCAGATGAGGGGGAAACAGTAGTAAAAGGCAAATGAAGCAAATAAGATTGTATTACTCACGGTCCAGACTCTACAATGACTGAGCCGACTCTCTGAGCCTTCTCCAACACATCTTTACATTCACCAGACAGCTCTACCTTCTTTCCACGAAAGTTCTCAAACTCAAAAATGGCCATCTGTTAACACGGTGTAGAACTGGATGATGTGATTTTTGCTGTGCCCGTTCAAGCTTTTTACTTTGCAGCAGACAAAATTGTACCTTATATGTAGCTCCAGCGCCTCCTTGGTCCTTTTCCGCTGGCAGCTGGTCTGGAGTTCCCTGCTGTTCCGTCATTGTCACTAGCAAATGCAAAAAAAAAGAAAAAAAAAAAAAAAAAAAGTTTAAAATCCAAGCATCCAAGACAGGGTTTTCTCCTTGCAGGGTGTTATATCCAGTGAATCCACCAGAAGAAACACTTTTTCTTTCTCATCAAATAAGCTGTTACGTTTAAACACAGCTAATGTTACGCTAATGCTTACGAGAGGCAGAAAAAGTCTGTTGTCATTTGTTTTACCTGGATGGCTTGTGCTTCAGTGCACCATGTACAAGCCACACTCTCTGTCCTTCCTCTTTTTCTTTTCTGTCTGGATGTGAGGGTGTGTGTGTATGGAAGTGTGTATGGAGGCCTGGCGAGTGGTAGATGGAGGACAGTGGGGGTATTTATGGTTTATTTCTGGCCACAGCAGCAAAAACACTGTTGATGCAGCAAGTCTGTCCATCACACATTGTGTCCATCACACTGCTTCTCAATAGACTTGCCCCTCTGGTGCTGGCACACTGGCAAACGGTGCCCAGCACTGCCCATGCTGCCATCATGATCATGATCCTATAGTGGCCACATGCACTGACTGCCTGCCAAGAGAATGAACAGAGATCAGTCTCACTCAGCAGTATCGGCCCAACCCAGCAACCTTGCTCTCCAGCTTCCTGCCTTCTGTGTGGTTCTTGATCTCATCTGGCATTCTACCCAGTTCCACATGCAGTATGACTGGTACCTTTCATGAATACACACTTCTAGCCAGTCTCCCACTAAAAAAAACATACACACCTGTTGCAATTCATAGGAATTTTTTATTATATTCCCCTCCGTTTTCATTTATTGTACAATTGGTTGATCAAAAATCAAGAAAGCGAGTATTTCCGTCAACATTAAAAAGGCACAAAAAGTCACCATATGAAAACAGCATATGTTCAAGATCAAAAGTTAAATGGCAGGGCAGAAAAAAAAAATGTCATTTTCTCCTCCAAATGACACTAGGAATAAGACATTTGTGGTTTACCACAAAAACATAGAGACCTTGACCCATACTTAGGTTCTCAAATAATCTACTGCTTAGATGTACTTATAATCTTTTTTTTAAAGTGCTAAAAAGTTTACATTGATACAGTTTGTGACTGGAAAGAAATTAAAAAGCATATTGTACAACTTCAGCTTATACACACAAGGTGCAGTCTGTTGTTATAAACAGCATTTCCTGTGCATCTGTGTGTTTACTTTCATGACAGTAAAAACCCGCTGAAGGCGCAGTGTCATTAGTCCCATTTGGTTTCTAACAGACACGTTACATTCCATGGCTTTACTCTAAATCAGCGTACAACAGCAGATACAACATTGACCTTGGCACAAACAAATCAGTCTTGGCACCAAGAAGAGGCAATGCACCTTATCTACAAGTAAAAAAAAACAAAAAAACAAACACATTCTCATGCTAAAAGGTCCAAAATAAGGCACTCAAATATGGCTAAAGGAGCAATTGTAGGGTTTTTTTCAGTCGCAGTAGCACCTGCTGGCATGGCTTCTTGCTGAGCTGCATGAGCATGTTTCTCCTACAAGGAACAAGAGAGAAAAAAAGCTGAGAGATTGACTTATGTAAAACACAATATTTAGGACTAATCACATCATTTATTTAGCCCCTCAATATGTCCTACTCCACAAATAACTATAGGTGCAACAAAGATCAGTGAGAGTCTGCATTCTGAAAAATCCTTTTTTCCTCACAGCACTTACCACAAAGTTGCTGTCAAAAACAAACCCATTAAGCTGTCTTTATAAATCACAAGCCAATTAGTCCTCTTAAATAACAGCTTCACGGCTGCAATAATTGAGGCTTAAAAACCAAATGGCCCTGCTGAGAATTTTCGTGCTGTCGAATTTGCGGCTTATAATGTTTTAATATTAGAATTGTTCTGGAGTTATAAAAACAGTGGAGTTATGAAAGATTTTGTTTTTTTTTTTTTTAATCAAATGATTTAAGATTGTGGAAAATTCATTACCCACCACATGCTGGTTAAGGCTCACTGTCATACTGACTCAGACGTTTCTTAGATTTGAGTTCTTGTAGCCAAGGGGGACAGGCACTGGCACTGAATTAAAAACAGAATCACCATTAAAAGGATTGTCATCTTTAAAAAGAAAACATTTTATTTTCTGTCATTTCTCTCACCCATCGTCTGTTCCTGCTATTGGTGGCAGCACTCGGGCAGCTCCTGCGAGGTGAGCAGCAGTGCGAGGAGAGGAGGACAACTGCGAGGAAGAAGGTGCAGCTCCCTCTTCCTTTTCTCCCTTTCCATTATCTTCTTCTGTTTCTTCACCTCTGCCACCTGTTTTCCTTTTGATCTGAGCCTGCCGGAACAAACTTACATGAATAGTGTTTCCATTTTTGCCATCGTATAAATTCTTAAAGCGTGATCTTACGATCAAGGCTGCAGGGCTCAATCCAGGGAATATAGGGACTCTCTGAGAGGTGGGATGTGGGGAAAAGATCTTCTGCCGTGGTTGCTCATCCTCAGAGTCAGACTCCCTTTGCTTTGAAGATACTTCTGTTTCATCCAAGAAACAGCAAAATAAATCAGTGGGAACATGTGCACAATCAGTATTGTGTTGTTATGTTTAAAAAGGGTTTTTCCAACCCGAGGAGTCACTGGTTCTCCAATCTGGGCTTTCACTCTGGACCAGTCCTGCTCGGAGAGAACGTGACGGACGTGTTCGACGACTCCTCTTACTCAGATCTGCTTTGGATTTCTGCGCACTGCTGTCAAGGAGAGGAGTGGAGCTCTAGAGACACACAGTTGAATGTGTCAGTGCCCTACCACAACACAGACAGAAACATCCAGCTGCATATTTCTCAAGATGGGCGTGTAAGCTATTTACTTTACTAAACCTCATGTCCTTGTTGTCACCTGTCACAGTTCAAAAAAGTGAGACGGCTCAAAAAGTAACGATCACTAACCTCAGGGAATGGAGCGATGTCTGCCTCGCTGTGAAAATCAGTTGTGTCAAAGTCTTCTGAGGATATTTCAAGATGCTGGTCAGATTCCGGATTAGGACTGGTCAGGAATAAAGATAAAATAATGTGAGAATGGCCACACAAAGTGTAGAAGTTCAGTTCAAGAGAAAAATTAGACGCCAGTCACGTTTCTGTGTTGCGCTATATTACCCACAAGGGGGCGCAGGTAGCTCTTGAAAACACTTAAAAGTAAATGAATTGGAGCAGCTATGTCTGCTGAGAGCTGCATGGCAAGAAAGAGTCAGCATTAAACATGACTACTATCTGATTCTGTAGCTAAATTATCTTGATGTGAAGCCAACACCAAGGTAATTTTTGGGTTTCTCTGACTAGGTTAGAATATATTAATAATGCCATGTACAGGTGTTATGCAATTTTTTTTTTAGTTCTGTTTTTTAAGTTGTACAATTCCCCATTAGTCATCAGTTCTCAGTATTTGTTCTCACCTGTTTTTGTTTTGTTTTGTCTTGTTTGATCCTGTTGTCGTGTTAGTAAAATCAACTTACCTGATTACCCTTCCCCATTGCATTACCAGTGCATTACTAGTTGCACTAGCCTTTGAGCTGTTTTGATAGTGAGCTTTATTGTGAAATCTCTTCCCTACCTGTCAGTCTCAGACGCCTGTTCAGAAGCCTCATCGTGCTCATCTGGGACACTGTCAGTCAAAACATCAGTGTCTTTCTCTTCAACATTTGTACAACTGTCGTCTTCGGCCTGACAAAAGAAAAAAGATTAACATTAAATTAAACAGGTACAAGGTATAAAACATAAAATCTATAGAAAACTTGATGAAAGTGAACAGATTCATTACAGAAAATCAGCTTGGTGCGTCTTCCTTTGATCTGCATCTGTAGCTCTTTAAATTATGAAGCAAAGTAAAAGATAAATTGGACTGTGCACTGAGCCAAGATCACTCCGCAACTCCAGAGAGACAGAGAAAGAGAGAGAGAGAGGACTGAGATCCAGCCAAGCGTGCATCTTTTAATGAGCTGGTCACAGAGGCTGAGCTGTCCTCAACAAACACCACCACCATGTGCATGCACACACAAGCACTGACTCACTCACACCGATAGGCCTCAACACAGACACAGCAAACACACGTGTGCTGTCACACCCACATGCTGGAATGCAAGAGTGCGTGCGCGCATGCACATACACAAAACCATACACTCAAAGCTTCCAAACCAAAGCAGTTACTTTGCACTTCCTGACATTCTTTCAGGCTTATTTCATATTTGTCAAGGGGGTGCATCCCAGTGTTTCATTGTCTCACAGCATCACTTGGAAACAACACACTTATTACTAGGAGTCTAGAGCCCACTGGATGAATAAATAGAAATCTTCCAACTGCAAAACTGTGTTCGGATACATCTCAGAACGTCTGCTGAGATGGATTATGTCGTAGTAAGCTGAACTGCAGATTGCTGTTGACTACCTGAATTGAGTAAGAAGTTTGTCATAACATGAATAACCTACAACTTTATCTGTACTGTGGAATTGTACCTCTTCATTGAGGCAGTGAAACTGCTGCAGTGTTGTCGTCATCATCAGGCACAGTTGGCTGCTTAATTCTGACAGGTCCTTCTTAGCACTGTTACCCAGTTCTCACTCATGCTAATTCAAGGGAACACAACAACTACCCCGAGCCAACACACCAACACGCTGTACACCCGGTGGCTGACTGGCTGAAAGGCAAGTTAAGCTTGTAGCCGCACTGATGAATAATGTCTTAAGACATACCGTGGAAAGGAAAAGAGACGGAAACCACACACAAAAAAAGACAAATAGCTGTAAAACAGGAAAATTATCTAGACTGGTAACAGCCTGGGGACATCGCTGAAGCCTTCACGTCTGAATCCTGCAGACACTTTTTGACTGAGAAGCAGGTAACAACTGCATCAACTCTAGTCACATGAAATATCAAAACATCCACGAGATTGCTATGCAAAAGTGTTAGAGACACATTTAAAAACCACACATATGCACTGCTAAACATCCATACAGCCTCAACAGTATACTGGGGTATATGCACACAATCTTCCCTGTTTCATTTTTACACCTACGCTGAAATTCAGAGGTTTCTGTGTGTTATCGGACTGTTTTTGTCAGCTAACAAAGGGCCGACCCAAACACCAACCATACTAGGGTAAATCCCACCGTGATGTCACTTTGTTTCACCCTTTTGCTTTATCTCAGACACACACACACACCACTGATGGGAACAAAAAGCACAATAGCATTATGTATTTAGACAACTTCATCTGATAAGTGTGTTCATCTGGAAACAAACTGCCAGCATCTGACGCACTCCTATTTCATACATTTGCATCATTATCTATAAACACAGGAATGTGTGAATGTGACATCAGGAAGTAAGTTAGTTGTGATATCGTGCACAGAGACGCGACAAAGCGTGAAGAACAGCCTAACTCCTGGTCTTATATGCTGTAGATAGCATTCTATAACTACAAAACAGACCTATCCATGCCTTTAACATGTAAACGCGAGAAGAGTTCTTACAGAGCATGTTTCCCCCGCTTTCTTGTGCGCGGTTGTCCGACTCCTTGTGGAGAGGCGATGTAGGGATCTCCTGCTACGTCTGGCAAAGTTACGAAGTGGAGACACGACTCGCTGAAACCTGCCTCCTCCATCTACTCCTTCTTCTTGCTCCTCTTCCTGCCTGTCTTCAGAGGAGCCCCACACCAGATCCAAAGCCCCTTGTAAGGAGCGCCGCACATTGCCCACCCAGCCTGCCACCTGCAGCTGGGCTGCCGAAAGTTTTCCTCCCAAGTACTGCATGGTCAAAAAACTCACACGTGTGGTTTCCGAGGCACCGGGGTCACCATGGGAACACGCTTGCCGGAGAAACTGTTTAGCTTTGTTTGAGTGGAAGGGATTTTGTGGGTGAGGCAAAAAGCTGGGTCAGTGTTCTCATTTTCAGGAGGTGAACAAAACAATTACTCTTTTGTATAAATCAAAATCAGATACGAGTGATTTTTCATTTTAGTCCAGAAGAAATACTTCTCCATTATCAATGTCATCCATCTAGAAGACATAAGAGACGATAATTGCAAGTGTCCCTTTTGTGGTTTCAGGTTTGTAAGTGACCCAAACAGCCATTAAACTTTTTTGTTCTGCACGCAACCATTACCTCTTTTCATGTTTGGCCTCCGACTTTTGTTTGCCGAGACTTGTTCTGCCACAGTCAAGCCTGTTTGCATGTGCACGTCAGTCACAAGTCACAAAGCAACTCCATTTCCCATTTAGGAGAGATTAAAATAGTAATAGTAATAATAATAAAAATAATAAAAAAGTAGTCTGAATAATATCCAAAGCCAGGTACAGACAGGCCTATAACTCCATTAGCTCCATTAAAAACATCAGATTCAAATCCAAAAGGTGCAGAAATCCTGGTGTAGCTTCTCCACTGCTCTAACCGAACAATTCAAGAGAAAGAGGACGAGAGAGAAAGAGTAACCCAGATCTTGGGAAAGTTCAAAGGGAGTGTGAGCTAGACTGAGCACGAGACAATTAAAGGAATGGACAGTGAACAACCATCTTGTCATGAGTAAGCCCATCCTCTTTTGTGTTTATCTGTTCCAGAAAGTATGTGTGCATGCGTGTGTGTGTGTGTGTAGGAGGGTGAGAGCCTAAGTAGAGAGAGAAAGCCCATGTATGGTCATTCTGACATGCTGTCCTGTTGACCAGATCCAAATGAGGACATGATGAGCACATAACACTTCTCACTATGACATCTTAAGCATCCATCCATCCATCCCTCCGTTTGTCTCTGCATTATTACCATGCAAAAAGCCACCTTGGATGCACCAAGGTGGGTTTTGACCCAGTAATCACTGTCCACCTTGTGCTTTAGTAAAATAAAATGCTTTCTTTCTGTACTACAGACTGGAGCTGTAGATTTGTTTTGAGCTTATTTCTTAAACTACACTTTTAATCATGTGCTGCTCTTATTACAGCAGCATCAGCTTTGTGTCGTTGTCAAAAAAGAGCTTCCAAGTGCAGCAGCACCACTCAGTGGTAAAATCAGTTGTTGCACTCAACGGTGATTCAAACGTCTCCCCAGCATTAAAGTAGTCGTGCACAATGTTCCACTGCACTTGTCTGCTGGTTAGATGTGGTTAGTTTGGTTGCTGAAGCATGCGCACAGCAAACAGGAATAACACTGCAAAGATGCATAGACTCACCCAGTTCAAGGCTCCAGAGTTCAGAGCTTTCATTAACTCTGCAAAAATGTTACATGTTCAGACAAGCGCTGATCTAATGTGTCTCAACTAGCAAGGAAACTTCAGCTTTTCCCTGAATCTGAAAATCTATACCCCTTTGAGTTGTTGGCTTTGCACATTAATCCGCTTTTTTTAGCTGTTATATTTACCTTCTGTTGGCTTCTAATCTGTAACAAGGCTCAACTCTGACAGTCGCTAAAAGTTCCCAGTAACATTAGTCGACTGTTACACCCCTCGTTTGTTTGCACGTCCGCCTAGAAGCTCGCTCAGATGGACTTTGTTGACTGAAACTGTGCTTATCTGCCACGTGACTTTCAATGTCAACTAAATCTGAGTGACTCTCTTTTCTTTTAGAAAACAAAGGTCCTTATATTCTTATGCATGGGAGATACCCAAGTGTGTAATACTGCCATGCGCTCCTGTAAGAAGACAACAATATGACGTTCAAATGATAGATGTTGTTTACTCGTTAGCTTTGAAAAGAAAAAAAAAAAAACCCTACACTTCCCACAATCCCCTTCTAATTCAAATCTTTTTGTCAGGCAATTGTTAGAGATTAGACAATTGCACAGAATGTTCTTTTATCTGTAGTTCCAGCGATCTGAATAACCTCATTTCATATTTTTATAACAGAAAGTAATTATTAATTAATTTTGCTCTACAGTATTTGGCAGTGGTAAAAACCAACAGAAAACCTGTTTTATTATGACATTTTAAAATTGACTTTATCCTTGGGCCATGCTTCAATTTGCCAAACAACAGAAATGCCAGAATTCTTTGGTTGACCCAGAGAGTAAATGACAAATAAAATCCAAATAATTCTTAATAAAAATCCAGGAATATGCTCATTCTGATGTTGACTTTGAATGCTGCAGCTGGATAATTACAGATCAGGTCATTGCAAACTCCACCCAGAGGTTCTCCGGGGTACTGGAAGACTGAAAGATCACAGTTCTGGACGTTCAGCACCAAAATATTTTCGATGTCACACATAACTCACATATAACTCCATAGGTCTCTACTGTTGTAAACAGGTACCACACAGACTTCTCTAATTCATAATATATTACTCAAGTAATGTTTTCACTCTACTCTCTGGAGAAAGTACACTAATCACTGGCTCTGAAAATGAAAGGTCTGTTTTTTTAAAACTCGCCACACCAGGAAAGCAACCTGTCAAATTTATTGTTCAAGGGGCATTTTATTTGCCCCGGTCTTTAGGTAATCCTACAGGTGGAGCACTGTTTACTATGAACAGGCTCAGGTGTATTAAAACATTTTAGAAGGGAACTAGCAATATTCAAATGTTAGCTTAGACTTACATGTGCAAAAGCTGCTGCTGGTAAAGAGAGAGAGAGAGAATTCATCCACACATCTTATTCTGAACCAAGCATTTCTTGCTCCGTTCAAAGGAGGAAACTGAAAAGAAAGTAGCGAACAAATTCACAGGAAGTGGGATAGACGCAAAGGAAGCCCTGACCTGACTTCCTGTACCATTTTTGCACACTACGTCAGCGAATGAGAACGCTGCACCAGCACAGACAGCTGCTGTATGTGCGTTTCTGTGTGCGTACCTGATGTGCTGCCTGACTGACCGTGAGAAACATAAATGCTGTTGTCAGAGAAGGCGCTGACAGAACCACCACAAAGACATTTACCTCGTGCTTGGTGCGTGACTCACAATGTTTCACTGCATCAAAGGTTTTAATGTTTAAGCAAGTAAAGTAACACATCTTACGGTGATTGAGTGAGGGTGTGTGTGCGTGTGTGTGAGTTAAATTGGTAAGATGCATGAAACTTAACCTTTATCACTGTTATAAAATAGTGATAAACCAGGTGCATTTACCTCCTCACTGACATCATCTTTGATGTCATGAGCATCCTCCTCTTTCTCCTTCTGGGGCTCCTCCTTGGTGTTGGAAGGGGAGGTGACCTCCGTGGAGAAGGGGATGAGCTGCTCCTCCTCTTCCTCTCTTTCGGGGGCTGGAGCAGGCTCTCTGGTGTCTGTGTTCTCCGTCTGTTTTTGTACTTTATATTCCCATTTGAAGGCACTTACGTCCACTTCCTCTTCCACTTCCTCTTCCACTTCCACTTCCTCTTCCACTTCCTCTTCCACTTCCTCTTCCACTTCCACTTCCACTTCCACTTCCACTTCCTCTTCCTCTCCACTGCTGGCATCAGCCCCTTCACCCGGGATGACTGGACTGGTTTCATCTCTGGGGTGCGTACAACATTTCTTTGGTTTGACTGAGAAATCGTCAAATTCCACCTGGACTAGGTTCTTCTTGATTGAAAAGTCCTCATAAACAACTTCTACGTTGGCCTCTGGAGCCTCCAGGAGTGGGCTCCAGTGGGAATATGACGATTTTGAAGACACATCGTCAGAGTCAAAGCTGAGCAAAATGTCTTCCCGCGCCCTCAATTTTTCTATCCGTCTTTGATTTTCTTTTTGTCTTCTCTCCATCTCTTGCTCCTCTTTCAGCCTTGTGTATTTCTCTCTTTCCTCCTGTTTCTCACTCTGCCCCATCAATCTCATATCTTCCTCTTCTCTGTTCTCTTCCTTCAACTTTTCCACCTTGGATACCCAATGGTTTTCCCATTCCTCCTCTCTTTGTTTTTCTTTATTCACTTCTTCTTCTCTCAGTTTTGACTCAAATTTGTGCTCGTCACTCTCATGAATGACTCTCTCCTCTTCCTCTCTCAGCCTCTGTCTCTCTCTTTCTGCCCACACTCTCTCAGATTCTCTTTTCCCCTGCTTGATGTCTTCCTCTTTTTGGTTCATCACCTCTCGTTCCTCTTCTCTTTGTCTATGCTGCAACAGATTTATCCGTCTTTCCCTCTCCATCTCTTCTTCTTTGATGTTCTCCTTTTCTATATGTTCTTCTTCCCACCTGACTCTTTCCCACTCCTTCCTGTGTCTCTCCATCTCTTCCTGCTCCAGTCTCTCCTTTTCTCGCCCCTCTTCCTCAATCATTATTCTCTCCAACTCTGTCCTGTGTCTCTCCATCTCTTTTTGCTTCAGTCTCTTATTTTCTCTTTCCTCTTCCTCAATCCTGATCCTAACTAACTCATTCCTCTGTCTCTCCATCTCTTCTTGTCTCAACCTCTCTTTTTCTTCTTCCAGCCTCATTCTCTCCAACTCCTTCCTCTGTCTCTCCATCTCTTGTCTCAATCTCTCCTTTTGTTTTTCTTCTTCTTCCAGCCTCATTCTCTCTAACTCCTTCCTCTGTCTCTCCATCTCTTCTAGTCTCAACCTCTCCTTTTCTTTTTCTTCTTCCAGCCTCATTCTCTCTAACTCCTTCCTCTGTCTCTCCATCTCTTCTTGTCTCATTCTCTCCTTTTCTTTTTCTTCTTCTTCCAGTTTCATTCTTTCTAACTCCTTGCTCTTTCTCTCCAAATCTTCTTGTCGCAATCTCTCCTTTTCTCTCTCTTTTTGTTCCAGTCTCACTCTCTCCTGCTCCCTCTCCAGTCTCTGTTTTTCCTCATCTCTCAGTCTCTCTCGTTCCAATTGTCTTTCCCTTTCTCTCTCCTTCTGTTCTCCCTCTTCTTTTCTTCCAAGCTCCTCTAATGTGCATGTTGCCTCGTCAGTCTCCTGTGCTCTGCGTTTCTTTTCAAACCCCAAATGATGCAGTTTCTCTGCTTCCAGCTTGTCCACACTGTCCTTCTGAAAAAGTCCCACTCGTTTGGAAACGGGCACCAAAACGGAGGTATCATCCGCAGCATCTTCTCTTCCCTGCTTCTCCTCATCTTCAGAGGAGGAGTCAGATTCTGAGCCCAGGATTATGGGCGGTCCGCCATCATCTTTCTCCACCACACCAAAGTGAACCGAGCGCCGCTTGCTGTTGTCCCTCTTCACACCATTCCCAGCTGAATCTGTCTCATCGGCATGATCTGCTGTCTGGCTTTGGATGAGTGGTTGGCCATCTCCTGTTAAATTATTCACCACATATGATGTCCCCACTTCTGCGGGTTGTTGAACTGGTAAGGGTGTTAAAGGAAGATCCGCCACTTGACTGGATGATGCAGGAGGTTCAGCAGGTGGCGTTTCAGATGTTTTCTCTGCTGCTGGTGGGGCTGATGCCTGAATGCTGAAAGAGTAGAAAACAGGCGAAAAGGTTTATTTTTCATATAAAAATGCCAGAATGTATAAAACATTTAGATTTAAAGTGATATATAAACTTTACAGCTTGAAAAATTGGATGCATAATAAATCAGCGCTAGCTGTTTAGCAATTTAGTCGGCACAGCTTGACTCTGTCCTTTCAGACATAACAGCAGAGCTTAAATAACCGAGGAGAACTTTGACAAGGAGGTCAACAGCAGAAAAGGTCATTTTGAATAGTTATAAGGCTTTGCATAATGTGGTTGAAATAGTAATTTTGTCTTTTACAACTCCGCAACCTCTGACAACTACAAACCAAACAGAGGAGTAAGCCCACATTTTTTAAGTTTGTTTGAAGGAAATTTGAATCACTACTCTTTCGCAGCAATCTTTTAAGCCTTTCGCTCCTTAATGAGAACACAAATAACAGCTGGATGTGTATTTACAACAGTGGTGGCCCAACGTGGGAGCCAATTCACATAAAAAAAAAAAAAAAATCTTACATAACCTCACTTAAAGGAGGAATGTCCTGTTGGGACCGTTTCTTGGCCTGGCGCTACAGGAACTGTCACTTCAGTGAGGCTACCAAGCAGTCAGCAAAGTCTCACCACTCCATATGTTAATTTAGAGTTTTTGAAATAACAGCAAAACCAGCTGGGCAACACAGATAATCTTTTCTATCGCTCATTTATCAATATAGGAGCTAACAGCTGAGATACTGTATGAAGGAGATACATGAATCGTGATTTCTCGATAACACGAAGGGATCATTTGGTACAGTGTACAGATTTTACATAATCTTATCAAAAAGTCATACATTATTCACGTTTGTCTCTCAAACTCAAAAATATTTATAACTCTAATCAATTTTACAATATCCCTAAATTCAAAATCTCATGACAAGCAAAAGGAAGTTCTGCAGATGTTCCGTCTTAAAAAAAAAAATAAAGGAAACATTATTCCCATTTGTTTTAGTTTCATATGAATGAAATGATCACTATTAAAAAAGATTAATGAAAAGTTGCCATTCAAGTTCTATTTGATTTACAATTCTATAGTTTGTAATTTAACACAACACAAACATTGCTCACCTCTTAGAACGAGGCCGGGGAACAAGCTGTGGCTTCGTCTCCGAACCCATTTCCACAGCCCAGTTCTTGATCCTTGCCTTTACGCCTCCTGAACCATTGATCATTTCCGGCTCCTCCCTCTTTACCGTGACCTCCGGCCTTGACTCAAACAGCTGACTGATTCTCCGCTTTATACTGCGGCCTCCAGCGTAATCCTCCTTCGGGCTGCCGTCTTCAACCTCTCTGTCCGGCAGCTCGGGTGTTGCCTGGTTCTGCTCTGGGTTCATGGACTCAGCCTTGATGACATCATGTTTGGTGCTGGTTGTGTGTTTGGTAATGTTTGATGGGGAAGGCGGGGGACCACCACCTGACTCAAACCTTGACGTGAGCTCCATGGACAGGCGCTTCCTGGTGCTGCCCCATCGATGCACTGGATTAGCCACATCGCTGCCTGATTCTTCAAGCGTTTCCATGTCATGAGCTGTAGTTTCATCATTCTTTTTTTCATCCCTTTGTTCTAATTCGGTTGCCATGTCAGCTGGTGTTTTCTGGTTATTTTCTTGCGTATCGTCTTTCTTGAGAGGTGCGGACTCTTTGGTTTGAGTTGTTTGTGGAACTGGATTGGATTTCCTGTTACAGGCATCTTGTCCGGGTTGACTTGTGGTTTCTTTGGTCGGTTTGCCTTGTTCTTTAGTGGTGGCACTCACGGAGGTAGAGGGTTTCAGAGGAGCTGCAGGCAAAGCAGGTTTGGGAACAGTTGCGTCCTCAGCTTTCCCACTGTGCAGCGTTGCTGTGGCTGACTTTGGTGCATGGATGGAGCGGATGGTAGTGTTTGTCTGCAGACTAAAGGGTTTAGGTGCCAGCTGAGGCTTGGGGGCCAGAGCTGGTTTGGGGTTTGAAACGTCTGTTGTCTGGGAAGCCTCGACTGAGCTTTCCATCATTGAATCACTAGAAGAAAAGAGGAAGCAGATAAATCCAGATTATTTGCAATTATATTATAACAATTCCAATCAAACACCTTGTTTGTGAATCATAATGAGGACTTACTTTAAGAATTTGAATGCAATTTGTCCTATGTTTGTGACATCTTCCTATTGTGCCCACAGCAATTCAAAGTTCAAATTAAAGTTTTATTTCGCTCTAAATATTAACACCAATGTATTTTAAATTTAAATCTACATCTACAGGGACAGGCCTAATGAGTCATCTCAGATCAACAACAGTCTGCAGGGAAGACATAACCATTACAACCCAAACCACAGTACAAACAGGCTGCACTCCCACTCACGTGTGCACAATGAGGCGGTCAAGACCAAATTTACACCCAGTGTGAAAAAGGTAAGAGCATTATTCAGATATGTGACACTGAATACCATCTGCATTGTGCACATCTGGTTTTACCTGTAAGACTTTTGTGCAAACCAGTAACTCTACACCCACACAGTTTAATACTGTGTGTTTCATGTGTCAGCAGAAGTTCTCTCTGTCACCGCAGCCTTGTCAATCCACAGCTGATTCAGACACACGGAGATGCTTCCCTGGGTCCTGTAATGACTTGTGCGTTTAGTAATTTTGTGATTATAGTCGTGAATATTACGCAACGGAATGGGAAAGGTAACAAAGGTTCCTAAAAGCTGCTTGCGCCACCCAGTGATTAAATGAGATCTTATTGTGTCTGCTCCCCCTGCTCTAATTCTTAATACTGAGTATCGAAGAGCAAACATCCAACAGATAAAACTGCAGTGAATGATTGATGATCCCTCTGGCTTATTCAATGCAGCAGCCATTCCGAAACGACCATCGACTTACAGCATTTTTCTTTCCTGCCTTTATCTTTGTTTGTTTTAAGTGCCTCCTGCCAAGGCTAACATTCGCTGCCTGTCTGTGGCCACCGTTTCGTTCACACACTTCAAGTCTGTCACCCAGCCGCAGTTCTGGAGCCGTTAAAGCCCGTCACGGAGTTAAACGTGCGGCATTTAAGCAACGATATTACCATGATAGCAGGCTGGTTAATAAGTTACAAACAGATGCGTCAACAATAAACTCGCAGTCGTTGAACCAGCAGTGTTCTCCGCGGCAAATGGACAAAAGACTTAAAGCCTCTCAGAGTTCATTTAAGCTACCATCTTACGAAAAAGTTGCACATCAGCGGGTACTTAAAGTTAAACGAGAAACTTTATAAGAACACATTTCAAAAAACGTTCAGGAGTAGAGGCCGAACAGCTCTTTACATCAGTTCGTTAACTTTTCTCAGATATATTTACATTTCTTTAGCAATATTGGTGCTTTTTTTACCTTTTGTTTTGTCCTTACGCAGACATGCAGCTGAAGGAAGAAAGGACGCGGGAAGAAGTTACAGAACAAAAAGTAGTCTTTTTCCCTCAACCGTCTCGTCTTTCTGGATGTTTTTTCTCCAAGTCATTTACGCTAACGAGACGTCAGACTGCTTCTACACCCAGCCGACACTCCCTCTGCCCGCCTCAGGTCGAGACCGAGCCAGGAGCCACGCTGACAAATCGAACACAGAAACGCACCGCCAGGCCGGAAGTACTGCGCACTTATTTTAAAATAAAAGGGCGACATCTTTTATTTACTGCCTGGGAAAGTTTCAATTTATTTTATCTTGTAATTGGATTAATTTTATTGATTGTTAACCAGAATGACGCACTAAAATGTTAGTGGATATTATGAACCTGACGGCGATTGATTCTAGCAATTCCGTATCAGAAATATAACAACATATATCTTCCCAAGTGCATGTAGATTATAAATCTCCACAGATAACAAAACCAGCGGTTTAACTTTACACATTACATTCTACAAATGTGCCAAAGATGGCAGGCAGATATTAATTTTTAACTCCTGTCTGGAAAAACTGAACAACTTCCTTGTGCTATACTTTATTTGATAAGTGATATATGTGGTAATTTAGAGTTATTCACATAGAATGCACTGGCTCAACTAAGTACATTTGCATAACACTTTAAAAAATAGCTTCATCATCACATTTTCCCCACATTGAAGGTGCACTAAATTATCATGAATCTCTAATTATTCATCACACTCTTATTTTGACAGTTCACCCAGGAAATATGCTGCATTTATAAGTTGTTTTCGCGAAAACATTGACGTACTGGATAAACAGGTTTTATCTGATGTAGGTTGGACATGTAACGTTTTTGGAGTGAAAAGACATCTTACAGGCAGCGAAAATGTTAGGAATTCTCAGCAATGACGGTTTCAACTATAGGATGAGCATCAACTCACACGGCAATTCATTTTGCGTTGACGATTCATTTTGCTTTGACGAGGAAATGGGAGAGTGGATGAGAGAAAGTGTGTGTGTGTGTGTGTGTGTGTGTGTGAAAGAGAGAGAGAGAGAGAGAGAGAGAGAGAGAGAGAGAAGACATATCCAAACCTGTGGCTTGCAGATTAGGTTTACTGTCTCCCCCTTGTGGATCAATTTCCACCTCAACGGCACTGTCCTCTGGACGAGTTGTCATGGCAACTGTGCAGCATGTGCTTACAAAAACAAGAGCTCGAGCGTTCATCGTCACTTTGACATTTACGGCGCCATCTTCCTCTTCTTCTTTAAGCATTTATAACAGGCCGAAGACAGTCCGAGGGTGGCTGTGAGCAACCGACGATGAGCGGAGCCAAAGCCCGCAGCGACGCGCCTGTTGCTGAAAGCGTCTCAGGCGGCGGGCACAGCACCGCGGCTCCTCAGCGGGACCGCAAGACTGGCGGCGGCGTTCTGAAGAGGCTCAGGTCCCGCAGGAGCCAAGTGGACAGTAGGCCCGTCACCGAGGAAGACCTGCGGACCCAGGGCGGACACATCACTCCGGAGGATGTGCTCGGACTGAGGGTGGCGACGCGAGGTTTGATTCTTTCCATAACGCCTGTTGTTACCGCGGGTCGGTGGTCCGTTTGTGGTGTTGATGCTAGCCGGATATAATGACGTCGAGTCATCACAAAATGAAAAAAAAATGTCGTCTGCAGTAGAATTTGAACACCCAGGAGAGTATTTTCCAGCTAAAAACAGAAATAGAAACGTCATTAGGCTGTTATTTGTGTTTTCTAGGGGGAAAAGACGTCATGCAGCAACATTTGACTCATGGGAAAAAAACAACAACACTTTTTCTTATCTATCGCCAGAGAGACAGGAAATGAATGCTTCTCTTAAAGTTTACTTAAAAATGACAGACCTGTGTTGCAATGAGACAAAATTCAGTTCAAAGAATAGTACTTAATCTAGAGATGACTGCAATTTCTTTTCTTAAAGTGTCTCAGGTGTGTGGGCATATATGCAGGACTTTGTGCAAATATATAAACGTGAATTAAACTCAGTTCAGGATTTTTGCCTGTCATCCTTGCAGGGTACCTCTGCAAACCAGAGGATAATATCTACAACATCGACTTTATCCGTTTCAAGATCAGAGATCTGGAGACCAGCACCATCCTGTTTGAGATCGCAAAACCCCCACATACAGGTAGCGTGAACATGCCTTCTCCTGTTGTACTTTTATCCTGTGGTCCACATGAGGTTGAGATTTATACCTTTTTATGTCAACAATAGAAAATTCTTTTCCATGGCACTACACTTGTTCAGCGTGAAGATGCATAACAACGCACATAGAAACAAAATAATAGCAATGCAAACAGCCTTGACCTCATAAAAAAAGAAACAGTAGAACCAGAATAACAGGATAATAGGAGAAGCACTTTATTAGGTTTTTACTGCAGTATAACTAATTTCTTGCACTTAGAAAAGACTAAACTCCCTTTTTGTTGTTGTTGTTTTTTTAGGTCTTCTTTTCATGTAAATTGTCAATGTCAGCAAATATCCTCTGCATGTGATACTGACCAAAAACTACATTTACTGTCCCCGTCTGCTGTGTCTCAGAGGATGAGGAAGAGAACAGAGACGTGGATGCCAGCGCTGGTCGATTTGTGCGCTACCAGTTCACGCCAGCCTTCCTTAAACTGAGGACCGTGGGAGCTACGTGAGTAGTATCAGCAGACACACTCGCCTTTGCCGCAGAATTTACCACTTTGTCTCTGAAAGTCAGACATTTTTTTCACTCTTTTCTCTGTTTTCCAACAGAGTGGAATTTACAGTTGGAAATCGACCCCTGAATAATTTTCGGATGATCGAACGGCACTACTTCCGTGATCACCTGCTGAAGAGCTTCGACTTTGACTTTGGCTTCTGTATCCCAAACAGTCGAAACACCTGTGAGCACATTTATGAGTTCCCCCAGCTGTCTGAGAGCCTGGGTAAGTCCTTTTAATCAAGTTAGCCTTATAATAAAGAATAGTCTTTGTGGTCTGCGGTAAATGTTATTAACATTCCAATTATTATTATTAACAATGGTAGCGGCATTATTTCAACATGGTGGCATCTGTGCCACCACTGGCTTCCACTGTAGAGCAGAAAATCTGATTTATGCAGCAACTGCAGCACAAATATCGCATCTATTCCTATTTTTGGGAAAAGAGTTCCCCACTCCAGAATATGTGGAAAATCTAGTTCTGCTAAAGCTAATTCTATTTATTACATAGCACTGGAGTGGAAATGTTTTTGGCTAAGATATTTATTTTGGGGGGAGGCTTTTTGTGTCTGACGTGCACGTCCTGTTGATTTTCCAGTCCGTCAGATGGTGGAGTGCCCTTATGAGACTCGCTCAGACAGCTTCTATTTCGCGGACAACAGACTGGTCATGCACAACAAGGCGGACTATGCGTATAATGGAGGACAGTGATGTCTGTCTAAAATGATACACACGTGCACACAGTTAAACATACATAGTTTTCTTCCATTTGTACAGAACTGCCATTTAGTGGTGTAGTTTTCTCTGCTCTGATGTCTGAATAGAAAACTGTTAGCTTCAAAGATCTAATTTTAATGGTTATTAAACAGTCAAGTCTGCTGTTAGGACTTTTAAAAGTATCATAACCCCCACCCACCCACACACAGACACAAACACTCACAATCAATCCCCAAGTGACACACACACACACACACACACACACACACTCTTTGCACAGTGTGTGTCAGAAGCAGCTGTTCTCAGTGCTGCTGCCTGCACAATCCACTTCAGTCAACATCGGGGGAGAAGCAGAGAGATCATCCACAAAAACACTCCTGTCAAACACACATGGTCGCCCTTGCGTTCCCCTCCCCGCCTCGCCCTCCTCACTCCCTCCTCTAGACTCACGAACAGCCCCAGAGTGGGAGATATAATCAAACTCTTATGGTTGTTTCCTGTAGGTGATGGCATCATGGTAATGGATCAGGAAATGTTCCACTGCCATGGTGAATGTAGAATTGCAAACAAAAAAAAAGAAAAACATTTGTGAGCAAGCATGAAAACAAAAAGAATCACTCAGAACACAGATATTACATCAAGTCTAATTGTAATGACTTTTTAGTTCATTTTTATCATTAAATTGGGAATCTGTGTAAGAAGATCACTTTCACCTCTCCAGGTGAAAGTGATCTTCTTCTAGGTAATGGTGTAGATTTACTTTGTAATTTGTATTCTTTTGTGTGTAAAGGGTTTAAAGATTGTCTTTGTATAAAAAGTTTGTAAAAATGAAAGAGATTTAATAAATGTACATTTTCAAGCACAAATCCTGCATGTGTTTTTGTGTCAGATTATAGTTCCAAATATGACCACTAGGAGGAGCAGCGTCCTAACTAAAAGTGACACCATGTTTTTGGAGGAAAAACACACCAATAGTTTCGGTTATATTATGCTGAATTATGGTTTAAAACCGAATCTGTTCATTTTATGATCTTTTTATATCCATACTGTGATTTCAGACACTTTATTTTAATGAGCTTTTGACATTTTTGGGGACTTTCAAATACTGATCACCCATTTTATGTAGTTTTGTGGGAGGTAAATCAGAATCTCTGCTCTCTTTTTTTGTTATCTTTGTGTTTATCTCTCAATGGCTCTCTCAGTTTTCCAGAACCTCAGGATCTTTTCACTCTTGCCTCCCTCTTCCTGTTTCTCTCTCCACACCTATGCAGGGCTTGTTTTTTTCCCTCCCTCTTTCTTTCCTCCTCTCTCACCTGGTAACCAGACCTCTGGAGAGGAGTGTTAAATTTCCACTTTCCCAGAGAAGAGGACAATCTGAGCCACACAAAGACCCACAATGGACGCCCCTCTGCTCTCTCCTCCCTCCCCGCTGTTGCTGCAGCTGCACACATGCACTCAGGCTGAATTATATAAGGACACTTCCTTGTTTGTTTTCCTTCATTTTATTTCTTTTCTTGCCATATAACTCCTCTGCTCGCAGCTACACTTAGAGCAATGTGCTGCTTTTTAGCTATTCACATATGTAAGAAAGTTTCGTTTTCTTTTAATATTTACACAGAATTCTGCTGAATGTGGCCGTGTTTTTGGTTTGTTCAAAGACTTCAGACAGCTGTTCATTCAGGAGTTATTTTTATGATTATTTGTGTCCAGTAACACCCAAATTTTTTGGAATCCAGCAGCTCCTAATGGAAAATCCTGTTTCATTAGCCAGAACACTGCACAGCTCAGCTGTAAACAGGACCAAGTAAATGTATCTTAACAATCTTAACAAAAAACTATCAGATTTCAATAGAAGTAGATCAGTTAAAGATTCAAAAGTACAACAGTACATTTCTAGTATTCAAGAAGACTTTTAAATAAATACATACTAAATTCACAAGTCATAATAAAACATTTAAATTGCAGCACAGAAATAGTTTAGCAGTGACTGTACAATATATGGGCCCTAAAATCTTAGCAGATTTGACTCTTGAAGAAAATGGGAATGCACAAGTGCAGTATAAGTAGAAGAATTTACATGTACCATCACTGTCACGGGTCTCTCACTTTTAGTATTTTTATAATTGAAACTGCATTCATTGAGACATTTTCAAAACAACTGCGTCATACTGAAACGTGGTGCTAAATTGTGCACAGATTGTTGCGGGAAAGCGTGCTCTCTGTGTTCCTGTCAGTCTACACCTCCCTTTACGCTCTGCCGAACGATCAAATGTTTAAAAACATGTCTAAAATATCAAACCAGCAGAACTTTAATGATGACCTTTAACCATTCGTAGAGATTCAATTGTACAGTAATACTGTTATCAACATTTTTGCAATGGCCTTGCCATTTATGGAAAAAGCCTCAAATAGCTTTAAGACATTAACAAAATACTTGTGCAGAAAGAGAAATCTTCCTCCTCAAATGTGTTGAAACGAATGGTGTGAAAATCAACTGTGTCAGTTGCTGATTAGAGCACAAAGCAGGCTGTGATTTAACTGTGAGCTCATAAATCAATGACCACAGCCTTCCATCGGGGCTGTAGGGCCTGCACACCACAGCACGCACAGCAGAGCAGCTGTACTCCGCTCGGCTACGGGTCGGGACCGTCCAAGTCTCGCACACAAATGGAAGCAGGGCAATAAATACACGCGCTTTCCGACTTTCCAGGGATGATTTGTGTGTTCCCGAGCCTTCGTGGAATACATTTCTGCAGGCCGTCATGCATCAACACTCATGCACCGGAAGCCGGTGGACAGGTGGGATAAAGCAGCCTCATTTGCTGTACCTCCACTACACACACACACCCACCCACACACACACACACACACACACAGACACACACACACAGACTTCTATCTTTGTAACTGGCTTCCCCATGTATCCTGTACGATGAATCACAGCATATTAAGATTAGAAGTGCAAAGCACAGGTTTAGTAAGGTTTGCTTCACGCACACGCACACACACACACACACACACGCACACAGAGTAATAGTTGCATAGACCTACACTCAGGCCAGGGGACAGGGGGATAGTGGTCTCCTATAAATAGCAGCTCGGAATGGCGTTGATAGGTCCTGTGAAAAGAAATGGAGGGGGGGAGTGGAAAAAGGATTAAAAGAGATACAGGAAAAACTGTGTGCTTGTTCGTGTGTGGGTTTGTGTGTCTGAGGAAGACAGGTAGTTTCTGTACTCCACATATGCACAGAGCATCCCTTGACAAAGAAATGATGAGTCACTACAAAAGAAACTTACTGAGATGGTCGTGACTCCGTCTGAGTGATGGTGTGATGTCATTTCCTGCAAGTACTTTGTGATGTCATCCTACCCTCACAAACCACCTCAACATGAGTAAGACTGTTTACAATCAACATAAAACACGCATGCATACTCAAAAGGAGCAAACCGATCTCTTTACGAAAAAAAGATGGTGTTTGCTGGAAGTAACCCCATCCGGAGCCTTACAGGTGGGATGGCAGGTAACATAAATGAGTGGATCAGTTAAGTAACATCCCTCCCGACCGTGACTCCTACCCTGGTTTCCACTGTGAATATAGTATTGACAACCTGTCTTTAAGTGTTATGAGTGTAAAGGTCTATGTGAGTCCATGAGCTGTGTGTGTGTGTGTGTGTGTTTGTGTGTGCTGTTACAGATATCAGATCTGCGCGGCTGTTTCAAACAGCCACCACACACAGCAACAATCCACTGTCGTCTGAGCCCGCAGGAAGTCTGTGGCCGCCATCCGTCCACTTTGTTTAGTGTGCATTTCATTAATAAAAGGTTAACTCAGCCTTCAGCTGCCTGCTGCAGAGGCTTGTAAATCTCTCCCACAATCTCTTCCTTCCTCTGCCTTTCTCTCCCCTCTTTGTCTCTCTCCCTTTTGCCACACCTTGCCCAGGGGAGTGGAGGGATTGTGATCGGAGATCGGAGGTGGAGCTGGCACAACCACAGGTGTACTCATTTCCTCCCTTCTCTCTCATGTGCAGTTTTTGTTTTTTTGGTTCACCACCTGCCAGGTGGCGAAGAAAAAATCAGCCACAGCAGAAGAAACGCTTTGACAGCGACCTCCTTGCTTCCGCTTTAAAATACTATTTTGTTCTGTCTTGTTATCTGTCTACAAACATTCCATTTGCGTTCTTTTTCATTATCCACTGCCTGCAAACTTGTTGCTCGCTTCCATTTTGCACCGCATCCGAACGACGGCTCCTGACTCCGGAGCATATGGCCGACAGAGCTGCAGCCACGCTCGCTGTTCAGATGTCCAAAAAGGTTCCTCATTCATCTCTGTGCTCTTTCTCAAATGGCCCCAGGGGCAGTGGAGAGCAGGTCTCAGGCCCTGGAGGGTCAAAGGTTTCTCACACGGACAATAGTTTCCCACTGAGGGTCAGCTGAGGTCGAGGAAACAAAAGCAGCGAAGACTTGGATCTGGCAAAAACTGCTGCGGTGTTTTCAGGTGACAGTGACATCGATAAAGAGGAGGAAACTCAGAGTCAGAGCTCAGGCGTGGTGTGATGAAGACCTGTTTCACACACACACACACACACACACACACACACACACACACACACACAGACTATCGTGTCGGTGTTGCTCCGGCGTACCTCCTTGTGAAAAAGTTGCTCGGTGATTTTCCTCTCTCATAATCTCCAACATGACTCTCACTTTATTTTCTCACCGGACCTAAATTCACACAGTTTTGTCCCTGTCTTTTTGTTTTTTACTTACCTCCCCCCTTCCCCCTCTTTTTTATTCAGTACCATTGATCATGCATGCAGAAATTCAGCACGCCCAACTGTGGCTCCGGCCAGGATAGGTTAGCTACTGCGAGGCCCTGTCCTACATACTGCTCTCTCGCTATGGTCCACAGGCCACAGTCACTCCCTCCCCCTGATTTGCTTGCCCTCGCATACTTCCCCCTACTGGTACACACTCTCTCTCTCTCTTACTCACACACACACACACACACACACACACACACACACACACACTGTCTCAGAACCAGCACCAGAAAGTGGAAAAAGTGGAAAAAGGGGTGAGATGACTTGTGGCCCTCATTCTGTCTCCCTTTTGATTACCGTTTCATTTAAAGCGATGTTCTGTGCTACTGTAATCACTAAACTGTAAATCTCCATTTGTCGTTTACTTTGGCCCCCAAACTTGCGTGAGCTCATTAGACAAATAGATTCTTTTTTTTTTTTTTTTTTTTTTTTTTTTCGCTGGGAGATGTTGCTTCTCCCGCCTGTGAAGCTCACAGCCCGGCACATTTTGTGTATCTGTGCGAACACTTGCTTCGCTCCGGTCCGAGCAGCTGAGGTATGTGACGAAACTGCTCAGTTGAGCAGGTTTGCCCCTGTCCAAGAGAGGCTCACTTAGAGGTAATGCTGCTAATCTTCCACTTAGCCGGCCAGAACAGCCGGTCACGTGGGGGACCAGCGCGGGTGGGAACAGGTCCTAAGATCAGGCTGAGATGAAAGTTAGCCTGTGATTGAGTAAGAGGTAGATGAAGAATGTGGAGTGGTGATCCCAGCTGTTTTGAGTGATGGATAGGGGATAAAAACTGGGCGGCTCAGACAGGTGGGCTGAGAGGTGGACCGGATGTGGATGATGGATGGATGGAGGGAGGCACGTTACGCTTTGATGACTCTGGTGTGGGAGATTGTGTTGATGATAATGAAAATGGGCTCAGTAGGTGATAAAGACTAATTACAATAGCCGTTTATTCCATGTGGTGGGTAAAGATCTGGCGAAGAATGAAGTAAGCCAGCAAACACTCTGTACTCTGGGTGGCTGAACAATGGACCATACAGGATCATCAATAATCACAGTCCCGATGGTCAAACTAGTCTTTCGCCTCAAAATATCTCTCACAAACAAACAACAATACTAAGCTGTTTGGCTTTATTTTGATTGACTTCTCAATAGCATGACTTACAGTTCACATGCAAAATGACAAATATGTCATACACGATGAGAATTTGGAACACTTTTGCAGCAGTTGAGCAACCAATGAGGGCTGAAATGGTAGTAATGGGAGGACCTGGCACAGGTTTTCCAAATGTGTTGGTGAACAGAGTGAAAAGAGGCAGTAACTAAACAGGAACACTTTGAGGCCTGCTGTCAAAAGTCAAAAAAAAGATCATATTATCACCCATAATGTAAAACGCAATTCATGTGAAATATCAATGGAAAAAGGTGGCTTAATAGTAAAATATATATTGTTTATTTCATGATTTTTCTGCAATATTATAACGCAAATGAGAGTGATGACGCAACTGTGCGTCTTCAAACAGTCAACAAGGCTTTAATGGGCCACACTGAAGCGTCAGCCAATGATAAGAACGGCGGGGAAACACCAGCACCAGAGCGCCACTGGCAGCATGAATAGAGGCAGGCAACGTGCAGCGGGCGGGGGGAGGTCCGAGGCCGGGCCAGGCTACGGGAAAATGAGGTAGGAGGCGGGGCTTGTCTCTGACGGCAGTGGCGTGCATCTGCGTGTGTGTCTATGCGTCCGTGTGTGTTTCCGAGCTCACTCCTCCTCCTTCTCGTCCTCCCCACCCCCACCTCTCCTGCTGCCTCCCTCGGCTGCCCGCCCCTGAGTCTGGAGCAGCAGCAGCAGCAGCAGTGGAGCTTCACTGCCTCTCCTCGCCTCGCAGTGCGGGAATATACCAGCGGAGAGCAGAATGGATACGGAAGGGAGCCAAAGCAGCCTGTCCTCCGGCACGGACAACTCCCCCCACGACCCCTGGTAACGGCCCCGGGACACTCGCCCGCCTTTCTCTCGCCTCTCGGCCGGGTTTGAGTTCACCTTGGACTTTAGATGAGTTCAGTGCCGGAGCGAAGCCGCGTCGAGACAAAAGACGAGCACGTTGCGTGTGTTTGTGTGTATGTGTGTGTGTGTGTGTGTGTGTGTGTGTATGCGTGCGTGATGGATCAGTGGAGGAGATGCGCCGTTGCTTCCCCCTTTCCCTCCCCCTCTTGTTTGTTTATTTATTTCGGTTTTCCTCCAGAAGGCCACGGCGCAACTTCTCCTCCATCACCAGGAAAATCCTCTCTCCCCCCCCGCCTCCTCTGGGGGATTATAACGGCCCCACTGGCCGATCGGTGACTTCGCAACATGGCCGATGCTCTCTCTTTACTTTATCGGTGCCACATTTCCACACATATTTACTTTCAGACGTGTGCCAGTGCTGTGATGTGAAACAAGGCTGTTATATGTCTGACTTACGGCTTCTATTTCTCTCATTCAGCAAAATGTTCATCGGGGGTCTGAGTTGGCAGACGACACAAGGTGAGCTGTCCCGCACACTACTTCACTCAGTGTAAATGAAAGCCTCATGTTTTCTCCGGTTCTCTCTCGGTGCGCATTTTACGCATTTCCCGCATTACTTCCCCGAAGTTCGTCGTAAATAGTTAAAAAGGAGCCTTCTATTTAGCAAGGATCCGCTCTTTGGATTTAGACTCGCCGGGACGCGGGGGATTAACACGGGAAATGCGTGCACATTCACCACTTTGTCTACCGTTTTCTGTGCTTTCATTAGGCTGTTATTAACGCACCAGGAGCGCGCAGGAGCGATCGATTATCGATCGCTGAAGCCGAACTTGTGCTCGCGATCGCGCCCACGCTTTTGTGTTGTTTTCCGGACCTTCCATTCATTCGCCGTGACCCGTCTGAATCTTATTTTTGTTCACATCCGGGCCGCCGCCGTGTCACAACAGCGGCCGCCGCCGTGCGCAGCTTTGTTTGGCCTAATGGGCCGTTGTGCTGAATGGCCAGATAGCCCAGTGTGGCTCCTCTGGAGGGTTGGGGGGGGGGCGCACAAACACAACGTGGTCCGCCCGACCCCCATTGTCTGCGCCCAGTCACTGCCAGCACATCACCTCACCGGGGCCTGCTCGGAGGGGGGACGTCAGGTCTGATGTCCGGGGGTCGTTTAACCACATTTCTCCCCCTGTCTTTGCAGAGGGTTTGAAGGAGTACTTTTGTAAATTCGGCGAGGTGAAGGAGTGCATGGTGATGCGGGATCCCGTTACCAAACGGTCGAGGTAAGAAGGAGGCGTGTTCGCTGCGCCGTCCTGTGACTGGATGGCTCTTGCTTCACCAGGAGAGTTGTTTTTAGGCTGATTTTGTTCATTCTCAAACTTGCTTCTTTCTTTTTCCCGTGTAATTCTTCCCAGGGGGTTTGGGTTCGTAACATACACAGACCAAGCCGGCGTGGAGAAGGTTTTGGCTCAGAACAGACATGAGTTGGACTCCAAAACGGTGAGTGAACTTTTGAGATTCTTCTTAACATGCCCACCCCTGCATTTTGTCTCCCACCCTATGGCTTGTAAAATTGAGGAGTGCGTTTTGCAGTAGCCCCCTCCTTCTCCACCTCTACTTTCTCTCTCTGCTCATTTCCCCCTTCAAATCCTGGTTCAGGGCGCCAACATGAAAGCGTTCTTTCTTGGTCTTCATTGCCATGGTTACCTGGGGACCTGAATGGGGTAAGAGCCCCTGCAAAGCTCTCAAAGGGTTTATGCAGAACGCTCCAGAGTTTCCCCCCCCCCTCCTCTCGCTCCCTCTACAGAAAATAACAGCAGCCGTTTACTCGCAGAGCAGAAAAAAAAGTTTTGAGGGAAGGAAACAGTTGCGGCAGTGGTTCCTAAACTCATGTCAGGAGGAAGTCTGCAGGTCTGAATAAGTTGAATTTTGAATATTGATGTCGATGCTGGGTTTGTTCGAGTTGCCCGCCGTGATGGGTGATGGGTAGCAGCCTGTGATTTCCCCTCCCACTCCACAAACACACCGGCGTTCAGATATGGGTAAATGGGACAAACAAGTGCTGCCGTGTCATTCAAATCAGCTGACTAAGATTTAAATATCAGGTGGTGTGAGTGCTGCTGTCTTGGTCATGTAGACTGTTTTGAGGGATGTGTCGCATGCACACACACACACACACACACACACACACACACACACACACACACAGTATGTGTTGGAGAGTGAAAATGGAACAGAAAGACACCAGAGCCCTAGGGTGCGGAAAGGTAGACTTGTTTCGTTGTTGGAGCAAGCCTGTTGCCACGGGTGATGTCAGCCACGGGAGACGGCGCTTTGACTGCGCAGCCCGGTGGGATTTTTGTCCCCATAACAACATCACTGCTATTTTGCATTAGCTTGAGGTGCCCGGCAGACCGGTGAGCTCACACACACCCTTCACACACCCATCTTGTGTCTGTTTTATGCTGTTTTCAAAGATTTAACAAGGAACGGCATAGTTGGGCCTTTTGTCAGCCTACGAGCCACATTAGTTTTTAAAGTGGGAGAGATGTGGAGGCCAGGTTGCTGGAGCAGACGTTTGGAAGCTCAGCTTTGAGGTTGCTGGTGAGGATAGGTGTTGCCCTGCGTTATAAACCCAAACACTGCGAGGATAAACAATAATAATGTCTAATAGTGCCTCTTGTAGTGCAGCTTTGGTCTGGATTCTCACTGTTGATAGTATTTAGCCAAACGGGGTTTTCTCGTGGTCGCCATTTTGTCGATGCGTGGTGGAAAACACCTTTCCCTTTGGTGTTTCCTGTAATTGTTTTTTTTTTATTAAATTTTATTGTTAGTATTATTTTGTGAGTCAACATGAGTAGCGATATTATTTAGATACAAGTTAATTTTCCGACAGCACATAAAAATATCTCACTGATGGAAAATGAGTGTTGTGCTGAAGCTAAGCGGCTGTTTCTTGGCTCCTGCACTTAATAAGTATAAATAAAAGGTAATATTTTTAGGGTTATAGCCACAGAGCAGCTTGACTGTGAATATTTTAAACCTAGTATTTATGTATTTTTGCAGGTTTAGGCTCCTGTTTTTGTTGCACGAGGAAGAACAGAACAGTCAAAGCTCAGTTTCCTGAACCCGAAATGCAAGTGAGGCGAGATGCTCGCCGCAACTGGTGCAAGGTCCAGGCCACTGGTTATGGTTGAATTAAACATTTACAGTCCTGTTACCGCAGTCGTGTTTCACCCGTGGACAGGAAGTATATTCAATAAGAAAAAGGCGACATAACGTCACCGCCTGTGCCCTAACAAACGAGAGGCGTACTGTTGTTTTTAGAGTAGTGTTTGCTGAGACGGTTTCTTTGGTTGGAGGTTAGATTTCCCGTCCGTGCAGATTACGGCCTAAGGGCAGTGGTGTGCTCTTGTAGGGCGCTGGACAGAGAGGAAGGGTACAACTGGTATTTATTTTCTCTGAGAATCGTTGGAAACCTTTTACGGGAAGAGGAAAAGACGAAGCCAGATTGTTTTTTTTTTAATATCTAAAATGTTTCCACTTCTTAGTTGCTTAGTGACTTCAGAGCTCGCAAGGCAACAATAAGCGATTGATATTTGGTGTAACATGAGTTCACACTTTCACTTTCCTTTACTAAGTGCAGGATTATCACCCCTCTTGCTGCTGTTTTCTGAATGTTGATTGTCTGGTTCATTATCAGGAATTCAAACAATTGTGTAGTCGTACTTCAGTGTTAGCGGCTGGTTAGCAAGCAGGCGACGTGGTCGTCTCAAGCTTAGTAGAGGGGTTGGATAACAGAGATCAGTAAAGATGTCAGCCCAACACGTGTCAGAGGCTGCTTCCACAAGTGCTGGAAGAATCAAAGACAGCCATCATCCTGGAGAATGCTGCAGTCTTCATTATTTTCATTTAAAATTACCTATCTGCCATGGCAAAAATGCCTTCTCTTTCATAAATATTTGTAGACTGAGAGCTACAAGCTAAAAACAAGGTGTTTTTGGCCGCAGCGAGGCTGCTGGGCCAACACCTGGTCCTTGGAGGCTGGAGATGCACCAGCTCCTCGTTCCTGCTGGAGATTAGCTGTTAATGCTGACATGGACAAAACTGGAGAGGGGGGTGGAGAAGGTGGAAGAAGGAGGGATGGAAGCCCTGCTCCTGAGCCATAATTAGTATGGATCTGAAAAGCAACTAATCGGATTGAAGGAAACAAACTGGATTGAGCTTCTGAGGGCCGTGTGTGGCCTCAGATCTGAGGTTAAAGTCCAGCTCTTAAGGTGAATCCAGGGTATGCACGCTACATGTACCCTCAAACTCTACCACCGCACAGGGTGGTGAGGTACCCTCGCTAGGTTACAGGGATAGGGTTATGCCGAGTGCGGAGGGGGGGGTTTCCTACTCATTAGTAAGCCACGTTAACTAATTAGTGTGCCATTGTTCAGCTGTGCAGATTGACCTTGCTGGCCTGGGCCCAATCCGAGTCTTTTTCCTTTCGCTCGGTGTGCATGTGTTGACATGCTTTTGTCTCCTCGTCTGTTTGGGCCTTTTTGTTGGACTCGTATTGATTATGTTGCCATAATGCTGCAGCCTGTTGTGCCTTTACAGCAACGCTGCTGTTTGCCATTTTGTTGCACGGAAGTCTTGGCAGGTTTGGCCAACACGCCAAGGCCGGAACGTTTACACGCGTGATGAATGTATTTGGAAATGCATAGTTTTTTGCATGTGTGGGTTTTTTGTTGCTATATTGGTGTTGTGTTTTACATTTGTTGTTACCATAGTGGTACTCTGAGATGGTACTTGCAAGCGTATTTGTGCCTGTGGGTGGAAAAGGGGAGCCCTAGTTCCTCTACGGGCCCATCTGTTTTGTACTCTTTGTCCTGTTAATTAATGAAATCAGAGGGGCTGCCTGCTGGGATGGCCCCGCTGCACCACCACTTTGGACAGGCCCACTTTCTCATGGGCTGCCTCTGTTTTCCAAACCAATGCCTTCTTCTTTTTTTTCTTCTGCCCTGCCCTCTCATTATCACACTCTTCCACTCCAGTCTTACCAGTTTGATGTTCTACATATATTTTGTTTTATTTTTGTTTTACAGTTTTTAACACAGGTGGAAACACTGGGCCACAAGAGGTGACTATTGGTTGTAGATTAGTCTAGTTTTTAAAAAGCTAAACCACCTAAATCATATCTGTAGGTTCTGCCATCACTGTGTAGACTGAGCGAAAGGTTGGATGTCATCAAGCAGGATGTTAGTCAGACCATTTCATGGACACTCAGTCATAACTCTTCTTCATCAAGGGGTTTTCATATTATTCAGGATTAGAAAATTTTTAACCATCGGTTGCCAACAGAAACACCAATTTTAACCCTCTGAAGAGTTATTTCTAAGTGTTGCGAGTTGCGCGCTGGCTAATTCATTTTGCTTTTTTTGCTTTGTGGTTTCTCTGTCTTCTTTGAGGCTAATCATCCAGTCTAATAGATGTATAGCGTTTATTTTTTTACAGTCTTCCTTGAAATACAGTCAGACGTAGGAATGGAATATTAGCTATATTCTGTTATTCCAGTGAAGAGTGATTTTTTTTAACAGCATGGCATGACTGTAGCATTAGTAGCACTATGCAGACAGTGCATTAGGCCTAACCTAGTCTAATTAATTTAGTAACTTTCTTTGTTTTAGGCTGTTTTTTTAAGAGATTTTGACCATTTGGTTACACCGAGAAGAGGGAATAGCAGGTGCCTCGACGTGATAACTGATAATTACCCATTTACTTCTAATTGCTGATGCTGGTAAGGTAAATGATAGTTACATGTTTGAAAAGTAGTTCATGCACACAAGAGGGTGGCAGCAAAGTTTTGAGTGATTTCCTCTTCATTTCATTTCATTTCATTTCATTTCATTTCAAGAGAAATAGTTATCTATAGATCACCACCCTTGATACATAACCTGTGGCATTATTTTCCAGTTTTCCCAGTCAGCAAAAAAAAAAAAAAAATCTCATGAAAAAGAGCAAGAGAAATTATGGAGAGATATTTTTGCATAATTCCAACACCCAGCTTGTAAAAATGGCAGCGCCGTTTTAGCACACAGGCCCGGCCACCTTTACAAAGTGTTACAAATTGAACGTAAAAAAAATGGTAATTTACTGATATCACCAGGTTGCACAACATTTCAGGTCATGAGACCACAGACGGAGGTTAAGAATTATACTTTAGCTATGCCGATATTCCACATTGCCACCATCCATGTGCAATGGATTATTTCTGTTTTCTTTTTCTTAATTCGATCTTTCAGGGAGTCTGTGGCTCCTGCTCTGCTGCTGTTGTCAGCTCGCAGGTTCTATTTCTGCTCCATAAGCACCTGAGGGTAGCACCTGCCTGTGGTCTTAACTAAAGCGGTAAAAGGCCGGTGGGATGACCTGAGTGCTGGAACGATCATATTTTCACTCGCAGTAGAGTCTTTGTGTTTTGTTTAGCCACCCATCAGTATTAGGAACCTTGTTTTGTCACCAATTGTAGGCTCTCTTTGTGTTAACGTTGCCGACGGTCACCGGCAGCTCCGTGTCTGTGTCACCTCTGTCTTTGTGCTTGGACCAGCTGGAGGTGACACTGCTCCCCCCCATCTTTACGTCCCACTTCAAGGTGCAAAGTCCTTCTGCAATCCCCCCCAAGGACGCTGCAGCTGCATCTTAGCCGCGCGGCACACTGCACCCTCGATAGCGGTGTTAAATCTCAGGGTCTTTTTAGGTCCTCCTGGGATATTTCGGTCCGTAGATTTGTCATCAGGAGTGGGGCATTATTTCAGAAAAGACATGAAAGGATTGCTTGAATATTGAACGAGCTTGTATTGTGTGTTATTCACACGGTAAGTGCTTATTGCTGGTCATTTCATTGGCTCCTTTTAGTCGCCAATATCAATTCAATACCTCTGACAGTGGGCTGTGTGCGGCACAAGAGGCCTGGCTTCACACATCCAATTATTAGAACAAAGATGAAGTCTAAGACCATAATACACTACAAGGTCCTGTGACCTAAAATCCCCTCTCTCACTCTCTCTGGATGGAGTGAGAATAACACCAGATTCCTCGTAAATTTAAAATGCCAGGCCGGGCTTTGCATATTTAGCATTATTATTAAAGGCCAACTCATTCAAAACTCATTTGCTTCTAATTTTATCTGTAACCTTGACCACAGCCGAGACATTTTGCTCGCGAGAAACACAGATGCAGTCAGATCTGGATAATCCAAAATGGAGCTTTCAGGGTATATGAGCGTCATAAAAATATATACTGTAACCCCCTGAAATCAGACTAATATGAGCTCATGTTGGGTCGCTGTCAAGTCTAATGGATAAACCAGATTAAGCTCTGTCAGTTTGTAAATGTACATATTCACGCCTCACTGTGGATTTTGTTCTGCGCTTGTTTGGATTCTGGGGGGCCTGCGTAAACAAGGGTCTATTACACTACATATATTACCATATGTTCTATTTTGGGTCCTGTAGACCTCTGGACGGGTTCAGACTTAGAGGCTCTGTGTTGTAACTAATTCTAGTTAGTTAACAGTGTGATAATTCATTGGAGCAGCACACCCAGAGCAGGTACAGATGTATATTCACCTAAAAAGAGTGATGGAGGGGCGTGGATAGGGTAGTCGCGATTATTACAATATTCGTCAATCGCGATTATTTTTCATATTCGCGATTATCTTTTATATTCGCATTTACCGTCAATTATTTATTTTATTTACAAAGTTGCGTAAAATAACTATGAATTTGAGTCTGACGTCATCGTATTGCGTCAGCAGCGGTAGGCAGCCTCACCGTCGCAGCCACATGTTGTTAACCTCTCGTCTTGATCGGATCGGCAGAGAGCTATGGCTAGGATAATATGCTATGGCTAGGATAATAACATGGAGGTAGGGGAGGTTCTGGTTCCAAAGCCACGTACCATGGCACCACTGTGGGTGCATTTTAGTTTTAAGCCTAACGATAAAGGGGAGCCCAGTAACGTGGATGAAGTGATCTGTAAAATTTGCCGTAAAAAGAAGTGCCAGTCAAAAGCGCTAATGCAACTATTCTGAAACAACGTCTTCAGACCCACCATCCACAGCAATACCCTAACTATTTCATGATGTTCAAAAAGTTATTAAATTGCTCTTATTCATTAAGGTGTACAGTGCAGTACAGAATGTGTATTATTAAAGCTCATTATGCTATGATAGTAGAATATAAAAAAAAAAAATAGACAATATATTCGTCAATCGCGATTATTTTTCTGACAATTAATCGTCTCCAGAAATTCCTAATCGTGACAGCCCTAGGTGTGGAAGTAGCCCAGTTTGGAAGAAAAATAAGAATTTTCAGTTATTTTAAAAATTGACATACTGTATCTCCCATAATGATTGAATCCTTCCAGGCTGACCAATTTCCATGAAAGGCAAAGTGACACCTTTTAAAACCTCTCTTCTCGTCGAATCTTTTAAAAATCTGTAGCAAAGTAGTGCCAGCTCATTTGTTTTCCCCTTTCATCTTAAATTACAGTAGGAGGTCTTGAAATGATGAAGACGTTTCAAGAGTAGCAAGTTTTCCTTCAGTTTCCAAACTCACCTGAACTCGTCTTTTCTCCCGACAGATCGACCCAAAGGTGGCCTTTCCTCGCCGGGCCCAGCCCAAGGTGAGTCACCCCCCACGTCGATGTCACAACTACCACCCCTTCCCCTTCCCCTCCTCCTCCTCCTCCCCCTTCTCCTCCTCTTCAACCACCATCAATTAGTCCTGTTTGGCTGAAATTTAGACAGAGCCCTAAGGAGAGCACCAATCCACTTACCCATCATGGTGGTGTGACCCCTGCAAGCTGACCCCACCCAGCCACTGCAGCTACACACAAACACACACACACACACACACACACACACCCACATGAAATCTAATAGCTGGTAGTGGTTTTACTTATACTGTTTTATATTCAGTGGACTTTATAAAGCGCATGAATTTTAACATTGCCTCTTCACCTTGGCTGAAAACGTCATCAAATTAGTTTAGAGCCACAAAAAGTTGTTTGCTCACAAAATACAACACAGGCGCCAAATTAAACTGAGATTAGACAAAGTAGTCCTCTTGAATTTGGTTTAAAGTGGGTCTTTTCTTGTTCTTGTTTTTTTCCAGCTGGTGACGAGGACAAAGAAGATCTTTGTCGGGGGTCTGTCAGTGAATACCACCATCGAAGATGTGAAGCATTACTTCGATCAGTTCGGAAAGGTAAACCAAACAGATTTCATAAGAATAACTTCTTTTTCCAAAGGAGTTGATAAAATGTGAAGAACATAAGATAAACCTTAAAGAAAGTTCAAATAAATGCTATGCCCTAGAATTAGTTTGTTAGTTTATGCACATTTGTTGGCTGTTTTTTTTTTTTTTGTTTTTTGGTTTGTTCTCATTTGTCCTGCTCGTTTCCTTTGAATGAAATTTGGTGAAAGGCAAACACATGCTGGGGAGACTGATGAGTGGTCCCAGAGAGGGATAAAAGGGGGGGAGAAAGCTGCAAGAGGAGGGAAAAGGCCAGGGGGAGTCGGTGGAAGGCTGAAAGGGAAGAAGCAACCCCCCCATGGAGAGAGAAGGAGGGGAGCTCTGAAGGGCTGAAGGGCAGAGAAAGGGAGGAATGTTGAGATAGTGAGGAGGAAAAGTGACTGTGAAGAGGGGAAAAAACAATCTGATGGCCCATAAATGTATCCAAGTGTTCGCCATGCATGAAATGTTGGGTTACTTTTTAACTTTCTGCCATTTTGGGTCTTTGTGAGCGTGTTTGAGCCCAGTTGAGGCTCATCAGTATTAACTAATCAAATGCAACAGCTGCTCCTGTAAAAGCCCCCCCTGCATCTTACACAAAACCAACTCCCCTCCGTCCCACATACACACACCCAGCTCCAGTCTCACTCAGCTTGTTGCCGTGGTGACCTGCTTTCACCCATTGTCCTGCTGTAATCCAGTAGGGTTTTTTTTTTTTTGTTGTTTGTTTTAAAAAAGGTGTAAAAAGTGTATATTTGCATGTGTGCGTGGCAGAGGAAGATGAGCTTGGATGAGGTCTGGTCGTCACAAAAATAAAAGCATGTGTTTCTGGTGATCACGACATTCTGAAAATGAACAACT
This sequence comes from Pao palembangensis, assembly GCA_015343265.1. Taxonomy (NCBI): domain Eukaryota; kingdom Metazoa; phylum Chordata; class Actinopteri; order Tetraodontiformes; family Tetraodontidae; genus Pao; species Pao palembangensis. Next base: position 11,425,070 of record CM027087.1, on the reverse strand, counting down.
AGGTCTACACCTAATGCTTTTAAAGAAACAACACGAGTCACATGTGTCCAAAAGTGTTATCTCTCTCCTGTCCTCTGACTCAGGTTTTGGTGGTATTAGCATATTTCAGGTGCTACTTTGAATCTAAAAAGCCTCCTCTATTCTCTGGGTCATGGAGTCTGGCTTGATCCAGGGCGCACGTGTGACCGTCATACAGTTTAGCTCGTCGCGGGGTGCACGATATTGTGACACGCGGCGGGCTTCCCAGACGGTGTTCTGGCGTGCCGGATCGATCCTCCATGGCGATCACAGGCCCTCGTATCTGAGACAACAGCCCTCTCGCAGGATGAGGGAATATTTGGACACGTGAGACCAAAGCTGCATCGAGGATAGCTCTGATCCCACGGTGCATTCCTGCTGAGCGGGAGGTATTTCTTGTTTATTATCCGAACTTGGTTACAAGGTGCAGGTTAGGATGGAGGAGGACTTGGTGTCCTGTTTATTTTCATTCTGTGGCACCGCCTTGCAAAGGAAAAACACAGCGCATTGCACACTTTCTGCAACTCTTTGATAAAGGCTGTTTATTTTTTTTTTGGGGCGTGCTACTGAATCTCACCTACACAAACTTCTTAAGACCTGGCTGCTCAGCCGACACGTCAGACTCTTTGGAGCGAAGCGTGGAGTCGATGTCATGTGCTAATTTGTGTTTTTTTCTAAGGCTGAACAAATCTGAGCCCCTGCTGCTAAATCTAGAGGAGCCAGTGAGAGCGCAGCAGCCATGTTTGTTTGAGAAATAAACCTCAGTCCTGGGCTGGAGGTCTTGCGACCCCCGTTGAAGCAGGTGGAGGGATGAACGTGGAGGTTGTTTACAGCAGAGGAGTAGGTGGCAGTGAGGTAATCTGATAATTTCAGGCAGTCAGAGTCACACAGTCAATTACAGTAAACCCATGGGAAATCCCTGTTTTTGTGCTTCTCCTCTGGACTCTCTGCTCCCCAAAATGCTTAACATGTAAAACTGATTGACCTGAAATGCAACAGCAGAAAAAAAACAAGAGCAGTGAGCAAAGGAAGGAGAGGATAAGATGAAAAAATGCAGCACGGACGGGGCAGACGGGAAAAGTTGGGACTCCATTCACCCATGTGAGCTGGCGATTAGGAGGCTTGACTGAACACTTTGTCTGCTGGCCTGTTTAGAGAGAGATGGCCAGAGAGAGGGAGAGAGTATGAGAGAATGAAAGAGGGAGATGTGAGGAGACAGAAGAGAAAAAAAAACTGAATGCCACCTTTCATAATCTTGCAAATAGAGTAATGGACTTGTCAGCAAACGCTTGTTCCTCAAACAATAGCTGCACGCTTCAGTAAAAACGGGATATTTTGAATACTGCGCTCTGAGGCGATCACAGTCCACCCTTGTTCCTGCACATCGGAGAATGTCAGAACTTCATGAGAACATGACCTTAACTTTCTGCACGGAGGCTGAATAGGTAGCGAGTGAGCCACTGCTAAGCCAGTCTCAGACCCCTGCAGCTATCCAATGAGATTGTCTTACAGCACCCTGGGCAGTGGACATCGGAGAGCGTCTTCTTATTGGTGCTGGCAAGGACGGAGGGCTGGTGTGTGACCAAAGCATAAGGTCAAACACGTGATAGGACATGTTTTAAATCAGCACATCACCGTATTTCAGTTTCAGACAGTTGGCGACGAGCGGTTGCGTAGCGTGACAGTTCTGCGTGTCCTCCCAAGAATTGATCATTCCCAACGTCTACAATCAGCTGTTTCCTCCAGAATAGATGCTGCTAATGTTGCTAGCTGTGTGTGTAACTCTACTCTTATGATAACATTTTGGCTTGCAGCTGTCTACTTATTGCCCTGTTCCCTGGCTGTTTGCTGTGTCATTGAGTTTGGATGACCGGAAGGGTGGAAAGCATGAGGTGGAGGAGAGAAGGGGAAAGGAGGAGGAGGTGGGTGGAAACAGAATGAAGGACAGACAGAGGAGGGGGTTGCTCTGTGTGTATTCGAGCAATATGTTGACAAGGATGAGAGCTGAATGGGTCAGGGAGGTGATAAATTGGGGTTTTCTCCCCTCTCCTCATCCTGATGTTTTGATGCAGATGTGCTTTCAATCAGAGACTCACGTGTGATTCTCTCCTGAAGTAAAGGTTAGAAATCGGATGGCCTGGCCATCCAAAGGCCCCTGCCACTCATGTTACACTGGTTTGAGTTTCATTGCAGCCTAATGAAAATAGCCGTGTAGTCAGGCTGCACGTCGCTGCGCGCGATACGGGATCTTCCCCCGGATCACACTTTTTTCTCGACGCCGTGGCGCAGAAAGAAAACACGAGTGTTATTTCCACAACAAACCCGCTGGCTTTCCGTCAGACCTCGAGCTGAAGCTGCTAACTTTTCCTGCCAGTGAAGGACAAGTGAGGGAGGGGCAGAGGGGGAGGAGGGGGAGGAGGAGGAGGAATATGAATAGGGCAGTGGAGTTGGTGCAGAAAGGAAAGTGGAGAGAACGAGCCCCCACTTCACTTAATTCTGCCCACTCTGATCAAAAATATGAATTTACTGATTCTTTTTAATCAGCTCTGTGAAAATTATTTTTCCTCTTAATTCCTGTTTTCACTTCTCTGGTTCTACACTTCATCACCTGCTTCCTCGCACCCTTTCTTCTGTCTTTCATTAAAATAAGTTTGCTGGGGGATGGGGGGTCCTTCTAATTGAAATTCTTTACAGGATCTCCATGGGAATGGTAAACTTTGTGGCCAGGGAAAGAAAGACAGCGCTGGTGAAGGGATGAAAGGGGGAAATGAAAAGAGAGCAGTTTGTAAAGAAAACACTGGCAGAGAATGGGAAAGAATTTCCTCCGGCACCTCCAGAAAGGGACGCGCTCGCTCCTTTTTTACCTTGATAGATTGTATTTCATTTTATTTTTACGCAACTCCTTTTCGCTCATTTCCCCAGATTTTTTTTTTTTTTTACTGTCTCTTTCACTCTCTTTGGTTTTCTTCTCTTCTTCATCACCTGTCACCCCACCCTTTGTCCCCCTCCATCCTCTCCATCTGTTTTCCCTTCTTACTCCCGCGCAAAGAAGGACAATGGCACCCCATGCTGTGTAATGTGTGTGTGTGTGTGAATGTGTAGAAGCTCATTTATTCTTTGCTTTGTCCTTGCAGGTTGATGATGCCATGCTTATGTTTGATAAAACAACCAACAGACACAGAGGTGAGCACAAAACACGCACACACTTTTACTCCACATATGCTCGAAGCATACACACATTATGTTAATAGTGGTGGGCACCTATGAGCGCATGCAGAAAAGTGACAGAATCAGCAAGTGAGCATGCACAAAAAGGCCGCTCAGGATCATTCCGTTTATAAAGAGGCCAGAAGAGACCCAGTTTTATACAATTATTCTAGGATAACTATCCCTAAAGTACACACATAAATAGTAGTACACACATAAATAGAAGTAGACACATAAATAGTAATGAAGTATAGTGATTACTGGAATAAAAATTTGAGCATATCCCCACCACTAGTCGTTTGCCCTCTGGTGGTCAACCGCTGTAATGCCGTTTTGTTTGTGTGCAGTGGCAGCAGGTTTGTTGTTATCAACAGTTCTCAATAATAAAAAAGCATACATGTTTTCAAAGTGAGATGGGCTCAGAGGCATTAATTTACCCCTTTTCCTGTCTCACAGGCTTTGGATTTGTTACCTTTGAGAATGAAGATGTGGTCGAAAAAGTGTGCGAGATCCACTTCCACGAGATCAACAACAAAATGGTTCGTACGTGAGCGGGAAAAAACGATGAAACAGTGTAGTGCCGAAGATTAAACGGTGCAGAACATACTCGGTGTTAATCTTGATTGACTGTGTGGCGTGTGCGTGCGTGTGTGTGTATTTCTGTCTTGACCCTCAGGTCGAGTGTAAGAAAGCCCAGCCTAAGGAGGTGATGACGCCGACAGGCTCAGCCCGGGGACGCTCCAGAGTGATGCCCTATGGGATGGACGCCTTCATGCTGGGCATTGGCATGCTGGGTAAGATCAAAAATATTCAGACAAATTTACCCAAAGCTAATAACGAGACGGTAATCTGTCCCAGCAGGGGGTGTCAGGGTAATATTTCATGACAGTTTAATTGGTTACATGTCGACGGATGTGTCTGTTGTTGCTGATATTCATGCGTGTAAGCCCCCCCCCCACCTCCCTTTCTGCCAGTATATGAGGAAAGAAGAATTCAGGCAAACAACAGCATGAATCAGAGAAATATTGTTTTTTTTTCTGATTGTTTGATGCTTATGTTCCACTGCAAAAATAAAAGCAGCCACACCTTCAACCAACCCTCCGGACCTTTGAGAGCGTACAGCTGAGGCTCAGTCTACTTTCTGTCCGTCAGCCCGGCTGTGCAGCTCTGCTTTGCAGCTCTGCTTAGACTCCACGACACAGCTACAGAGAGGCGATGATTAAGATTTAACCTAGTCACTGTTTTTAGTGTCCTGACCTCGCTCTGTTGTCCTGCCCGTGGCCGAAATTTGCATAAAAATCTGTCACCTTTAAATTTCATTCTACAATCAAACCATTCAGTCAACATTATTTCACTCTTCTCTTTCTTTATATCACTATATACATTTTAATTCACCCTGTACTCAGACATGTAGTATTTGGCATTACCTCTTTGATAAAAAAAAAGAAAAAACAAACAACAAAAGCATCTGATTTGGGATCGACCCTGAAGCCTCGGCATGGTTGAAATCCTCAGAGCTGATTCTCACACTCACAGTTGCAGTGAATAAGATCGTAGTGTAGCAGAAATTTAGAGGTCATAAACTGAAGGACGACAGCTCTTCACGCTGGAGTAAAATCTGGTTTGAAAGCTTCTCATTGAGAAAACAGCTGCATGAGCCGTTCGTGGATGTTGGGCTCCCCCTACTGGATACGATGTGAATTTTATTTATGAACGTATGACAACATGAATTTAAAATCATTTCCATAAAATCAATTCAGTAACTAATATAGTCAAAATGGAAAATAGCAAATATTGCCTGACTGGTTAATAGTGTTTCTGAAGTTAATAATGATCAAGTAATATCGTAAACACAGATTAGGCCTACACACATTATACACTTTAATAATAGAATATGTAAAAATGCAACAACATAGCTGTGTGTGTCATTGTTTTTTTTTTTTTGTATTTTTTTTTGCAACAGGCTACCCTGGCTTCCAGACTACTACCTACACCAGTCGCAGTTACACTGGAATTGCTCCTGGTTACACTTATCAGTTCCCGGGTGAGTGTGTATAGGGTACCTGTCGTACTGGCAGTTCTTCACAATTCAGTCTTAATATCAGCAAAGAGGCAGCCTGTAGATTTAATAGTCCGATTTAAAAAAAAAAAAAACTGTCATAGCTTTCTTTTCCTTTTAAAATAACTATTGTTTGCCTGTTTTCCTTGTGTAATCTTCAGTGTTTATATTACAAGCTTACATAACTCCTGTGTTCTGCCTATATGGCCCCTCCTTTTCCTTTTGTCCAGCCTTCCTGCTTATCCTCACAGTATTTTTTCTACTTTCTGCTAAATGTCTCCTTTTGTGACTTTGTAGAGAGAACCATGGTGATTGTACTCATGCAACACTTTTTCTCTCTGTCTCTAGAATTCCATTTAGAGAGGACCCCCCTGCTGACATCATCCCACCCCCCTGAGCTGACAGGTCAGTGGAGCATAAAAGCTATTTAGCAGCAATTGCTAGTGAGAAATACCTCAGATGTCACAAATATTCCTTCAGTTGTTAGCTTAGTAGAGTAAGAAAAATCTTCGAGAGGTGGGCACATTCTATAACGAGCTCAACTGTAGCTCATCGCTAGCACGTGTTAGCGGCACCGTAAGCTTGGATGGACCCTCGTTCAGTGGATGTGAACTTCTGGCTGCGTCTGTAGCTCTGAAAAGCTTTATGATTGGGGCTCAAGTTTCAAGAAAATCATTCTGTACATTTCCAAAGTCAGGATGGATCAGTTATTCTGTGATGGTTTGTGACTATGATCCTGCAGCTTTTGTTACACTGCCCCCTAGTGGGTGAGAGTTATATTCCTTTTGATATCTAGTGTTCTTTTTAATTATATCATAATTTTTGTCTTATTTGAGTATTTGGACTGATAGCAGAATGGTTTCTGTTGACTGATGAAGACAATCCAAAATATTGCTCATCTGTGTGATTTGTTCTGTTCCCCTCAGCCATTCCCCTGACTGCATATGGACCAATGGCGGCAGCTGCAGCAGCTGCAGTAGTTAGAGGTAAGTGTTGTGTGTGCGATTGTGCGATGGTGTGTGTGTGTGTGTGTGTGAGAGAGAGAGTATTCTTTGTGTTTGTGGTTGCCTGAGGTAGAATGTGTTCTATTTAGACAATTATAGGAATATTTTTAGATGTGCATGTGTGTCTGTGGTGAAGCTCGACTCATCTCTGTCCCCCTCAGGCTCCACCCCTTCACGCACAGCTGGCTTCTTGGGAACCAGCAGCCCTGGACCAATGGCTGACCTGTATGCTGCAGCCAATCAGGACTCAGGAGTCAGCAGCTATATTAGCGCTGCCAGTCCCGCCCCTAGCACAGGGTTTGGCCATGGTCTTGCAGTAGGTCTCTCTCCCCCTCTTTATCTCTTGCTCACACACACGCACGCACACACAAACACACACACACTAACGCCGAGCTGACGTGAATCTTGTCCATCCTCAGGGTCCTCTGATTGCTACTGCGTTCACTAATGGCTACCACTGAGAAGACTCAGGTCAGGGATGATGGGAGGGCTTCTCCTCTGCTGATGAGCCAATCAAAATGCTGGGTGCCTGCTGATGGCATGACTTGATTGGCCGGCCACAGGCTTCACTGGGTTATCCAGGCTCCCTGTAGCTGCACCCACCGACTGAATATCTTTTTTTAAAAAAAAAAAAACTCCTGAACTCTGTTTTGCTGTACTAATCTCACTTCAACATAACGTCCCCGTCTCTCTGCTTTTGTCCTCAAGTAGTCTGAAAAACTAGCTCCCACCTCTGTCATCCATACTTTCATTTGAAGCTGAGAAAACTGAAAAAACAAAAAAAAAGAAAAAAAATGTCTGAGGAAACAGTTGTCCTGCTGGACAACGACACAAAGGACTGCTTAGTTTTTTTTCATGATTATTTTATTATAATGTGATCCATCGACTCACTATGAAATCTTGAAAAGCTGTTACGTGAACAGAACGAATGGGAGACGTGTCTGAAAACCATTTTTAACAAAGGAAGAGCAAACCCAACAAAGTTTTTTTTTTTTTAAACAAGCCAAGCATCACGGAAACACGGAAAAAAACCTAAAATGTATATTTTGGTAGTCTTTAAAAACAAAATCTTTGTAATATTGTTATTAATATTGACATAATAATAATAATCTGTAAGGTATTTTATTCTGTAATTGGTTTTAAAGCAATGTTTTTATGTCTTCCTGTAAGATATTGTACATAAACACTGGGGTAGGGGGGTGGGGGGGGGGGGGTTCCCTGACCTGACTGGCACGTCATTGGTTAGTTTGGAAAGGGTCAACAGTCTGACTGGATGTCACCTACTGCTACTGACAGTCATCTCAACACCATGGTACACGCGTGCCGTTGGCCAGTCCACTCCAGTGCTGCTGTCGAGAAACCAAACTGTTTCTGTCATCACATTTCATCCACTTAATAATCAGCTATTTTTCACACTTTGCTTCTTGGAAAAGCAGCTTTTTAAACGCACCATAAACCGAATTTCTTGCATCTTCACTGCAAAACAAAACAAAACGCTGGACTGTGGAATCCTGCAGAAATCAGGGGTTCTGGGACTGGGTGTCAACTTCCTCTTTCTTGAAAATATTATATATTTTTGCGCAATTCTTATTGTTTTTGTTGATTGTTATTTTTTTTTTTTTTTTGTCTTTTTTTTTTTAAACGGTGCTGTACGCCGGGAAAACAAAATGAAGGACATTCTCAGAGGAGCAGGTGTAGAAAACATCCTATTCTGCTCCGGTATCATGTGACTGTCTGAGTGTGTGTGTGCGTGGACGTTTGTGTGCATACATCAAGGTGTAATATGGAACTACTTTTGGCAATGAAGGAGCGTTTCGCTTGCCATTTTTGAGGGGTACTGATAAAAAAAAAAAAAAAAAAAAGACCCTCTTCTATTTTGGCTCTTCTGCCCCGTCCTCCTGTTTGTATAAACTTGTGCTCCTCTGGAAGCAGCGGCAGTGGGGGTCGGAGCCGGGGTGGGGGGGGCAGAAATGGAACAGGGTCTCGCACCCGGTCGGCTCTGACACAGGAGCTCATTGCAGGCTGCCAGGAAATGTCAGAAAGCTGGAGCAGCTTCAGTTTGAAAACGTCCTGAGTCAAGCTGTTCGTCTGTCAGGGCGTCCGGGGCAACGACACAAAACTACTGCTGGACACCAACACTGTAACTTTTTAACTTACAATAAAGCAATAAGTTATTTTTTACCTTACAAATGAAAATAGTACTATTATTGGTAATAGCAGACGACGAGTGGGTAATTCTGCGGCATTAAGAGTTATTTTCAGAAAAAAGAAAGTATATTTTTCTGTTTGGACACCTTGTTCCCCTTGTACATTGGTTTTAATATTGTCTTTTGTTTATGTTAATGTAAGGAAAAGGGCCAATGTTCTGGATGGAGCTTGTAGCTTCACAGTGAGCTCTGTTAAAGATTTGGGCTGTCCTTCACCAAGCTTACGGCAGTGCTTTTCTTTTTTTCCTTTTTTTTTTCCGATAATTTCAATTTTAAAATCCTAATAAATTATTCTAAGGCAACTGTCATTGTTCTTCCTCATAAACAGGCACAGGAATGATGCTAAACATCCTTATCAGCTTAAAAAAACATTAATATTCTTTCTTAGCAGAGAAACATAAACAAAGGCTCGGGATGTGACAATAAACAGGTCACTTTAGTCTTGCATGTTAATATTTTATACTATGAATAATAATCTGATTGCTAACTACTCATAAAAAATTCACAAGTGGAATTTTAAAATGGTGCTCAACATTTATGATGACATGGTGTTCCATGGGACTGGCTTGAATCTGGGATCTCCCTGAATGGGTGTGTTGTATGTGTGTGTGTGTCTGTGGGCAGCCAGTGGTGGAAAACAGCCTGATCCTTTAAACTCCAGCTCAGTGTAAAGAATCATCAAAGCGAAAATATGGAATATAGAGGCTATACTGCATGTCTGATATTTACATCACAGTCCTAAATCATTCAAATATAATCTAAATAACAGTGACATGTTCCTGTGGTTTGATGTCACACCCCCTAAAACACAGTAACTCATCAGCAGAGCAGACCGTCAGGCCAGAGGACGCTCGCTCTGCTGTGAGAGTCCGAAATAAAAAAGTGTCTCTAAATTACATTTAACTGCACTAACAGGCTGTTTAATTCAGAGCAGTGCTCAGCCTGCTGTCCGTCGCACATAGACAAATCGCCCCTCATCTTCAACAGTTATCTTCGTTTTGAAGCGACGTTCAGAACGTGTGGCTCCACCACTGATGTCACATCAAAGCAGAACTTCACAGAAGATGAATGTACGGATTAAAACACAGTATGGCTGTCTAGGGAAGGCGTTGTTGCCACTGAACATCGTCGGTCCTGACAAGTTTCAATGCACAAATCAGCTGATCCGGTGCAACATTGAAAAGAGATGCTGATTATCTTTGTCAGTCAGGCAGCTGCTTTGTTTCCTCTTGTACCAGAATAATGAAATGTGCTTGTTTCCACTGTGAATTCTTGGCATCAGCCCACCTGAAGCTGTGCACATGCACATGTGTTACAGCAACAGCCAATACGTTTAGAGAGCACTCCGTGACTCACATCAGGCACTCCAAAACAGGCCGCTTGAACCAGCTGCATCCATTAGCGCCACGAAGAGCCTCCATACGTACCTACGTGTCCCATGGCTCATGTTCCTCCCTGGGAGAAGCAGCGCCATTCAATTTGAATAGATGAAAATGGGATACGTATGTTGCAAAGCAGGGAGGGAAACAGGAGCACACACACCTGACACCTCCAAGGAATCTGTGGAAAAAAATGCAGGCTGTAGACTATGATAACTAACAGTCAAATAGTCCTAAAAGAGTGGTGATTGCAGTGAGGTGCGGCACAGTATACGTTTGAGCATTAAAAACGCAAACACATCAAGTATAAGTGCCCTTCAAGTCACATCAAGTCAGTACCCTTCATACCAAACTCTAGTTTGTGTCTCATCACGCTATTTTCAAAAAAGTTCTGCAGGTGCCTGCATTTAGACTCAAAGCCAGCAGATGACAGATCAAAGTGTTCAAATTCTTAGTTTTAAAGCAGCATCTGTGTATCTGCTGGCATCTCTTTGGAGACAAAAGCTGCTGATGTACAGCCAAGGTGCCAGTCTGTGCTGCAGCCTCCCTCTCAAATAAAAACTAACTTTGATCCCAATTCCTGGAATTTATACTTTTGTGTGAGACACAGAACCAGTTCTTTCAAAATAAAACACAATCTCAGTCCTGTTCATTTTGCCTAGAGATAAATCTCACTAAAGCTCTGTGTTCGCTGATGACTGCACACTGTGTTAGTAAGAGACCTGCTACCAAAAACAGTAGTTTTATTTAAGCTTTGGAAACATTTGAACTGGCTCGGACCTTCCCCTTCCTGCACATCATCCAGCCAGATGGGGCTTCACGGCCTTACACAGAGCACACGCTGTCATGGCTTTGCTGTAAATCACTGGTGTGATCTCAGAAAAAAAAAAGATCCCACGAGAGAGAGTCGTTTACAATCGACTGCTCCAAAGTCAATTAAAAATGTTCATTTTCAGCAACACGTGGTCGGTTTGAACGTTTCTGCATGTTTAAAGGAGAGATATTCACAGTCTCTGTATTAAAACTGCATCACTCATAATTACATTAAACCTAAACAAGAAACAATCCCAAAATGTTGGTTTTGTTTCATTTGGTTGTGTTGACCGGCTGAAAAATCCTGTTTGAATCTGCGATGGAAGCCAAAAGTCCTGGTTTCTGTGCTAGACAGCCACGCTTGTTCTTCACAACAACCCCACCCTCCCACCGCTGTCTGCAGCACCCAACGTAATTACCCGTTCCACTCTCCTTTACACTTGATATCACCGCTGACATCCACTAGCAGAGCCTCTCACCTCTGTCTCTCTCTCTCTCTCTCTCTCTCTCCCTTTCTCTCCATCGTTCTCATCACAATAAAGTGCCTGGTCCTGCCTGGTCTGTGGCGAGTGTGTGGTGCTGCAGAGCAGGAAGCGGAGAGACGGGCAGACAGCTGAGGGGGAAGCTGCCTGGTGCAGACGGAGAACAGAGGATGACTGAGCGATACAGTGGGCTGTTTATTCAGCAGAACTGACTGCGGGGTAAGTAAGCAATTCGCATAAACATTTGCTCTGGCGTGTCACAGCACAGGCGATTCAGCATGTCCGTGAGATGAAATTAACATCACAGCCTCTAGTTGTGAGAGAACAAGACGTGGAAATAGGCAGTGATGCACAAGAGCAATGTTTGGTAGTTATTAGTGCCAGCCTGGGCTCTCAAAATAAGTTCAGACTTAATGGAAAAATACCTGCCCGGCACAGAGTAGATGAACTGGAAGTTCAGCTCCACCAGATGTGGCAAACAGCTGCAGCCCAGCCAGATGAAATGGGTCAGTTTTACAGATGTTTTCGCAGACACGCTCTCTAGCAGGGATTCCCCAAGCCTGAGAGGAAGAGCCGTGTTTGTGGTTCACACTGAGAGAGAGGAGACAGATTAAAGCTGTAACATTCTCATGATGCAAGTGTTGTTAGCAGCTGTGGCTGGTCTTAAGGGGCAGCACAACTTGTGCAGCGTTTCACACAGTCGCCTCACAAACTCACTGCAAAAAGGAGGTTAAAAGGTGGTGGAGACTGCAAGAGCAGCTAACAATAAAGACTGACTTAACTTTTGATCAGCCAGCTTCAGCTGTTGCTAACAGAACTTGATGAAACGTGTCAGTAGAGTGTCAAATCACACAAATACTCTGTATTAGGAAGAATTAATCACAGATGGAGAACTGATAATACTGGACTCTGATCTGACACTGAGAGAGCTGAGCTGACGGTGGTGAATCAAACTGCAGAGAGTCGGCACATTTTTGCTGGGCAAAACAAGCCGGCTCGCCGAGCACTGGGTGAAATGGATTGATTAGGAGGAATCCAGATTGCAGTACGTCACAGTCATGCAGTTTCTAACAGGAGAAAAAAAAAGAAGAATGTTCATGTGATGTGCAGAGATATAACACAGCGCAGCACCTTATGGTTCTTATGAGATGATCAGCTTGATGTTGGATCTGTAATAAGACTGACAACTGTGGATCTGCTGTGCATAAACCTGCTTTGGACGTATACTAATTAAAAGATAAATTAGAGACAAAGCTCATCTGTTTGTTCCTGTCTACCAGACGCCGGCTGGCATTTGCTGGAGCTGTAAGCAGTGTTTTGACATTAAACACCGGACTTCGTCGCAGTCTTAGTGATGGAACACGAGGAGCCCATGGCAGGACTGTCCACAGCTGCTGTGGTAGCCATCGGCTGCAACACGCTTGTCGCCATTCTTCTCCTTCTTCTGTGTCTGGTTCTGTACCGAGCCTGCAGGGTCCCCTCCAGCCCGGAGAGACTGCCTGTGCTGGCTCAGGACGGAGCAGAAAACCAGCAGGGGAACAAGCACAAGTACCTGTTGACCTCTTGACTGCGGTGGAATGACTCAATGTAGCGATGAGCAACGGCCTCGGAGAGCCGGGGGGGCGGGGGGAGGCCCTGACTGGCAGCATTAACTCAGCTCGCCCTTCAAAGCTTTTTAATATCAGCTGCCCATCTGAAGCTGATTTCAATTGGGTGGAGCAGCAAAGCAATTTCAAGCAATCACGTGTCCATGGTTTTGAGAAAGAGGATAAAGGGATGCTACAGCCTTGGATTTGTGTTCTTCTGAGATGGAGTATGAAGAACACAGAGAACAGGGGGGCTATTGTTGGAGCTTTCTAAATATATCTTAGACTTTTATACTTTCTTCTGAAGGAGGAGAGAAGATGGGGATTTGAGTCAGTGGAATGCATGTGTCAGTGTCTCTCATACATACCATGACCTGCGGGGCACACAGCCATGGGGACGATGTTACGTAAGTACCAGAGAGGCTTAGCTGAGATTTGTGTCCTCTTCAACATGGCTTCGGCGCTGACAGCTGCATGTGGCCAACCAGGACAGCACACACGTGAGAAGCAGAGACACACACACGATTTTAACATATGATATTACAGTTATAACAGTTATAACATTACAGTTACAGTTACATTTTAACCTTCACGCAGGGTAGAAACCTGACTAGTAGCCAATTAGCTGCTCAAACTCACCAGGAAAAAAAAAAAAAAAAAAAAAAAAAACATTAGGCAGAACAAAACAAAACAAAAAAAAACAGTATTTGATTTTAGAGCAAAGTCACGGAACTGGATGGTGCTCTGGAGGGTCTGGCCATTAAGAGTTAGAAGATTGTGGACACACACCACCGGCTCTTAGAGCAAAACATTCCCCGTCCATGGAATATTTAAAAGCCTGTAGCGTTCCCCTGGAGGGGCACCCAGGACAACACTGGCCAGGACAAGACATCTGGATATGGTCCATAAATGCTTATTTATCTCAGTTGTAAGAGGACCCCCCCTTTACATTTCAGCTGAATCATTGAAACCCCGCAGAGGAATCAGTCTAGTCTGATATCAACTGCTTAATGTCAGTGAAGTAGCAAAATGTAGATACGTGCCATATGAAGTGAACATGATTTATCATTCAAATAAAACACTAAATAAGTGTTTGAACTTTCTTTTATTGTTGATGTTTATTTACAAACTGAAGCTTTTTTTTTTTTTTTACATGACAAAAGAATAAAACTACAGATGTTGTTGGTGCAGAGGAATGCTGGTTGTTAAACTGGGTTTTTTCTCTGGTTCCCTCTGCTGATGGACAAGTTTCTCCATGTTGGCAATTTCCAATTCTACAACATTAGGCAGCTCGTGACCCTTCTTGTCCTGCACACACACACACACACACACACACACACACACACACACACACACACACACACACAGGAAAGTAAATCTTCATGGAATGGATTTAAAACTTTACTTCAATTTAGCAACAAGAAGCATTTAGGGTTTTTTTTTTTGTTTTTCCCAACAGGAAATATCAGCAACATTTCATAATAATAATTACAACAAACAAATGCTCGAAATAATGCCCAATTGTCATGGAGATACTGCATTTGTTATGGTTCTTTGTTTTTCCCTGTCCAAATATCAAATGTAACATGAGATGCTATACTACTTGAGTTAGTACGCAGCCACACTGCATAATAACACGATAGATTACTCATCAGACCTGCAGTATTCAGTCCCATTCCACCCCTCCATCTTCCTGAATCACTGATTGAACAAAGGGTGACTTGTCAGTGCCTCTTTCAAACCTGGCAAATTGCATAACTATATGTTTGTACCTAACCTAGATAGATACACTCTCTGCGGCAACAGCTGAGCATTAAACATTAATATAAAACAACAGAACTGCCATTATGAATGGCTCAATACATCTGTGGAAAGAACAGCTAAATGGGCACACAGCAGCACAAGTACACATAAAAAGCAACGCGCATAAATGTGAATATGATTTGAAGATAAATTATCTAGTCTGTCTGTTAGAAAATACTGCAAAGTGCAGCACTGCAATATTCTAAAAATGGCACTGTAAAAAAATAAAAATAAAAATAACAGGTAATGTTTGTTGAAGAGTACTGGCTCACTTACATGTGAGTTATCTGTAGGTGTACCAGCTGTTAAATGTTTGGTTTCAGATTACAATCTCATGAGATTGCACGAGATGTATGCATGTGGCTCCGCCCATAAACTGTGTTTGTACGTGTGGATGACTGTTGAAACTGAGCCTGGAAATGTGCTGTACAAAAACACTAACCGAGTCTCAGAGAATGGCACAGAAGATAGGACCACGGGCAATTTTGTATAATCATTAATAATTTATCAAGGCTAAGACGCAAAATACTATAAAGCAAAGTGGATATGACCGTGGATGATGTGCGTGGGTGGATGGGTGAGGTTACATAAATGAACCTTGTTTGGTTTTCACACGTGTCAGGTGGGATGAGTGTGATCACATCACAACTGAAAAAAACATGTCATGAGCTTGGACAGGGACAATTTATGCTGCTTACATTTCAAATAGTCTTTCCCAGCAAGGTAATTTAAGTATAAATAACACTTGACGTCTCTAATGTGTAAAATAAATCACTGAGAGAATAAAGAGGGTTGTAATGGGGATACAACTCATGGTAAAAACTGGTTTGTGACTACTAGGTGTCTTACCTTGGGTCTTTTTCGGAGGTTGGGGGACAGTTTAAGGCTGGTGATGATGCCTCGCTCATCCCCTACTATGATGATGGGGTAAATGGGGTTGAATTCAATGTGAGTTAGCTTGACCGTGTTCGCCACCACAGCCTGCTGGCACAGGGCTTCAAATTTGTTAATGTTGAGGTCAAAAACATGAACCTGGAAAAAAAGAAAAGAGTGAAGCTGTAAGACGAGGAGAGTGTCATGGTCCAGGCTTTATTAAATGCTGTCAATCATTCTGCGCAGACGAGCGCTGCTGCACTCTTCATATGTTGCTCTTACGTCTCGTCTTATCTCGGATTTAGAAAAGGGAAGGACGCGTCTATAAAGGGGCGAGAGACTGACCATCTGGTGCGAGGACAGGCGTTCTCAGCTATTCAGGAAAAATGCACTTTTGTCTGCCAGCCTGAATATCAGCCAGAAAGACTAGATCATATAAGATTATTTCAGTTAGCATTTTGAAATCTATGAACAACAAATGAATCCACGTCAAAGCGCGGCTCACTCCTTTTACAGGACAGGTGACAAAGGCGGGGTCATTGGGGTCACAGCACACAGAGCACAAACACTCTCACTGGCATTATTTCATCCTACCAAACTATGACTTTTTGTGTGTTTTGCAAAAACACAATCACTGCATCTATGATCTGAAGTATTTTTGCTTTTGAAAAACAGCAATGATCATCACAGTATGATCACGATTACTAATGATTCTGATAGTTATTTATAATCGAGGCAAGTGCACCGAAAGGCAACAGCCCATATGTTTATATATATTTTTCTAATTTAAGTATATTAAATTGTGATCTAAGCCTGTGATACAGGCAGCAACATAAACCTACATAGAGAACAAAATAGGAAAATTCTGCTAAGCTCCTGAATCTAGTTTAAAAGGACTTACGATTCCATTATACTATTCCACTATTACTGAATAATAAGTTTAAATGGACTTACTATTCCATCAACAGTGACAGCCGCAAATACAGTTGAAGAGTATGGAGCCCAGGCAACATCCCCGACAGCTGCATGAAGGTCAAAGATGAACAGTGGTGTGCTGAAGAAAAGGAAAATAGTTTGGAAATCTGAGAAACATTAAGTGGCGGGTGTTGTTAAAATGTGCTGAGCAGAAGCACAGAAAATTAAGCTTAACTGTCTTACTTTACAGTATGATCCCAGATCTTGACTGTCCAGTCCGCACTGCAGGAGATGAAAACACCCGAGTGGAAGTGATTCCACTTGACAGCGTCCACCGCCATGTTGTGAGCATCATACGACTTCAGCAACTGCTTGGAGTAGGTTTTGGAGCACTGGGGGAACAGTCGATATAACTCAAGTAGTTTTATTTATCTGTGTTCAGGTGTTTAGTTCATGTGTAGTTACACAACACCTTCTCTTTGTAATTAGATTTACAAAAGCATCTCAGCTGAGTGATGTAGGACATAACAGCATGACTTGTGGCAACAGCTGTCGCACTGACAGATTGAGTGTTGACCTGTGGCTAGGTGAAGATTTTTAATATGTCCTCAGCTGGGGTTCCTGTACCATGGAGCCGAGGTGACAGGCAGGACACATTACATCTCGTACACTGAGTCAGTGTCTGCCTGTATGTAAGGCCCAAAGGAAGGGGATCGTGTGTAACTTACCTAACACCACAGCGGGGCAGATTAGCCTGCAGCTTTATGTCTGACCCAGCTTTGGCCACCATCTTGTATCTCATATCGTGTATCTTAAATGACCAAACTCAGTAAATCTAAGCTAGGAGAGCAGTTTACTTGTCTTTATTTATTTATAAGGGATAATTTAGAGAAAGCTCTTTCGTAGGACACATTTATGCTTTTTCATTAATTGCAACATTAAACTGTTGTGTATAAAGTATAGTCAGTCCCGCAGATTTGACGCACACCTTGTGTATTTTGCCATCTTCTGTGCCAACTAGGAAGAGGTGGTCGGTCTGTTTGTGAAAGTCAAACGAGGTTCCAGAAACTGCAAAGAAGCATCACTCGCATAATGAACATGCTGCTTGACTTATCTGATATCTGATATGTAAAAGAACCATAAATTTACCATCCAGGCTGACTTGCTGGTCACCATCTTCAGATGCAGACACATTGACTGACAGTCTGAGAATATCTGTAAAGATGAGCTCATTCTGGGGAAAATGAAACAAAAAAAGTGATTATTGAGTAAATGAGGATAAGAATAATCAAATATAAAACCACCACAGACGTGATGAAACTAAACTGAAATATGAAAAGGAAAACTAACATTTGCCAACAAAGCCTGAATACAGACTGAAGTGATTTTGCTGTCTGACCTTGACGAGCGTCCAGGACACAATTCTGCCATCGGTTGAAACAGAACAAAAATTGTGGTTACCGTCCAAGTCATCGTTCTGCCAGCGGACCTGAATAAACACAAGTTTCTGTTTGGTCAGCTGTAGTACAGGTGACCTGTAGCTGTAGGTTTCTAGGACCGCCTTCTTTCACCTCCGTAATATTGCCAAGATCAGGAGCATCCTGTCACAGAGTGATGCTGAAAAACTCGTCCATGCTTTTGTTACTTCTAGACTGGACTACTGCAACTCATTACTGTCAGGATGTCCAAATTATAACCTGCAGCTGATCCAGAACACTGCAGCCAGAGTTCTGACAGGAACCAGCACCAGGGAGCATATCTCTCCAGTTTTAGCTTCTCTTCACTGCCTTCCGGTGAAATCTAGAATAGATTTTAAGATTCTCCTTCTAACATATAAAGCTCTCAGTGGACTATTTCCATCATACTTGCAGGATCTCATAGTTCTGTATATTCCTAAAAGAACACTCAGATCACAGAGTGCAGGTTTACTTGTAGTTCCTAGAATTCATCAAAGTAGACTGGGAGGACGAGCTCTTAGCTATCGGGCAGCTTTACTGTGGAACCAGTTACCAACCTGGGTCCGAGAGGCAGACACCACGTCTGCCTTTAAGATCAAACTTAAAACCTTTCTGTTCAGTAAAGCGTACAGCTAGCCTCAAACAAAGTGTGTAGGGCTGACAGATCTAGTTACAGTCAGTTCTCACAGTTACAGGTAGAACAGGGTCATCAAACTCTTATTCCTCAATTTTTAGCACAGCTATGCTGCTATAGGCGACGCTGCTGGGGACACAAACATGATCCACTGAGCAGTTCCCCACTTCCTCAACACCAACCACTCCCTCACCTCCTCTCCTCCTTTTCTTTTTTCTCACCGGGATTATCTGTGTCCAGTCTTCCTTGCCGTTCTGTGTCTCTCTCCCCCTTCTTTCTCTCTCTCTCTCTCTCTCTTTGCAGGTCTTCCATCTCCAGGCCTTCGTGCTGCACGGACCTCGGCCTCTGACAAACTCAGGGTCCGCTGTCGGCACCTGCCTCTGCTGTTCCCTTTAAAATCTGCCTACACCGTTCATTTCTTTATAACAACCTGCTATGCTGTATTATGTGTATATATATTATGTCTGATATGTTTGTATTTCTATGATTGTATTTTGTTTGTATTTCTATGGTTCTATGATTGTATCTGTTCTCCCTCTCTCTCTCTATTCTCTCTGTCCTGTCCCCCTCTTCTTCTCCTCCTTTACCCAGCCGACTTTCAGCAGGATGGTTCCTCCTTGTAAGCCTGGTCCTGCTCAAGGTTTCTTCCTGTTAAAAGGGAGTTTTTCCTTGCCACTGTGCTTACCTGGGGGTTCAGGCTCTGGGTTTCTACCTCTGTAACGCACCTAGAGACAATTTTATTGTAAAAAGTGCTATATAAATAAAATTGAATTGAACTGAATAGTCAGGAAAATGTAGATTTCCCTGTTTCCTTTGTAATAATTGTAATAATTCACCTATATACACCTATAGCACACAACAGTCCCATCACTAATACTGTCCTTATCTTACCTCCCAGACAGGATCGGTGTGCTTGCCGATTTTAGCTGTACTCTTATACACAGGTTCCATTTCTCCCCTTTTCTTCAGGTTGTAGACAGCCACATGGCCATCATAGAAACCAACTGCCACCAGATACGAGTGCTGCTGATGAATGTCCAGGCACATGATGCCAGAACTGGCAGTGTAGATGTATTCCGGAAAGCTATGGTTCTTTAATGTATAGAAGATGAGCACTCCGTGGCTCTGTTTACAGAAGTCATCTGGAACAGAGAGATGAGGCAGAATAAACATATGGGAAAAGAACAGATCAAGTTAAATGAATTTACATCTTGATTTTATTTTGTATACTCACAGGATCCCATTCCTACGGCAAAAAGGTCCTGATATTTCTTATTCCTGTTGAAAGCAGAATTCAGTTATAAGCATTACACATTCTTGTTACAAAAGATGGGAAAAAATTACCATTTTCTTATCTATAACGTCAAACATATCAATGTGAAAACATAAAACTGACTTTCAGTCAACTTTCTGATTGAATAAAAATCAACTAAATTGGTGAGCACACCTACCAGCAGAGGGCAGTGACAGATACCCCTTTAGCCTTGTCACATTGAAACTTCCACAAAGGAAGAAGAGTACCCTTCTGGTCCCTGAACTCATCAGATGGATCCTCATAATATTTAAAATCTGAAAGAGTAGCGCATGAAAAGTAACAAAATTAGAGAATAAATGAACATAAAATTTGAAAAAAAAGCGAGAGTGCAGTTGACTGGCACGCTGGTGTTTATTTATAAAGCCTCCTTTTGTAGCGCCTACCTTGTGCTATGTAATCAAATGTATTCTGATTGACCATCCGTTCTAAGATCTTGGCTGCCTTGGCCAGTCTGGGGAGATCATTACTCTATGACAGAAACATGAAGAAATACCTTTAAATGTAAACAAGACGACACATCTGTTGTTAGCTTGTATTTGTATAAACTATTATTAGATGCCACAGTGATATCATTAAGAGAGGAATGCTGGTAGGCACCTAATTACCTGACTTTCCATCAGCACAATCCTCTTGCTACTGTCATCTTTTTTTGATTGCGCAGCTTTCTGCTTCTCCTTATTTTTTTCTTGTGCCAGCAGACATTCCACATATGCATCGTAGATCTCTGACTGCAAATGGGGTTACGTAAGTTAGAAAAGCTAATCATATTCATTGATCAATGTGTGTGATTAAAATCCTTGCCCCTCTTTTTTGTATAAATTGGGTAATACCTGATTAGCAGTTGCAGAGAAGGTGTTGCATGGGGGTGGTTCTGTCTGGCAGCCTCTTTCCTATGGGGAAATGTACATGACTGCAAAAACTGTTCAGGTACCACACTATGGTTACTGTTAATGACAAACAATTATTAAAGTTTTATGACCTTGGAATATTTAGCTTTATAAACTGTTATTTAACTTACTTGCTTTTTAAAATATACATGTTATTTCTGAGAGACAAGATGTTCCTTTATTACACTAATAATCTCTTTCAGTACCCTTAGTGGATTAATGAGAGTCTGGGATGCTCTCTCACAAAAACTGAACTGATTGTTAAGTTTTGGCTCCTTTTTGCTAGTTTTGGAAGCCTCGCTGTCTGGTCGGTCTTCTTCTCCACCTTCATCCATCTCCTCTTCATCTGTTGTAGGTGTTTCCTAAAGAGGAATTGTATTTTCACACAAAGATCTTTTCTCAACAAAACTTGCAATAGAACGGAGGGATTTACCTGAGTTTCTGTTTTTTCCTCATCATTTTGTGCTCCAGTTTCAGCTATTGTAATATCTGGATTCATTAGGGATATTAAGTCGTTATAACTATGAAGAACATGTTCATGTTATGGAGGGATATTTCATATATAACGTTTACGGTGACACCTTGTGGTGCCCGTATGTACTACACCAGTGAAGAACGTACTTCTGCAAACACAAATAATTACAAAAGAATAGTGTGAACATGAATAATTTGACAGCAAGTTTTAGTAACAACCTTCAGAGAGCGCCTCTTTGAGTCTGTAATCCTGACTGGAGTCTTGATACAAAAGGTTACCTTCCAACACAAAGTGAACTTCCAAATGATCCACAGTCACAGGCTTGAAGGCATGTTCCTGTATGAGGAATATATATAAAATAATAATAATAATAATAATAATAATAATAATAATTGTTGCGTCAAAACTGAGAATTCGAAGAATTTGAAGATCAAAAGATGCAAATTAATCGGGCAGATCAAAAGGATCAAATGACAAAAGGATCAAAGGACAAAAGGATCAAAGGCCCAAAGTCAATATAAAGCAACTTCACTCGCTGCGGTGCACAAGAACGTGCAACAAGATTGGACTAACCTTTCAAACACGACCACAGCCCCTGATCAACCAGAAGACGCAACTGGTATGAAGTAACTTTGTATGATTGTGTATAATTGAGCTAACCAAAGATTAAGATTAAACTTAAGTACTATTTGTCAAACAGTCATACTAAATTTGAAGTCATGGTAAAATGTTCTAGTAATGTTGATCGGTAGTTCATTCTGACCTACTGTATAAACTGATGTGGTCACATTTACTGTTCAACATTTGCTATCTATTGTTCAGCATTTGTATTATCTAATGTGCAGTATTTGCTCAGTAACTGTGTTCAACATCCCATGTCATTCACTGGTTTAACATTCGCTATCATCTATTAGTTAGTAATCAAGTGTTATAGAAGTGTTAACAAGTGCTATACATGCAAAATCAGATATCTGAATGTACCCAAAATGTATGTTCTGTTTATCTCCAAGGTTATCAACCTTTTCCTACCTATTCTAAACTATTACTCAATTAAATTGGTGGGCGAGAGAAACGAGTTGTCCCTTGCATCCTTCAATCGTTGATCAAGCAGTTTTCCAAGTTTGGGCACAGCTGTGGTCGCAAAAACCCACACAACGACAGTTGATAACCAGCGTGACAAGTGAGAACAAGGGCCAGAGTCAGGCTGGCCGCGCGGGGATTGACTAGGAAGGCGCCACCATGGCAGAAACAGTGCAACAGCTCGAAGCAGATGGGGGCCTCAAGCTAAATCCTTCACCAGCAATGGAGCCTCTTGAGCAGCGCCAGAGCAACATGTCTATGCAGGAGCTGCAGGAGGAGCTCAGCAAGCTGGAAATCCATGGCAGGCGAGTCTGCGCTAATAGGGACTACAAGTCTGGCCTGCTGGCAGACCTTGGTGCTGAGGAAGAAGATGATGAGCTGGATCAGCGGCAGCAAGCTGGTTAGAAGACCAAGGTAGAGTGTGGCAAAAGTAGATGAGATCCGGGAAGCAGTCTGGGGGCGGTATGGCAGAGCTGAAATAGGAGCCAGGTTCCTGGAAGCAGAAGAAGCCTGTGACCCAGGGCCCATGAGGACCCGAGCCTGGGCAAGTAGCCAGACTCATCAAGGGCAAGCATGGCTTGGAAGATTGGGTGGATCCCACGCGACGGGTAGAGGACCTGCAAACAGAGTGGTGACCTTGAGATCAGTTGGCAACAAGTTAGAGCCAGAATGGCAGAAGTTATCGCCACAAAGGATTGCACAGGAGGAATAAAAGATGAGCCTCAACCAGTGGCGGTCAGCGAGCAGCGGTTCCTACAACCGGGCATAAGACTTGAAGCAACCAAATTACCCAGATTCACGGATCAAGAGAGTTCTGGCTGGAAGAAGGATTGGGAGAGCCTGCGGGGGCAGGGGAGCTGTCGTCAGCAGAAGTGAAGAAGTTCAACTCCTTGACAGTGTAGACAAAGAAATATGCAGAAGCCTAAGGTTGTCAACGTACCTGGTACCGATGACATCTTTAGGGTGCTCAAGACAGGTATGGCAATAAGTCAGCAATTGCCATGGAGATAATTAGGGACCTGGAGAGGTTCCCTCCCTTAAAGGCGTACCAGCCGAGGAAAGTGATTGACTTAATCCAGGCTATAGAGAAGGCCTTGCAAGACCTCACTGAGCTCGGAAGCCCGGGATCATCAAGAATGACCTGGTGATCACAAATATGAAACAAGCTTCGACAACCTGAAGAGAGACTGGCTTAGGTTTGTGTCATCATTCGGACCAGTCACCTGAGAACTACTTTGGTAGCCTCCTCGAGTACCTTAAGAAAGAAGAAAGCATTCTAGAAAGGCTGGAGGAACTCTCTCGTGTAAGCGAGAGAGTGGAGAAAGTTCCCGATCGCCTGGAAAGGAAGTATGCCTTCACAAAGACCGCCGTGGGAAAGTTGCATCGATCTGCGGGGATGGGGCGCTTTGCGAGAAGATCTTTTTTTGCAAGCAGTTCAAAGAACTGGAGCCTAGCGAGAGGCAGAGAGCTGTCGAAGAGCTGGGAGCATGCAGGAAATGTCTCGTGCGTCATACGCAGGATAGAGATTGCAAAGACACTTACCTATGGGAATGGAGAATGCAGTAAGGGGCGCCTCAGACCACCACTTCCTTCTCTGTGCGAGAAGGTGGGCTCGAGTAGAGGGTCAAGCGGGTCAACCCAAGCGCGGAAAACAAGGGAATGTGCGGAAGGCAAGGAGACCTTTACCCGAAAAGCAAGGGTGCAGGGAAGTCGAGAGGCCTTCACCAACATGAAGCGGCAGGATCTCTGCGGCTGGAAGGAAAGCAACCAAGCGTTGAACCCAAGCCCATGTGAAGCGGTTTATCCTGCTCCTGGGTGACCGCGTTGGACAAAAATTGGAACACTCATTGACTTAGCCTCAGCAGACACCAACTCGTCACCCATAGGGCTGCCAGAAGACTGGGCCTGCGGCGAGGTCATGATTGTTGTCCGAGGATTAGGGCATGGTGATGAAAGTTAGAACAAAGAGATACTTACTCAGTGAGTCAAAACACCTAAAGGCACCTTGGGAACACACAAGCTTATTTGCTATGGCCTAGGTAAAATTGCAAAGGTGCACAGGCCGGTCAAAAGCAGAACAGCTTAAAGTTCTTCCCGATGCTGATCTAGAAGACCTTCAGAGACCCAGTCATATTGAACTGCTCATCAGTCACCTGAGGGGAGGTGGCTCCACAAAGAGAAAGGTGGTAGGAAGTCTCGTCCTTTAGGACAACCCGTTAGGAAAAGACTGTGGGTGGAGCGCTGCAGACCTCCGTGAAGTGATGAACTCAGCTGACCTCCATGTCCAAGCTCAATTTTACCCGCGGTGTGAAAACCTCAGCAGTGAAGTACCGAAATCACTGAGCAGGATTTCAGAACCAAACCCAAAACATTGGTGCAGGGAAGAGAGTTCTTAGACTGGTGGAGGTGGGACAGCATTAGGTGACCTCACGAACCCAAGTCTGAGATGCAGGTCACGGCAGCGCTGTCAGCCAGGAGGCAAGAGATGACACTAAGCGAAGAAAGAGAACTAGAGGTTATTAAAAAGGGGCTCACCTATACTAGAGCAGACGCCCACAGCCAGAAGCCTCACTGGGACACGAAGTACCCTGGATCGGACCCAGCCTCCTACCCAATAACAGAAGCATGGTGAGACACCTTCGGAGGACTGGGGAAAGACAGCTCAAGAAAAGAACCAGAGTGGCGCTGGCGTGCATGGCAAGTCCACGGATGGTGGAAAGAGGGCAGCAAAGCTTCCACCAAAGAGATCTAGCCAACTGGAAAGGACCGGTATAATTACGTTAGCCATCTGGTAACACCGAACCCTCACTCCCAGTCACTTCCCGTTGTTGGCTGGTGTGGAACAGCAGTCAAAGATGCGGAGGAGTCAGTATGAACGACCTTCTCCTGAAAGGGCCTGATGTGCTTAACCCCATCCGAGCTGTGCTACTGAGATTCAGAAGAGAATTCATGCAGCACTGGGTGATAGTAAGATGTACAACTCTGTGTGGCTCGAGGACCTGGAGATGCACCTCCACGAGTTCTGGAGGGCAGGGAAGATGATGAAATCGAGAATTATGCCATCACTAGAGTGAACATTGGAGATGCATCGACAGGGTGCATAGCATAGCTAGCCATGAGAGAGACAGCAAGATTGCCATGTTGCTCCTTGAAAGAGGAGTGCAGGATCCTTGAGGAGGATTCATGCATTGGATGACATCCTAACTTCCCACATAATGACTGGACCAATTAAATGGAACCACCAAAACTGTGGAGGAAATCCTGTGAAAGAGGGTGGTTCTACCTCAAGCCTTGGAGTCGGTCAGGCTAAAGTGGGAGAGCAGGACAATCTTCAGAGAAACCAGAAACACCAGATGAACAATGTTCATTCTCCAAACCAATTGAAAGAAGGAGACAATAAAGCCCTTGGTGTAGAATTTACCTGGCCAGGACAAGCTGTACGTCATGACCTCGATCAACTACGGGCAAGAAAAGAAGATGAGGCTAGGCCAGAACCTCCAAAAGGAAGGGAAGCAGGGAAAAAACTCCAAAGCCGCACGACTGGAGGCAGCTACTTAGCCAAATTGCCAACTTATATGACCCAATAGGCCTTGTGGCGCCTGCCAAGCAAAAGGAACATCCTAGTCAGAAGCGTTCCAGGAAGCTGGAGGCGAAGCGATGCGGTTCACTGGGACGACCCGTTGTCCTGACAGCCTAAGGGAAGAAGCTATTGACTTGTTTGAAGAGTACATGTCTCCAGTCAAACCACCTTTACAGAAGCCTGACGCCAGCCAATGGGGACTTGGATCGCCCTGGGAATAACGTTCTCCGGCAGGCGACCAAAGCTACAATAGACCGTGTTGTACTTTAGATGAAGCGGAAGAGGGCATCCAAATGCGACTAGTTGAGTCAAAGGCAAAGCTCACGCCACTGAACCAAAGGGGCCGGTAAAAGCTGAAATCTCTGGTGCGGTCTGGCTACTGGGCTCAAGAACTACGTTGACACAGCAGAATGCAAGTCGAACGATTGGATCCACCTGGTAGACAGCCAAACTGTACTGAGGCGATCCAAAGAAAGCTATGGATATCAGGCGTTAGCCGCCAAACAGGGTGGAGAAGGAGAAATCCAGAAATCCACAGCAGTGAAGACTGGATGTGGATCCCAGAGGCTGACTTCTGAGCGTCGCTGACCTCCAAACAAGGGAGGAGCTCCGAAAAGACCTTGAAAGAGGGAGCTCCATGTAGCAAGGGCCGAGGAGTTCTTAGGGCTGGCCTAGAAGAATGGCCATCGAAAACATCAAAGGTCACTTATGTATGAAGCACTTAAGCAAGCTCCAGAGAAAGTGCTTTACAGTAGCACTGACCAGTGCAGAAAGGAGATAGCGCCCGGAGACCAACGGAGAAACTAGTGACTAGAATCGCTTGACATCGCAAATTTATGATCTGGCCAAGCTTACCAGAGTCATTGCCTGGGTCTGGAGAGCTACCACAATGTGAAAGAACACTATCAAGACCAAACCACCAAGCAAGCAGTGGGGAGAATTTCCTCGCCCGAAAAGACTGAGACCAGAGCCGGGGGGCTCCACTCACTGTGGGAGAGTGCAAAAGACACTCAGGGACCTTCTCCTTGCAGCCAAAGAGGGAGTAACCTTCCCGGACACTGTGCTCAACAGGCTGCTGTGGTCAGGGCCCAGACACCGGCCTTCTACTCTGCGGAGGAAGATGCCAGTTCTTTGATGACGACAAAACTGCAGTACCAATCGTGCCCTATTCATGCGTGGATAAGCCACACTCCTGTACGAGGCCCACAAGCATAAACCATGAAAATAGAACACTCCTTCGGATGAGGAAGAAAGCTTGGGTGATAAAGGGCAAGAAGAGTAGCGAAAGAAGGTTGTGAACTAACTGTGTCTTGTGCAGAAAGCCAGCGGAGAGAAAGTGCCAGCAGGTATGGCGGACCTTCCGCGTCAGAGCAGCGAACCCCCGCCAACCTTTCAGTACACAGCGGTGGACTTGTTCGGGCCTTACGAAGTAAGAGATGAAGTAAAGAAACGAAGCTTAAGGTATGGGCAATCATCTTTTGCTGTATGGCATCAGGGCAATGCACACGGGCCTTATGGCGACCAGTCAACTGAAGGCTTCCTAGTGGCTTATCAACGTTCACATCATTGAGAGGTCATCCAAAGAAACTGTGGACAGACCCTGGGAAGAACTTTGTTGGAGCCAGGCCCGTCCTCCAAGACCTCTACTCATACCTGGATCGAATGAGAAAATCAAAGAATGAGAAGAGCTGCAAGCATGGGACAGAATGGGCTGGAAAAATCCACCCTGCAGACTAGCCCTTAAGGCAGGCATGGCTTGCAGTCCGCATTCTGAAGCGAGCACTGCAGAATCTTGGGGGCAGCGGTGTCTTCACGTGGAGTGAGTTCCAAACATTCCTGTACATGGCCTCCAACCTACGCCAATGAAAGACCTAATGATGCCAGAACTCCAAAGCAGAGAAGATTGTATAGAAGTATGTTAGCTCAAACACCCTCTTATTGGGCAGGCAGCCCGAGAATCCAGGAACCTTTGATTTCAAGGCTGCTCGTAAGAGATTAAGGACCATTCAGACAGAAGTGGGACGATTCTGGAAGAAATGGAGCCAACTGGCCGGACCAAACCTATTTGTCAGAACCAAGTGGCACATTTACAGGAGCGTGGCCATTGGAACGCATCGTCTGGTTAGCGATCAGAATGCCCTTAGGGTCAGTTCAAACTGCGAAAGGTTGTAGCGCCAATGCTGACAGAAGAGTTGTTAGGGATGTGCGCGTGAGAACCTTCCCCAGCTACCCAGTGTCAGTCGTGAAACACCCCGAGGAAAAGCCACAACCAGGATACCGCGACAATCCTTCACAGGCGTCCAGGAGGATTGTGGTCCTACTTCCAGTTGAAGAGCAACAAAAAATCAAGACAAATAACAACAAGAAGCTGAACAGTGACCTCCTTAGGTCAAATGACCAGGAGGTCAAGTGGGAAGTGTTGCGTCAAAACTGAGAATTCGAAGAATTTGAAGATCAAAAGATGCAAATTAATCGGGCGGATCAAAGGATCAAATGACAAAAAGTCAAGGACAAAGGATCAAAGGCCCAAAGTCAATATAAAGCCTTCACTCGCTGCAGTTGCACAGAGCGTGCAGCAGATTGGACTAACCTTTTAAACAGAAACACAGCCCCTGATCAACCAGAAAGGCATAACTGGTATGATAACTGTATGATTGTGTATAATTGGGCTAACAAGATTAGATTAAACTTAAGTACTATTTGTCAAACAGTCATACTAAATTGAAGTCATGGTAAAATGTTCTAATAATGTGTTAGATAAGAGTAGTTCATTTCTGACCTACTGTATAAACTGATGGTCACATTTACTGTTCAACATTTGCTATCTATTATTCCAGCATTTGCTATTATCTAATGTACGGTACTTATTGACTATTGTTCAACATCATGTCATTCACTGTTTAACATTAAGCTATCATCTATTGGTTAAGTAATCAAGTGTTATAGAGTGTTAATCAAGTGCTATACATGCAAATCAGATACGAATGTGCAAAATGTATGTTCTGTTTATCTCCAAGGTTATCAACCTTTTCCTACCTATTCCTAAACTATTACTCAATTAAATTGGTGGACGAGAGGAAACGAGTTGTCCCTTGCATCCTTCAACGTTGATCAAGCAGTTTTTCAAGTTTGGGCACGGCTGTGGTCGCAAAAAACCCACACAACTTGACAATAATAATAATAATATATTAAAAATAAAAGAATATTATAATTTGACTGCATAGAAGAACAACATATTTTTTTAAATAGACAAAAAAAAGCTTACTTTGTAGCTGTAGCGAACAATATTTTGGGGGGCATGTGGATTGTTTGCAGTCAAAGTCCTTGTGATTTCCTCCTCCAGCTCCTAATGACAACATAACAGAAATATGGGATCAGCATAGGTTCTTTGACCAGAACAGAGAGGTTTGTAAAATTTAAATTTGTTCTCCATTTACGTACAGCCTCTGTGAGTTCCACTTGATCCAAAGGCTTAATGAGAGTTTTACCATGAAACCATTCATCATGTCCATCAACTGTATCCGCGCCCTTTTTCTCATCCTGCAATGTTGCATTGAATAAAACAAATTATATAATGAAATGAAAATACTTTTATGTTGTTCTGATAATGTTCTATAGAATGTAAGTTCACTCACTTTTTTCTGAGCAATGGATTTGGTTGTGTTTGCACCAGTTGATTTCAAACCCACAGCACCCTGTATGGGTATAACAGGTAAGTTGACGTTTATTCAGAAAAAAGTCAAATACTTGGCTTTGAAAATTATCTTACAACTTTTAGTATACAAACAATGTGAGATTGTACGTGGATACCAGCTTTTACTATTTTTGTGACACCGTCAAATATCTGACCGCTAACTAACGTGAACTAGCTAAATAATACACCTACCTTTCGACCAAATGCTGTAGAGGTAAGCTTAGACATTGTGGTAACAACGGTGGATTTTGCTAATTTTCTAAGCAAGCTTCTACTGAAGGTAAGAAAATGTTCCTGTTCACAGCTAGTCTACTCAGTATACAGGTTGGCATGACAACCAGTCGTCCCGGGGGGGGGCGGAAGACTGACAAAGATCGAAATTGAGTCATTGTGGGCCACTTCTCGTTTATCCCTGGTTCCAACATGCCGGTATTCACAGAAAAAAATATTAAAGGTACAACAACAAATAACGCTAAGATTTTGGAAAAAGATGTAGCTGAAGTTCCGACCAGAAAAACATTTTATTAAGTCTTTATTAAATGCAAAGCTTTCCGTAGTGGTTTAACACACTACGCATTTCGGTAGGATCTTCTCTGTGATTGGTCAAGCTTGTCATGAATAATGCATGTACCCGGAAGTAGGGCGATAGTCCTGTTTTGCTGTCGAGTCACCTCTGTAGGGTTGGAGGAAAGCGAACTGCTGTCATGTTGATAAACGAGGGCTCACATCAAACTAGCTAACAAACCAGGATTGAGTCACATACACCATCACACATCTTATCTGTTGTATTGTTTTTGTTACGCTTCGCCAAAATGATGGAAGAAATTGACCGGTTTCAAGTACCTCCAGTCAACGGAGAGACCCAGCCTTTGGTAAGAGATGAGGAAGAAAAACACGTCTTATTCTAATAATTTCAAATGCAATTTTGATTTATTTTTGTTTCGATTATGAAGGTTATTATGACAAGTGGATTACAATCCGCATCGCATCGCATATCAAAGCTGCGGCACGAACTGGGATTTGAGGGACTATATGGAATGGTTCCATAGAGATGATGGGATGGCGGCTAGCAGTCTATCCTGTTTTGCTGTGTAGACCGATGTCAATAATAGAGCAGACTTATTGTAGTGAAGCAGCCACAATAATGCCGTATTAATGTAGTAACTGTGTCACTACGAATCATTATGTTAAAAGAAATCGCTTCAAATACTTGTTTGTAACATTATTACCAGACACCCACTTTTTTTTTTTTTTTTTTTACATTTCGTCATATAGTGACGTTTTATGCATATCTGAACGATTTTGTCAGCTATAAGAACACGCATATTGCGTGTTTCAGTATTTGCACAATCATGCAGTGGATGGTAGTATATGGTAGCATTGTATATATTGGCCTGAATGGTTCAACTGTGGACCACTCAGATCCACAGTCCGAGAAGGCCCACATGAGGACCCCAGTCCATCCTACAGTGGCTTTTAGATCTGGTTTGCGATTTATTGAACGTGGGCCAGAATTAGAATTTAATTTTTTTTTCATACAGCAGCAGTTTATTTATTTTTTTACTTAACCACTGGTGATTTCTGTACTTCTGAATCTATTGTCAGACACATATTGCAGTCAGTGGTTATTTTCAAGCTCTGCATTTAACCTTTAGCACCCTGTATAATTAAACAAGCATAAAAAAGACCTTTCTAACCCCCTCACTTTAGATTTCAGCCACATGTTGGCACGTCTGAATCACAGTTGATTTGGCTGACATGGCTCTGTATTTTTATGCTAATAACGTCATTGTGATTCCTAAACCATATAAATGGACTTGACACCTGCCTCCTTGCAGAAATTGCTTCGGAAAACAAATTTGTGAATTCAAACATTAGAATGATTGAAATTCACTTTGAAAAGCCCTTTTTTTTTAGGTTGAGTCTTAGACGATGAAGAGCCCTTCGCAGAATATCTGGTGGCATAAATGTCACCTGATGTATCAGTCTGTGCTGCTATTGGTCATCATGTGTAATCCTTCCAATCACTTGGTGACTGTGCTACATCAGCAACAATGGGGCTCTTCATCATCAGAGGCAGTATAAAGGTCCACAATAGAAGGACTGCCTGATAAAGAAGTTACTTTGTCTATACATGTGTGTGTATTTATTTGTTTGTGTAAATGCAAGTTGAAGGCCAGGACAGCTGGGCGTAGTTTATTTTTAAGCCATAAAATTAAAAGTCAACCCAAATATAGGTTTTTGGAGACTGTCAACACAACACATTGCTATAACACTTAGCTCAGAAATGTTCCATTTATATAGCATGCCCTATATTGTTTCTCTCAGCGGCGGGCCGTGCATTTCACGCCTAGGCCTTCAGTGACGTCATACTTAATGCACCTCATAATACCATCAATATGATACCATGGCTCGTGAATCCATAGAGAATCACACTTACACATTACATCACCTTAATATAGGCCAGTCGAGCAACATTTAATTTTTGGAGCATGTAAAATCAATAACCTCACATTCACAATTAAGAGTAGACAACTAAGATCACAGATACTGTCAAAACTCAAAGATAAAACGCGATTTTAAGAGATTAGTCAACAAAACTGTGAGCTTAACAAGTTTGTCCAACAAACTGCGCATTGTTGCCGTTTACATCTAAGAGACCAACGAGACGATAACGACACTAACTATTCATTGAAAATAAAAGTAAACAGATTATTTGCATTATTTTGAGAATATGCAACAGCAAAACAATTGAACATCTCATGACCAATGCGCCACGTAATGTTATTTACATTATAAATTGCAGATAATCAGAAGTTTAGATTTTTTATTATTTTGCCCACTTATTTCGTTACCACTGATTTAATACTAACAAAATAAAATGACAAAATACATATTAAAAATAAAAGATAAAATGCTTGCACTCGCCAACACGGATCTCCTCCACAGCATCTGCTTATTTGAAAACAAAGCTAGCTAGCTAGCGTAAAGGTTGGCCGATCTCTTCTCACAAGATCCAGCTTTTCATGAAAGGTTCGTCTTGAAAATGCCGTGGCTAGTATATTCGCAGCCAAATCTATCTTCTCCTCCTTCAGCCATCTTGGGTTAAAAATAATACAACAATAACTGTCGGTAGCTAGATCTCCAGGTTTAGCTCAGAGTTAATTCCAAGTGCCGGCTCTCACGAGTGTACTTATCCAATCACAGGGCACGTACAGTCCAGTCCTGTCCAGTTCAGCGTAAGACCTTCCAGCTTGCCTTGGTGTTGCAGTCTCAAGATCTGATTGGCTATCGCAACTGACTGTGTCCGTTCACTTACAGCACTCAAGATCCTGCTCTGTTGATTCTGAAGGCCCTAGGCAGATTTCATAGAACCTGACAACGCAAACTAGCTGAAATATGATTGGATAAAACCTCTACCATAATATACAACACTGGAAACAGCACCACCAAGTAGATATAATACGCCATGAACAGAACGACTATGAAGAATAATTTTATTTATGTATTTACAAAAATATATATATATATATTCTGAGTATGTTTGGGCCAGCAGAGAAGGCCTTGCTGGCCCCGACGGCCCTCCACTGGTTTCTCTATGACAGGATATGCACTGCTGGTAGGGAAGTATGAAAAAAGATCAAATAAGCCCAGTGATCCAAGGAAAGAGGTTGTCACTGAAAAAAAGAGCCCTTGCAGTATTTGTGCTTGTTAGAGTGGGAATACCTCATCTGTCAGCTCTGCTGTCATCATGCTGTAATATATACACTGTTCTCATTAATTATTCCAGCTAAGTGAGCAGTGCAGATGAGAATGAAATATTTGTGTTCAGCCATGTAGGAAGTAAAGAAAAGCAGTCATCCTTCTGTCATCTGTTTAAGACTCTTCCACATACCTGTAGACAAATAGGTAATTGCTTTCCTTTCACACCTACAGATTGATGGCTGCTCAAAAATGTTTGTTTTTCATGGCGGTAGCTTTTTGCTCTATTGACAGCATGGCTGGCTTGAACCTTTTGCACAAACACAGATGCAAAGATGATAAAAAGCATTCAGGGATATCTAATTTATTTTTCGTTCCAATCAAATCTTTACAAAAACTTCAGTTTCTGTATGGCGTGGAATCAGGAAAATGCACGGTAAGGGGAGACCAACATAATGCTGAACTCTGTTAGCAGAGCGGACCAAGCCCAGGCACAGAGCTGTGGCTGCCTCAGAAGCCCCCTCTGTTCTCCCAGGGCCTCCTCCCAGTGGCGTCACCGCACACGCATAAAAGAGACTCATAAGCAGAACACTCAAGCCTATTGATGCTACAAAACCAGACGGCTATAGTAGTGGCAGTCTTGGAAACTCTATCGGGTGTTGGCCCCTAGCTGGGTGTAAACAGGAGCTGATTTCCTGGCCTGTGTCAGCCTGCTAACAGCTCAGCGGATCACTCTTAATAACGAGTTGATTATGCCTCTGGGACGCTTTTGAATTTAAGGTGTAGCACCAGTTGTTTGTAACAGTCTCACAAATAAATGAACAAATACTGCCACTTTTTTTCCTTTTCTAGGATCCTGCAGCGTCGACCACCTCAGAAGGACAACCTGATGCAAAGGGAGAGACTGTAGCAATGAACTACAAACCCACCCCGCTACAAGTCCAGATAGGTATGATAATCAGGGATGACATCAATTGGTGAAACGCCAGTTGTAGTTTTATCACAGTGTGCATTTACTATTCAGCCTACAGTCGTGCTCAACACAATATTTGTTAGTTTAATTCTGTGAAATTAACAGTTAATTAAAATCGTCATATTAGAGTCAGTAAATAAAGATTTTTTTTCCCCCATACAAGACAAAAATCAGCACGATTCTCTTGATTGTATGATACAGACTTAGTGAGGTCAGCTTGTATTTCCCAGTAAATTGTCTCTTCTGTCAGGACATTTTTGAGCTGTTCTGTTGTCATTCAGCACTGTGAAAGCCTTTTTTATATTTATGATGCCTTATTGTTTTTCAGCACTAAATGCTCTTTTTAATTTAGGAAGACAGGAAAAAACTGGACAAGGCCTGAGATGAAGATGAAATCCAGGCTTGTTGACACACTTGTGTTCTGTGGTTTTGTAGAAAAACAGAGGGACCTTGCCCGGAAGGGTTCGGTGAAGAACGGCACTGTTGGGAGTCCTGTCAATCAACAACCCAAGAAAAATGCAAGGACGAGGTAACGGCTCCTGCTTCACCGAGTAATAATCATGAACTGCACACTTTCTCTCCGGCAGTATCGTCTCGGTTGATGTCAGCGTGCTAATGCCTGTCTGGTGCTGAGAACATGTCACAGACCGCGTAAAGCTGCAGGCACAGAAGCACAAAAGCTGTTTGAGAGAAAAAGGACTAGAATTTTGCGTGCTGGTGGTGATAAGACTCGGGGTCTGTACATAAAGCGGGTACAACGGCTATTTTGACAACTGGATCATTTGTGTAATACCCCTCCCGTATGGATGAGGGGCATTGATGAAAAGCTCCAGGGTGTCTGGGGCAGGGTAATCTGCAAATGCCCATTGGGATTTTTTTTTTTAAAAAAACACTCCAGTGAGTGTTAACTGTTTCCTTACTTTTCTCCAGGTTGGTGGTGCCAAACAAAGGGTACTCTTCTTTAGACCAGAGCCCAGATGAGAAACCCCTGGTTGCACTGGACACTGACAGGTTGGTTCTTCATACTTACTATTACTGTAACTTCAGTTCATCAACATCTAGAATTCTAAACTCAAGCCTCAGAATTGTATGTTTCTGACCTCAAAGGGACAGAAGAGAAACTGGCTTGTGTGTCTCACTTTTGATGGTGCATTAATCTGAGTAACTACAGAGGATGCTTCACAGGAAGGATCCCAAAAAGGGGCAAAGCCTATCCCAGGGTGCAAGATTATAGCATAGTGGGGTGAGGATTTGGGTGGGGAAAAGCTGCTCAGAGGGAGCGCCTGCCTCCATTCTGCACCAGCAGGGCAGCGTTTGCCACAGATGAGTCCCACCCTTTATACACACGCATGTGAACTGACAACCAACCTTCTAGCATCAGGCATTCTGATGCGTGGACACATGGGAAACCTGACTGATTGTTGTCCGCCTTTTAGATTCACGCTTGTGGCCTCAGAACAATGTCATTGTGTTCTGCTGTTCTGTATAATCACGTGGCAGCCATTTTGTCTCGGTGTCCTGTTAAGGGATGGGTCAATTTTAACATAATAACTTCTCATGATTAGTAACTTGGCCATAATCAAGCAACATAACCCATAACTTCTATTGTATTTCAGTGATGATGACTTCGACATGTCCAGATACTCTTCGTCGGGATACTCCTCAGCCGAGGTGAGATGTCTGAGGGACCAGGTATTTATGCACACATATATTGTTTCCCAGCATCATTTGATGACTCTGCAGACAACCTTGCCTGATCACCCAGTTCCATTATTACCATCCACACCAGGTATATGTGCAGACATTAAAAAAAAAAAAAAATGTCTCCATAGATTCACAAACTGCTCATTTCTTCCACTTTAAAAGTTTATTTGTGCTTCTCACCTCATCAACGTGTCCTGCTTGTCCTGTGCTTCATTTGAATAACTGGTATTTCTATTGATTATGATGCTATTGACTGACTGTTTATCCAAGCTCTCTGCTAATGCTGTATTTGCCATCTTTTTCTCCTGCAGCAGATCAACCAGGACCTGAACATCCAGCTCCTGAAGGACGGCTACCGGCTGGATGAGATTCCAGATGATGAAGACCTGGATCTGATCCCACCTAAAGCAGTCAACCCCACCTGCATGTGCTGCCAAGCCACTCCCTCCGCAGCGTGTCAAATCCAGTAGCCCCCTCCTCCCTGGAAAGAAAGGTTCCTACCTTTACTGAGGCCATTAGTGGGCCAGAATGTCAACAAAGAGGAAAATTGGCAGTGGCACAAAGGGAAGTCAAGGGTTTAGAATAAGTACTGGAGATTTGGTTGAATTGATGTGTACACCGTCCGTGCACGTTCCTCCTATGGTAGGATTTTCGCTTCTTCTGCTTCATGGATTCAGGACGGACTCGACCGACCGCAGAAACATTACCTCCGTGGAAACCATACTACTTTTGCTTCTCTTCATCCATGATTGTGGCTATTTTGGCTCAAGGAGAACTTGAAGGGATTTTAAAATATTGTGAAAAAAGAGAAGCTAAAGGAGGCGCCGGCTGAGTGAAATTGGAATTTACTTCCTCTGCAGGCATTTTAATAATGGTTACTGAACAAGAAGACAGGAACATGTTTGCCATTTCTCTCTTTCATTTCAAGTCTGCAATTCTGCTTTGTCTTCCTATGTACATGTGTCAGATGTAAAAAAAAATGATGTCCAAACACGTTCAGGACGGGTAGTTCAAATCAACCATGCTGCTGATGAGACATTCATTCTTACACTAAAATCACAACTTTTTTTTTTTTTTTTCTCTTACACTAAGGTCGTGCTGCTTGATTGTTTCATTTTCAGTTAAGAGTAACTAATAACTAGTTTTGCATGTTGCCTGTTAACATTGTGTCCTAATAACTGACTTGTGCAGATAATCTCGGTTTCTACTGACTCCACTGAGATTCCCCTTGTGCCAACGAGTAATATAAAGGCTCACCTGTTCCATTATCATTAGCTTTAGAGAAATGGTGATGGTGACACCTCATAAGTCTGTACTCCCTTTGTGTTTTTCCACAGTTGTCCATAACTGTATGTTTAAAATGAGCACAAAGGCTCTCATCACATATGAATGCGGCTCCTTATGAATGAAGTGGATATGGCCGATGGATATGTGCACATACATATAGAGTTAAACTACTTTGGTCTGACCTGTTCTGAAGAATGTGTTAAAAAGGTTTTTTCTTTTCAGAAATCTAGACAATTGTTTTGTTTCTTTGATATTCAGTTATGTTTTCGTATGTTTTCTATTAGATTTAATGTTACTAGGTTGTGCTATTGGATTGCAAGAACTCTATGTAGCACCAGACGGAGCCCTGTTTTCATCACTGTTTCGTGCCAGTGGATTTCGAGAAGGATGCAGGCTTTCATGTTTGCTTCTAAAGCCTTCTCTTCACACTTAAGCTGCTTTTTAGATGAAAAGCACCTGCATGCAGATCTACTTTTAATCAAAAGACTGGAAATCTCAAACTGGGTCTCCTCAAAAAGCAAAGCAAGGGTGAAAATGATTAGAAAGTGAACAGAAAAGTCAACATTATTGACATTTCGACTGTATGTTTTATATTTCTAGTGATCTACAGTTACAGTTACAGACAATTACAAAATATTATTATTTGCCATCTCCTAATTTTACTCTGAACAACAGAAAATCCAATATATAAAGTTACAAAACAGAAAACCTAAAGAGTTTTTCTTGTTCAAAAAGGGAGAGAGAAAACAGTCTAAGCTGTAGGTCAGGTACCATAATTAACGCAGCTTCTAGCTAAGGTGTGTATTTGACCTGTAGTTCTGTACACTTAACATGAAGACGACTGACTGTGCTGGCTGTCAATGGTGCTGTTTCATTTAAAAAATGTTTCAAATTAAAAAAAAAAAAAAAGTGCATAAATAACCATGTATGGATTATTGTGGCCCTCTTCTATCGAGTGCACTACTGGCCAGCATCGTCTCACATGGGGAGTCTAAAATACTGCGTTGTTACTGAGGCTATTTATTTGCAGTTATGTGTTTCTAATTTATTTTTCAAGAGTGGAGAGTAAAACAAATGCAGAAGGATGCTTTTTATTTGTCAGTTATGATGATTATTGTGAACTGGTTCCATTTTAACAGTGTTAAAAGTTCTGTGTGTAGTGCCACAATAAATAAATAAATAAATAAATATTAGATATTTCACGTCCTCTGTGATATTTCCTTTTTTTTTATTCTCATTTCAGTTCTTTGAGACGGACCATGTTTGGGAGGGGGAAAAGCTATAAGAGGTAAAAACAAAGAAATGCATTAAACTTGAGGTGATGAGCTCCAAGTGAATGGGAGCAATGTACATATGTGGAGAGATGGATTAAAGCGCTGAGGGTGGGGGTTGGGTACTTGTGATTAGCCGTGAGTTTATCTCTTGGGAGCAGATGGTAAATGGTGACTTACTAGAAGACGTAGAAGAGAGTCCCAGAGGGTAGTTTGCGTCCACTCTTCAAAGAATAAAAACACACGGTGGCTTATGAGACAGGTGAGTGACACTCTGGCGTTGCATACATGTTAGAGAAGAACAACTTTAATGGAAAAAGCAGCCCAACTACTCTGTGTCAAGTCTGCCATGACATCATCTCTCCTCACAGGTCGGAGCTGTGGCACCGGTAGGATGGGACGTGACACCATGTTGCTGAGAGACGCGAACATATCTGCTCTGATGCTCCTGCTCTGTGTCCGGGCCCTGCATGGGTCAGCTCTTCCTGCTGTATCTTCCTACGAGTTTACGGCCTACCGGATGCAGCAGTACAATCTGGCACAACAGAAACATGGTAGGATGAGACACCTCTGCCCCAGGGCTTCAGCTCCTCTGTCAGCAAACTGTAAATAAAATAATAAAGCTGTTTCCAGAATCTTACTTTAAAACTTCTGAAGCAATTTTACACAGACACACAGCAGCAGTTTAGGGTTTAAATAGTAAATAAATATCTGTTGAACTCCTTTCTGAACTTCTTGACTTCTGAGCGGGGCCAGAGGTCACCTCTGAAGCCAGAGAACAGAGAGAAGAGGAGTAGAAACACTTGTTGGATCGTTTTTCATCATTTGCAAATGACATTTGTTTCTTTCATACCTGCATTTGTCAATGGAATCTGTCTTTTCTGTCTGCTCAGGTTGTCGGGGGGCCATCGTGGTAGCTGAGGCACGATCGGCGGACGAACCATTGCTGACCCGCCGTTGTGTCATCATGAAGGCGCCAGACTTCACCACGGAAAAATACCTTCAGGCCCATAAGCAACACGCAGCTGCCATACTGATCTTACTGCCCCAAAATATCTCTAGCGTCCCCATTGACACCATCAAGGTAGACAGTCCTCCAAAAAGACCTGCTGGGATGAAATAAATGAGAACTGTGCCTGTTTGCTCCTCAGAACTTCATGTTAAGTGAGCGTGAAGCCTTATTGAAGGAAACCCTCATGCCTGTGTATGTCGTACCTGAAGATGAACAGCTGCTCTACATGTACGAGGAGGTCAAACAAGCCGCTGCCATGCACGCCTCATCCATATTCATCAGAGGTGAGAAGAACCGAGAGGAACGTGCAAAACAACCCAGCACACGTGTGTAAAAAGAGTTTTATACCTTTGTCTTCCGACAGTCCTTCGAAGTATGGTCACAGCTACAGCTTTTCAGATCTTAGTGAGCAACAGTGGGCCAATAAAGGCAATCACCGACAATGCTGTCGTTACTCTGGAGGTGAGGCTTTCCATGCACAGATGAGGAGAAACATACACTCTGGCCTGTATTAATCTGCAGATCTGCTGATGTTTATTTCAGGGAGTGCTGCCTGGAACTGAAGAAGATGCACCCACCATAGTCATCACGGCTCACTATGATTCATTCGGCTTGGTGCCGGTGAGCTGCATCAAAATTCAATAAAAAAAAAAAAGAGTACTTAGAACCAGTATTTGGAAGCATCTAATCCATTACTAGATGTGTCAAATATACTGTTAAGCTGCTTTATTTCTTCTTCTATACCCTTCATGTTGGATCATGTGACAGTGGTTGTCGTATGGAGCGGACTCTAATGGAAGTGGAGTCACCATCCTTTTAGAGTTGGCTCGTCTCTTCCAGAAGCTCTATAGCAGCCCGCACACCAGACCACCGTGAGTTTGACTCTGGATGTAGTGACCATATATAAGAATAATCAATTTTGACTGGAGCAAAATCTTTTTAATTTTCATTTTGGTTCTTGAGGTTTCATTTGATGTTCTCCTTAACTGGAAGTGGAAAATACAATTTCCTTGGCACTAA
This sequence comes from Pao palembangensis, assembly GCA_015343265.1. Classification (NCBI taxonomy): domain Eukaryota; kingdom Metazoa; phylum Chordata; class Actinopteri; order Tetraodontiformes; family Tetraodontidae; genus Pao; species Pao palembangensis. The sequence continues at coordinate 11,384,633 of CM027087.1, read as the reverse complement.
GAGATGGATTGAAGAGAATCTGGACCATGCTGGAAAGTATTTTTAGAATTTTTGGATGCTGTGTTACTGATTTATGTCATCATGTGCTGCCCAACGTGATTCTCTCTCCAGAGTCCAGTCTGCTCCAGGACAATGTGGCATTTGTTCTCTGTTTGGATACACTGGCTAACAGTGATGAACTGTACATGCATGTGTCCCGCCCTCCTAAACCTGGAACCCCTATACACACTTTCATTCAGCTGCTGGAGGAGGTAACATGAGTTGTTGTTGCTGCTGCCCAGAGCTGATGTAGGCCAGTGTTCATAGCTATACATCTGTGACCCCTCCTCCAGGTGGTTTCCTCTAGATTCCCGTGGGTGAAGGTGGGATTAATCCATAAGAAGATCAATCTTGTGGACTCCTCAGTATCTTGGGAACATGAGCGCTACAGCCTGCGCAAAATACCAGGTTTCACCCTCTCTCGTCTGGAAGACCCCAGATCTGAACACCGTGGCTCCATACTGGACACCCTGTAAGCTCCAGTAAAGCCTCTCTCTAAAAGACATGTTGCAATGTAAAGGGACAATCTCATTTGTCTTCTCACAGATCTCAAGTGGACCTAAGGAAGCTAAAGAGAAATGGCATCATTGTAGCAGAAGCGCTGGCACGTTATATGTATAATCTCTCTGATAAGGTGATCAACTGGACAGAATGTGCACAAACTAAAAAAAGAAACATTTTTAAAATTAAAATTCTAAAGCTTGATTTGTCATCTATTTTTCCACAAGGGCTCTCCAAAAGATGTGCAAGTTTTCAAGGGCCAGATGGTGAGAAATTGGCTGCTGTTTTTAAAAATTCTCAATGGCGATACTGACCCCTAGTGGATATTAGATAAACTGAATGTGGTTACGTGTTTAATGGTCTGTTTTTTTGGTGGGTTAGGGTTAGGGTGAATGAGATTTGTGATTTTATAAACATTATATACATAATGAAGTCGGCTTTGATTTCAGTGTTGTCAAAAATGGATTTTCTGTATTTGGTGTCTTTCATGGGTAATTGTGATTCAGTGATGGTGCAGTTATTTTCTCCATCTTTCTCTATGAATTCCCATCCATACTTTTAATGCAGGAGTTCCACGATAGCCGCATGTCCAGCCTGATATCTGTCCTGACATCGGTCCCTCGGGCCACCCAACTGCTGGATAAGGAGCCCAATCATATTCTGCTGGTCAACTCACTGGAGCATGAATTCAAGCGCTACCTGCAGCAAGTTTACAGACACACTTTTCAACAAGACAAGAGGTACAACAAAAGTCAAGTGAGACAAGAGCATACAAAATCTTTACTGACTAGCTGTATGTGTTCTTGCAGAGACCCTGATATTACATTTTTTGATCAAATGAACCAGCCAGTAGTGATGTATAGGTAAACGTTTATTCATATTTACAATATGGCAGACTTAACTCACTCGAAGGCTAACGTTTTTTTTTTCTTTTAGAGTAAAGCCTGCAGCCTTTGATCTCTTTCTTGGCGGCTGTATAGCAGCTTATTTGGGGATCGTTTACTATGTCATTCAGGTTTGCACATGTAACCTTTGATATCATCCAGACAAAGCCTGGTTTTGAACGACTTCCTTGCAAACAGCTTTGCACCATGTATGTTCTTTTCTGAAGTGCTGATTAATGTGTCTTTTCTTTCCTCTGCTGTTTGTTCCCTCTTCCAGAATTTTGGCTATCTTTACACAAAGCTCAAAGTGGCAGTGAAATCCAGACACCAGTAAAGGGAGACTGAACACCGTGTTTGACTGACTGTGCAAAGGATGAATGTGAAGCAACGAGTCTTTGCAGGCTATTCATGCACATCTCATTTTTTATTACTTTTCTGTCATCATTTATAATTAATTGTACTTGATGGATTGATTGAAATAAATATGAGGCTTCAGCATTTTCTGAAGAGTGAAACCAAAACTATGGCTTTGATTTTAAAAAAAAAATCCAGTGAGGAACCTTTCTGCCACCTCCTATCTGTGATTTTTGTGGTCCTCCTGCGCTGCTTTTGGTGACAGAGTGGGAGTAATATGGCTGGTAGGAACGGTCGAGACCGGAAAAGAACAGCCCGTTCCTGTCACAGAGAACTTAGAATGAGAAACAAAGGCATCCTGTGGAGTTGGGTGAATTATTAATTAATAATGATGCTCATGTGGCATGTTCTCAGTGAACAGAGGTGATCCTGGGTGGTAGTGGGAGATATTTAAATACTCATTTTCCGCTAGTTTGGTTTGGTTTGATCAAAAACAACAGACCTAAGTTATAGTGTTTGAGACTATTGCAGACGGCTGGGAGCTTGCACGTGAAGGCTGCCAGGGAAATAGCTCATGAACACTGACCCTCAGGTATGTACATCTCTGCAGGGGACCTTGGACTAGAGATTAACAGCCGAGTTCTCGGGTAGCAATTGAATTTTCTTCTTTTTCAAGAAGGTGCTCCTAAATTGAATGAATAATTGTATTATATGCAAATTAATAATCTTACTTTGCATTTTAACAGATACAAGTTAAATTTATAATGGACTCTTGCAAGATAAAGAGTGTGAAGCAACTAGCCATGTAAAATAGCAGCAGTTTCACGCAGAAAAACAGGAACACCTTTGCAGAAAAAATCGATGTATGTGTCTGAAGGAGGCACAGGGAGAAAGGGAGGGGCCATCAGTTGAGGAAGGAGGATGTTCATGACTTTCAGGTCTACTGGAGGGAAGCAGCTGGAGATAAGAGAACATGGCTCCGCAGCTCTACGTTACTATGTACAAGGAGCAGTTTGCCTCTCCAGGCAGAGTGAAGCGAGAAGAACTTCGACCCACTTCAGCCCACCGCAGGAACAACCCTCAGCCTCGGCCGGTAAGCTGCACAGTTGTATAGAACTGTGCTGGAGGTATATGAATCAGAATTCAGTGAGAGGTAGCTCTTCAATCACTGTGTTTCAGCCCGTAATGCTTTTTCTTTGCATATTCAGGTGATGCACTTAAGTCCAACAGCTCTCATTTATTATTGACACTCTTTACTGTTCATCCAGCCACACTAAGGCCTCTTACGTTAATGTGTGACTAGTTGTTTACATTTCCATGTGCCTAGTGAAAGCTGCATCTATAATTCATTCTTCTTTTGTTCCTCTATTCTTATCCAGAGAGGAGTTCAGCCTTTCTCATTTTAAAAATTACAGCAGCTGCATAAAAGGCCTTGTGTATAATGTACAGTATAAAACTTTGCAATTCTCATTTATTTTGCAAATTTTAAGATTAATCTCCAAAGAGAAAATAATTCTATAGTGTTAAATTACTGAAAATAAGGAAGAAAAGCATTTGAAATGATAAAGTTATACAGTTCACAGAAAAATAATTAGCACAGTAACTGTCCAACAAGGACATTCTCTTATTTTCAGTAATTTAACACTATAGAATTATTTTCTCTTTGTCTCACTTTCCTCCAGGACTTTCTGTTTCCCAGGAGTCTCCGAGCTATATACAGTCAACACCAGGCAGTACCACACCAGCTACCCCCTGTGAATACAGACCGTCCTTTCTTCCACCCAGTCAAACATTTATCATTCCAGGGTCCAGTTACGACTTGCACTGACAGCCACCTGAAGACCATAGACGCAGGTAAACCGGTGAGGATGCCCTCAGTAAACCCGTCCATGCTGCAAGCTCTGCCCTCTGCTGGTGGAATGCAAAAGCTGCAGCTGACTGAGCCTGCTGGAGACCTCAAGCTCTACTACGGTCTGAGGAACCCATCACGGTAGCAGCTGATAAGTTTAATCATTGTTGCACAGATAAATGAATTATATTTTTGCCCTAACTGAGTATTTCCGCATGAAAATGGATTATTACAGGCAGGCTGATCCGCTCTCTGCAAAACTCAGGTGCAAAAATACTTCTTCTGAGACAAGCTCTGAGACAACACTGAGACAAGCTGAAAGAGAAAAAAAACTGAAACTGATATTGTTTTCAACAGGACTCACACAGCAACTCAGCTGAAAACAAGACCCCAAACCAGCAGCCTTCCACCCGCTCAGCATAATTTACCACAAATACAATTTCAGAGGTTTTGTTCCAAAAGCCGCCTGGATTACAGGTATTTAAGTGTTTTAAAGAAATTTGACTTTGGGTTTTGTGTCAGCTCTTATGATTTCTCCACAGCACATGCCACAGCTGCTTCCACGTGGTGAAGCCTTTTCAGGCGGGACAATACATCATACATCCAGAGTTTGTTTCGGAGGTCCGTCGTTAGCACTGCTGCAGCAAAAGCTTCCAGACTGGACTCTGCAGAAATACTTACTCTGCAAGTTCCTGTGTAAAATAAAGGATCGTTAACTCGACTGTTGCTTTGTGCACTACTAATTAAGAGACAGGATGATGCACAAATAAAGGGTGCTGCTGGATTTAAAGCTACAAATTTCCATACAATATGATCACCTGTTATATTCAGAATTTACAAGCTGTGCTGACCAAGTCAACAAAACCAGAATGACACACTGTTTGTGTCATTCTCTGCGTATGAATAATATAATGGTTTTAATGATATTTTCCAGAAATGTTGATAATTGGCCAAGGTAAAGATGATTTGAGGGATGTTTTGGATTCTGGAGGGATCAAAGCCAAAGGTCTTTGATCATAAAGCACACTATGTTACATAACCTCTTCTCCCTACTGCCTATATACCTATTTACAATACTACTGTACTACTGGTACTGGTTAACTTATAGACTTGTTTTTAAGTTAAACAACCACCATTGTTTTTAATGGTGCTTTAACTAACAAAGAAAGAAAGAAAGAAAGAAAGAAACAAACAAACAAACAAACAAACAATCATCACTGTGTGTGCTCATGCCTGGCCAATGATTTGCAGAAGACTACATTTCCCATGATGCATTGTCGTCGACAAGGCGGATACGTATGGGTTGATGCCTGTTGGTCTTTCTTCTGCAAACAAGTTGTGGTCGGTTGCTGGGTGGTCTGTTGCTCGGTAAGTATCTATTTTTAAAACTTAGCTGAAAAAGGAGACTGCAACCATGAACTTAAACTTGAGACGTTATTCGGATTCCGTTTTGTTTTCTGTCCAATTCTTGAGAAGTTCAGCGTTCTCTCTACGTTAGACTCTCCAAATTGTTTTGTTCATATAAACAAATATTAATTTTGACTGTCGGTTGTAGCATTTGTAATTTCATGGCTGCTTCCATACTCAAACAGAAGTATGTAAGTAAGTAAGTATTTCTCTGGTGTATCTACTTACAGCAAAGTACAGCGTCAGCCGGTTCAAAAGTCACGTACAGAAAGCTATCACCCACTCTTTGTGTGTTCTCTGAAAATGTCTCATGACTTTAGATGACTTTAGATGATGTCAGACCTCTGTTTGTTTTTCAGCATGTGAGAAAAGATAGTGGATCAGCTGAGATAGCAGATGCGGCCCCAACCCCGCAGATTCCCAGTCCTATAGAAAAAAGGGAAAAAAAAACAAGTATTTATTTATTTTTAAAGCTAAGATTGTGGGATTTTATCTTAATAATCATATTAATCGACCAAAAGCAAGCAGAAAAGAATACTTGCTTTATTATTTGTTAAAACAATAAAAGGGAAAAACTAGGTTTTATTCTCCTCAAAGTGATTTGCACCTCATGATTTAGCCATTTTGATAAATAATTGTCTGTTTAAGAAAGTAGGACTAATAATCACTGCAGCATCAGGCTTATGCTTTTTTATTTGTCAGCAAAGTGTTGGTTTTAGGGCTCTTGTTATATTTAGTGATTAATTAGTGTATCTAACTCTTCTGTATTGGCCCTTGCTGTAATGGTAGAACACTGCAATCTGCTGCAGTCGGCACACAGGGAACCTGGAACAACCTGGCAATTTAACGATCAGCTGTTCTTGTCTTTTATTTTGTGTTCTTTCTTACTTGTTTGCCTTGTTAAGGTAAAGATACAGTTAGGACAGAGATCTCCTCTTGGGAAAAACTTAGAATGTGACATGATTGAGGACAAAGTTTAGCAGTCAGCGCTCGCATCTGCCCAAGTTCTGAGGCCAAAATCCACTTTTCTCCTCTACTTCCTTACATACAAATGAGTGCTCATTCAGTCAAACTGCTATGTTAGAATTCCTTTGGGGAATATCCACTTTATCCTCTTATGGGTAATTGGCTGTGGATTTGTTTTTTGTTTTTTAATCTCAGACACATCTTTAAAGTATACATCCCCGACCACATAATACCTCAAAGTGGTGTGAAACGACTTTGTGCAGCAATGCAGATCATGTAAAACAGTGCGAGAAATTCTGCGTAGGCTTAATACCGACAAGGACTCTCACAATGGTTTCCTTGGTGTTCTTCTGTGATTGACAGTAAAGGCTTTACAAAGTAGTCAATACTGTTAACCGTTCTAATCCATTTAAATTTGCTTACATTTGGCAAACAGAAATAATGAAAAGTGTCGTTATTGTTAGGCTTCAGAATAAAATGTACTGGCAATTCTGGCATTGCATAGTGTGTGAAATATGAGTAAATATAAGCAAAACTAAAACTGCTGTTGACTGATCAATTCTTGGTCACAACAAGCATTTTCCTCATTTTGAAAAGAATTTTGAATTCATTCGGTTTGGTGACTGCTGTTGGGGTTGTTGTTGGGGGCAAGATATCTACTACAGTGTTACGTATTTCAGCTGTTTGCAACTGCATTAACTGTTATGCAAATGACAAAACATAGATAATGCTCTTAGAAATCTAGGACAAAACTACCTCCTAAAAGCCTGGGTATGAAACTGCGATGCTTCGCCAGAGCTCCTAGTTCAATTTGGGTTTGACTGACGTTAATATGCTGAGAAATTCAACTCCTAACCGCATTACCTGGTTGTGTTAATATGACTTTTATTCAGACTAACACAATTAATCAATACATACTTCTAATGGGAGACTGTCGCCGAGCCTGATCTCTTTCTGTTATGCTAGGCAAGACAGACGGAGACACAGACGGGCAAGACTAACACACACAAGCTTCCCTGGATAATACTTCAATGATCATTAGAAAGCCAGAGCTCGGATTTTCCTGCTGAACAGCACATCATGTACCAGGTTGTACCAGGGGGAGCCGGAGGCACAATTACAGATGTTATCCCCAAGCAGAAGCACAGCAGAGACACTCGACCCTTAGTCGGAGCTGGAGTCATCGGCCTGTTTCTGGTGATTGCAGCCGTGACCGCGTGGTGTTATTACATAGCCTCGCTACGCAAAGCTGAGCTGCTTAAGACTCAGCTGCTGGATCTGAATAAAGATGGCTACATTATCCGCAACCAGGGAGGATCTATTGTTTTCAGAATGGATTTCAGGTTTGTCATTTTTTACACAAACACACAGGTAATATATATATATATATATACTTGTGAATATACGTATATATATATACACAGTATATATATATATATATATACAGTATATACACACACACAGTATATATGAGGTGTTTTTTTTTGAGAGTGCTTACATGTAATCTCGGCAGGTCGGGTACGTTGGACTTAGATTCATGCTCCAAAGAAGGGGAGATTCTGAGCTGCAGCTCCACAACGGACAGAAAACTGAACTTCTTCATCGAGACAGTGCGACCAAAGGACACTGTGCAATGCTACCGTGTGCGTTGGGAGGAATTGGTTCCGGATGTTCCTGTTGAGCACGCTATGACATACAAGTTTTCTCACTGGTATGGCGGCGCAGTGTCAGCCATTCAGCATTGGCCTATTTCGATTTCGGGCCAGCAGGCTCCCAAACCCTTCGTCACCAGTGACATCTACTTGAACCGCAACGAATTTGGTGGCATTTTGGAGAGTTATTGGCTCTCGTCCAATGCGACAGCCATTAAGATAAACAATTCTGTGCCTTTCCACCTGGGATGGAACGACACGGAAAAGACCATGTACCTCCAGGCTCGATACAACGACAGTCCCTTCAAGCCAAACCCTGGAGAGGCCCCCTGTGCTGAACTCAGCTACAGGGTGTGTGTGGGCTCAGATGTGACGTCCATACACAAGTACATGGTCCGCAGGTACTTCAATAAACCAAACAAGGTTCCTGCCAAAGCCATGTTTAGCTATCCTATATGGTCAACATGGGCGTTACATAAAACTGATGTTGACCAAGAGAAATTCTTGGAGTACGCCGCCAACATCCGTAAGTACAACTTTACCTTCAGCCAACTGGAACTCGATAATCGCTACACCAGACGCTATGGAGATTTTGAGTTTGACCAGGCCAAGTTTCCGAATGCCACTGCCATGTTCCATAAGCTAAAATCGGATGGGTTCTTGGTCTCGCTCTGGATTCACCCGTTTGTCAATTACGACTCGGAAAATTTCCACACCTGTGTCAAAAAAAGCCTGTTTGTGCAGGAGCCAACCGGCCGGCTGCCCGCTTTAGTGCGTTGGTGGAACGGCATCGGAGGCATTTTGGACTACACCAACCCAGAAGCCCGTGACTGGTTTTCCTCCCAGCTGCGTTCCCTGCGCTCCAGGTATGGGGTGTCTTCTTTCAAATTCGATGCAGGTGAGACAAACTATTTGCCATGGAAGTTTAGCACCAGAACTCCCATTCGAGACCCCAGTTTTTTCACGCGACGCTACACGGAAATGGCAATTCCTTATAATGACAGAGCTGAGCTGCGCAGCGGCTACCAGTCCCAGAACATATCCTGCTTCTTCAGGCTAATTGACAGAGATTCTGTGTGGGGCTACGAGCTGGGCCTCAAATCTCTTATCCCCACGGTGCTCACTATCAGCATTCTGGGCTATCAGTTTATCCTACCAGACATGATTGGAGGGAATGCCTATCTGAACCACACCGATGGAAATCGTGCGTTACCTGATCGAGAACTCTATATCCGCTGGCTGGAGCTGTCGGCCTTCATGCCCTCCATGCAGTTTTCTATTCCGCCGTGGGAATACGACAGTGAGGTGGTTGAAATTGCTCGCAAATACATAGCCCTCCACGAGAGTATTGTTGCACCCCGGGTCCTGGAGCTGGCTGGCGAGGTGCTGCACACTGGGGATCCAATCATAAGGCCTTTGTGGTGGATTGCCACCGGTGATGAGACAGCCTATAAAATCGACTCCCAGTTCCTGATTGGGGATGACCTCATGGTAGCCCCTGTTTTAGAGCCTGGAAAGCAAGAGCGTGACATTTACCTTCCCGCTGGCCGCTGGAGAAGCTATAAAGGGGAAAGATATGAAATCAAGGAGCCACTGCACCTCACAGACTATCCTGTCGATTTGGATGAAATTGCTTACTTTGTTTGGGTGTAGCAGCAGGTGATTGAAAGCCTGATAAAAAGTCACCTTATATGTCAGTTTGCTTGTAAAACAAGCTGTTAATCCTGCCTTGGTTTTTGATGATGCATGAGTTTTGTTGTTCCACATTTAGAATCATCCTGAGAAGTTCTCACATACGGTGACATCAGTCTGGCTTCTGTTGTCTCCGCTTATTTTATTTTTTTGCCTTTTTTGTAGTTGAATGACTGACAGCTGATTGTGTACGATTTGGAGCCACTGTGGCCATAACTAGCAAAAACTGCCATACAGACATGATAAAAACAAAATAAAAATAATAGTTAAATGTGATGCAGCAGATCATGGTTTTAATGTAAAAAAAAGTAGGAATTTGAATTTTTACTATGTTACAAGAAATAATTTGTTTTATCTTTTAAAGCCATAAAAGTTCAGTATGTGAAACATTTTTTCAAGAAAGGGAATTTGCCAGCTGTGAATTTTGTAAAGTAGATTTGCCAAGTGCCATTCAGTTTTATTTTTGAGTGTTGTGGACCTGTGAAGTTAATGCTTGTGCAGAAAATGTGTCACTTTTCTCTTGAAGCAGATAACCGGTTACGTCTAACCTATATTCAGACAGAAAGCTGTTAGGTAACATTTTTTTTGTTGTTTGTTGTGTCAGATTGGTTTGTGACATTTACAGGTCCACAAATGGTCATGATTTGCAATTAAGCTATACAATTATTATATTTACACTACATTTTTTGCTTTTGTAATATAATAAAAGTATACTGTGCTTGACCTTTTTAACCCAGTGACCTCTGATCCGTTTATAGTGTGTTTTAGTGTATATTTGTGGAACCCCTTGAATCTGAATTTGTTGTGAAGATTAAAAATCACATTGCATTTGCAGGATGTCTAAAAAGCTAAACAATCTATAAAGGCATCCAATTGAATTGGAACATTTTGCTGTGTCAAAACTTTTCACAAACGTATCCATTAAAGAATTTAATAACATCTCGTGTGTTTTTTGATATCGCTGAAGTAAAAGTGAAATTGTAAGACAAATTTCCCACCATTACTCCCCAATGAAATATGTAAAAGAATAAAATGTTTGGGTCAAGATATTGACCTCATGAGTGTGCGATGGTTGCAACTAATACCTGCAACCTCATATCGAAAAAGACACCCTTGAGGGACTTTTCAGACTTGTTTACTCCAGTCTTATCATAGTCATAATGACAAAGTGATGAAACAATTCAGCAGCTTATTTGGCAGCTGCAGATGGATCAATATATCATCTGGTGGTTTCATCATTTGAGGCCAGAGAGCCTTTGATGCAGGAGCGCATGTCTAGACACACAAAAACACACAACAAAAAGAATTATTAGCAACAATATTTATTGCGGTAACAAGAACAGTAATCCTCTCTGATGTAAGTCTGGCTGGATCATGGCTGCAGTTTGATGCCTCCCCGTACGTTTGGGAAAATTATTCCATTTCACAACACTGCTATATGCCTCACGTTATTTGCCAATGCCTCATCTTTCTTCAGAATTGATCCAGACTCACAGCTTGTGCTGGGAGGGCACACATTGACTGATTAGCTGTCTGTATACTGGCGGTGATCAATATTATTTGTCTGTTTGCTCTGCTCATCTTTTCATAGACTGGCCAGTGCTTCTATGAAGGAGAGTTAAAGGGAACTTGTGAAATGCTCTATAGGGGAATGATAAAATAGAAGTAAAAGTAAAAAGATCAATTTTATTATCGTACAGTTACTATATATTTTTGAGTAATGACAATACCTTATGTATTACTGGAAACTGGAAAATTAGATTAAACGAGATGCAACCAAAATTCTAATTTAGCTGCAGTGTTTCAGATGGCCAGTAGGGAGCACTGTAGCTTCATTAATAAATGGATCTATGAAAAGTCGGTGGACTATGGTCCAGATGTTACTCTACACCACACACACACACACACGCGCGCGCACGCAAAACACACACACACAGGCAGCACGTTCCTTTTCATTTTGCACCTGTGATCCCACCTGTATGTCCATCTGCAGAGGAGAGATGCCAGTTGTGCTGGTTAGAAGCCAGTGTGTACCCAGTGTCTACTCATAGCCTTCATCGGTGAGTCTGTCTGCTGTCTGTCCTCCTCATTAAGGCAGACAGTTGAGCAAATAAATGAATCTTTTGCTGTGAAATGTGACGATAAAGGAGTCACAGCAATATTGTGTATTTTATTTCAATTCACTTTACAGCTGCAATACATATAGCATGGCAACACATATATCCAACAAATATGATGATCATTGAAATCCATCAAAGCAAGTGCTCTTAGATCATGATTAGAAAATAAAATTGGGAGAGAAAAACACTTATGAATATGCTAAAGTGCCATCAAAGGAGCCCCCTGGTTCAAGTATTATTTAAAACCTCAGGGGAAATAAAACCCCATGTTCATGTGTGAAATGAGAATCTTTGTCCTTAACCCAAGATTTTCACTCTGTAACTAGAATGACCTCGCATCTGGTGCTGCCATGGCTCGTCTGACAGGAATATGTCCATCCTCGATAGGTAACAAATGAACCCTGCACCCCTGAGACTGGGCTGGCATCTGTTTATCTTTTTTCACCTGTCGGTTCGCCACACTGCATCAGGCATACACTCGTCCGCAGCCTTTGTGGATGTCAGAACATGCCTCTGGCATTACAGGGACAGACAGCAATGTTGGCTGGGTGTGATATTAGTTTCAACCAGCATGCTCCAAAACATTACAGACAGTTGCACACTGCACATGTAGTGGTGCTGTAAATTAAAAAAAAAAAAAAAAAAAAAAAAAAAAAAGCTCTTTGTTTATCCAAATGAGTATCTTACTAGATGTGAATAAATAGCTAGCATGTGACACAATGTGAACAGTACTTGGTAGACATAGAAATCTACTTTTTAAGTTAGTCAATAATTGACAGATGTTTTGATGGGATATTTCCCACTGAAAGACAGGTACCTTTAGAATCTGTTCAGATTTCCTACTGTAACTCTAAACTTAAGAGTAAAACATATTTGGATGCATGAAATGCTGTTGCCCTCCACTGTTAGTGCAAATGAGGGGTTGAGTGAAGTGTCAGCCATCGAGGACCCGGTGCATAATTGAAACATCACATTGCCGTTTTTGCCAATGCACAAGGTTGTTTGATTGATACCGTTTTAGAGCACTCCTGTCCCTTTGTGCTCATGGGGCTTACCTGGGGAGAAACCAGAGGAGGAAGAAAGGTGCTTAGGTGGCTCATCTGGGTTTTGGGGGAAAATTGGTGCCATCCATCAAACACCGCATTTAACCAACGCTAACGCAGGCCAGACCAACAAAGGATTCATATAGGGCAGCGAACCAGGAAACGTGAGGTGCAGGGACTGCTGAGGGTCTATCAATCAACCAGTCAGCTCCTTTATTTAACAAGCGAGGGCCACAGACCCCCAGGGGCCACACTCCATATTCTGTTGTGTTTGTAGTCTTCTCCTGTAAAAGCAAGAAAAGAAGGAACAGAAGCATGAAGGGAGGTAGGACAGTGGCCCGGGAAGAGATTTGGTTTTGAGGGTGATGGAGGTGCAGAAGGGTTTGGCCTGTGTTCCCTGGTGAACTGGTGCGCTTCATCTTCTCAGTGCAGGGGCCTGGAACTGCTTCTTGATGGGATTTTCAGCCCCATGGCCTGTGCTGTTCCAGCTTCCATCTGGAGAGATGCTGCCTGCAGAGCGAAGAGCCAACCAGCCGGCGACACAGCCATAAAGAGCAACCCTTGGGCCAGCCAACGCTACTGATCTGAGGCTCTGTTCAGTGGACAGGCCAACACTCAGTGGCACACATTCTTGTCAGGGATACAGGCTGATCCCTAAGCTGCTGTGTCCCAGGTGGAACCGAAGACCCACAACCACCAAATCTGTCATAGCTGAGAAAACGGCCGTTGATCTGGGACTTCACTATTCTTTAATGATGTGGAGAGGACCACTGTCACCTTCTGGATGGTTCATATTCAGTAGCCACATACTTTCATGATTTCTATGTTGCAGTGGCAGGCCGTGCATTTCATGCCTAGGCCTTCAGTGACGTCATACTTAATACACCTCATAATACCATCAATATGATACCATGGCTCAACAATCCATAGAGAATCACACTTATACATTACATCACCTTAATATAGGCTAGTCAAGCAACACTTAATTTCCAGAGCATTTAAAAACAATAACCTCATATTCACAATTAAGAGTAGAAAACTACGATCACAGATACTGTCAAAACTCAAAGATGAAACAGGATTTTAAGAGATTAGTCAACAAAACTATCTGAGCTTAACAAGTGTCCAATACACTGCGCATTGTCGTCGTTTACATCTAAGACACCAACGAAACGATAACGACAAACTATTCATTGAAAATAAAAGAAGATTATTTGCATTTGTTTTTGAGAATATGCAACAGCAAAACAATTGACATTTTACAGCAAAACATCTCATGACTAATGCGCCAAGTAATGTTATTTACATTATAAATTGCAGATGATCAGAAGTTTAGATTTTTTATTATTTTGTCCACTTATTTCGTTACCACTGATTTAATACTAAAGAAATAAAATGACAAAATACATATTAAAATAAAATAAAAATAAAATGCTTGCACTCACCAACATGGAGCTCCTCCACAGCGCCTGCTTATTTAAAAACAAAGCTAGCTAGTGTAGGGGTTGGCCAACCTCTTCTCACAAGATCCAGCTTTTCATGAAAGGTCCGTCTTGAAAAAGGCATGGCTAGTATATATATATATACACACACACACACACTCACACACATGCAGTGGATATAAAAAGTCTACACACCAAGTCTACACCAAGATAAATAATTTCACAACTTTTTCCACCTTTAATGTGACCTAAACCTGTACAGTGCAATCAAAAAACAAACTGAAACCTTTAAAGCTTAAAATAAAAAAATTAAAATGACCTGGTTGCATAAATATGCACACCCTTAAACTAATATTTTGTTGTAGCACCTTTGGCTTTTATTACAGCACTCAGTCTTTTCGTGTAGGAGTCTATCAGCGTGACACATCTTGATGTGGCAATATTTGCCCACTCTTCTTTGCAAAACTGCTCCAAATCTGATTTCGAGGGCATCTCCTGTGCACAGCCCTCTTCAGATCACCCCACAGATGTTTGATCGGATTCAGGTCTGGACTCTGGCTGGGCCATTCCAAAACCTCATTCTTACGCTGGTGAAGCCATTCTTTTGTTGATTTGATGTGTGCTTTGGGTCATTGTCGTGCTAAAAGATGAAATTCCTCTTCCTCTTCAGCTTTCTCACAGAAGCCTGAAGGTTTTGTGCCAACACTGACTGGTATTTGGAACTGTTCATAATTCCCTCCACCCTGACTAAGGCCCAAGTTCCAGCTGAAGAAAAACAGCCCCAAAGCATGATGCTGCCACCACCATGCTTCACTGTAGGTATGTTGAACACTGTATGATGAACAGTGTTGTTTTTGAGCCTAATATACCTTTGGGAATTATGGTCAAAAAGTTCAACCTTGGTTTCATCGGACCATAACACATTTTCCCACATGCGTTTGGAAGATTTCAAATATCTTTTTGCATAATGAAGCCGGGATTGGATGTTTGTTTGTTTTTTTTTGTAAGGTAAGGCTTCCATCTTGCCACCCTACCCAATAGCCCAGACATTTGAAGAAGACAGATTGTTGTCACATGCACTACACAGCCAGTACTTGCCAGTAATTCCTGCAGCTCCTCCAATGTTGCTGTTTGCCTCTTGGCAGCCTCCCTGACCAGTTTTCTTCTCGTCTTATCATCAATTTTGGACTGATGTCCTGTTTTGAATGGATGTTCTGTTTAACATGAGTTTGAATGTAATTGTTTAAATCCGAACACAGCCATGTCCCCAGTTATGAGGGTGTGCACACTTGTGCAACCTCATTATCTGAGTTGTTTATTTTTACTTAACCTCCCTGAAAGATTTCTGTGTGTTTTTCAATTGTGTTGTACAGGTTATAGGTCACATTAAAAGTTAAACTCTACCATAATATACAACACTGGAAGCAGCACAAACAATAATTTTATTAACATATTTACAAAAAAAAAGAAAAACTTTTCTGAGTATGTTTGGGCCAGCAGAGAAGGCCTTGCTGGCCCTGATGGTCCACCACTGCTATGTTGGAAGTCTGGCTGCAACAGTGCTTCCTTTTCACATTCAAAATGACATTGTCCATTTTTTGAAAACATAAGAATTTAATTTGATGTTGCATCAGAATAACAATAATATCAGCAATACATAATTGAAAATGAAGACCAAATATGCAAAGACAATTATTACTGCCTCTTGTTACAGGAACCAATTTATGTTTGCTCCAGGGAGCCTGGCAGCGAATAATGGATTGGTGTGGTGGCGAAGTGAGATACAGTATGACTTGCTGTACAGTTAGTCAATATGCACAAGATTTAGCCTGCTATACCTGATAGGAGTTTGGAAAGTTGGGTTTGAAAATATGTTTTTGTGTCTCCTTGGGGCTATTGTGGCCTCATTAGCATATTTTTTTCTCCTATGATGACTGTAAATTTAGCCAATTGCACCCGGTGGTGGGTAAAGTGGGCAGAAGGTAGTCTGAATGAATAAACAGAGTACGTCTGAGGGCAGCGCTGTGGCCCCACCTGCCCACCATCAATCAATGTTACAGCAGCCACTGGCAGCCCAATCGGCCTTTTATAGGCCTGTGAAATGATCAAACATCTGCTCATAGCCATGGTCATATATAGATGGATAATACATACAATATCAAATACTGCTCAGTACCTTACCGGGCATCACAATGTAACAATATCATGAAATAGCATTATCCCAATACAGTGGCAGACTGGTGAGTTAAGGAAGATGGAGTTCATCACTAGTGGAGATTTTAAGGCTCAACACCTTCTGATCAATGAAGGCCAAATGACTGTCATCAGAAGCTGCTGGTCTTTTTACTTTTTCCTGTTAATTACCTGCCTTTTTTTATGTGTGGCCGGAGCAACAAAACTCTCCTTTATGCGTGCTTAAAGATGCAACAGCTTCAACCGTGGAATGGATGAAAGTTGAGCACAGTTACTAGTTTGGCAGCTGAAGTGGACAAAGATTGCAGGGGCCCAGACCGCGGAGAGGGCAGGGAGATGAATTCAACTGGTCCAAGGTTAATGGTGGGTTGGAGCAAAAAGGATTTAGTACCAGTGGTGCACTGACAGGTGATCTGACATGAGTGAATCTGGGCCATCAATCTCCCGTTGGTCCCTTTGACCCTTAGCTGCTCAGTTGTAGCAGCCCGGGGGCACCAGGCGCCATGGTGTCCTGACCTGAACTGGTCTCCAGGTATCCCACCTGCTGTCTGCCAAAAGCTAGCTCCCCTATACTTCTGGAAGAGACTCCCATCACTTCACGCTCGGCCGGCATAATGAAACTGTGATTAGAAGATCGTGAGCCGTGACCAGCTTTAGTAGAGTTAAAGTCAAATTCAAGCCCACTCACTCCAGATTTCTCTTTACAACTTTTCTCTTGAACCATCACAATTTGATGGTGCAAAAATGAAAATCTACCAGCACGTAGATGTTCCGGCTTTCAACGTTGTCTTGTTGTAGATTTATACAGAAAAATAGGTGAAGCCAGAAACTCCCACAGTCAGTCTGATAAGTGCCCCCCACCATTGTCAGGGCGACCGGGCTTACGCTTAAACCTGAAATAAATTCCCTGTCACAAATCTCTGGGGCAGCCAGCCTTGTAGGCACAAAGCAAATATTTCCGTTCCTGATCATGGCCAGTCCCTTTTAACTTCTCCACCCATTGACCACACTCCTCCTCCCACCTTCCTCTGAACCTACCCTAGCACTGCAAGCCAGCCATTTGTCACAAAGTAATTATAGTATTATCGATTGGCAAGCAATTAACACCTTTATTCTCTTTTTCCATCCTCCTCCTTGCCCCACCCAACACCCCCACCTCTATTTAATTTGATCTTGTAGAGAGAGAGAGAGAAAGAGAGAAAAGCTGTGGAAGTAACATTTAATCCTGCTGGCATTTCCTAGTTCTCCTCAAATTAATGGGGCAACAGGGACAAAACAGCTTTTCTCTTTCGCCCTGTTTTCTCCATTATATCTCTCCGTCTTGGCCGCCGCTCTAACTTTTGACCACATGTAGCTGAAGAAATGCACACATTTTTCTGTTCCGAATTTCAGAAACATTTTCCAGGCACCATCCCAGCCCCAGAGTTTGATAATATGGATAAAAATAACATGGATTTGTGAGCTTTCTTGTCACCGTCGACTCGCGTCTGTCTTGTTTTCGTTCTCCTCTCGGTGGCTGAATTCCAGATGGATGCACCAGAGAGCGGCGAGAGAACCTCCAGCTGGTGGGTGTCTGAGTCAGGATGGATGTCATAGAACATCACCTCAGTAACATATGGAGCAGGACAGGGGAGTAGATTCTCCTTCTGGCGAGTTTGGTCACATACTTTCCCTGTTTTTTTTCTGCGTGTCTCTTCATATCTCATCTGACTTTCCTTTTCTGTTTATGGTTCATCTAATGTCCTCATTAAAATATAAAATAAAAAAACATCTAATTTCTAATGCAAGGATACTTTGCCTTTGAAATGCAGCTTAACATATAGTATAATCCATATACTTGGAATATGGATCAGACCCAAAGTGGGTCGCAGCTGTACATTTACTGTTGTCCCACAAAGTAAAAGTACCAATAAATATTAATGACGCTGTATTCTAGGATAAGGGTGTACATTTCTAATTTGGGTTCTGCACTGAAAAAAAGAACCCCTGAGTTATGCGATTCAATTTTTCTCTGCTTTCTAAAGTCAGGGGCGAAGCTTCTCCAAAATTGTAATTCATGTCATGAATCCAGCTCTGTATTTCCTCTTTCTGTGGAGAGTAGCTGAGATAGAGCGGCCGTGTCGCCAGTGACAAAATTAGTCATGCCCGTCACAAAAACAAACGGAGGCATGGCCAGAATTTACGCCTAATTTAGACATTATGAGCTGTTTAATGAACAAGGAGTGCATTTTAGCTTTGTAATGAGCTGGTTTATGCACGATGATATGTGTGAGCTTGTGAGAATGCCCAAGGTTTGTAGTCTTAGAAAAAACATTAGATTTCATCGCTGAATTCTGATGCACCAGTGTGCATTAAAAGAAATGCTAAATATTATTTGCATAAGCAACACATTCCATTTCACCAGAGGCGCTCCCCTCCATCCAAATGCAGCTGACCTCAGGAGAACAGCATTCATTTGACAGCAATTTAGGAACAATTTGAAGCCACCAAGGAGCCGTTCTCTTTCATGCTATAGTGTTGATCAATAACTCCCCTCAGGATGTTATTCAAACACGCATACAGCAATATTCCTTTCTGAAAAACACTGCGATATTGACCTGTTTTTCCTGCCCTGCAGCCCTTCTTCTGTTCTCAGAGAAACAGCAGCCCAGGGCGCTGTGGCCCCTTTGCTCTGTGCAGCTTTCATGGCTCAACCCTCAAGGCTCCCTTTATTTGGCGATAGATTCTCTGTCACTGAAATTTGGGCCTGTTTGTGTGACAATCTATTTATTTATACCAGTTGTTTCATCTCAACTTTTCAGCCTCTGTTTTTCATTGGAGAATTTATGATTTTGTTGCACTTTCTGGATTCAGCATTGCTTCTGATGTTCAGATCTTTGGTAAAGAAAAATAATTAGAAACAAAACTAAATTTTTGCAACAGTTATCTCTTTGGAAGCCCACATCTAGTGGCCAGAGAAGGCACTCCACAACTTTGGCACTGTTCAATTTCGTCTCTCATGAGCTAACATCAGGTTTGTAACAAATTTTGCAAATTGGGCAGAAAAAAATGAAGTTAATTATCACACACTTCTCGAAGGTAAAACAGAGAAGACTCAATTTGTGATGATGTACATTAAATATGCTACATTCTAGTAACTGGTATAGAGCCCAGTGAGCTTACATACATAGCATCACCAACCATGGATGAAATTTTAGACTAATGTTGCCTGTACGCTTCATCCTAGCAGCCCTGTTTCATAAGTCTAGACCTTTAGACCTCCAAAAATATAAAGAGAAAGAAGCTACAGTGGTCCTGATACTTGGAGGCCTTGTCCAAAAAGTGTTCTAACCAGATCACGTACTTTTTTTTATTTGTTCATTTAAATCTAATCATTAAAAAAAAAAAAAAAACAGGTTGAAACATTCCCATATTTCAATGGCGAAATGAAACAGTAGCTCACAAAGGACTTGTTGAATTTAAAATTATGTTCCATTTAAATACCAGCTTTATATAGGTGAATGCTTTTGGCATACAAACTATTATTTTCCCACTTTGCTTCATTGGCTTGCGTTCATTTTAACTTTAGCATCACTGCCGGCACCAGACAGTAACAAAGCTTTAATTAGGACCACCAATTAGCTGCATTGTGCAGATGAAGCACCAGTGCCAATAACTTAATCTGTGGCCTTTGCTCTGACATGTGGATTTGTTCTACATAATGAACAAGTGGACAGTAGGCTAGAAATACATCGACCATACAGGTCGGTTAAAATAGCATTCATCTTTACGTATTTACTTATTTAATTTCTGCTCTGGACTGCAGGCGTAAAGAATGAATGTGTCATGAAGAACCTTGATGAGGACAGAAAAAGGCTGGGGGAGAAACAAGTTAGGCTTCGAGAAGTGGTGTGTTTATTTTCATCCAACACTGGACAGAAAATAGAGTTGTGGGGTGTGACGGGGAGACAGCGCAAGCTGGCACACATAATGGAGGATCGTGGAGCTGGTTTTGTTCCAAGTCAGGCCAGGACCTGTGAGTGCAAGGTGGACGCCCCTCAACGGTCACCATCCGTGCCCCGTACACTTGCCACAGCTCTCATTTTCCACATGATTAGCTTGCCACCTGTCCTCCGGCTGGCCCTTGCTCTCCAGACTGGCTGCATTGCAGCGCCATTTAGCGCTGGCAAGATTTTCAGCGAGACATCACTGTGGCGCTTCATCACCTGACGGCCCTCAAAAATGTTGCCTGAATTTAAATGATTTGCAGAAAAAACACGTTTTGAAACATCAACTTTTTGGAAGACTTGATTGTTACAGAAGCAGGAACTAACTGCACCACCTCCCTGCACATCAACCATACCATTAACGCAACGAAACGGATCTCCTCAGCTGCTGTCGGGACAAGTGTAGTTCTTTGAGGATTCAGAGGAAGGCACTGTTTACTACAGAATAAGAGGCTGCTGAAGAGCCACAGCTGAAAATGCTGCTGCTCCGAAGAATAATGGTAATGGCCCCGGCTTTTAATAAGAGCACAATATTAACAAATCGAACATTTAAAAAAAATGACCCTCATTATAGTTTAATCTAACGCAGTCATAGCCTTTCAAGCCATTTAGGTCCCCTCCTAAACTATGAATTATCTCACGTTATCATCAACAGTTACCATAAACCGAGACGTGAAAACAATTTTGGTCCAAATCTCAAAAGTGCAGTTAGGAGCTTGTCCGGCTGAATGCATATTAAAGACGCATTTTCCAGTGCAAGGCGACTGAGGCTGATGTTGTTGCTCTCTTCTGAATACATTTTCTACCTGTTTGAACCTGTTGTGTGATGCACAGTGGCGTGGCACGACACAGCGTGTTATCCCTAGGTAATTCAAGCCGCTGGTAATACATTTATGCTCCGTCAGAGCAAAGGATTGGCCCTGACCCACGCTGGCCTTGCCTCTGATATTGGTGGCTTTCGACAGCGGCGACAAAGAGGGGGTTACTAAGGAGGAATGGAGGTCAAAGAGCGAGATGAAAAACCTCTTCCACTTAAAATTATGACAGGCCAATGCATTACTAAGTCGCAGATCTTCATGGGATTTTTTTTGTTTACATGTCAAATACAATAGTAGGCTACTGAAATTTTACAGTTCTTGTCCTCAGTTGTCATGACACACACATTGAGCGCATATCCGCGTGGAACAGAACCAAGCAGAGAGGGAGAACGGAGGAGAAACGCGAGCAACGGGGAGGGCGTCAGACAGAGTAAAGTTTTTCAAGTCTTTGTCCCTCCTCAATTTACATGCCTAATGAAGCTGAGCATGAGTTAATAGTGGGTGTAATGACTTCTGACTGGCTGGGCTACGGGGTGCTGGGACAGGAAAGGCTTTGAATGGCTAACTGTGGAGCAAGGTGTGTGGAGGCAAGTAAGAAAAGACTGGCAACAGAGCACAGAAAGCTGCTCAGAGGAGTGTTGCTGTGACTATAGTCAGTATTTTAATTGTTATAGGATGAGGAATTAGAGGAACTGTCATTACTCATTAATTATATCTTGAGAGAATTCTCTCTTTTAGTAAGGATTCAAGGGTTTTTATTGTCACTGTACAGGGTACAGCCAGCAGCTCTTGGTTGTATAAATAGAAAAACTTTAGAGAATTAAAATGAAGGCAGTAAAACACAATAAACACAATAAGGTGTAATAGTGCAGTGCAGTTCTGAATGTCCATGAGAATGAAGTGACCAGCGCAGTTTAAAGCTCAGTCTGTGAGTGGGGGTGTGTGTGAGGAGATGGGGTGATGGATTTCACAACTCTGGGGAAGAAGCTGTGTTTCAGTCTGTTTGTGTGGGTGCTGATGTTCCTGTACCGCTTTCCAGAGGGAGGAGGCACAAACAGTTCGTGTCCTGGATGGGTGGGGTCTGCAGCTATATGACAAGCCCTTGTTTGAACCCTGCTGTTGTATATTGAGTCCAGGTGTGGGAGAGGACTCCCCACAATCCCCTGTGCAGTTTTCACCTCCCAGACCAAGTCCTTCCTGTCTTGTGCGGTGCAGCTTCCATACCACACTGTTACACTCAGACAGAGGATCAACTCTATTGTTGCTCTGTAAAAGTTCACCAGAAGCTGAGGAGAGAGTCCAGTCCTTTTGAGCTTCCTGAGGAAGAAGAGCCTTTGTTGGGCCTTCTTCACCAGGTAGGTTTTGTGTGTGGTCCAAGTGAGGTTAGATGTGAGGTGTAAGTATTAAATAATAAAAATAAAGCATTATTATTAATATACTCCAGTTCTTTTTCATTGTTTTGCATCTTTGATCTGATGAGTTTTCTTGTTTTTTTTTTTTTTTTTTTTTTGCAAATCTCACAGTGTATTTATGTTGGCAACGTCACCCACACTGGCATTGGTGTGCTAACACTTGTGCTGGCCGTAGGTCACTCACACACACACACACACACACACACACATGCGCACGCTCACACGCACACACGCACGCACTCAGTCCTGATGGCCACAGATGTAGCCACGGCCAGCCCATATTCAGCAGGTGTTGCTTTATAGCTATGTCACTTTGAGCCTAAGTCCATCTGCCACACTCAGCAGGTGAAAGAAAATATCAAAAATAAAACAAACACAAAACAAGCTGCTGTCTCTCCACACTTGATGCACACACACAAAGTGAAACGATGGGGTGATGTGTAAATTAATATTTGAAGTTACGTGATAGCCGGCAATTATCTGTTTTTGTTTGTTTTTTTTTTTGCAACATATCTTATAAAGTCATGAATAGATTTAATTGAAATTTTCAGGAAATGTTGATAATGGGACAAAAAACAGATGATTACATTTTAGTGATGTTCCGGCTTAAAATCTGGATCCAGGAATGTCCAGGGTCACGGAGAAACACGATCAAACAGCTAAACCATGACGATCAAAGCATCTGACCTTTATCTTCCAAGGGTCAAGGCCAAGCAGCTCATATACCTCACTGTAACGGGTCGGAACAGGAACAATATGTGTGGAAATGAGCTGCTTCGTGGGGGTCTGCGCTCTTGAGATGCTTTTCTAGTTCGTTGTGAAGGTTGGTTTTCATTGTTATTTTAGTTCCAACCTAAACTTTATTTTGTGGATATTTTGGCTGCAAATTTCTTCTCATATCTCTTATAGTTATTCTTTCTCATAGTTATTCATAGATTTTCTTTACATATTCTTTATTTATTGTGTCACTGTTATTAAACTTTCCTGCAATTTTTTTTTAAGAAAAGTGTTTTTTCCCATCAGATGAAGTGAATTAAAGATGCAACACAATCCCTGAGACGGGCTATAGAGCTGTTTATAATCATAATTTCATAATCATAATTAATCATGGTTCCCAGTATCACAATAATGTTGTTTACTCACAAAGCCGAACCTGGGATCATGCATCCTATCGTAATAGCAGTGTTTAGACTCAGCGATCCGTCATCCCACCAACAGGTAATACGATAGCAGAGGAAACAGCCAGTGCAATTAGATTTGTGTTGAACAGTGGGGTGTGTTTTTCTCCACCGCATGCTTGAATCTTTAATAACGGTTCTATTTTGGAAAAACACCTGCCCGTGTCTGCGAGTCTGAGGGAGAGCAAAAGGTTGGTCCCTAAAAGTCATCAAGGAGCAGAGCTGCTCATCACTGACTCATGCATATTAATATTTTATTTAATTATATATAATGAGAAGGCGTCGTTGATCAGCAGTGCTCTTAATCAAAATGATTTTCCAGTCTGCCAAAGGCAACTTCTGAGTGCTTCTGGTGATTTGTTATTTGACATGCAGACCTGAGTGTACTTAACTGCCCAGCCTTTTTTTTTACAAATAGCCTCCGATTCTAAAATAAAGGCTCTTGTTGTTTGTTAGCGTGCCTATTAAGTCACCGTAGATACTTCTGACAGAAGAATTATTTATATTTTACTTTCTGCACCAGTCGGATATAGCAATGTCTTCAGTTTTCTGCTCAGTTTGGTGACATTTCTGTTGAGTCTCGCTCACCAGTCGTGTAATTGCTGCAAATTCACCCAAATGTTAATGACAAAAACGCTTATGCAAATCCAAAATTGACATAGGTGTTGTTAATTAGAACTGTTATGGTGAGAGGTTGTTATTGACCTATATAGCCTGATGTTGTCTTCCACCAGGAAGTCTGAAGTAAAACTGAACGCTTTACAATCCCAACTCTAAATATAACTAAAGATCTACAAACAATGTGATAAAGATGTTCTGCTGTGACCAGGGGTAATAATCTCCGGCTAAACGTTCCACTGGCCCTTCCAGACTGAATAATGAGCCTCCGACTAATCGACCACCTGGTAATTCTTCCTCTGAACTTGGACTCTTCCTCCTCCCAGTTTCTCTCCTTAATCTTGTGTCTGCGTCTTCTCACAGGCGGTGGCCACCTGTTTTTCACAGGGCTGCAAATGTGCTGAGTAACTTCAGCGCCTCCCTCACTTCCTACACCAACACACCCACACCTACACACACACACACACACACACACACACACACACACAAATCCCCACCGGGCACCTACAGAAAGTGAAGGGGGGTGTGGGGGGAAGGTGAAGGGGGGTGGGAGGGTGATGCTGCCGCTGCTGATGTTACGTGGCTCACAGGACTTGCCCGTAAATGAACTCATTTTTCATCCTGCCTCAGTTCCCCCTCCCCCCCGTTAATGACTGGCACTTTCCTATACGCAGCGCCGGGCCTCTGAAGAGCCTGGCGAGTGACAGAGCACCATTTATCTCCTTGTGACGGGGAACTAAAGGGGGGGTCAGCTGGGCCGAAGCAGGAGGTAAGGCTGGCAGACGGACATGTGGACAGATGCTCAGAAAGAAGAAGAAGACAGAGGCAGGTTGCGAGCTTGGCCGGATTAAGGCAGACTTCTAACGGCAGGAGCGGATCAGAGATAAAAGTATGTTTCAGGTGCACAGATGGCACAGGTGACAAAGCTCTCGAATGCCAGATGAGCCATCAAGTAAACCAATAATCAACGTGTTTTGGTTCATATTCCCCCCCCCCCATCTGGTTATAAAACCCTACTTATACCCAGCTTTTTATAGAAAAAAAGCTTTTGCTTTTGTTTTTGAAAACACCTGACGCCCACGTGGAATTAAATGTTTTTTTAAGATTCCATTTCCAGGAAGCCGCAGCAACTTGTCTTAACAAATAAGGAAGTCAACCTTGTTCCTTCTCTAATGTGAATTGAGAACATCAGATATAAGTTCAGTGAGCTGAAGAAAACTGCTGCAAAATGGGGAGGCAGAACTAGACACTTCTGCAAAATAATTTACATTTTTTCTTATTTTAAATGATCTGACTATAGATTCTACGAGTAAAGGTGAGGACATTGGGGGTGTGATACGTCTGAGGGCTGGCTTTTTCGGCATGTTCTAGTATATATATTTCTAGTTTATTAAAGAAAGACATTCCCATTACGGTGAAGAGGTTAGGATTCCTAGGCGGCCTGGATACGACTCCTGGTGTGGGAATTAGCGCTGCTTGTTGTTATTTACTAACTCTGCATTTCTTAATGTGAGCAGTCTAAAATGCTTATATTAAACTCAAAGAAACAAAGACATCTGCCCTCTCAGTCTGCATTAGCCGACTTTAGCAGGCCGGTGGGTGTATCTGTGGCAGAGCATTTCCTCCGAGGTTAAAAGAGGCTGAGGTGTGTAGAGTAAAGATGGATGATTTAATATTCCATAGCTGTAACGTGATTTGTTTCACGGAGTTTGTCCCTCCTACCCGAAACACTTGAAGAAGAACATGAATTATAAATTACAATCAGGGTTTCTCCCTCCCTAGCTGTAATAAACTTACGCACATGTTCTTGGGAACAGTCCTTGGGAATCAGACCGTGTCACAGAAACGTAAAATTGTAAAACTCTAACAGTCAAAATGAAAGAACAAAGATTGTTTTCACTGAGGGCCTCGAGAACGCTCGTTCAGGAAGACCGCCTGTGGCATTACCGAACAGCTACTTTCCTCTTTGCTCATAAGAAGCTTGCGCTGATCCCGATCAAAAGACGGCCTTCTGTTTGATTACAAGTCTAATAAAGATTTGATTTGCTTTCACATTTTGTAGAAATGGGGCCAAAGAGATAAATGGATTTATGACACTGGGAAAAATGAAGGGGTCCTGTCAGCGAAGCTGCTGAGCTGAGAACACATCGCAGGTGTGTTGTGCCTTGTGTGTGGCGCTGTTCCTCCATAATTTAATTTCATACATCATAAATGCCACTTTGACACTTAGTCAGGCATGTGGCGACATGAAAGCGAAGGCCATAAATTCAATCAGAGCTATTTCCTCTTTTCTCTCCGTCCAACTTTTTCCAGATTTACTTTGCCTGGCTGGAGAAGGCTGAGGTGTTGGAGCCCTGATTAATGTTTCTCTTTGAGCGGGACGCGCCGTCAAGGTAGATTGTGTTAGTAGGAGGCCACGCACGTTTGCCTGTGTGCGGTCAGACGGACTGAAGGATGAATCGAGACAGCCGGAAAGTAAAAAAAAAAAAAGGGAAGCGAAGATCAAATCTTCTCGCCGACTTAAAAGTGCATTTCCAAAAAGCCTCCCGGTTTCAAACAAGGCTGAATTATGTACTTTTCATAGGAATTCTGTTTTACTCCATGTCTCTCTGGATCAAATGTAAATGCAACATAAAGTCGGGGGCGCTGGGGACTGAGAACACAGCGTCTCCTTTCATCAGCATCATGCTGCTGCGATACCCAAGCCAGTGCGCTTCAGCAGGTTACACTGATTGTGAACGCTCCATGTTCCTTGTCTAATGGCGCTGAGCTTTTTGACAACGGCCTTTAAGTGGATTGTAGATCTTTAGTTTATCACCACTGTGTTCCAAATGAATTTTTGCCACTCTGAAGCAAATAGTTCTCTTCTGCTGGAACACAAACCTGTGTTTATGAGCAAATGTTCCCCCAAGGCTCCGCCATTAGGTGCTGTTGATTTCCTCCAGCACTGTTTAATTTCAGGCTCCAACTGGAAATGCACATTAAAAGTTAACGGGTAAGATGGTTATTGATTTTAAGATGAATAACACACCCAACAACATAGACCTGTTTTTTCAATTTTCATATACCTTTTCATTCTCCATCTCTTCTTTGTACATATTTGCTTTGTTCCTCCTTTCAGATAAATAGTCAGCCTGCCTTTACACAGCAGCAGCCTCTCCTTTCCTTATTACATTGGTCGGATCTGCAAGATAGACCTGCTATAAAGAAAAGCTGCCCCAGAGCGCCGCGGCTGCATGTGTGTTGTCGCTGCTGCAGCTGCGTCTTGGCTTGCGCTGCTGGCTGCTCCCCGCCTGTACCCAGTGGTCTGTCAGACCGCGAAGCGGGGGAAACGGTGGGATAAATGATTATTTATGATCTGCCACATCCCATCCTCTCTGCTATCCCCAGGCCCCATTTATTACAGCTGCAGGCTGCCACCGTGCAGGAGAGAACGTGCACACACAAATACTAAATACTGCACTGTGTGAGCACTTGCACAGTGACCAAACACACACGCATGCACACAATCTGACTTTTTCCAATATTTCTATTCTGTCCAACACAACATATCTCAGGGACAGTTTGCTATCCTGTCATCTGCTCTGTTGTGGGAACTCTCCAAACTTCATCTCATCTGCACGCTGAAAAATCAGATGTTACACTTCTCACGTTGCCTATTTGCATTAAGTGGCACATGGCTGACAAGTGGTATTTCACTTTCTCTCTCCATGTTTCACGTGTTTCATTGCGCCAAACTTTCTGCAGCTGGACCCAATAAATCCCAAATAACCCAGAGAGCTCAAGGTAGCTTAAATAATTGATCAGACCGAGCATGCAGCCTGGCAGCCAGCTTACCTAATATACAGGGAGATCACAATAAAAGAGGAAACACTGTATGTCTGTGTTTGCTTGTGTTTGCACTCAAGCTATTGTTTGCTGTGGAGTCTTACCACAAAATCAATAATACTGTATACTTGGGTTTAACACATCTGCATCCAAATACAAAGTTTAAGGTTCTTTCTGACCTTAAAAACAGACTCAGACTGAAAAACACAGTCGGCTTCTGTCTGCAATTATTCCACCGTAGACAGTGAAAGAAAGTAGACCCTTTGAAACCTGCAGAATACACCTTATTTCATGTATTAACAGATCCGTGTGATCTCTTGTCTATAAAGAGGAGACGTAGGGCATACTTTCCACAGAATATACATCACATATACCAAGAACGTGTTAAGAGAACGTACGTATGACTCCCCATGCTCAGGCAGTACATCACAGCAAGTCCATTTAGGTGAAAATACAACGCTGAACGCTGGACACTGGAAATGTCCACTGGGCATTGGAGAGCGAAATCTGTTGATCCCATAGGTGGAATTCTACAATGATAACTCAGATTAACTGTCAACTACAGACCATTTACCAGGAGGGGGGCTGGAATGTCGTCTGTACAGATGATGAATTAGCAAATTCGATGGCAATGTATGAAAGGGAGGAGCTGTGTGCAAAATGAAGGTCCATTAGGGGGCCATCAGCAGGGTCTCCCTCAGGGAAGAGAAATTGAGCAGCATTTACGAAGGCATATAAAACAGTGGCTACCTATTTAAGCCCCCTGACTTATCTTTTTCCTTCTTATTCTAACTTATTGAAAACCTTGTCAGGCAGCAACAAGTTAATATGCAAAGATCAGAGGAACAGGAAAGAAAAAGTGACATTAGATCTGCTCCAAAATAAGATTTTGGTACCATCTAGAATGCTAAATAGACACCCATGATGTCCAAAACAGATGCTACATGCTAACATTTGACCAGATGTTTACTATCAAGGGAGCATCCTGTAGAGCAATTCCGGAGAGCAATGCTAAAATATCAAGAAAGTAGAACCAGAAAGTCTCCAAAATGTCTACAAACCTGACAATGTTGAGAATAGTACATGACAAAAGTGTTTATGTGATGTAAGGCACTTTAAATGTACAATCACAGACTAAAAAAAAGAAGAAATTGCATTTTTCTGCTGAGCTCCAAACGTTAAAACTCCAACTGAAAAGCTGTAACAGCTTTTATCTAGTGTGGATGTTCCAGCTCCAGTGCAGAGTACATCGTCAGTGTCATCTGCCTCAGGAACATCTCACTAGTCTCCTGGAAGAGCCCGAGGACATGGTCGGAGAGAGGATGTCTCAGCGGTCCACGAGACCTGAGATAAGAAAGTGAACCTCAAGTTGGCTGTTTCTCTCCTCCATCAGAGCTACAAAGCAAAGTATTCCCAGAACACACACATCACCCAGTGAAACGTCTAATCAAACACATAAAATATATAGAATATCTGACAGCAGAGAGAGATGAATATTTTCACTGCTGGCTTCAGGTGAAGGGATTATATTATTTATTAAATTATATTATGGATAATTTAGTGTTTATATCTAATATTGGGCGAAAGTAGTTATCAAGTAACCATTAATAATCACATGATAGTGGATTGTGATGATAGTGGTGATCACACCCTGTTATCAGGGTGGTTGAAACATGATGAATTAATACTGATTCACTGAAGTTGAGCCTATTTCCTTCCTTTGACTGCAGTGGTGATCTTAAATGTGGGACAGTGTTCTCTGGTGTCCAGCAGATGTCTGCTCTGTCAGAGCGGCGATATGAGGAAGCAGATAGAATTGTTCTGCTCTGATATGCCTGCAAACTTAGACGCGCGTCCTCCTTCCCATTCACAGCACCTGGCAGGGAGTGATACAGTAACGCAATAGACTGCAGGAGAAAGGCTTCATTGTCCCCCCTTTCTTGTTTATATCCGCTTTCCCACCAGGACAACCCGTCAATAATTACACGAAAACTCCCCCCGGCTTTAAAATCTTTCTTAGTTTCTCCTTGCTCCCTCACTTTCCTTCTCTCCTTTGATTTTCTCTCCTCTGCATGTCAACACAGTCAGGTCCCTTGGCACCGGCGGAGCTATCCGCTGTCGCATCCTCCCTCCCTCTGCCCTGTCCCATTACAATGACAATAACAGATAAGAATATTTATTATGTTGGCTCACCACTCCCTGTTCCTCCAAACATCTCTCGGGGGAGCGGCTCCTCACTATCACCCTCAAAAGCCTCATTCAGTTAACAAAAAAAAAAAAAAAAAAGAAAAAAAAAAAAAATCCCAACATCCACTCCTGGCCTTGATGCTTCCCCTTATCGCACCAATGAAAAGAGAGCCACAGCACGAAGGCGTATCATCTTCTCTGCTCCTTTTCTTCTCTCAACTCTTCCTCCCAAATTTTAATTTTCATCTCTTTCCCTACTTATTTCAGAAAAGGGGAAGCAAAAGAAGGAGGCTGTGGGGTGGTGGTGGGGGTGCAAATGAGAGTGGGACGTTGCCTTGTGATAACTGCCATGCAGAATGGACATCTCCCTTGTTTATTGGCTTTTGAAATTCAATCCATTGTCTGGGAAGGGAAGTGATGAAGGGAGTAGAAATACAGACGCTCTTATCATGCCAGCTCAGTGAAAGGACCCCCCCACCCCCCTCCAGATGCCTTCGTTTGTTGTGGGGTGCGTTTGTTGTGTGTGCATAGGCACATCCGAATAATGGCTTCTGAAAAATGCATTCATTCGGCTGATTATTCGGACCCAGCTATGCCACTTACCATTGTGCCTCATCGTTGTGTGTAGTCATCACATTTGGAGCTGAGCGCACAATTGAGAGTGGTCACACTTGTCTCGTATGGTTTTCTTGGATGTATCATATTTAAATGCTGAAAGGAGAGGCATGAAAACAGGAGCCAAGTCTGATTTCTTTACCGTTCCGTCCATTCTGAGCCCATTAGGCTGCAGATTCAGATGGCGTCGTCCAAATTTGTGAGTTTTTTTCCTCTGAACAAAATGATTAAATTATAAAATGTCCAATTTGACAACTAATTGATAGGTTTGATTTCACAGCAGGAATAAAGGCGTAACGGATGGAAAAGTTAGAGCTGGGGTGACAGCATTCTTTTCCTCTTTAATGGCTAATCCTAATATGTCCTTGTGGTACAGATGTGCTGTGTTTCAGCAGCTGTTTGCAGCAGCCATTCTACACCACCGTACACACTTATTAAAATAAAACACCTTGTTCTGATCATGGTTTGTAACAACAGTAAACAGGATTAAACCTGGAAGCTTAATCAGGCCCCTCACGACCACAGCGGCTGGGGCTCCTCATGCACGTTTTAAATAATGATTGTGTTTCTGCTGAAGTGTCTTTGCTCTTAAATGAGGAAGTGTGAAGTATAATCAGTATTGGTGTGTGTGGTACCTGATGGGACCCGACCCCCACATCCATTTTTCTCTGCAGGTAGTTTAGTCAAAGCAGCTTCCATGAGGCTGGTTAGCTGGTTGTCACACAACAACGGAGAATTTTAAGGAAGTCTTTTTGTTCGGCTGTTGTTGCAACGATACAACAGACCGATAAAGCAAACAGAAGCGTTTGGAGAATGTGGGACGTCTGTGTCACAGTCTGTTTGGATGTCCGATGGACACGGTGGGACACTGGTCTGCAGTCTACCATGCCTCCTCTGAGAGGTAGAAGATCTGAAGTGAGTTGGGCAGCAGAGAA
This sequence comes from Pao palembangensis, assembly GCA_015343265.1. Lineage (NCBI taxonomy): Eukaryota > Metazoa > Chordata > Actinopteri > Tetraodontiformes > Tetraodontidae > Pao > Pao palembangensis. The sequence continues at coordinate 11,352,914 of CM027087.1, read as the reverse complement.
GGCTCATCATGGGGTAGGAAAAGTTCATATCACTGTCACATCACATCAAAAATCAGCACCCTTATTGCAAATTACACAAGATTAAACTTCTGTAAATCCCACATGCCCAGAAAAGGGCAGAGCCACCACACAAACTCTGTCAAATATTGCAATAAGAAAACAACACTTTCACTGTTCTTGCTGTATGTGTGTGAGCAGATGGCTTCAGTCTGCAAATGGATTTATGCTCCGGCCTTCACCTGGTTGTGACCAAAAGAATGAGATTGTCAATATAAGCAAAATAAAGTGACTCCCCTTCGCAAGGTGTCTCGGTCCTCCAAAGAAGAAAGATTAGGACACTCCCCGAGTGCCTCCCTCTGGAGGCTTTTCAGGAACATCACGCTGGAAACAGACCTTGGAGTAGATCCAGGAGAGGAGATTACTATACATGTTTCATCTAACTGGTGCGTATCTTGGGAAACACTTGAGAGAGGGGACATCTGGAATACTCTGTTCACAGTAATATTATATTTCTCGCAGGCTTCATAACAGAGATTGGTATTCTATAATAAACACATATATATCCACATATTACTCTATAAGGGCCCTTAGATGGTGTCCTTCACTGGCTCTCAGACCTGAGCTATCCTTGAAACATCACCTCCGTTTGAATCTTTGCAATAAATAAAACGATTCAGTATTCCGCTTTCGCATTACTTGACTGATTAGGAATGATAATCCCTCCATTCACCCAAAGATAAACACACGGATGGAGAAAAATGAATCCCACCCTATATTTTGGTTAAATTAAATATACAGGAAGAGCATCATTTATATATATTAGAATGCATTAGGCATTTGTGAACCAAATAGTCATAAATATATTTAAAAAAAACAAAATATGCAGTTGAATTTTACATTAATGCAGATGCTTTTCAGCACTGAATATTTAACCACCAACCTATGGGATTAGACAAAAGAACAATATACAATACAATATTCATGAAAACTTTAATGCAGATTTTAAATTCATAAATATACTGAAAACGGTATGCGGTAGTTTACCAAGAACATATAGTTTTCAGCCCATTTAAAGAAATAGAAATGAGGTAAAACCATTAAAAAGACTGTCATCGGAGACAGTTTTAATCAAATGGGTTTGAAGGGGTTACTGAAAGCTCATTACCCAGCATTCCCCTCTGCTTCTTTTGGAAAACAATAGTGAAATTATGTTTTTCCTGTCCCAGTGGTTTTATTCCCATTGATGAGTCGCTTGTTAATATTTAGCACTGATTCATAATTTAGTGTGTTCGGCCGAGCTGCAGCGCGCCGGCTGGTCCCAGCAGAATCTCCCAGCAATCTGGGCGGGAGGTCTGCTCAAATATTCCGACAAGACGAAACGACGCAAAATGGCATTTTTTTTTTTTTTTTTTTTTGCCTGGATGTCGCCGAATCAAACGATGTGACAAAACTGAGTTAATCTGTGTCTTTAATCCGCCACTTACCTGCTATTCCTCCCATGTCTGCTGTGGGGCTCTGTGGCACAGGAAATCACATCCTTCTCTCTCTCTCTCTCTCTCTGTCTCTCTCCCACACACACTTCTCCTTCCATGCCCTGCACCTTTTCTCCCTCTCTCTTTCTCACTTCCCATTTTCTTTGTCATCTATCCCTCCTTTATGACCATCAGGAAGACTTTAAGCATCTTTAAGCACTTTTAAGCATCCTTTTCTTTCTGTCACGTAAGTCCTTGACTTGTCTCAGGTTGCATTGCTCAAAGATCAAGACTGTCTGGAAATCAGACTATGAAATGTGATATGTGCCAGTGTGAATGAGAAATAGTTACCCCGCGTAAATTCTTCTCCAACTCTGCTTCCAGACACGTCTGATGTTAAAAAAGGTCTAATCTGTCCTCCATGATGTGCCCATTCCTCCATCAACAGGATTTGTATCTTCCAAATAACAACACAATGAATTTTTTAATTGAATGGTTAAGAGGAGATTTGCACCAAATCCCAGGATATCCTTGGCGGGCACAAGGTGTAGTGTCGTATCACCATAGAAAATGGTACAGTGTTAAGAAGACTTAAGTATTAATTACCCTGTTAACTACAGAGGATTCGCTGTCTTCACCAGGTCAGCCTCTTGTGCTGAAGCAAGCTGTGGAATTAACAGAGGGACACATTAATCCCCTCTTATTTTCCACATCAGCACTGATGCATCTAAAAAAAAGCACGGTCCATTCAGACATTAATTATACAAAGTTCAGAAATGCATGCATGTGTGCACGTGCGTATGAGAAGGCCATTTGTTTTCCGGATGACATCAACACCGAACGCCGCATTAATCAATTAGTCTTTGGTGATAAACACATGATGCTCAATATCGCCACCCACCCACACACACACACACACACACACACACACAGATCTAATTAAAACCGTTGTTGTGGATAGGTCTGATTCCATTTCAGTGTGGTTAACAGTCCTTCATGGATAAGTAATGAGCTGCTGCAGACGGAGAGAGTACTTCAGCCCTGCTGCTGGAATGCAGACTCTTTCAGGAGTTACTATGGTGATTAGTACTGTATGGCTGTATGACAGCAGGATTGTGCAATTGCAATGGGTCTCATTTAGTATGCGATTGTGTGGTAACGCGATTGCTCAGTAATATATTCCCAAAATTTACAGTTGCAGAATAACTGGGTGTCATTTGTCATGATCTGTATCACCAGGATGATGCAGGAACAGAGCCTACATACAGGCTGTGCTGCATATCTTTAAGGTTGGTCAGGCTTTTTGAATGATCTCTGTTCCTTTAATCACTCATAAATGACTATCAATTAGCTTCAATCACTTTAAAAGACCAACCAACATTCAACATGCTGTATTTATACAAACAATATATCAAAAATATAATTGCTCATTTTTACTTAGAAAATAAAATACAAACTCTCCATCACTTCCCAAGCCCCCCCCCCCCCAACCTACTTTTGTATTCCCCACCTGGAACTATAAAATGGAGTCTTGAGCCAGGGGAAGCCTTTTGCCCAGACACCTTTGGAAGAAGAGGACAGGCAGAGGTAAGCTAAATGTTTTCGCTAAATCCATCCACAAGTAACACTTATTAATAAAATAAAATAAAAAAAATGCTTTACTTCTTTCTAAGCTAACATACTTTGTTACTATTGTTTTACCTTTCATACTATTGTTTTACCTGGCAAAACATGTTAAAACTGTGCTTAGCTACTGAAACACTAATATTTTGAAGGCTTTTAGTCCATGTGGTGACAGCAAGTCAGTTACAAGTAGGCATTTCCTTTTAGAAAAACTTGTCTTGGTTCTCTGACAATAAAGCTGACTTTGATTTTGACTCTTCAAATTTACTTAACTTGAGCTGCTTTTTTGCACCTTTTTGAGGCTGTTATGGGTAGATTGCAGCTGCAATGCTGAGATGTTTTGCTGTGACATCATTCTATATGTTCTGATACATTAAAGCACCATATATGGGAATGTTACCAAAGTCACAAATATGATTTTAATAAAAAAAAAACTGTCAGTTGTTAGTAGAAAGTATTGTCAGTCACTTCCATGTGGAGCTCAATAAACAGAAATATTTCAAAATGATGATCTAGAACATTACATCAACACATCAACATAAATGTGGACAGAGATTCTATAAAACATATTTTTCTAGCTTTTTATGAAGCTTTAGTTTGTTGCTATGACATGTATGTTTGTAATGGGTTGTTAGATGTTGAGCTTTAACAACCACCTGTTCCAGATAATCCAAAGTGAAGAATGGACCAGGAGTATATTTGCTACATTAGGAAAGAAAAGCTCTGTGTTTAGGGCCTGGCAAACAGCCCAGCGTGGACTGATTGAAGGTGATTTTTTTTCTGCTGAGCTCCTGACAGCAGAGTCGTTAGAAAACAGGAAAACAAAGCAAGGCGATCTCCTCCTGTCTGTCTGGTACTGGAGATAAAAATGTAAAGTGTGTGTGCATGCAGCGACTCTTCCTTAAGCATATTCCCTCTGTGTGCCTGTTGGAAGAGCAGGTCCACTTTGATCAGAGTGTTATCTGCACCACTGCGGCCTAATCCGTGTATTTGCTCTGAGTCTTAGCTGGATCACCGCTCTCAAATCAAAGCACTACAGAGTCAGACCAGCAAAAAACTGAGACACCAGGGAGGGAACACACACTTTCAAACAACCAGATTCTTACAACGTAAACGCACACGTAGGCGTATGTACACAACGCCAAATCGTTAAGGCAACTTGTAATCAAAAGCAAAAAAACATCAAACCCGCACACAAAAAATGCAAACATAAAACCCACAGCCACTGATTCAAGTTTACGCTTTATAAATAAAACAGCTCACTTGCAGCTCTCTTGCAGCCAAACTTCCATTTATGCAATAAAGACAGAAATGACTTCTTCTGAGACTGTTGTTTGCAGCACTAAAGCTTTGCAGTTTGGAGAAAAAGAGAGAAAAATGGGTTTTTGTCTATCCTCCATACGGAACAACGCTAATTACAACATAACTGCCTACGCTACATTACAAGACAATCAAATGATTTGCTGCACACACACTCGAGGGTTCATAACAATTTCTACTCATTCTAATGATACTCAAAAGTCTTAAGTGTCCTCCACTAAAGAGTAGTATTTAATGAAAGAGTAAAGTGGTAAATATCTGGTGTGGCCCGAGCTCTTTTTGTCCTGCTTTAAAATTTCATCTTCTCCTCAAAACACATTTATACATTCTGTATTTTGTTCTATTTAGCTGATAATCCAGTTTCATTTAGTGAGACTTAAAGGCAGAAATAGTTGTTTGGAGGAGAACACAAAGCCGGAGATAACGGAGTAACTTTTGGAGAAGTGGCTCATTTCTTAGGGAGAAATAAATGGTTAACTCACCCTGAGATCATCCCGTCTTGAATCTGCTCAGACTGAGGGTGAGCGATGTTGTATAAGTCTGCTTCCTGTTTGACACAGCTTAGTGAAAATATAGACAGGGCGGAGGACATTGCTCCCTGGATACGAGTGTGGAGTCAGGGATTTTCTGCTTCACTTAAATATTCAATTTGTGTTCAAGTCTTCAACTAACTACAAGTCAAACTTGTTAAAGCTCTGGGCTCCAAATGACCAACTCAAACTTGGGCGGGGGGGGGATAGCCTGAAAAACTTTTACCACTCCGTGAGGTCCACAGAGTTTCGGATCAAAACAACTGACTAGTAGAGGGCCAGAGAAATGTCCACAAACACACACACACACACTCACTCCAACAGTACAAAGATTGGACGTTCATCAAGCAGAATTAATCTTTGTGATTTTTAATTCTAATGTACCCAATGAAGATCTGAGGAGGCACAGTTTTAAAAAAAATATAACCCATCTATCTCCAAAACCAGCCAAAGACGTCTGTGGTTTTGGATTTATTAAACTTGTAGTGTTTTCCTCCTTCTAATATTAAAGAAGTCGAAGTGATTATGGTGCCATCAGGCCTCCACTCAGACATCGGTGGCTGTGATCACTGCAACACAGCGACACGAGTCCTCTCACATGGAAAGAACCGATATGAACATATACAGTATGTTTTTATATATGCCAGATATATGCACCAATCTAAATGGACATACAGTATATGAAATTGGACCCCTACATATATGTCTCGCAATATATATATGTGTGTGTGTGTATATATGTATATGTATGTATATATATGTATGCAAATGTATAGCATATATACCCATATACAGTATGTATAGCATATATGTCCCTATATGTATAGCATATGTTATTTATTTCTGCATATGAAAAAAAAACACAAAATCTGTCAGTGAACAAAATTTTTTTATTGACTACAAATTTCAGCTGTCTTTTTGTTTGATTGTCATCTCTGTCAGTTTGCTGTTTATGGCAATTCCCAATTGGCTCCTTGTGGTCTGCGGGAACTTCTTCATCGTTGCTTCTACAAAAAAGACATAATGAGAAGACGTCACATGAACTCCACTTGTAAAAATGACACAGGCCGTATACTAAAACTAGAAGAGCAGTAAAGGTATGTCGCCATTATCTTCCTGTCCGCTCTTACCGTCCAGGTAACGGTCCTCGTCAAAATCTCCATCGCAGTCTATCCGGAGAATGCTTCGTAGTGACCCTGTTCTGCTCCTTCTGTCCAGTCTACCAGGACAAATGTCATCGTCATGGCGATTTCTTAAAAGGTTTGTGTGTAATCTCAGTTTTACAATGCTGCAAGAGGACTCCGGATGTGCACGCATATGAACGTGATGACGTCCTGAACGCTCATTGTGTCGCTGTCCCGTGACTTCCTCAAGTCACATCCCAAATGAGAAATATGGGGGTTGCAGCATCATGTTGTGGGGTTGTTTTGCTGCAGGAGGGACTGGTGCACTTCATAAAATACTACTGAAATGTATGTAAACTTCTGACTCTCAGGAAAGTAATAAAAATTTGTCTAAAAATTGCTCCCTTCTGACATTTAGCAAATAGAAATAATTTTGGTAGTCCTAAATGACCAAAAACGGGATGAGTTTAATCCGATATAATCTTAGGCATTAAGAAAAAAAAGTATCTATCTAATGTATGTAAACTTCTGGTTTCAACTGTATATATGAGGCATTATGTATGACATATATGCTGATATATGAATCAGACTGTGTCATATATGTGGATATATAGGACACATATATGACATGTATATCCACATATATCCACATACAGTATATCCACATATAACCACATATATGACCCTGACTATGGCATATATTCCGCATATATGTGGCATATATGTTCATATAGGTTCTTTCCATGTGGGTTGCTGACATCAGTGTGCCATTTGGAAACACTGGTGCCACAGACGTGTGATTTAAAGGCTCTGGTTTTCTTCCAAATACCAGTAGGAAAGTTGGGAACAATACCAGTGTTGTTGAAGAAGAGTGCGACTGATTGTTTCCTTTTCATCTCAAGGCTAATGTTTTCTTGTAGATACTGCATGGGTGTGTGTGTGTGTGTGTGTGTGTGTGTGTGTGTGTGTGTGTGTGTGTGTGTGTGTGTGTGTGTGGTGACCTGAGTGTATTTCTCTCTCTGGGTGATTACAGATTCAGCAACATCCACAACCCTGATTAGTTTTACATGTCCAGCTAATTAAACTATTGTCCCAGTATGCTTGCATGGGAGTGTGATTAATTTATTGTAGGTCCTTTGGGGTGGGGGGGGATTTACACTCTCTCAGCTTGTTAGTATTACGAAGTTTTCAGTTGACATCGGACTCTAGGACAAAGGCTGCTGCTGCATCTTCATCTGTTGATGCTCCTCTGTTCCAACTGTTTGTTTGCTGTCCAACTTCTGGATTTGGCACAGAGCTTGAGCACATGTGCAGGACATCTTGCCCTGTTCCAGTATGACTGGTCTGTACACATGCAGGAGTACACCAACAATTAACTTTTAAAACTTCAATATCGGTTGAGCTGTTTACATGCACTTTTAAAGTCCACTCTGAGTCAGACTAATGACAGGATTCTTGTCTGTCATCGAAACAAATACTCATCTATATTTGCTCTGCACTCTCTGTCTTATACTGTTTTTTAAATTTGACAACATTTTTAACCAATTAGCGTTAAACGTATCTAGTTGTTAGATTCCACTAATAATTCCAATCACACCTGTTGGTGAAAATCCCAAGTGTTTCCTGGTGATGATGAGCGCGGCGCCGAGGCAAACTTTGATGCAGAGCTTTCTGATCCCAGCGAGAGTTCCATGTTAATAAATGAGATATCCCGCAAAGCAATACTGCTTTAACCCCATGTTTTATGCATGAGGCAGAGGAGAACAGCACTAAAAAGGAGGAATCATCTAGGCACACATAAGTGCCAGAATCCAATCTCAGCTCCATTAGTGCAGGACAAATCCTATACTGTGAGAAGGGGTCTCCATATGTTTCAATGAGAGAGCTCAGGAAACCATTATGGAAATGAAAGGGGACAAATCACACGATATAGATTGCCGAGTAAAGCAGGAACAAAATCATGGTGCAGTATACTTTAGGTAGAGTCAACAAAGGGAGGCTGTAACCCGCACACTCGCCTCCTCAGACTTCTAATAAACTCTTACAGGGAGGAGAACTGTGAGATTTCATTACTCCACGTTTGTGTCATCTTACAAATTATTCTGCTTTGTTGTTCAGAAGATCAGAGATTACAGAGGTCCTTACTTTTTCACATGACATGCTAAGGTGCCGTGGAGCAGCGCCGCATTTGATCACGTGTCCTCCCATGATCATCATCTCTCCATCTCGGCGAGACACTGAACTCATTCTAAGTATGCTCGGAGTCACAGCTCCTGCAGAAGGTTACAGCAGTATACGATTTGTCTGTGTTTTCCAATGAGTTAGCATCACCTCCGAGCGTATGCTCCATCACTGTAGATACAGATCCTTACAAACAATCTCGCAAATGCTAATTGAGGTAATTAAAGCCGCAGCGTCCTGAGGAAACAGGTGCAGGTGGTAGGCATTATTCATGTTCCCTTGCCCTTGGAGGTAACCCTCTCAATCTACCGAGGTAAACAAGACAGACAGGGGTGCCATTTCCGCTAACTTCTTTTGTGAGCAGACAAAAATCTATTTCCCACTGGTCTTGGTATAATTCTTACTCATCTTCCGACCTTAACGTTAATGTGTTTTCTGGAACAGACATTTTCAATTTCTGTCAATAACTTTGTGAATGTTTGCACCAAACTGTCCTTGCTGGTTCCATTGTCAGAATGTGGAGAATCTAACAATGACCGCTGACACTAAGCATGTTCTGTTACCAAGGAAACAAATAATGAGGCTCACAAGAATGTCCTTCAATTTGTCTTTTTTTTGTGGAGGGAAATGCAAATACATTCACCTGTCACCATAACAAAGGCCTTGTTTACAGTGATAAGATTAATACTCATTAGAAAATATTTGTGTCCCTCCTGCCCAGAGCAACCCTCAGGCAACCGGGCAACAGGAGCCACGGCAATTAAAACTGGGAACGTGTCACTCCGCATCACCCTGTGATGACGCCATATTGGTCCTCGTAGATTAAACACACAACACAGCTGCGATTCACGCCCGGTGATCGGAAGGTTAGCCTTCAGCGGCACGTTGGCTGTGATATGCAGAGAAAAAAAATTCTTGCCGAGAGTTTCAGCCTTCACTCACAAATCCACTTGTGACCTCCAAACAAACAGAAAACCTCTCGGAAACATTCTGATGACATTCAGCGGCAGGGGCTTAATTTGGCTGAAGAGAAGTAAATTATAATTACGTATCAGCTCAGCGTAATGTTAACTGCAGTGTTACTATAATTCTATATTCATAAATCCACCTCCAATCAATCTTCAGGACATGCCGAGATACTTTCGTGAATAAAAAGATCTTGTACCTTTGCAGACATTAATTCTGAAGGGTGTAATTAATGGCTGCCAGCAGCACTTTAAAGAGTATGAGTGGTTGGTGAGACCGGAGGGGTTGTGTACAGTAAAAAATAGACCATAGTTCAATTTTAACGCTCATCAGTAAAGGCAACCTGTCTTTACAAGATATACAGTAAACGGATAAAAGTTGTTCTCTTTGCTATTGAAAAGAAAGTTGAGGTCGGTTGTTCCGTGACTAAATAAAATTCTCAAGTTCACATCTGAGGGTACGACAAGACTCATTGAAATGGTGTCACCCGGTGAAGATGGGATTTGAATAAGAATTGGAGGAAAACATTGGAGAACTTTTAGTTTGATCAAAAGCTGTGGTTTAAAGGGAGGCGGTGTGTCAGATTTCAGCTGTTTTTGCTCAGATTTTATAATGGCTTTAAGAGACCCTTCATTTCCTTTGCCCGAATCCAGATCACTCAACTCAGTCGTAAAAAAGGAAACTACTTTTGTTTCCCACAATTCACTCTGGCTTTGAGCTGTTTTTATTGCTGGATTTTTAAAGTAAAAAACCAGGCAAATAAAAAAACAAAAAAAAAACAAAAAAAAAAGAGAAAAACAGCTAAGATGAACTAAGCTAAGAACTCCTGCACGGTCAAATATGTTTCAAGTACGTAAATGGATCAAGAAGCCGATGAATGTTCTGTATGTGCATGTGATCCTCGTTATGTCCTGTTTTCCATCTGTTGAGACGCCTTTGAAAAATAATGATCTCGATGACCGCGGCATAATTGGGTCTTAGAAAGTCACCATTGCTGTGTGACACCATTGCTGACTCTGTCATTATAATTCAATATATTCAAGCCACCGTTTCAGTCGTTTCAGCCAGTATTTGGTGCTCCATTAGCTACGGGTTATGATCATTACGATAAAAGGGGGGGTTACTTTAACATGCCCGTGTTCTCGGTGTTTGGCCCGGAGGGACGAACATCATAGAACTGTCACTTTCTCAAAGACTGAGGAAAACTTTATGCGCGGTATGAGGCGAGTTTAATTATGCCCGTCGTAAAGCCCCAACCACCGCCTCAGCCCACTCCTCCCCTTCCTTTGCCATGGTGGAGATGAAACTCTGATCTTGTCTATCCGGGAAAGGGTTCCTCAGATGTTTGCCATGAGATAGCTGCTGGCAGCCGCTGATCTCTGTGACCATGGAAATCAGCCCGTCGCTGTCTCCCCCTCCTGCCGTCTGTCAGTCAGCCCTCTTTGCCAAAAGTGCTGCTGCTGTGCATCCCCCTCCCCTTCTATCTCTCCACGACTACTTCATCTTTAAATCTGCTGTCAGGGGTGCAGATGCCATGTAGAGGGCTTCCTGTACGAGTGCAGATAATACTACAGATGATGAATATGCCAAAATGGGAGTGGGCTGGTGGTTCCTGCATTTTTGGTCATGGCTGAGGAGCAGCAGGAGGGCTGCTGGGACATTTCAGGAGAACTGCCAAGATGCCATTGAGCAAGTTTCAGAGTGCCTGTTCAGGGCAGTATGTTCCTCTACTAATGTCTCCTTCATTTTCTTCTTTTCTTCTTTTCTTCTTCTCGGCACTCTTGTTTTGGTCAAAGACTCAGTTTCTCTTACGTACCCACAGATAATCATGATTGTTTGGAAAAATTATAGTAAACAGTAAAGGAAATAGGCGTAAATTCTAAAATCACATTATTTTCCAAGGCTTTAAATATATGTGTGCATTTTTTTAGTTCACAGGTTGTGAGTTTAAACTGACAGCTTTAATGTGTTAGGAAGCCTTTATTTAAATAAAGACCGCTTTAGGGACTGAAACACAATTTCTTGGAAATATGGTTCATCATGAGCAAAAAGACATTTGGTTTTCTTCCAGAGGTTATTGTGCAGTCAGTGTTGTAACAGCTCACTTTATAAGTGGAGCAGATTTTTTTTTTTTGTTTTTTATTGTTGTTATACTGTTAAGTGCTGTCATTAGTGCCTCTTGGATCAATGTGCTGACGCGACATCTGTATTTACCTGAGTGTAGAGGGCATTAGCGGCAACGCTGTTGAAGTAAAAATGGTCGTAAAGATGCTAGTGGCTGCTGCGTGTCGTCTTCTACAAGCTTTTGTTAATTTATTTAAAATCTAATTGAGTGATTTCTAACCAGACAATTCCTGACACATTAATCAATCAAACAAAATAGCAACAAAGGTGTCGTATGGCTGTCCAGAGCCTCTTTTTTTTAACTAGACGTTTTATACAACTTTTATTTTGCCACTTTATTTGTTGCTGCCTGTCTGACAGCAGAGATTTCTTATTTCCGACAGTGAAAGTCAAAGAGGCTCAGGTTGTTGTTAATAGTCATTAGAGCTGGCCACCAGCCCAGGATTAAGGTCTGTCCCGCTCTGCTGTCAGGGTCAATATCGCGTGGACGCATCATCACGTTACCACAGATTCCAGTAGAAAGAACAGAGACAAGTTTCCTCAAACACACTCAATTTCACAATATGGTAGAAAAAGATTTGTATATTTTTATTTTCCTTCTGTATATTCATGCTTATCTGTTATTTAGTACATTATTTAGTACATACTTACCATGCTAAAACTTTTGAAAATCAGTTGAATTGAATTAACTGCTAACAATAGTGATCTGGTTACTTTAAGATGAAGTTGTGAATAAATTTAGAGCCAAATAGTTTTTTCAGCACAGAGGCCTTTTTTTCTGCCAGATATTTACATGATTTTAAATGTGTAGTGACCACTCATCAAGGCAGTGATGGGGTTCCTGGTCTAGTTTTGTGTTGATCTTCTGGTCAAAATAATGCCTTTTTCTATAGCTCAGTGCTGGAAATCTATGTTCTTTTCTTCTCATGTCCATCCCCCCCTTAGTTCTCCTCTACCTTTTCCTGTGAATTGCTGCCAAGTTGTGTTTGCCTCTGTAATTAGGAGCCCGAGCGTGCTTTCATGACTCCATTATGAAAACAGCGAACGCTCCACTGGTTTATTGATAAAGCATTACACTCTGCTGCAGCACTGTATGGAGATGCACGGGCAGCCTGCAGCTCCTTTTTTCAGGTGGACTGCCGTGCAAGCTCCCCCACTGCCAGATGAAATATGGTATTGATATAATCACACAGCCTACACAGAACTAAATCACTGGAATACAGCAGGTGCACTGAATGAAAGAAATTAAATGCAAAAAGAAACAACGGCAACAATGGAATAGCTGCAACATGCTTTGTTGAAGGTGGAAAATGACCACAGGTGGAAAAAAAAAATCCAGTAGAATATGAAGTACGCCATTCTTGAGAAGGTAATCACAGATTTGATCAGCTGCTTAAATCCAATCAGGTTTCTAAAGGTGCTGTGATGTTTAAAAGAGGCTCAGATTCCCCGACACGTTTGCGAGGTGCCACGATGCATCAGTTGCCAGCAAGTATATAAAAGCTGTCTGCAATGGTGTGTACATAGGGTTTTATATTTCCAATTAAATCAGCAAATTATACAATTATCCACCACGCCGTGCCTTGGCCATTTCTGAAATGGATTGCGATGTTCATTTTGTTGCTCTGCCAGGATAATAGTGCCAGTGGCACTCTCCATATCACATGCATGTAAATGTGTGTTTACAGGCACCATCACAGTTCGCACACACACCACTTCGTGAAGGCTATTTTATAGTTACAGCGAACGAGGTCATATATAAGACTGTGTTATTTTTTACTAGATAAGATTCTGCATCTGTTGTTGACTTTAATTGCCTGTAGAAAATATAGAGACCAAGAATCTCCCTCATAAACCTGAGTGCCAGATGCAGAGCGCCAAGGATACAGGCCTCTAAAGCAATCAAATGAACACACACACACACACACACACACACACACACACACACACACACACACGATGTGAATTATTGATCAGAACATGTCAGTTGAGAGACAGCACAGACCGCCACTGTGGGAGACGGAAGGATATTTTGCTATTGCTTTGCTATGCTTGACTGCCAAGACCGTGTTCACCCGAAAGTTTCCAGCCTCTGAATGTTTACAGAGCTATCCCTAACAATGCCCTCAGACAGCCAGAGGACTTCCAAGAATATAAGGGGGCTGTGTGACTTGCACAGTTATGGAGGAGAAAAAAAAAAAATCTACTTCTGTTAAAACATTTTAAGCTGTATTTTGCATTTTGTCCTTGCAATTTTGTAACAAGGCATGCCTATTCAGTGTTAATATGAGCATAATATAAGTGTTAATATAAGCATAAAAGCTAACAGCTAACAGCAGTCAATAACAGATAATGATCAAATAACAGAAAATGTTTGCAAAAAAAAAATTGCAAAAGAAACTGTGTTTCCTGTTGTCATTTGACAAGTATGGACTGCACAGCATCTGCTCACTAATCCTCAGCCTACAGGCGCTGGTTCCTCTAATTAGATTTATTGCCGCTTTGATGGGACCTGTCTTTACCATCACTGTTCCTGGTTCTCTGCTGAGAGATGCCATCAAAAATGTATAACAAGTTCAGCAGAGTGTTTACCAAGGACTTCATTTCAGGCATGTGCAGAGAGGTGTGATGCTACGATTTTTTTTTTTATTTCCGGGGGGGTCCCTTGATGACAAATCCTTTAATTTGTTTGTCTTAATTTGCAAACTATTGATACAGTGGGGGCAGGGGGTTTACGTACTTTCTGTATAAACCATACTGATACTTGAGGTCATTTTATGTAAAGACAGTATGAGTTTTTAACTCTTGACTCAACAGAAGCAAAATAGTAAAACTCTTGAAGGAGAAGGGGTTGCAAGTGAGAAAAATAGGGGCCAGTGGGGCCACAGGAGATTTGAGAGATTCAATTTTATGCCTAAACAGAAATTCAAAATTCATCACATACTTGTGGGGTAGGGATCACAGTGAACGTCCCCTCTGCACCTCCACTACTGATTCAAATGTAGAGTTGCAGAGAAACGGAGCGAGGAAGGCGCAACCCCACCTGTCTCTCAAAGCCTGGTGCGGGAAAAAAATAAGCACATTTATGGCGACACATTTCACACATTGAGCCACAGCGTTAAGGGATTAGGATCTGCAGGTGAACCAGCCAATTGGATTAGCGCTCTTGTTGCCATAGCTCGCTTTTGTAATCTAAAAGCATCGAGAAAAAAAATAAATGCAAAAAAAAAAAAAAAAAAGAGAGCATGGCATCCGTGGCTCAGATGCTATCGAGGTGTGCTGTGATACGTAACATGACTTTCTGTGATTAAGCAATCATGGAGTACGCTGTTGTATCTCTCCACGATCTGCCAGGGATATTACAGCCCACCCTGGCTATAGTTATTACCAACAAAGCATGTAATATGGGGAAAAGGTACGGAGACCATCCTGCATGTATCTGAGACGGGTTAGCACGCAGCATGAACGCTCTGATTCTGTTCTCAGTGTGGTTTGCTCAGATGAGGTGTGACAGCGTGTGTGCAGCTACGTGTAAAGATGATTGTTTACTGAAGAGTAAACAGCATTTCAGCAGAGAGAAACCCACGAGAATGTCATCTAATGACCCCCCCCCATTCAGCCGTATCTCTGTCTCAACTTGTTGCCGTGGCTCCTGTCAGTGCTCCTGCACATAGCCATGGAGACATGGCATGTAATTAAAAATATCCTCCCTCCCCTGGCTATTCACTTACTGCTGTCAATTAGGAAGAAAGCCAGTTAATAAGTAAACTATATTTAACACCTTTTCAGAAGAATGTCACAATAGTGCCTCACAATTAGCAAAAAGGGGAGAACAGAGCTAAAATATGACAGCATAAAAAGAGCCAGTTTAAATAACCCAACTGTGGAGTTTGGTGCAGAGGAGGAACAGGAATACGTTCACGTAGTGATGTTATATGTGATCATACAAAATGATCATAGAAAATGATCACAGTTAACTAAAACTTTACTTAAATTAGAATTACATAAAAATAAAACTAAGATTTCTAAGTCTGGGCTATGGCTAAAGAATAAAAGCTGGATGCATGTGATGTATGTAGCACTGGAATTAGTGCTGTTAGAAGCAAAACAAAGAAACATGGTTCAGGAAAATACAACAGGGCCCTCAGCAGAACCCTGAGGAACACCACAAAAGAGTTCAACGGAGTAGAAGTTTCAGATCAGGCTGGACATAAGGACTAAAAGACGAGAAACCTTGAATAGAACGCGTCAAGGTAGGGAAAAGCATTAAAAAGTCTAAAAAAAAACCAGAGCATTTAAGGATGATAATGTTACCTTAAAAGAACTTCTGCTGGAATGTCTTTGTTGAAAAGTTATAGCAAATAGTCATTTTTATTTATTAAAGGGTGCATCATTACTGGAATCACAAGGAGCCTTTTATGATTTAGAGCCATGTTTGGACCTTTTGACCCAAATGTATTTTCAAACAGAGGTTGGTGGAATATCTGCAGGGCTTGAGACTGGTTTCAACCTGAACTCTGGATCAGGGAGTTTACGGGGGAAATAGGTGTGTTGATAGCAGATGTAGTGGTGCTGGAAACACCTCAGAATGTTAACTTCATGGAAAACTGGATCAAAGCACATGGAGGTACAGAGGATACAGTTTTAGAAACGGGATTAGAGATAAGATCAGTGGAGTAAGAAACGCTTCAACCTGAAAATCTCATTAAATGTATAATTTCTTTAAAATAAATGTGAGAGTACTGACACAGACAGTGTTCACACTTATACTGGACAGTAATTATAAGTGTTTGATTGATGCGACTGGCAGATGTGGGGTGTCGCCAGCTGCACACGCTGGCGTTAGCTTAGCCTTAATCAGACTGTGACAGTCTATTTTTGTTTGAATTATAATTCTATCCATAGAGTTAAAGAAGTGAATGGTGCATTTGATCTTTTTCCAACTCGATGTTTGAATGATTGCAGTCTTTTAAGCTTGGCTCACAGTGTAATTATTCTTTATTTGCAATTTTCCTGCATTCCATCCATGGTACACAGCATGTATTCCTGGCTTCATTAAGGAAAAATAATTGAGGAAGCCCCTCCTCAGACTGTTCCCCAGTGTAATCTTCCCCTGTGATGAAGAATGGATTGCATGACTGTGCCTGTATTTATTATACGTTATCTCTCAGATCAGGCACATCATTCCTGCCGTCACAGCTTTCTCTCTTTAAGTTTAGCATTTGCCTTTCTCTTTTAGCTCCCTTTCCTTTTACTGACAAAACCACTTATTCTTGAAGTCAGTTCTTCTGATGTGTGACAAGAAAGGCTTCCTTCCTATCCTACAATTGTAGTTCCCCTGGTAGGATGCAATTATATTCTGGCACCTTGATTAGGTGGGATGGGCTGAGCTTCATCCTACCAGCGTCTCTTCCGGGGGCGTCGCTGCACTGCCATGTCAGGGGTTTTGTGTTTACCTCAGATCCAGACAATTTTTCATGGCTTATCTTTGTCACAGCCTTCGCTCTGCTGTGGGTCAGGTTCGGGGGTCATTGCTTTGGTGGCTGGGCTGAGGTTATGCTCGTGACACCATTTTGTCAGCAGCTAAATGTGATCAATGTATTCTGCTAAATCCTATTAGTAATCAAAACAGGAAGCTGCTCTGTCGTGCTAATCTCTTTAATTTTAACACCTTTTTCTGTTGCACTTTCTCCATCTCGCCAAACTCTTTCTGCTGACAGTCACTCAGGTGCATTAAGGGACAGAAACCCTGTCACAGCCAAAACGTTTCAGTGCGTGCTAATCGCTGCGGGAGCTTCATACGTCAGTCCCAGCACCCCCGACGCCACTGTTGGCCCGTCTAATTAGCACTCCTGTGTGGCGCTCATGCTCCATGCTACCTGTGCTGAGACACCTGTCATGTGACAACACTGGCATCCCGGAGCAGTTGATTGTCGGCGTGATGTTTTAGACGGGGACGTAGCTCCTCGCCATTTATGATTATTTTCCTCCAATGCCGTTGTTTTTGGTGGGCACTAACACAGCTGTGCCCAGGGGTGCTAGTGTTGTTGATGTGCACTCATCACGCATAAATACTCCACACAGACAGATGGATGGGAGGGTGAAGAAGCCTGGCGGGTGACAAAAAATGAAATTGGCCTGTCTGCGATTTTATGTATTTCGCTTTAAAAATGCTCTTTTCCAGTCTGCCGACGGACTATAATGACGCTCCAGTACACACCGTGTACTTGGCAGGGACCAGGCTGATAAATTTGCATTCATATTTTGCAGCAAGACTTATCATAATCATCTCACCGCTGAACAAGATTAAGAACAAGAGGACAATGAAGGGAGGAGGGCAGAGATGTTCTGCATGTGTGCTCATGTAGGAAGTGGCCAGGAATGTTATCAGTTCAACGGTGTTTGTAATCGTGTTTTTTTTTTTTTTAATCACACTTGGAGTGTGTACATGTGTGTGTATCTGTGATTGTGAATAAGCACATGTGTCCTGTTTGCTCCCACCAGTTATCCCAGCTTGCTACGATCCCTGTGACCCAGTGTCCCTGGCACAGTTCCAGATGGTGCACGGTCGTTTCCTCTCGGCGGGCACAACCTCACTGAATAATGACTCCGTGCTCTGCAAGAGCCATTTTCTTCTGCTCGCAGACTCATATTAGCTGTATTTGATTATTTATGTCTTGTCTTATTCTGGTCCGAGTCTAAATGTTTATGATATTTTTGTCAACAGTTGTTTTAAATACTTGTAGAATTTTTAACATTTATTTTATGAAACTATTAAGAATAAAAATATGGAATATACAAACTGGTGATGAACGGTATCATGGAGGAACCATTGGCACAAACTCTTTTCCAAGAGTCTTAAATATAGGCATGCTCAATAAATACCACTATTCAGCAGCCTTTAAGGCCTGCCAACCACCCTAACACCTTCAGATTGATTCGATCACGAGTGACAGAGTGGCAGAGCGTAGCAACTCTCATTTGGTGACAGCCAAAGATGAATCTTTTAAAGTGCTTCTGTGCGGCCTCGCAGAGCAGCGTTTTCTGGACTATTAGCTACACAAGCAGCATTAGGCAGATGAGGCAGACTCTCCTTATATTTCATGGCACGCTCGAGGCAGCGGACAGAGGAAGAGTCTTCAAATTCTTCAGAGGAGATTCACCCCTTAAACAGACCCCTAAAACCCCTTTTCTCTACCTGGCTAATTTGAAATGAACTAAATCCTTGTCTGCATTTTTAAACAAAAATGTCCACACGTCTATATATAATATATTTTTAATGACTTTCCATATGTTGCATTTTTGTCCTCTTGAGGCTCTGTAGAAAAAAAAGATGCTCTGCCGCTAAACACGGAACGTCCATGCAGGTGTGGTGATGAAGGGTGAAAGGGTCAGGACATTCATGCATGTGTGTGTGTGTGTGTGTGTGTGTGTGTGTGTGTGTGTGTGTGTGTGTGTGTGTGTGTGTGTGCGCGTGCGCGCGCGTGTGTGTTTACTTGTGTGGTTACTGAGTGCTGTGGGTGGGCTGCCGGTGGGACCTGCCTCTCAGTGTAATTGAAAAATGTGACCTGGAAAATGTTTGCCCAGCAGAGCATGAAAGTTACCTCCACGGTGACGGCGGCGAGCTCAGAGGCGGCTCACCTGACCCCCGACAGGAAGAGCCTGTTATTGGGAGGGTGCTCACAGAGAGCACCCTGCCAATAGAGCCACTTTATCCCCTCACCGCATGCAGAACAATGCATTTCTTAATAGCGCTATGTGATCTTAGACTGATGAGACAAAAAAAAAAAAAAAAAAAACAACAAATCGTGATCCAGAGTAAGTACGCCGTTCAACGTCTGACAGCGAAGGACACCAGCTAGAATTTTAGGCATCTGCAATTCAAGGTGCACTGTTATGTGAAGGGCTGGGTCAGAGCGGCGTGTTTGCCTGTCTGTTTTTCTGTGCAGGTTCCTCCCTTTAATATTTAGGGGAGGATTGGTAAATTGGATTTTAGATTTAGGTTAAGTCTTAATCTTTATCAATCCTGCATAGGGAAAACTCTGTGACCACCAGGTCAAGAAAAAGATCATACAGCTGAGAAACAGCACAGGGATATTACACACCAGAAACACAACAAGCACATTAAAGGCCAATGAAAGAAGAAGGAGGACGTAAATACCACAAAAACCTGATAATAATGAATGAATACTAAATAAATATCACTACAGGATAGGCAAAAGTGCCAAGTCTGACCCTAGCAGTGCTTGTTAAAATATTTGACTGCTGCTGGAATGACAGACTTTCACAGTTATTCAGTGGAGCACCAAAGCATCACTAGTCGCTCACAGAATGAGCGTCCAGGACCCTTAAAACTTTGTGCAACGGATGGTTTTTGAAGCCCATGATAGGTTTTAATTTAGCTCTTCCGTAGATTTCCCCTCCAAAGGTCCCATGTGACACCCATGAAAGATGGACATTGACTTCAACATGTCCCCAACCAGCCAACCATGATGCAGGTGACATTAAAAGCCTCCTGCCTGCAACTCTGTGGAGTTTTTGCATTTGCGCTGGATGCTGGTTGAAGGAGATTTGGGTGATGTCAATATAAAGAGAGATTTGTGTTTGTGGTGGGGAGGATTTGCACTGAGCCTGGGGTAGCCTGTACATTCCTTTTTCATTTGTAGAGTACACTAGTTTAACGGCTGGCGCCATAGTTGTAGAGAGAGAATAATGAATGTATGGAAGTGTAACGTCAGCACAGCAAAGATGTAACGTATGCTTCAGCACTGGCTAATGGCTGAGCACACTAATCCTTCATGAAGGACGTCAGAAGAAAACTGGGAGAAATTCTAAATTCATGGAGCATTTAATGCAGATTAACGTCTATTCCAATCAAATAAGTGGGAGAGCAAAGCAGATTTAATCTATTTTAGGGATGCTGTTATTTAAAACAAAAATCAAAACTGTGTGTGTTCCATGCAGACGTGGTCTGCAGCTCAGCAACTAAAGCAGTTTATCTGTTTGTCTGTTTCCAGTAAACCTGTCGTTAACGGGATCGGGTGCTGAAACAAGACAAAAAAATCATGCCGAACCAGATCCAGTGTTTGCGAGATGGTGACATTCAAAGGTAAGAGGTGCGAATAACGACGGATGTATGCGCATGCATATGAAATCAACGTGAACTGATCCTCGAGGTAACTGTTTACTTTTTTCTACAATTAGCTGAAATCCCTGAATCAAATTTAGAATATGTCACTCTTAATTCATTTAGTGCATAGATGTTACGCAATTTCATTAATAACTGCTGACGTAATCACACACTGAGCAGACAGCACTGACTCTTCTGAGGCTCCACAACATTAACCTTTAATATTATCTTTAAGATATTTATTAAATTATGCAAAATCAATATTGTGTTTATTATAATTGTTTATGGCTGTGGTGGTGTGTTTTTTTTTTTTTTTGCTGTCTCAGCCCACTGAAATGACCACTTTTAAATTCCATACATCTATGGAAAGGTTTGAACATGTAACTCAGACAGCAGGTGTGGAAATGTCCCTAAAAACATCTCTGTAGAGGATTTAATGTGAGTTTATGTGATTTGACTGAAATGTCCTTTCTTGCAAGTCTTTTCTGGATATTTCTGCATGTACTGTATCTCACACTGCAGTCAGATTGAGTCATATTTTCACTTAACATTTTAATTAACAGCCAGCGATATGCAGATGTGTGAGCTAATACATCAATAATGAGGAAAATATCGATCTGCATTACCTGCAGCGATCCCACAGCGGCAGAGACAATGCCTGCATGAGACTCATGCCTTTAAATTGATGACTAAACGAAGCTAAATCTCTGGACAGGACTGATCAGGATCTGATAGTAATTACTATCCCGCTTGTTCGAGAGATCGTAAGCCCAGATCTGTGTCCCGGATGAGTAAACATGTTTGGATTAAAGGTTACATCTTAATTTCCTCTGTCCCGTCAATTTCAGCTTGTGACATCACCGCGGTGCCCATGGAAACATTTAAAAATAGCAGCCTTTTTACGGGTGGTGGCAGTGTATACAACGCACCAATAACGCATCTTTCTACACATTTTTGGCATCCAAACTGAAGAAAACAATCATGACATACTGTATAAAAAAGCAGAACATCTGCCATGGTGTCAAAATATGAAAAAGAGATGACATTAAGGGAAATGCTGGGACTTCTGACCTCTCCCTTATAGAGTTGCTGTAATACATCCTTTAAATTGTCTGGGTACAGAAATAGAACTACCAAACTTTGCAACATTTATAACATTAGAGGCGACTCGGAGGCAGAGGCGAAGCGAGCCGGTTGGCCTCAGACGATGTTGTAGTAAATGCTTCAGGGCCAGTGAGGGGAACAAGCTAATTATGGATAGACTCTGTGTAAGAGACTCACGCTTCCATCTTTAATGAGGAAATTTGCATCAACCATTAAATTGATGAATGTGTACATACATTACATTATAGAACATTTCATACAAACCAGAGGAATGAATTTGTGAAGTTCTACCTTCCACATAAACCACTTGGAACGATCAGTTAGATTAGCTGTCTGTTTCTTCTTTTGCAGCATTTGCATTGTTAAAACTGACTTTGGATTTTGTTTGTTTACTCAACTGGGGTGGTAAATACTGGGAAAGTACGTATGTCATATTGAGAAATGTGGAGCTGGCATTGTCTTCTGTACCGCCGTCATCATCAACCACTGCAGGAGATAAAGAAAAAGCTTTATCAGGTATTGTATAAACCAGAGCACAAACAAGCCAGTAAACAGTGTGAATCTAATTAAAAGATAGTGTCAGCCATTTTGTCACACATGTTATATGGGCCTATCTTTCTGCCCTGAGGCTCACTATCTGCTGAAGACCACTGCTCACACGGAGGCTGTATCTGTCGTTAAGTTAGGTCCCCACCTCAGACCAGGCGTGCTGAACTGTGCTGACTAAGCGTTTCCCTTCCTCAAAGATCAAATATCTCATTTAAGGTCCAACAATGCTGAGAAAAAAAAAATGTCTGATGAAATATGCTTCACTATGGAAACCAGCAACAGATTAAAAGATGACATCCGGCACCCAGCCGAACACGCCTCCACTCTCTCTGAGCCCAGCTAGACTTTACACAAACATGCCTCGCTGGAAAGAGGATATGTCTGACAGGAGGATTGACCGAGCCTATCTTCAGAACAGCAACTGCACGTTCAGAACCGGCAGCTCAACTGGCCGCTGGAGGGAAAAACTTGAAAGAACAGGAGGGAGAGCACCGGCGCACGTCTGAAGTCAGTTTGGCACGGACGGCTGACGGATGACTTCAAAGACCCGGTTATGAACATGACAGGCAGCTACGGCAACAGTCTTTGAATCCAGCTCCCATTTTTTTTTTTTTTTATCAAGACTTTATGGTCCATTTAAGAGTGTTTTTATTTATATATTTGTTTTCCCTGCAACACCAGGAATACGATTTGGCCATGCATCTCCACGCTGACATGGAAACTCTCGCAGGTCTCCTCTGGATGTTGATATATATGGGATGTGCATTTTCATGAGCGCCTGATGATATTCCACGTGGCAGCCGTTGATATTAGCGCCTTTGATTCCCGAGAAGTTCTTAAGGAATGCTGCACAGAAAAGTCCCCCCGGGCATGAGTTGTTTATTTGTCCACATATATATTAATCCAATCAATTTGTCTCCGCTCACACCTTGTGGAGAATTTAATGGAGCAGATGGGTGTAATCTAAAAAAATGCTTAAAAAACACACACAAAACTGATGCCTCAAGACAAAATCCTGGCAAGTTTTATATGCCGACATAATTTGATGTTTACGCATTCGCAGCAACTGCAGCCTCGCTGTGTGGTGCTCATTTGTTTTTCATTGTTGATAATGGGGAAATTTGGGTAAAATTAGAGTCAAAGTCTGTGTAAAAATTTCTCCGCTTTTGACAAATTTCAGTTTTTAGGCTGAAGGTTGCATTTGGCTTGAAATGATAGGCACAAAAACATCCATATATTTGATTGAACCCGCGTTCTCACTGCATCCTTCTGCTCAGGGTTCCATTAAGCAAGATTAAAAAAAAACAAACAAAAAACAAACAAACAAAAAATCCCCCACAATTAAAACGTGGGAGAGAGTATCGTGTAACCTTTTCATTGGCGGTTCTGTTTGGTTTGTAGTGCCCAGTCTGACTAAAGTCACTCTCAGGATCTCTGCCGGTGTATCCAATTCTTTCACTCATAAAATATCAACCCCCAAGACATGCTCACATAGTCCTGTTTTGGTGGTGAGTACGAGCCTCTGTGTGTGTGTGTGTGTGTGTGTGTGTGTGTGTGTGTGTGTGTGTGTGTGTGTGCGTGTTCCAGCATATGAACCTGTGTGTGTCATCCTGTCCTGGAAAATGACTTATTAAAATGAAATTACGCTGAGCCCTGACCCATGGCAAACGGCACGAGCTGCAATTTGTCTAGCAGTTGAGCTGTGAATAAAATCTGAATGGCAATAATTTGGTTTTTGCTGTTGATATTGCATTCCATCCTCCACATCTTTTTGTCCTATCTGCCCCCCCCCCCCCACCTTGGTGTCTTATCAGGGACGTGTTGATGTCGGGGTGATATATCATTGATGGGGTGATCTGGGGTCAGCGAGCTTAGCACTGTGATGATGGTAAGTGGGTGGTTGTGGGGTTAAGGAAGAGTTTTATGGAGCAGGTAACTGACGCTAATGCTAAATGCCAAAAGTGACTGCCGAGCTCCAAGAGAAGGTGTGTGTGGGTGTGCACGTGCGTTCAGCCTTCACATCACTTTGATGTTATGAGGACCGGCTCATTTGTTTTATATAGGCCATTTGCTGTGGCCATCTCTCTTAGCATAAAATGGAAGACAATTAGAAGCAGCACATTCCAATTTATCTCATTTGTCCAGTTTAATAAATGTCTTTTTCTTACTATGAAAATACACAAACACACACACACACACACGCATGCACACACACACACACAGGAAGAGAAGAACAGCCTGGCCTATATGATAGAGGGAATGATAGAGGTGGGTAATGGAGGAAGGGTGTTAAAGACCCCAGTGCAGCGGTGGCATTGGACAGGTTGATGTAGTTCCAGCAATGAGCAGCTCATAAAAAGTGCTATCCGTAGGCCTTAGGAAGATATTCTATCTCTCTGCTGCTAACGGCTTGGCCTAAAATCACCTGATCTATCAACGTCAGGGCCCCCTCTATTACATAAAACGCACTGGGAAAACAGCAGAGGAAACAATACGAGTGTGTGCAGACGTCTCTCATACACACACACACTGCCCAGTTAAAGACAATGCAGGCTGTGTGATTCAGACTCGATTTTAGGGCCCCTGACCCGACTCTGAACTCTTCCAACTGTCCCTCAAATGTCAACTGCATCTCATTACTGTGATCATTATTTTGTGTTGCTTTTAACTGATTACATTTTCCCAAAAAAACAACATTTTATGAAATAAAAATCTCTTGCAAAAATAGTGCAACAAGGACAATAATCCAGTAGAATAGTTAAACGCTTGAGTTGTGTTTATCAGGGCTCCCGGGACCTGGCGCTGTCCAGCTCTTCATAACACATGGACTGGTTCTTCTTTTCCAATTAGGCACACCAAACTTCTCCAAAGAGAAAATAAGCAGACATAAATACAAACGGTACAGTGAGTAAATGAATATGTGCTGCGCAGGGTTATATTTGTAAGTGTATATACATATATAAATGAGTGCCAGGCATTCATTCCATAATCGGATTTCATCAAATCGGGTTTAACATGGTTGTGATCAGGCCTCAAACAACATTTTTAGTCATCATGCAACATCTCCAAGCTTCTTTTTTTTTTTACTTCGTTTTTAAGTCGGTGTGTTTTATCTTCTTTTATTTTTTCCCCCTGCAATGCCTTTCGGGCAAAACAGCAGGGAGGCGCACGCGGTTTACGCTATCAACAACTCTGAATAACACTTTCCCCCAATGGTTGCACGCTCGCTTGTTGTAAGAAAAATGATGTAGCGGTGGCAGCTGTGGAGTTTAAAGGGAAAAGCTAGTGGAATAGGAAAAAACAGGTTGTCCCATGCGATGATAAAACATCCTTTATTAGAATTCATCACGCCGGACAATTTGGACGAGCGCGGCTCACTTAATGATTCCTTTAATCGCGTCTCCTGAGGAGGGAAGCGGAAACATTTTCACCTGGGCTCCACTTCTGCGTTGCTGTATATTACAGTGTTCATTAGAAGTATTATAACAGCAGCAGCTGCAGTGAGTCTATCAGAGGCGACTTTGAGGAAGTGCCTAATTGTCAACTATGAAACTATGAGCTGTAAAAACCTCAGAATAATAGCTGCCATTACCGTAGCCGCGGCTATTATCGTGGTGCCCACGGTCAGGTGTCACTGTCAGTAGATCCTAAAATTTACCATCAACAGTTGGTATCTCCATTGACCCCCATGCAAAAATGACATGGTTTAGCGCTCTGGAAGCTTGCTGTAGATTAAGACGTCACGCTGTAAAATGTCTTCCATTTCCTTTAAACTGTTTCCAGTGGCGTGACTCGTTTTAAGGTCATGCCGTTGTCATCTGTCACATGACAATGGAGATACTTTGCGTCCGCACTTGGGTCATCCCTGGAGAGAGAGAGAGAGAACTTAAATCTCCTTTCAGCGCTAATAGAAATTTAACTCTGTCCATAACTCCACAGAGACCTCCAGGCTCAACACAGGCAAGGCCCAGGAGGAAATAGCTTCAGATGTCATTTACTTTACTGTTCTCTTCTTATCTTTTTCATTTCTTTCTCCTTCCTGCTCCCATATCTTTTCATGATGTTTGCTGTCATTGGCAGTGGCTTGAGTGGCCACGTCGCAGAAATATTGATTCGCCCAACAACAACAACAGCAGCAACAACGCACACACCCACACAGGAACCCCACCACCACCACCTCTTTCCTGATGTTGTATTTTGAGATTTGCACTCCACCAGCACCTCATCCCACTCTTCCTTTTGCTGCTCCTGCCAATTTCCTTTGCTTTCAATGTCACGTTGTGGCCTTGCTGTCCTGCAGGCAAAGAGGAGTGTTGGATGTGGTGGTGCAATCACTCAACTGCTTTCCTCCTCACAACCAGCATGTTTCTGTGTTGCTGACACTCGACTGACATTCATTTCCAAACTCTTTTTTTTAGAATTTTTGAGTATGATTTTGTACGCTCTCTAGCATTTCTTACACTTTCAAGAGCGGACATTTCCTGAATTCACTCAGTAAATAGACATCACAAATTACATTTTCAATGTTAGATGTTGTGTGAAAAATAGATTTCTCTTCCCTAAAATTACATATCCGCTGTAAGAGGCTAGCCAACCAAAATCCATTCAGTGTTAATCACACCCAGTCTTTGTACTGCCCCGTTGGGTTGAAATGAAATAGTGACTCACCCCTTTATTCCCAGTGTTACTATCTTTTAATAAAATACCTTGGTAGGCTAATGAATCCCTCCTCTGTCAGTACTGAGTAAGGTATTGAGACCAGCAGTCATTTGCCACATTTTCTAAGCTTTTATTTTGATAATCTGTGGACTCAAAGTCAAATCCAGCCTTGAGGTTAAGGTAAAGCACAAAACCTCCATGTTATTAAAAGATGGGTTTAATGAATCCCTGCTATGTTCTTGTTTCTACTGTTACGGCTTCTCTCTGGAATCTTTGCTATAGCAGCCGAGTTCTTGGCACATTTCTGCAACCACTAATTCCACAGCAGAAGTTACACAGCAAATTAGCCAGAGGTAAAACTGAAAGTGAGAGCACAGAAAATGTCAGGAGTAATCCCTCCTTGCAGATAATTATATATGTACAACTGCATTAAGTCCTGGCAGATGTGTACAAGGAAGGGAATGATTATGAATTTAACAGTTTACCCAGTTTTCTTTATCCATTTCAATATTCTCCTTAATTATAGCACATAAGTATATTTTACAATTTATGCAAGAAAGCCATTTTCCTCCTTATTTGCACCTAAGAAAATGAAGTTTTCTACAGTCAAACATGCATATATGCCTCCATAGTTGCTTTTATTATTGTTATTTTAATGAATATTTTCACAATTATTACTTCCTGCCTAGCAGATGCCCAGAGTCTGCTGCTGAAGAGGACATTAGCTCTGTAGCTTTACTGGCTCCCATTAGCAGTAAACAAATGCACCTGTCTCTGTTTACCATCTCTCCTATATTGCCTCTGACAACACACCAACGCCAAGTCATAAACACAGAGGAGAAGCAATTCATCTTTATTGCATGTAATCATTCTAAACATCCACATGGGCAATTCGTCCCTCCAAGACAGGAAGGGCGACAGTCAGATAATACCCCTCTTGTGGCTGAGGTTCATTACTTCACCTGAGCGATTCCTTTGTTCCAGCATCAGAAACTATGTGAAGTTCTCTTTCTTTCTGCTAAAGTTGCTCGTGAAGCAGTCTCCATCGCAGCGGCAGGTGCAGTGGCTCACAGGTTACAGTAGTTGTGTGTTGTAATGGCTTTTATTAGTGAGAATGATTAAAGGTAGCTAGGAGGGGGAGCAGGCAGGTGCTGGGCTGATGAGCAGAGTGACAGTGTTAATAGACTGAGGCACCAGGGAGGTGGCCCCTGTTTGCCTCACCAATCCGTCTTGATTTCTGCACATTGCCTTCTTGAATTACACTAAATGTTCGGCTCTAGTCACCAGCAACTTGCACACCAACGTCGCTTGGGATGCGAGAGCGCAGCGTACATTATGCACTTTACATTATGCATGAAAATAAGACATATACACGGCAGTCTTGCCATCATTTTAAAAAGTTACCAAGTCAACTTCACTTTTTTTTTTTCACCTCTTTTGCTTAAATGCATTGGCCTTGCGGCGGCTACAGTTGCGGACTGGACACGAGCAGCTTGCCTTTAATCTGTAGTTGCTACTCTGCTATCTATGAGATGTACTCGGAGGAGAGAGATGTTGCACAGATAAGACATTGAGGTGTACTCTTTCCTCGCTGGGACACACAGGGAATTAAAGGTGTCCTCTCCCGTCTAAAAAAAAAAAAAAAAAAAAAAGGTTATCATCTTCATCATCCTGTCGCCACTGCACCTGACACCACATAGCAGCCTTTATTGGAGATAAGACCAGTCTGGAACGTTGCTTATGTCTTTATTTACTTCTGTCAAGGTTATGAGTTGCAGCTCAGATAAAAGCTTGCAACATCCAGCTGAATAAGAAGAAAAGTCATTTAGAGAGAGGTGTCCTAAAGTTCTTTAATAGTAACACAACAATAATATTTAAAAAGCTTTTTGTCTTGATTTCTAAACTCTCTCAAAGTGGCACCAGCGAGGTTGCAGCAGCGCATCAGTGAGGACACACCGTAGGAGGCAAATTCTCCAGGAAATCTGTTGTAAATGGAGCTTTTGTTTTATGCAGTGACATGACAACAAAAACGTCAGCAGAGGGTCTTTTGATGATCCCTTTTTTTCAGTGATCTTCTTGTGTTCTTCTTGACACGATGAATAACCATCAGGAGAACAGCTGTCGACCGAAATACCAGGTAACATTAAAAGCGGTGCATCTTCTGTCCGAGAGCCAATGCGGACCCCTCCTCAGGAGAAAGCACCTTGTTATGTGGAGGGGCTGATGACAGGTGGTGAATCTAAATTCCCATAGATTGTTTCTATAACCTTTCTCAGCCGAGGAATAACAGAGACGTTAGGCCCGCCCCGGTGCTCTTTAGATTGCTCCCTCGCTGTCACTTGACACAAATAAGATGGTGACGCCTGGGATGTGGCACCGATTACCTCTGCATTGAGTGGGGGTACGTGCCCACTTTGACCCCCTCCCCCCGCTGCATTTTAGAAAAGGTCAATGTGACGGTTGCCGTCTCATCAATCCACCGTTGTGACTTTGTCAGTCTTCCTTGAAACCCCTCTAGAGGTGGGAGGTGGGTGGAGGGCATTAGAGTACAAATTTACCCTCCGTGAATCGGCACCACCCCGTTCAGCTCAGAGAGAGATGGGGGGAAGGAGGAGGAGGGTTGACCTTCGTGACCACCTTATCTTGTGGAAAGGTCACAGCAAGGCCTCTTGAAAACCAGAGGGGAGGGGAACATCGATCTGGAGGCTTTTCTTTTATTTATCGCGGCAGACATGCTGCTCCTGGTGTTCTTGCAGGCCAATGGTGAGGGAAAGAGATAAGAATCTATTAGTGTTGCAGATATCCTCCTTCTTACCTCTCCCCCTGCTCCCCGCTTTCCCAGTCGGGCACCCTGACTCTATAGAGGGCCTTGGCCCTAAGCCAGAGGCATTTGGTGGAAGAAACCTGGAGGTCATCGGAATGAGATGGTCGACACCGCTGGGGTCAACCTGATCAAGCCATGTCGTTGCTTAATACGACCTATGGTAGGGTGAGAAAGCCACCTGCCCTGATTGAAGCGGCAGCACTATTAGAAGTGTAGCATCACATCCACTTTTCCACTGTGTCCCCTTTGACTTTCGTGGTGCAGATATAAATGGTCTGCTCTTATCACCATTCATCATTTGAACAGTGCAGTATATACCATGTGGCTTCATCAGGAGAGGGAAAACAAAGATGGGGTATAGTTGTTACGTGGCAAAATGAATGTTTCTGAGCTGGCATGATTTAATTAGAGCTAGCTTCCCCGCTGTTTCCAAGTCTGAGTTGTGCTGAGATGTAAAATTAAATAAATGACTCATTGACATTGCTGCTGACTCACAAATTGCCCAAGATGCCTTTAGAATATAACATTGATTATACTGATGCACTAATCCTGTTGTGCAGCACACACAATATGTGACACAGCCATAAGTCTGCATTTATTTGCTGAAACACCACTCGGACTCACACATAACACTTTGGCATGTAGTAAAATCTCCACACCCAAATAAGCTCTGAATATTTCTCCATTACTCCACCATCATGGTCAATTAGGCCCCACTTTCTCCACCTTTTATCTCCATAACCAGGGTCCTCATCTGCTGCATCTGTCACGGGGCCTGCAGATAAATAATTCAGTAGAGGAGGGGGAAGAATTTACAGCTCCGTTGTACCCAGTCAGGCTGTAAATTCTGAATGAGGGGAAACGTGAGAATATAGTAGGGGAGAAGAGAAAGAGGGAGAAAGGGAAGGGAGATGAGGGAAGAGGGGAGCTGTGGGGAAGTGGTCCCCTGGGGGCCATAGTCTCACACAGGGAACATCATAAAGTCACCATTAGAATGCTGTATTTATAACAGTGGGTATGCCCCAGGCTGCGGCTATGATACTGAGTTGCACCACCCTACACACACACACACACACACAAGCACAGCCACACTTTTGGTGACCAACTCTCTGTGGAACCTCATAATCACAAAAGTACACCCACAGAAACACACGCTACACAATGCCCGTACCCACGAGGTAATGTCTTTTTCTTCCGTATTAGTGGAGTCTCCCCATAAAACACACACTGTGTCCTAGCACTGCTGTCCTATATATGGTGTTCAGCAGGGTGCTTGCATCACAGAATATCAATGGCTTAATGAGGCGAGGGCTCTTTCTGATGTGCCGCAACATTGACTCTTTGGGGGGAACATGGAGAGTGAAATGACTCTGTGAAGAGATAACAACGCCCCCCAATGGA
Source organism: Pao palembangensis (assembly GCA_015343265.1). Classification (NCBI taxonomy): domain Eukaryota; kingdom Metazoa; phylum Chordata; class Actinopteri; order Tetraodontiformes; family Tetraodontidae; genus Pao; species Pao palembangensis. Next base: position 11,321,907 of record CM027087.1, on the reverse strand, counting down.
CTACTGGCCAGCATGGAGCATGCTCAGTAGTGCCTGACATAATGGTTGCCGGTTATAATGCAAAACATATCATCTTAAAAGGATATTTCTTCTTTTGTCTAACAATATATTGCACATTTTGAAAGGCTACTGAGCACATTAGCTCCAGGGTGATTCTTTAGGATCGAATAAATCTCTGAGATTTTAATAAAAGGAAAATGCTAGTGTTTATACTTCGTGGATCATTAATTGCATCATTTTTTCCCCTTTCCTGTGTTATCCGTGGGCAATTTGCTGCCCTGTCACTGCAGTTTGAATGGAATCCATTATACTGACATTGTTAAGGACATATGATCCGTGGCCATATCTAATAAATTCCTGCAAAATGGTAGCTAATATTGTGAGATTACATCAATTCTCAGCGATGAGTAATAATATTACTGATAAATGGACTTCTTCAACTTTTATGTTTTCAGAAAGTCAGGTCACCGTCCTTGAAGTCTAAAGAAGCCAGAGTAGATTCTATTTTGCTGATGAATTACGCCCTCAAACCGACAAGAATGTCTGCGGCATACCTAAACTGAATGTCCTTCTATGAGCAATAGTTAGGATGATCTCTGAAAATCTCTGAATTACAGATCTCTGAGAAGCCAGCCATTAAACAACATATGGTTGAGTCAATGTAGCAGAGAAGAGCCAAAGGTGAGGAGAAAAATATGCAGCAAAACTAGTAAACAAAGCACAAATACGCACACGAGCTCCCCTGTGCCTTTTCATACACCGTCGGAAAGCAATAAGAGGAGGTACAGTACCTTTTGTTTATCTGTCCTGCTCATGCGTTTATTGTCAAATCTTGTTTAGGAATATAATTTCCCTTTAACTGGCTTTCACCTCCCTCGTCTTGCTGGTGCTCTCTAGGCACTTTCATGTTGGTGGTCTGCAGTGGGACTTGCCTCGGAATAAACCCTTTTTATTTAAAGCTGGCCAGAGGGGTCAGAGAAACTGATCTGTCATTGGCAGTGTAATAAACAGAAAGAGAGTTCCACATAAACACCACCAACCAATATGAACAGCCCACTACAGGAAATGAAAATGTAGCCACAGGAAGTTAACCCTTTGCGGCTCGGGAGGACAGGGGGAGTGAAATCACTCTGCTGCAGTCGAGTGTTCAGCTGAACTGCCTCCGTATCCTTTGTCTCAGTTTCTTTAGAGGAGGAGGGGGGTATTTCCTGAAGGTGTCTGAACATTCGTTAATTGGTTGTCATGGAGAGATATGGATAAATGCAAACGGGGTGGCGGTGTCAAATCCCAATTAATGAGAGAATAAAACAGTCCCCCACTGAAGGCAGATAGGGAGAGCCATATTGAACTGTAGTGGCATTGTGAATAACTACTCGTCTCCCTCCATCCATCACCACAGAAGAAGAAACAATGTGTAAAGAAGGGTGGTATTATATGTGAATGGCAAAAAAAGGCAAAAAAGGCAAGTTCTTCATTGCCATAGCTCTGATTCTGTGCAACACTTCATTCCCCCTCCGTTGTCCCCTCCGCAGCAGAGTTTCAGCCTCCCGCTGTTCATCCATGCATGGTCATTAAGCTCAACGCCGCATGATTCTCAATGAGGCAACATCGCGTTGACCCTCCGAGGGCACCACTTTGACTTATTCCTCCTTCCCCTTTGTCTCTTCCTGTCCTCACTCGTCCTATTCCCCACAGTCTGCCTGTCAAAGGGCCAAAGACACGGATGCCTGTTGCGCATGCTAACGTTTCGGGCTGAAATATGGAACAGAGAGCAGGGGAGATGGAGGGAGACAGACCGGTGCAGAGACGTTAGAGCATTGACCGCCAGCCACCGACAGGCTTTGAGAGTTGAGTAAATAAATGCCCTGTCTACTCGGGACAGGGTGCACTCACTCTTGCAACCCGGCACGCATGCATAAAACCTTCAGGGTCGCGGTCCAAGGAGCGGAGAGATCCTCTGCAGAGAGATTGATAACATTGCTCACTTCGAACAGTGGACAATCCAAGCAAGCCCAATGTGACTTTTAAAACCCCCCATGAATAGTGCATGGAGATGGGTCAATGGCAAGATTGGTAGAGGGAGGGCCGAGGAGTTTTCCCTTATCAATCAGGGACTGGTATGGGAATTTGAGAAGACAAAGTGCAATGCTGGACTGGTTGGAGGTTGGTGGCGGGATAAAGCTCCTTGATTGCCGTGAAATGGAGAAACAGATGCGTAGGCGTGGAGAGAGCATTGTGGCTGGAGATAGTAAATATTCTAAGGTACCGAGCTTTTTAGGTCACTGGTGTCACATTGAGGTAGTCCGGCTAAAGTTAATCTGGGAGTTTTTAGAGGTGCAGATGTTTTAGAACTGTCTGGAATTAAAAATATTCTTTTACTTTGGAATAGAGACGATCATAAGAATAATAATACCACATTTATATCTAAAGTATTTGATTTATTTTCTTGAATTTCCACAACTTAAGAGAGAGAGAGAGAGAGAAAAAAAAACAAAACTCCTGAGCCAATTTTATCAACGTGATTGAAAATGATTTCGCTTTCTTCTATTCAAAGGCCCACAGAGAAGAATAACAGGTGGGAGGGTCTTTCATAATGGCAAATCAATACAGAGAATCTACAGCACAGTTCAGCCCAAATGCCACCCCACCCTTTGGCCTCTTATCAGCACCCAATCACTGGCAATCAAGCTCCTTTAAAGGCTGATTCAACCCTGATGAGCCCTACGCTGGATGAACCTCACACTCAGACAGTACCAGTCATTCTGAGACACACACAGACACACACACACACACACACACTGCAATATTACAGCAGAGATTAAAGACACATGAAAGTGGTAGAGACAAAGGTGACGTCTCCTCTTTTCAAACGGCAAGAGCATGGCTTGACAGTGGGTGAGAGACTGGGTGAACAAAAGGCGGGCGTCATGCGAGGGAAAGAGGGCAGGAGCGGGAGCAGGGTAGCGGGTGGGGGTGGGGGACTTTAATTAAAAGGATTATATTGAGGTGCACACTGGTGCAGAGGAGCTGTCCACCGGGTCCAGATTGACTACAGTAATGAAACTCATCCCTGTCAGAGGAGACAGAGAGATAGAGAAGAGGTGGGAAAGTAACACTGAGAAGGGACACAGAAATGATGGAATAATGGCTTTGGAAAAAGTAAATATAAATGCTTGTAATGAGGGACCATCAACTGGAACTGGGGGATGGGAGCTTTGAGTCATAAATATACAAGGTGATAAAGTAATAACAACGAATGAGTCAACTATGGCATTAAATTGGAGGTGCTTGTATATTAAAGTCATTACAGATCTGCTCCTGGCCAGGCCAGGCTTACTCTTTAAGTTTGGCATATCCATCCAACAGCTCTGCTTCTCGTTAATTTTTATCGTTGCAGATATAATGAAGTCATAATAGCGGGAAGTCTGATGAGTTGTCCGTGAGAAACCTGACTGATCCTGAAATGTAAAAAAAAAAAAAAAAACCCAGAGAAAGAGTTATTGATTCTACTGCAATTCTGGTTCGTTCTTTGTTCTTTGTTCTCAGCGTGCAGCCTTAGACCAACTGTTGTCAGAAAACTGCAGGCCTATTGGACTGCAGCATCCAATGCAATTAACATATCAGAGCAGTCCAGTCTGATACAGAATTGCACTGTCACACATGGCCACTTGCAAACTTTCCAACCTGGAGATAAGTGCGCCGTGTCTGCCTCTGACTGTATTTGTGCTATCGCTCCGATCTGTTGTGTTGTGTGGAACTGCATGGTTTCCTGCTGCTGACCAAGATTAACATTATCTCTGACCACCCTGGCTGAACACCAGACTCTGCAGTAAATGAATGAGATAAAGAGAAAACAGAATTAAAAAAAAAAAAAAAAAAAACTTTTAGCAAAATCCTGTGTCACATTCTCAAGTTTGTCATTTTGATTATTTCAGTATCTTCTGTGCTGTCAGCCTGACCGAACAGGGAACTTAATATCTCTCATTTTAACAATTATTTTACTTCTTTCTGCCACTTTAAATGTAGGTTAACTGGTGGAGTGTCAGATTATGCTGAAATTGTAATGTTGGTCCGTGAAATAAATAAGAAAAGGTGCCAAGGGAGGAGGTGATTTAGATTTAAAGTGTTTGATGTAGAAGGCAGTGTTGAAATGAAGTGAAAAAACAATGTGATTTTGAGATTTTAATGTAATTGTTGTATCATTTTCATATCAAACCAACCCTCATAACTGTCTGGTAATCTCCGTTTCCTGCTTGAGGACATGCACTATCAACAGCATGGAGGGAATAAAACTCATTTGCAAGTGATCTGACTCGCGGTGTCTTATCGCAGTAATATTCTGTAATGTGAGACAATTATGATGTCCTACATTATCAGTAAATGCACTGGATTAAATTGTTTTACAAATTATCCGGTAGCAGCTGCTACCTGCATGACTTTCGCAGGTCAAACTTTATATCTTCACTTATTAAAGAGGCATCTCTATGAAACCTGACACAAACCCTTATTGTCCTGAAAATGTTTTAAAATTTGATAGTTCAATTCCAGAACACCGCATGTAACGCAATATCCTCAAATCGTGAAACGTAAAATGATGGCTTCTATTATCTTTGACGTCATAAAAATGCGTTTTTAAATTTAAAGAGCCACTGAGTTCGCTTGTCTGAACTGTAAAGGTTTGGTCGCCTTTGGAGAGGAGACTTGATTTTATTATTTATCTTTAATGATGTATTATTAGAGGAAGTGAGGCTGGATTATTAGAGAGAAAAAATATCCTAAATATATGATGGGGCTCGGCCATTAAAGGCTTAAAATGAGTAGTAAACTATTGAAAACTAACTAGCAGGGAGCAATATTAGTTTTTATAAAATGCTTGTTGCTGTTGTTCCCATTTAAAAACCTGGCTGGGCTCCTGTGGACAGCTGGAGTCTTTGTGGCTTGTGTTTTCTAAATTGCGCTGCAGCAAATAAAAGCCCTGGTTTCACTTTTACCAAAGAAAGGCGGCTGAAAGCTGACCAAAAGTTGCTCGGCGTATGTGTTGGTGCAGCATTAAGACGGAGCCCCAATAAAGTGAGTGTGTCTGAAGAGGTATGAAATGAATTTCATACCTTTTCCTCTCCCTCATTTGCAAGGCGTTTTTTAGCCGATCTCCTCCGCTCAAGCTATGTGTCTCACCATTACAGAGCTAATCCATCCATGACAATGTTCAATTTCCTCCCGGGAATATGGAGTGCAGGCGGGGAAAATTTGCAACCCCGAAGCTCATCTAAGTAGCATTAACGCCAGTTTTCACATTCCTCAGAGGCCGAGCTTTGTCTGAAGAGTGGAACTCATTCGAACTGAGTGGTCTGATTCGCGAAAGTGCAAAGCTGTGATATCATCTTCTATTACCGAAAATGTCCTGATATGATGGAGACAGACAAACAATCTTTGGCCAGTAGTGGCTGCAGGTGCTGGCGCTTGTGGATCAACTTTACATCTGCAATGACCAAGAATTCTGTGTTGAGAGGTAATTGAGTGATTAACCTTCATAGAAGCACATCAGCAAAATTTGTCTTTATACTATTTTTGCACACAGCTTGAATATACAGATATTAGGCTTAGCGCGAAAAATACATGAATAATAGTGAAAAGTTGCAGGAGGAGTAGATAAACTTGGACAGCAAAACAATCATTTTTCTGTCTGATTTCCACAAACTAAATACACTTTTCGGTGGACCGCAGTAGAAATAGAAGTGTAAATAAATTTACCTCTTCAGCTACATGTTAAGGTGCTCATCTAAATCCAGGTGTAAACGTGCTTTCAAAATAAAAGCACTGGTCTTATTGCCTGCATGATAGTGCACTTGTTTAATTTTAGGATGATAGTTTGCAGTCATTTTCACATGGGATTGCAGAAAGGTCATGTGACGGGGGAGGTAAAATCCCAGGTCTGCTTCAAAATGTTTTAATTTTAATCAGCCATAAAACTCTTTGCTGTATTTTATGATTATGATGTTTTGTGCATTTCTAGGTTTATTATGACACAAGACACAAAAAATTGTATTCTTTCTTTGTTTGCTTTCTGGAGGTGTACAGTTATAGGAATCACAGCACACACAAACGTATAGTATGTCATGAAAACAGGCTCACATATATATATATATATATATATATATATATATATATATATATATATATATATATATATATGTTTTTTAAAGAAATAATTATTGTAATACTGTATTAAAATGTCTTTTTATTATACATTGTGACATTTTCTCTGTGTATAGAATGGGGTACACAATATATTCATGGTTCTATAAAATGATGTCTTCTCAATTCAATTCAGTTTTATTTATATAGCACCTTTTACAATAAAATTGTCTCTAGATGCTTTACAGAGGCAGAAACCGAGAGCCTGAACCCCCAGGTAAGCACAGTGGCAAGGGAAAAACTCCCTTTTAACAGGAAGAAAGTTTGAGCATCCTGCTGAAACCCGGCTGGATAAGAAGAAGGAGACAGGACAGAGAGAATAAGAGAGAGAGCGACAGAGAGAAACAAACATACAGGTGCTGACAGTGGACGCTGTGTTTGTCCGAGGCTGCGATCCATGCAGCATGAAGGTCTGGAGACAGGAGACCTGCAGAAAGATACAGAGAGAGAGAAGAGGGAGAGAGACACAAAACAGCAAGGAAGTCAATTAAGATTTGTAGACTAACATAACTTCATGATTTCGAGTAGTCATAAATTGTGATTCAAGATTCAAGAGTTTTATTGTCATATGCATAGTTACACTACACAATGAAATTCTTACTCTGTTCATTTCCCTGAGCAAACTTGCATAAAAAAATAAAACAAAATAGTAAGGCAGTAAAAACAATAACAGATTGATCACCATATGGCAAGATTCTGTCCATTTTTATCATACATAACATTCTGAGCATTTCTTCAGAAACAAAAGATTTAAGACATTTTCTTGATGTAGTTAGAAAATTATTTGCAGTAAAACATCCTTTTTGATAAAAATGCAATTGATTTCCTAGTGATAATATTTGTGTTATTACAGAGTTTGAAAAAAGGAAAAGGCCACATACACCAAACCAGTGCAGCCAACCACACGTGTCAAAACAGCAGTTTAGCAACATAATTTCCTCTAGCTTCCTCTTGTGCTTGTTTAGTCCTTCCTCTCTGTTTGCTATCAGATGATTTAGAAGGAGATGAGAGATTGGAAAACAACAAAGGAGGAGGCTTTGTGTCTGGTTTCCCATGATGCCTGTGTCTCTGGTGAAAACCAAAAGAGAAAAATAACCCATGTACAAAGAACATCTGAATCCAGAAGGATCCCTCAAAGGGTGCAGTCCCACCCAACTACCGACCAATAACCTGTCTCTCCACAACATGGAAGCTCATGTCAGGCATCATTGCGGTTAAGATAAGCAGGCACATGGATCAATACATGAGCAAAAGACAGAAAGGCATTGGTAGAGATACCAGAGGAGCCAAACACCAGCTCTTGGTTGATAGAACAGTTGCCCAAGACTGCAAGTCCCAAAATACCAACCTGTGCACTGCCTGGATTGATTACAAGAAAGTTTCATGACTCGATACACACATGGATCACTGAATGCCTGAAGCTGTACAACATCAATAGGACTCTAAGAGTGTTTGTGGCGAACTCGATGAAGTTGTGGAAAACCACCCTTGAGGCCAGTGGTGTGTCACTGCACAAGTGTCCATCAAGGGAGATGCTCTGTCCCCACTGCTGTTCTGCATAGGCCTGAACCCCCTAAGCCAGATAACCAACAAGACTGGCTATGGATACCGCCTCAAGAATAGGGGGCCACGATCAGTCACCTCCTCTACATGGATGACATCAAGCTGTACGCTAAGAGCGAACGGGACATAGACTTACTGATCCACACTACCAGGATCTACAGCAATGACATTGGGATGTCATTCGGGCTTGAGAAATGTAGTAGGATGGTGACAAAGAGAGGCAAGGTAGTCCACACTGAAGGGGTCTCTGCTCCCAGAAGGAACAATAGCAGACACTGAGGACAGTTACAAGTACTGGAATACCACAGGCAAAATGGCAACCTTGAACAGGCAACAAGGGAAAGCGTAACAGCCAAATGCCACTCCAGGCTGGGTCAAGGGAAGAGATACAGACCACAGACAGCAGACATCACGAAACTCCTCACCATGTGCATGGCGGTTCCATCCCAACCAGCACCCTGAGACTCCGTACACACAAGCCGTAAGGAAGCAGGCCAGTCAGGACTAGTGGAGATACAGAGCCACTATCCAGGATGAAACAGCGAAGCTCCATGAGTACATCAAGGACGGAAGACGTGCTCAGTGAATGTCTCAGACAATGGCAAGATCAGGAGGCGCCAAGGAGGAGGGACCATCATGGGGAGGACAAGCTCTGGCACGGGATGTACCTTCACCGAACATAGCTGAAGTGGCTGATCCAAGCATTGCAGTCAAGAGGTCCAAGCAATGGCTAGAGAGATAGAGAGTGGCTGGCCTATGACAGCACAGAGGCCTACAGGACAGCACAGAGGCACTCATCCTGGCTGCACAGGAGCAAGCCCTGAGCACCAGAGCAATAGAGGCCCAGATATACAACACCAGACAAGACCCAAGGTGTAGGCTGTGCAAAGAGGCACCTGAGACAATCCAACACATAACTGCAGGGGTGTAAGATGCTGGCAGGAAAGCATACATGGAACGCCATAACCAAGTGGATGGCATAGTCTACAGAAACATCTGTGTGGAGTATGGGCTGGAAACCCCAAGGTCAGGGCCGGGAACCACCTCCAAAGGTGTGGTGGAGAAATGACCGCGCGAAGATCATGTGGGACCTCCAGATACAGACAGACAGGATGGTGATGGCGAACCAACCAGATATTGTGGTGGTGGATAAAGGGCAGAGAGACAGCGTGGTGGATGTGGCAATACCGAGAGTGACAGCAACATCAGGCGGAAGGAACATGAGAAACTTGAGAAATACCAAGGGATCAGGAGCTGGAGAAGGCTTAGAAGGTGAAGGTGACAGAAGTCTGCAGGATCGGCACTCAGGGCAGTGACCCTCAAACTGGAGGAGTGGCTGTTGGCAGATCCCTGAACAACGTCAGACATCCTTTGTAGTCCAGAAAAATGCAGTCTAGGAACAGCAAAGATACTGCGCAGGACCCTCAAGCTCCCAGGCCTCTGGTGGAGGACCCGAGCTTAGAATGGAGGAGGAACCACCCGCGGGGGGTGAGAAGGGAATTTTTTTATATATATATATATATATATATAAACTAAGGCTTTTCTGCACAAATGATCCTGTATTTTTGTCCATGAGGCTAATAAACTAATACCGTTTTATGTAGTTTATGTAGTCAGTTATCTACTGTTGCATGGTGGGATAAACCAACAAGAAGGGAAAAAAAATTATGTTTTATATGTCAAATTAGAAGAAAATAAAAGCTGCATTATCTCTAAAAGAAGCGCTAAATGGATGAGCGTTAATGCTATCAAGTGCCACCAAATCCGTGAGGAAAATGATACCTCTGCAGAATCATATTCTTATTACCTTCATCATTTTTCTGCTTTAAATTAGTTTTGGATTTATGGGTCTGGGGTCTTGTTTCAGACCAGTCTTCATATTCCGCTGTGGAACTTTACAAGGTGACATTTGTCAATGACGCCTAAGTTAAGTAGAATAATTATATTATGTGTCTTTCTGTTACTTTGTTGCATTCAAAGTAAGAAAGTGGGGTATTCATGTGATTTAAAAGGGTCCAGTAGAGAGCAAGATGGTAAATATTTTAATGCTTGAGTTTGGTTTTCTTCTTTATTTTATGACTGGCAGATCTGACCCCTCATTTTCTCTGCAACTAAAAATCTGACTTTCTCTACTAACTCTTATTTAGGGGAAAACATTCTTCACAATTGTACATCTATGGCCCCATCTCCCAGTGTTTTACTGCTTTTATTACTCTAATGTAGCTGCCATATTTCAAACTTTGCTATTCTCTTCTGTCTCTTCCAAAATGTGCATCTGTGCGGACTTACTGCTCAATACGCTATTGACAGACCAATCATTCCACAATCTTGCTCAGCACACCATCTTTATTAGCGGATATTGACCAGGTCATCACCCCCCGCCCCCCCCGTGTGGAACTTCGCAATGACATCGGGTGCCAGAGAGAGAGAGAGAGAGAGGAAGAGCTAGATGTGAAGTAGAAGGAGAGAATCTGTCAGCACACTGATGGGCTGATCTACTGCTGGGTTTTGGATTGCTAAGCTTGTGACCTGCCGGTGGCAATTAAATGTCAAGACATTTGGATTCCTATTCTGGTCTGTTGCAGCGTCAAATAAGTCAGGCAGTAAATTCTGACGTGTCAAAGACCCTCCATGGTTTCTATCAGATGTGCTGCTAAATTCCATATAGCATGAGTCACTCTTACACGGTTGGATGTATTCTGAATGTGGAATTCTGTCAAAGACAGACCTTTCATCTTTTAGTTTTATTCTGGAAATAATGAAGCGTTTGTCAAATGAAAACAGCCAAGAGAATTTTTTTTACTCAGTTTGTTCTAGAATTGTCTTTAATTCTAATTGCACTGTTTCTGTGTAAACAAAAGAGTTATATTTGTTTTTAATAATTATGACATATATGAGCTGCTGTTTCCTAAATATCTAAATATTCCTAAATATTGTTACCAGCCGTCGGTTATCGATGTTGTTTCACATCCCCTCTGTACATGGGAACATATGATTTGAACAGATGACGGAGCGCATTTCAGATTCCAAACATACAAAATAAGGCTGAATGGGAGAATCATGACAGGGATAGATGTTCAGGGATCTGGCAGAACAAATGCAACAGATTATCCCACTATCAAACCAGATAATTAATGGTTCAAATAATGATTTAGAACACAGTGGCTACGTTGAGGTATACGGCTGCAGCTCAATGACTGAAATAGTGTTTCAGCTCATAAGTTTATATGTTGATTAAAAAAAAAGAAAGAAAAAAAAAGCAGCCTAAATATTTCAGTATTTACTGCAATGCAGCACATATGACCATTAATTCAAAAAATATGAAAACACACTCACACACAGGCATATTTCACGAATTGATACGGTGTGTTTCTCGTCACATATCATGCGCACTGTTGGTGGTGTACTGCGAATGTCAATGAGAATGTGAAGAATCATGACATCTCCGTGGTCCTTCGCTTAAAAGTAGATCATTAAATATTCGTTTTTTTTCACTCTAATGAGACACCTTTAATCACTCCTCTGGCTCTGCCTGTGCTGGACCTGGGTGACAGTCTGTTCCAGGACTAAAAGGTTTAAAGGTGATGTTTGACGGTTTTATTCAGGGATTCTTGTGGAGAGCTGATCAGAATGGTCAGAAAATGTTGAATTTTAGGGACAGTTCTTTTTTCAGTAACTTTCTGAAAAATGACAATTCGATGCCGAGCTAAGTGTCACGCTGGGATTTGATGCGTAGAGGTGTTTCTTCCTTGAGATCAGGAACTGCACAGCTAATTCCAGGTTCCAGGCAGTTCTTTGAGGAGTTTGCAGGTTGGATTTTCTCCCAAAACACTTCCAGAACAAGCCCATTAGGTTGCCCCCTTTAACAGGAAGAAACCTTCATTAGGTCCTGACTCATGGAACCCTGCTCCATCTGTTCCTATTCAGAAGGCTTAGAGGCAGATATTGAAAGATTGTAACATAACAAAGAGTAAATTTGTTTTGTTTGCTCAGTAATTATGCAGTATTATTACATTTGATGCAGTCCATTCATCAACCCAACAATATGTTCAGGGTTTGCTTGGAGAGGAGTCGTATACACCAGGGAAGAGATTTGTAGTTTCTCCAGTGGTGGCACATTCTTTTACAAGGAAAAATAATAAATCTATAAAGAACCATTAAAAATGTGCTCTGCACGAGAGTGCTGGGAATGGCAGGACTGGAATTTGATGCGACTACAAAATGAATAGAAATATGTGTGCTGGCAACTAATTAGTGTGGAACACCAGGATTATTAGTGATAGAAAATGCATTAAGGGCCTGCTGAGCAATTTGTGATGTAAGGTAGTCTGCAACTTTAAGGCCTGCCTGTTGGGACCTGGTGGGAAATAAATGGAATTCATGGTTTGCATGCTTTACTGTCGCAGCAGCAGAGAGCTGAGCCCATCCCACACTCTCTACATGAGAGCAACCATTAGCGTTGTTGTGCAGCTCTCAGAAAGTCTTTTTTTGCAGCCAGGAGCAGGGCCAGCACTCGTGCACCGGGCCCTGGGAGAGCCATCCAGCCAGTGACATTACTGTCTACAGCAGGTCATTTAATGCGCCACACAACACCTTTAGCTGGTTGGCCTTGAAAGATGGTTGTTGTCAATATTGGGTCAGCGGGTCCATGGGAAGGAGGGCAGCATGTGAAACTTCTGAATTGGGCTCTTTTGATTCCTGTGAATGTGTGGTTGCCCCTGAATGCATTAGCTTTGTGAAATGTTCTGTGCAAATGAATTCTCAATCTATTATTGGTACAGAACAACAGCTGAGGTCCCTGAAAGCTTTGACCTCATGTCATATTCAGGCCCAGATTTCCGTCTTCACCGTATCACAGATCCAGTCTGAGAGTCTCCAGCTGGGCAGGGAGCCCTGTCAGCATTCATACATCATTCCCACTCAGCTATGTTAAATACATACTGCTATGAAATCTACGTGGCTTTGTTCACATAAAGCTGCTGTCTGGTTTCACACATTCGCAGCTGAAACACGTGATCATGTCATGAGTTTTGTCTCTTCTACCCAGCTCACATCTGGAAAGTACTTTATGGCTTTTTTTATTAAAAAAATGTCAGAGTTAATAATACTCATGCTTTGTTGAGGGTAAAAGGTAAAATAACAAATAAATATGGTTATTCATCATGATTTCTCACAGTTATTAAAGTCATCATTTGTGAGAATTGATTTCGGCCATAACTTGAGAGGCTGAGAGGCTGAGGAAAATGTCAGACTTGTAGTGGACAAAGCCTGAGGACCAACTCTGGGAATTCCCAGATGTTCTTCTGAACTATACATTAAAACTAATATTTAAAATGTGTTTTCTACACCTGAATACACACATAAATTCTTTAAATGTCATTAAAGTTATTCTTTTTTTCCTCTTGGACACTCGCAGCGCAAAGGATTAATTTGTTAGAGGAGAAGCGGCATGTGTGAGAGTGTTGCTGTTGAATAGGCTCCCTATTATCAGGGAAAGGGAGAGCTAATAAAACACAGGAGCTGCTGGGGTCCAGAGGTCAGATGTGCATGTAATGAATGGAGAAATTTAACTCGCCCAATTATAGGCAGCCGAGGCAAAAATCCATACTGTTACTCTGGGCAGAGTGCCCAAATGCAAAACTAATAATGTCAGACAAAGCCCCAGCTTTGCACACCGCCAGTGTGCGCAAGCAGGTGTGTGTATTAACATGAGCGAGAGTGTGCCAAAGGGTGAAGAGTAGCGACGGGTGCAAAACATTCGTGGTGACGTGAGCGAGGTGCACGCAGCCGAGAGGTGAACATGTTTTATTTGTGCGGGCGGCTACGAGCGGGAACGTGCTGACACGTGTCTGTTAGCAGAGCTCGTTATTTCCAGCTGTTAATTCACCTGCGGAATGGACCAAATAAAGCAGAGGGCAGGAGAGCACAGGAGCTTTTTTTTTTTTTTTGCTTGTTCTGGTGTTGGTGGCCATTAGCAGCAAAAGCTAACTCTTAGAAATCACAAATTCTGCTTTTGATAATTGCATTTATGGATATTGATCTCACTGTCTTCAGGCCCATTCTGTTGACATTAATCACACATTTAACTGCTGGGATTAAAAAAAAAAAAAAAAAAATCAGATGCAAATCCGGTTCGCGGAAAATGTGTTGCCAGTTCTGACCATTAGGCACGGCTGATGTGGGCTCTGAAGCATCAGAATGCCACAGAAATTTAGTGACCATTAAAATAAATGAAGGTTAAAAGGTAGGATTAAAGTTGCGCTTTAATAGAATGATCAAATCTGTTTGTTAACTTAAGAAAATGGCAAAAAGAGCAGAATTAAAAATCATTCTTTGACAGAGTCCCCCCTGATTTTTATTTTCATTTCTTTAAAATTGGGAGGCAAATCCCCCTGGAGGCAAAGTCATTAGGCCTTATACATAACCATCGCTGCCACATTAAAATCGCATTACACAACAACGATAATCATTGCATTCAATTACACATGGTAATAAATACCCAACACCATCTCCTGTAAATCCATTAGCCTGGCAGACAGATGCACACATGCACAAACAGAGGCGGAGGACAGCAGCCGTGCAGAGATCTGAGTGGTTGGGCCCCGGCAGCAGAGGCAGACCTCAGTGCTGCCGCAGACATCACACATTCACAGATTTCTGTCCAGAACAACATTCTCAGTTCACGTTTTTCAAAGCGATTTATAAATCGCAACACAAGTGGAATATAAAAGAGAGAAAAACTTAATAGATTAATTTTCTTGAGTTTTCTCAATAATATTTTCTCGAGTCTTTTAATTAAACTAGCCGAGCAACTTGTATAATCTTCCATCTTAATGTAACTCCCACTCGGCTGCTGTGATTGGTCGCCAGCTGCAGAGCTCCACCCCCTGCTCCTTGGTGGCAGAAGGAAGGAGAGGGGTGCACACGGCAATTTACTAGTTTGTATTTGAAAATGTTCACTTCCAAAACACAGACTTACCTGTCGCCTTGTCAGAATAACCAAGTATCTTGTGCACAGAAATGGAGAGGATGATAATTTGTGTTAATAATATATATAAGTCAGTAACAACAAAGAAAAACATTAAATTGCACTTTTATAGAATGCTTTAAAAGCCACTCATGTAAAAGCAGTTTGACTAGCCTCTCTAATATACCAATTTATTACAAAAAGTGGAGCTTTCAGAACATCAAGATGTGGATGCAAACAATTAGACATACCAAAGAACATACCAAACTGTCATGCCTATAAAAGGTGCAGCTCTGTTTAATTAATAGCCATGTGACAGAGTGGTGCGAGGAGAAGGCTAATGTTCACGGCGGGTTGCTTAGCAATATTAGCAACAAAGAAACCCAACATGTTCGGAAAAAGAATGAGCGATGCCTGCTATAGAATCTACACATAAGGGCAGGTGGACACGCGTGTGCACCCACACCACAGTTGAATCTGCTACTCTGCCTTGAGTAGCTCAATATTTTTGCACCAGGTCCTCACCTTAACAAAGCTCATCCTGCAGTGCTCCACCTCTCCCCTGGCCCACCTCCCTCCCCTCTTTGTTTGATGGCAACCTCACTTGTAATTAACTGTTATGCTGGGGATTGATTGCGGACAGCTTAGCATTGACCAGCTTCATTACGGAGTCCCTTCAAAGTGGGATTCTGGGCCTGCCAATATTTCTGAGTTTATTTCAGTGAAGGGATCAATAGATAACGCATTAAAAGCTTTATTTGGGCTTTGTCTGCCCCTGGAGTACCTTTGCCCTGGTTCCTCTGCAGATCTTTCTGGGACTACAGGGACAATGTGGCGGCCTGAATATAATGAATTTACAAACTGTATATACTGCATGTTTACAGAGAGCTTTAGCATTGAGCTAGGAGTTCTGATTGTTGGTGGCAGCCTCTGCAGTGCATAAACCCTGCAGTGATTCCACACGGCTGGTGCAGCACAACATCGGCATCAAACTTTGTGCAAGCAGCATGCAACCCTCCTCCATATAAGCTTTCACACGCCGAGGAACCACGCACTCTTTCCACACGAAAGGCACACGCTTGCACATACAGCGCAGCTCCTGCGATGAGATATCATTTTGTCATGATGTGCATGCTGGGCTACAAGATGTATCTTTCCCCGCCGAAGCATCAGCAGCAACCCTGACTCCGTCCGTGGCTGGTGTTTCCCTCAAGGCTACGCACACCGCTGAGGAGCCACGCACCCTGCGAGATGGAGAGAGCATGGCTGTCACATTACAGATGACGCCAAAAGCTGGAGTTTCTTTGTTCTTCTTTTTCTTCCTTGCCTACTCACTGCCACAGGTTGATGCAGCTATCTTTGTGGGATGTTTTTCACGTCAGATTAGAGGTCTCGATACACAGAAAAATGACTTCATTAACTAATTATATATATATAATGCCCAACATTATGTTTAACCTGACCTAAAGTCGTAACTTATCTTTAAACTGCAAATTTAATGACAGTTATAGTTATTTTATAAAGAGCATGACGAGTGTGGTTGAAAAGTTTTGAAAGTGTTGGGACTCTGGTGTTGGCAGAAAATAAGCATACCCTGGAAGAAGCAGCTTTTTTCCTCTCACCCTGTTTTTTAAAATCCTTTTCCTTTTATACCTGCTTTGAAAATAACCCTCACACAGCATTACAGCACCGGCGTCTGTGAACTGTTATCCTCTAATTATGAGTTCTTCTTTTTACGATCCCAGAATAAAATTCTTTAGGATGTGGGATATTATGCCGTGTGAGTCTCGCAGATTCAGCACTGGGGGGGGTGCGCAAAAATGAATAGAAGACCCACAAATGCGCACCAATGATACCCGGGACGCTGGATTTGACACTTGAATAATAGGCAATGTTTAGTGCTTAAAGAGAATTTTTTTTCCTAAGCCTTGTGGGACTGAGGTTAAGTCACTAAAACCAAACACACACACACGCACATGCACACATACACATACATACACACAGACACACATAGATCACGTAAGAAAGCGGCAGTGTTATTGCTGTGCCAACAATCTCTGATTACATGTTTAATAAAAACAGTCCCCTATTACAAGACTGAGTAACATCTGATGTTGTTACAATATCATTTCCATGCGATGCTGGCAGATATAAATGTGCTTCATTGGAAAATTGAGACAAATGCACATTTGATGCTCAAATACCAATTTTTAACAATGCGGTGTGCACAAGGACACGCCATTGTCAGTTATTAATCTCATTTGTTTTGTGCTTCAGACACTTAAAAAGACAAATCCTGTTCTCACATCATTCAAAGATCTAACATCCAGAGAGGCAAAGGGAATAATTACATCCCTCCCTCATCACATTGTGTGGGGAGACACTAAACTGGATCAAAACTATCTGGGAGTATTTCTGCTCTGCTGTTAATTCAGGTGAAATGATTCAATGAAAGAAGATTCATGGAAATAAAAACTTACAGGAAGCCATCTGTCCAAAGATTGTCAACAGACGGTCTCTTTACTGTTAATTAAATATAAAATGTGGGTTAGGGTTAGGGTTAAAAACATGGAAAAATACATTTAAGTAAAATAAAATAGGTCTTAGGTCTAACAGTCTTTGTGAAACCATATGAGAGGAGTCATTCTTTAAAGTTTGCTTAATGGGGGATAATTCAAAAGAAATTGTCCATTTTACAGACAGGAGAAGTGTCAATATTCATAAGCAGCCTGTTCTTGCTCCTATAAGATCTCCAGATAGGAGGACGTCTGTCAAAACACTCTCACATCAAGATAAAAGAGAGAAAAGAAAATCTATTCAATTCTGACATTTCATTAATGAATAATTTTCCCTGTGCATAAATATTAATAGATAAAATTAATTAGTTAAATTATTGATGTAGGAGAAAATCAACAGGGACATCCTACAACTCTCCTGCATTCTGATCCTGTTTAATTACTTTGGACTAATTAATTCTGTCATTTCTCTGCTATTTGTGCAGTTTGAGTGCTTCATTACCTTAAACCTGTATACTGAAGCTGTGTCCCAGTGAAACTACAGTAGGAGTAATTTTATATGCTTTAATAAAAAAAATCATTACAGAGGAACAAAAGTTATAAACATGACTCTTTCAACAATCCATCCATCCATATTCTACCGCTTCTCCGGGGTTGGGTCGCAGGGGCAGCAGCCTGAGCAGGCAAGCCCAGACTTCCCTTTCCCCAGCTACTTCGTCCAGCTCTTCCGGGGGGATCCCGAAGTGTTTCTAGGCCAGGCCGAGAGACATAGTCCCTCCACCGTGTCCTGGGTCTTCCCCGGGGCCTCCAACCGGACCGAACACCTCACCAGGCAGGCATCTGGGAGGCATCCTAACTAGGCGCCGAACCACCTCATCTGGCTCTTTTCAAGGCGGAGGAGCAGCAGCTGTACTCCGAGCTCCTCCCGATGACAGAGCTTCTCACCCTATCTCTAAGGAAGAGCCCAGCCACCCTACGACGGAAGCTCATTTTGGCCGCTTGTACCCACGATCTTGTTCTTTCGGTCACTACCCAAAGCTCATGACTATAGGTGAGGGTAGGAGCGAAGCTTGACCGGTAAATTGAGCTCTCCCTTCACCACAATGGATCGGTGCAGAGTTCGCATTACTGCAGTCGCTGCACCAATGTGCTTGTCGACCTCCCGCTCCATCCTTCCCTCACTCGTGAACAAGATCCCGAGGCACTTGAACTCCTTCATTTGGGGCAGGATCTCCTCCTTGACTCGGAGAAGGCACTCCATCTTTTTGCGAAGTCCAACCCTCACCGGAAATGAGTCCGATTTACTGCCAGCAATGCGGACCAAGCTCTGACACTGGTCATACAGGGAGCGGATGGCCTGTATTGGGGGACCGACACCCCATACTCCCGGAGAACCCCCCACAGGACTTCCCGAGGGACACGGTCAAATGCCTTCTCCAAGTCGGAGACTGGAGACTGATCACCAACTACTGGTCACCATTACCTCAGCAGCCCAGCCCACCATCGGTTACTAGTCTACCTCAGCTGTCCAGCCCACCTCATCTGTCCAGCCCAAGATCGGTGACCGGCCCACCTCAGCTGTCCAGCCCACCTTCGGTGACCGGCCCACCTCAGATGCATGGCCTAGCATCGCAGCTTCTACCTGGGATAATACCAGGATAAAAGGGTGATGACTCAACCCCACATCAAAATTCTCAAATTTCTCCCAGAAATATCCCACAAAATTGTTCCATCCTCCCAATTACAAAGATATTCTCATCAATCATTCTTAACCAGTCTTTAGTAATAAAGGAAATAACCAAAACAGAAGTTAGTAATATAATCGAATCACTAAATAGTTCTAAAGTCAAGGATGAGTATGATCTTGATGCCAATTTTCCACAAATTACATATATGGTGAATCTGTCTATCTACTTGGAAAGTAGGTGTAACTAGTCCAATCTATAAAACTGGGACCACAACTGAACAACAAAATTGTAGGCCTATAAATATTCTACCTATAATCTCAAAAATAATAGAGAAATGGATTGTCAAACAATTAATGGGGCACTTTGATATATGTCATATTCCTTTGCACATATAATGCAGTTTGGATTCCGCAGTCACCACTCAACAGAATCTGCTATCAGTGTATTTCTTGAAAAGATCAAAAGGCTTTTTAGACAGGGGGTTGTGTCGGGGCAGTTTTCCTTGACTTAAAGAAGGTTTTTGACACTGTTGACCACAAAATCCTATTAACCAAATTAACCCACTTGTCAGGCTTCAATGTAGGATCCAAGAGCGACACAGATGTTGAATAAAATCCAGTTTTATTCCAGGCAGACGAGCAGGCAATCTCGTAGTCGAACACAAAACTGGCGAACTAGTTTACCGGGGCCGCAGAACAGAGACAGGTCAATCACAGGCAGAGTCCAAAACCAAAGTCCAATCCGAAAATACAATGCGGGAACGGGCGACATAAATGCACACACGATCTGGCAGTGAGACCTTCAGAAACTGTGCCTTAAATAGGCATGCTGATTGCTGATGAACTACAGATGTGGATGATTGGAAACTTAGAGCAGGTGTGCACAATCGAGAACACGGGACTGGAGCAGCAGGGAGGGGAGGGCAAGACCGGAGCAGACCAGCAGCTGTGACAGAACCCCCCCCCTCAAGGAATGGCCCCTGACGTTCCAAAGCAGGTGGGAGGACAGTTTCCCCGCTCATGTCTAAAATTCTGGCGAGCCCAATGGTTGTAGGTTGGGTCGCAACCTGGGGCAGCCCGGTCTTCTCACGACCCATGAAGGCTGGGCAGGATGCTGATGATGGAAGTCCCGGATCATCTGGGGGTCCAAGATGTTGCGAGCGGGAACCCATGATCTTTCCTCGGGGCCATAGCCCTCCCAGTCTACAAGGTACTGAAGTCCCCTCCCGCGGCGACGGGAACGGAGAAGGCGCCGGACAGTGAAGACTGGACTCCCATTAATGAGACGGGGTGCCGGTGGGGGTGGGCGCGTCGGGGCTAGGGGACTCTCATGAACCGGCTTCACCCTGGAGACGTGGAAGGTGGGATGGACTCTCATAGTCCTGGGGAGCCGTAACCTTACAGCTGCTGGGTTGATAATCTTCTGGATGGAAAAGGGTCCCACGAAACTTGGTGCCAATTTCCTTGATTCTACCCGTAGGGGTAGATCCCGGGTAGAGAGCCAGACCCTTTGGCCCACTTGGTAGACTGGTGCAGGGGTTTGGTGACGGTTTGCCTGTGTGGAGTAGCGACCTGTGGCGCGCTGCAGAGCCGCCCGAGCCTGGGCCCACGTCCGTCTGCACCGGCGGATGTAGGCTAGGGCAGAAGGACAAGAGACGTTATTGTTGAGTGAAGGAAAAAGCGGGGGTTGGTACCCGTAAACACATTGAAACGGGGAGAATCCCGTAGCTGAACTGGGCAGGGAATTGTGGGCATACTCTGCCCAAACCAGGAAAGAAGACCACAAGGAGGGGTCCTGAGAGACCATGCAGCGTAGGGAGGTCTCCAAGTCCTGGTTCAACCTCTCCGTCTGACCATTGGATTGCGGGTGGAAGCCCGATGACAGACTGGGAGTAGCCCCCAGCAGTTTGCAGAATTCAGCCCAAAAGGTGGAAGAAAACTGGGGACCCCGGTCGGAGACAATATCTTCAGGCAATCCATGAAGACGGAAGACGTGCTGAACAATAAGTTGCGCTGTTTCTTTAGCCGATGGCAACTTCGGGAGGGGAATGAAGTGCGCCATCTTACTAAATCTGTCTACCACAGAAAGGATAACTGAGTTCCCGCCGGACTGGGGCAGTCCAGTGATGAAGTCCAAGGCGATGTGGGACCATGGACGAACCGGAACCGGTAGCGGCTGAAGAAGACCCCCCGGGGCCTGGCGGGGAACCTTGTGCTGATTGCAGGGGACACAGGCCTGTACGTAACTCTGAACATCCTTGTCGATGGAGGGCCACCAAAATCTCTGACGCAACAGGGCCCTTGTCCGCCGGGCTCCGGGATGGCAGGCTAATCGGGAGGCGTGGGCCCACTCCAAGACCTCAGGTCTTAGGTTTTCTGGGACATACAACCAATCGTCCGGGCATGCGCTAGGTCCTGGTTGGGAGACGATGGCCGCCCGAACCCTCTCCTCCACGTCCCAGGTGAGGGAGGCTACTAGACAGGTTGGTGGAAGGATCGTTTCCAGACTTCTTGGTGGTTCGACGTTTGCTTCAAACTGACGGGAGAGGGCGTCAGGTTTGCCATTTCTAGACCCTGGGCGATAGGAAAGGGAGAAGTTGAACCTGGTGAAGAACAGCGCCCATCGAGCCTGGTGCGAGTTCAACCTCTTAGCTGATCTGATGTACTCCAAGTTTTTGTGGTCGGTCCATACCACAAAGGGAAGCTTCGTTCCCTCCAACCAGTGACGCCATTCTTCAAGTGCCAACTTGACGGCAAGTAACTCCCGGTTAACAATGTCGTAGTTCCTCTCGGCCGACGAAATCCTGCGGGAGAAGAAAGCACAGGGATGCAGCTTCTGGTCTGCTGTGGTTCTCTGAGACAGGACTGCCCCAACTCCGACGTCTGATGCGTCCACTTCCACCACGAACTGAAGGGCTGGGTCAGGGATTCGAAGAATAGGACCTTAAGTGAACCGCTTCTTCAACATCCGAAAGGCCACGTCGGCCTCGGGTGACCACACGAAGGGTTTCCGACTGCTGGTTAGAGCGGTGAGGGGTGTTGCCACGGAGCTGTAGTTTCTGATGAAACGGCGGTAGAAATTGGCAAACCCTAAGAACCTCTGCAGTTGCTTCCTGGAGTCTGGCACTGGCCAGTCAAGAACTGCAGAGACCTTGGCGGGGTCCATCTTCATGCTCTCCGGCGAGATAATGTATCCCAGAAAGGATACCAAGGTCGAGTGGAACTCGCACTTCTCTGCCTTTACAAACAGGGCGTTCTCCTGGAGCCATTGTAACACCATGCGGACATGCTGCACATGCTCCTCCCTGGTCTTTGAGTAGATCAAGATGTCATCAATGTAGACGAACACGAACCTGTTGAGCATGTCTCGTAGAACGTCGTTCACCAAGGCCTGGAAAACCGCCGGAGCGTTGGTGAGCCCAAAAGGCATGACCAGATATTCATAGTGCCCAGTTGGGGTGTTGAAGGCTGTTTTCCACTCGTCCCCCTCCCGTATGCGGACCAAATGGTAGGCATTGCGAAGGTCCAGTTTAGTAAAAATAGTTGCTCCCTGGAACAACTCGAATGCAGATGAAACCAGTGGAAGCGGGTACCGGTTCTTCACCGTGATATCATTCAGTCCACGATAGTCTATGCATGGCCGAAGTGTTTTATCCTTCTTCTCTACAAAGAAGAAACCTGCCCCTGCAGGGGACGAAGATGGGCGAATGATCCCTGCTTCCAGTGACTTACCGATGTACTCCTCCATAGCCTGCCTCTCTGGTTCGGACAGAGAGTAGAGTCGACCCTTGGGTGGGGAAGTTCCCGGGAGGAGGTTGACTGCACAGTCGTAAGGCCGGTGGGGTGGAAGCTCAGTGGCCCTGGCCTTACTAAACACCTGCCGTAAGTCATGGTACTCCGGAGGAACTCCAGTTAAATCAGAGGAATCAGGGTTCCCCATTGAAGTCGTTCGCGACGTGTCAGTGCGCCTCAAGCAGGTTCCGTGGCAATTGGAACCCCACCCCTGGACAATTCCTGTCTCCCAATCGATATGTGGATTGTGTCGGCGGAGCCAGGGGAGCCCCAGAACCAAGGGCAACCCAGGCTGGTCCAGGATGTGGAACTGGATCTATTCAAGGTAGGTGTCCGCAAGTAGCATGTTGACCGGTCTGGTTCGATAAGAGACGGTGCCCAGGCGATGGCTGTCTAATGCCCGGACGGGAACCGGCTGTGGCAGAGGCTCCCGCCCTAGTCCCAACTGGCGAGCCACCTCCCTACTGATAATGCAGGCGTCAGCCCCTGAATCAATTAACGTGGCCATCTCCTGAGGGCCCCTAGGCAAGAGAAAGCGGACGCGCAACAAGGGCCGCAGAGGTTTGGGAGATATGGAAGTTTGACTCACCTGTAACTCCCTGTCTACAGGTGAGTCCTCCCTTTTACCGGGCAGGTCGACACAAAGTGCCCCTTCCCGCCGCAGTATAGGCACAGGTTGGCCTGGCGTCGACGTCTCTTTTCCTCCATGGAGAGGGTGGTGTTCCCCAGCTGCATAGGTTCTGACCATCCCTCCTGAACTGCAGCCTGGGGGTTCAGCGTTGCTGGTGGTACCTGCTGTGGCTGCGGCAGTGCAGAGATCTGACCCAGCTGGCTGCCCGCTGCTACGAGCGGAGGGCTAAGCTGATCGTTGAGCCGGCGTGTCTGCATCCGTTGATCTATCTGGATGGCAAGATCAATCATTTCGTCCAGAGAAGTGGGCCTCTCGTAGGCGATCATTAAATCTTTAATATGATCAGCCAGACCATGCAGGAACACGTCGGCAAGGGCTTCTGACGACCAGCCGCTTCGACTTGCTAGGATCCTGAAGTCGACGGCAAAGTCCATAACGCTCCATCGACCCTGACGTAGAGTGAGTAACTCCTCGGCTGCAGCGGTTCTGGAGGAGCCACGGCCAAACACCTTTCGTTGCTCCGCAGAAAATGCCTGAAAAGAGGAGCATGAAGGCGCTTGCCGTTCCCATTCCTCTGCTGCCCACAGATGAGCCTTGCCGGTAAGATGCGTAATAGCATATGCCACCTTGGCAGCCTCTGGAGAGAAAAGAGCAGGGAACAGTTGGTGATAAACGCTCCGCATGACTGGGGATCTCCCGCGAAGCGTTCCGGTGCGCCGACGCGGGGTTCGGGAGCGTCTATCGGAGCTGGTAACGGCGCAGTAGGAGGTGGCTGGGGGGCGTGAACGCTTGCTTTGGTCGTCGTTGGAAGGCACCGAAGCTCCAACGTCGCCCGGGTTTCTTCCAGAGCAACCGTAGCCTGCTGGAGTCGGGAGAGCGTGGCGTTCATCTGCGCTTGATGCTGCTGTAAATAATCCTCTACCTGAGCCAGACGCTCCAAGGCGGAAGAACTGTGCGCTGGATCCATGAATGGCCAGATCGTACTGTCAGGCTTCAACGTAGGATCCAAGAGCGACACAGATGTTGAATAAAATCCAGTTTTATTCCAGGCAGACAAGCAGAGGATCAGGCAATCTCGTAGTCGAACACAAAACTGGCGAACTAGTTTACCGGGGCCGCAGAACAGAGACAGGTCAATCACAGGCAGAGTCCAAAACCAAAGTCCAATCCGAAAATACAATGCAGGAACGAGCGACACACGATCTGGCAGTGAGACCTTCAGAAACTGTGCCTTAAATAGGCATGCTGATTGCTGATGAACTACAGATGTGGATGATTGGAAACTTAGAGCAGGTGTGCACAATTGAGAACACGGGACTGGAGCAGCAGGGAGGGGAGGGCAAGACCGGAGCAGACCAGCAGCTGTGACACCACTATGATTTTTCCAAACAAGCTTTTAACTGGATTAAATCTTATCTTACCAATAGAATGCAATGTTTTGTTGGCAACAGTGTGAATTCGCCCTATCAAGAATGCACTGTGGGAGTGTCGCAAGGATCCTGTCACAGCTGCTGATCTGCTCCGGTCTTGCCCTCCCCTTCCTGCTATCCATAATTGAACTAATTCTATTTTCATTATACATTAATGACCTACCAGACGCATGCAAAAATGTCCGTATGCTGACGATGCCGTAATATTTACTCCTGCAAAAAACACTCAGGAAGCAGGACGTATTCTTACATCAGCAATGGTTCAAATTCAAGATTGGCTTTCAAAAACATGCCTCCTTTTAAAAAAGACTGTGTGCAAAAAGACTGTGTGCATGATGTTTTCTAAACAAGTAAGTAAATCTACAAATTCAAATGCTTTTCTGGGAAAAGAAGAGCTTGAATTGGTCCAAGAATTTAAATACCTGGGAGTGATTCTTGACTCTTCTCTCACATTTAAAAACCACATAAGAAAAATCTCAAAACAATTAAATACAGTTTGTAGAATTTCAGACATATTCGATGCTCCATGACAATAGAGGCAACAAGGATGTTTTTGCATGCTGTTACGACCGGGGGTGTGCTTTAATTGTCTGGGGGAGAAGTTAAACGTAATACACAAAGGAACATTGGCCAATAGACCATTTATTGTCAAAACCCGCAGCACAAAAACAACAGAATCAGGGACGGTGTAAATAACACAAGGGAGCAAACAAGGGCGCAGAGCAACGCTCAGGAAAGAATGTCTCCAAATTAAATGACCAAAATAAACCGAGTGCCTCAATACCAGCAACACGCACAGCTCACTAAATTACATGTTGTCTCAACACGTTTACTAAGCACAGCTATACAAGGGACAACAGACTAGTGCGTCAAATCCTACGAGAGGCACAGCAAGGACGGACTGTCCACAATTCAGCACAGCCGTCATCTGGCGAGGGTTCAGGTGCTGCTTTTAAGTCTTCCTCCAGACGAAACTGAACTGGATCGGCCACAGGACTCCAGGCGGTTTTAGAGGCTAGGCAGACCACTGAAGGCTCTGGGACGGTCGTCTCATGAGGGCGGAGAGATCCTCCAGGACGGCAGGTGATGTCAGCGGGGAACCTCCCCTGGATCAGCAGGACATTTCAGGCAAAACAAAAGGTTTACAGTAAAACATAAAAGAAACAAACATACGTTGAGGGTCATAACACATGCCATGGTGCTCTCCCACATAAATTACTGTTTTACAAACTGGACATTGACTAGTGACACTACACTTAGACAAACAGAATCTTTATATAAAAGAGCCCTAAAAATATTTCCCAGAAAACCAATCTCATATCATCATTGCCATATCTTGAAAACGTACAATCTTTTAAGTTTTGAAAACTATAAATACAAATTTGCTTGTACTGTATACAAAACACTCCATGGACTTGCACCCCCACCATTAAGTGACAATAGTAAACTGAAGTCTGCAGTGGGTGCAGCCATTAGGTCTGTAGCTAGAGGTGACTGTGTGGTGCTCTTTAGGCGTACTGTTTTTGGACAAACTGTTCTGTCAATCAGAGGCTGTAACATCTGGAAAACCGTACCCCTCACTATAAGAGAATGTCCTACATACAATACTTTTAAAAATAATCTCAAAATCTGTCTTAAATCTAACTGACTTTGTACACACCCCTAAAACAGTATTTGTATGAACCCTAGTCTTGTTTGTGTTTCATGAACCTGCTCATGGCTGCTCTGTTTCTGCCAAAATGTATTTTCTTTTTTTCTTCTTTGCATGTACTGAGATATTGTACAGATAACTTTCACCCTTTTACTAACTTTTTATTGTAGTTTACTTTTTTCATTAATGTTGGTGTTGTTTTGTATTTGTATTTGTTGCTGGCATTACTACACATTGCCCAGGGACTACAGTTGAAAATTAGCTTTGCAGCTAAAACTGGCACATTTACAGAAATGTTCATTAATGTGCACTGTCCCTGTTCAAATAAATAAATAAATAAATAAATCCACAAAACACATGTGGACTGCTTGGGCAAACTCCCATCCACCCTTAAGGACCCTGCTGAGGGTGTAGAGCTGGTCCACAGTTCCACGTCCAGGACGAAAACTGCATTGCTCCTCAACTATCAGGTGGACCCTCCTCTCCAGTACACCTGAATAGGCCTTACCAGGGATGCTGAGGAGTGTCTTCCTATAGCGGGAACACATCCTCTGGTCCCCCTTCTTAAAAACTGGGACTACCACCCTGGTCTGCCAATCCAGCAGCACTACCCCTAATGTCCACACGATGTTGTCGAGTAGTGTCAACCACGACAGCCCCACAGCATCCAAGACCTTAAGGAACTCCGGGCAGATCTCATCCACCCCCGGGCCCTGCCACCGAGTGCTTTTTTGACCACCTCGGCAACGAGTCCCTGCCCTGCTTCCTCACCAGAAGGTGCGTTGGTGGGATTGAGGAGGTCTTGGAAGTATTCCTTCCAACTATCCAAAATGTCCTGAGTCGAGGTCAGAGCATGCCATCCCCACTATATACAGTGTTGACAGTGCACTGCTTGCCCCTCCCTAGATGCCCGGTGGTGGTCCAGAAGCTTTTCGAAGCCGTCCGGAAGCTGTTCTCCATGGCCTCCCCGAACTCTTCCCACGCCCAGGTCTTTGCCTTGGCGACCACTGGAGCTACACTCCGGCCTGCTGGTACTTGTCTGCTGCCTCAGGAGTCCCACAGGCCAAAAAGGCCCGATACGACTTCTTCCGGTCAGCGGCTCAACAATGGAGGCACGGAACATGGTCCACTCGGACTCAATATCCCCCACCTCCCCCCGGGTCGAAGCTCTCCCTTTCAATAATTTAATCAAAAACATATCTGAACACTGTCTCCCAATATTACTTATTCATTTTCCAGACCACTCTTGTGACTTTAAAAGGGGTGCTCCCAATTTCCTACTTTACTTTTCAGATGTACTGACTTGATAGCTTCTGTAAAGACACGTGTTTACAAATTTGGCACCCTATCATGTTTCTGACATCTCAGCAGGCCGGTGGGCAATCGCAGGCTTTAAGTAAAAGAAATACATGATAGAATAATGAAAAGGTGAAAATATATATCCTGGGATTTTTAGGATTAGAAGCTTTGGATCTTGGAAACATGAAATGGTGGAAAGCTACAGCTTCTGTATTTATTTGACGTCTTGAGTGTTTTGGAGACTTTGGTAAACCAGTGCTAATGATGCCGCACATGTTCTGACACACGTCCACTTAACAGACAACGAGGGCTCGCTCTTCCTCGTCCTCCCACCGTCCATTTATCATGTCTCCCTTCACCGTAGGTCGACCATTTCGCTAATGATGCCAATTAATTGAAAACACGAGTGCATCTCAAAGATTAACATTTCCAGCCGCATGAGGGGAGGGAAGGAAGGGGGGTGGTAGATATCAAAGCCTAAACACAGTCGCAGCAATGCACAGTTTCGATGTGTCACAGGGTTGAACAGAGACGGGAAGCATAGTAACGTGATCAAAGGCATCAGACTCTTGGATGGCGTCCTACTGCAAAGCCTTTTCTACTCTAGATGAACAGTTGTTCGTGTGACTTATGGAGAAAATGGAACGGCACAGAGACGATTCCCCTTTCCGCAGAAGGGTTTGCACACAGGTTTACAGCACCTTTAACGTTTGACCTCCCCTCAACTTACATCGACCTGCCACTGTAGTGGAACATAAGTACCTGGTGCCGTCACTAGACTGCCTGAATGGGAAAAGAAAATACGTACTACGAAGTGGAAAAATGCCTGTTTGTGCAGCACACAGGCATTTTCTTAGGTTTCCTTCCCACAGCTACAGACAGACAACAGTTTAGACCAAAGACCCCCAAAACAACCAAATAATAGGCACAGATGACGATAGAGGGCAACACTTCTAGCCTGCCAGTTTCCAGATCAGTCCGAAGTGGCTCTTGGCAGCAGTCATTTTTAATGATGGCATCTAAACTATTAACGGGTAGCAAGTTCTGCAACCAGCCATGTTTAGTATAACCACAGAATGTAATGAATTCAATAAAAAATTGAACCTGGCATTTAGCATGTAAACTGACAGAAGTATTTTAAACTAAACTCAAATTTAATTGCTGGAGTTGGTAAAGAACAAAACAAAGCTCACTAAGGAGCAAAAAAAAAAGGACTTCAGTTAATATCAATCATCTTTTTTTTTTTTCAACACCACAACTCTGTGATGATGATATACCTGCGGTGTTTAAAGCGTGGCCAGAACTTTGTGTTTTATTCTGCTTTTTGCAGGAATTCTTTGAACCTTTTTTATCTACATCTTCTCCAAATATCTATTTTAAATTGTAGCTCTCTCTGTCTTGTTAAATATTCAAGATTTTACCTTTTTGGAAACAATTTCATGATCTAAATTGGATATAATAATAATGAAGCAATTCAGTTCAATTCAATTCAATTCAATTCAATTCAATTCAATTCAATTCAATTCAAACAAAGTTATCTCAAGACACTTTACACGTTCAAAAAAAGAGAAACAGCTCCCAGTGCAACCTTGTTTACAAAGCTTTTTTTTCCCCAAGCTTGCCAGATGCTCAAAGCAACCCAATTACTGAGTAAAACCCAGGCTTAGTCTTCCCAGAGCTCAGCATTCTGCATTAGTCTCAGACCCCAGAGAGCGTCTCCTCAGCTCTCTGCCGATGTCATTTACACTTCTTGCTCTACCTGGGCTTAGGTTTCCTTCCCACAGCTACAGAACATCAGCTCCAGAACCCCCGCTGGCCAGGAATTCAGAATGCGAGCGAAAACTGCTTCTTGGGAAGTGGAAACAGTGAATATGACGCAGCGTGACATCTCATTACAGCAGCACTTGCTTTTGTGTTGATGTTGGCCCAGACTAGTTTCTTTAAACAACAGAAGATATTAGGGAAAATGCGGTAAGGGGGGAGGGGGAAAAAGAAAATTCATAATTAAAGATGAGTGTGTGGAGATCAGCTGTACTGCAGCCCTACAGGAAATAAAACTGCGTGTGGCGCAAAAGAGGAATGCAGGGATGGGTCAGGTGTGGGGGCAGGCTGGAGGTGAGAAAGTCAGTGGAGCTGAGCAGAGGTTGAGTGGGGTTGAAGCCACACTGTAAGCCCTTCTTTCCCCTGAGACAGGCAAAGTTAGATGGCTCGGATGGGACTGGGTTACGAGGAGGGACCCAGGGCCATTTCATTACAGAAAGTGTCTGTCCAGAAGATGGGAAAAGGATTATCCTCCAAACAGGATTTATTGCAGGGGATAATTCATTGGCTGAACCCACAGTGGGAAAGTGCCATATAGGTTGGGGTTACAATATTGCTTCATTCACAGCTCCCAACAGCCTGATTTTCAGCAATGCATGTCGAAAAGTGTGGGCTTGGGAGTGGAGTGAGAGCATTTGTTCGCGAGTGTGTCAACATGTATGTTTTCTGAGATCTGTGAAGTCTGCTAGTCAGCAGAAGTTCTGTTATAAGAGGAGTTATTACAGCTTTAATAAATACAAGTAAATATACAAGATGCATGACATGGTTTTATATTTTACATTATATGTTCCCAGGTTACCCTCTGTCTGATCCTTGGGCCTGCAGGGCACTTGAAAGAAAACAACCATGGAAAAATAGCCATTTTGTAATACCCAGTATGCAGGCACGTACTTGTGAACTTCTTAAGTACATACTTGGACATCTGTACTATGAAGTACATATTCATTGTTGGTGTTGCTGCTGCTGTCACTGGCCAAGGTGAAATGCATTGTGGGAGTACCTAGCTGTCCCAAAATCACACAAGTCTCGCCTGATGCATACTTGATATAATGGGTGGAGCAAGTATAAACCCGGGGCACTTGGAGAGTCCTTGGCAGTACTTGAATTGGAACAGAACTTGTGTGCTTCGTATATGGCAGTTCTTTTATCTGCAGTCCACAAGAATAAGATGACTGAACTCACCAAGCGGTTTTGGTTTGCTGGAGATGAAAGGAAAGTCACACTGAAATCAAGAATACGTCACCTGACCTTAGTTGTGGCTCAGTCTGCCCACCTGTAAATTGAACTGACCACAGCCGCGCTGGCTGAGGATCTCATTCCGTCGTCCCGCTGTGTTCACCACAAATCCAGACATTCACAGTGTCGTCCTGCCCTTTCATACTTTCTGAGGATTGCAAAAATGAGTCTGAAATCATTCCCTTAAAAGGCTGTTGATTGGGGTGCCGGGTCTGTAATTTGCAATTAACGGACGGGCTCTGGAATTTGATTTGGGTCAAGGTTCTCATTTGCATACTCCTTCTTGACTGGAAGGGGGGTCTCAATGGCAGTGTCTCGTTGTCTGATTTATGTTCAGCAGCTATGGTGGATAAAAAAAAAAAATCAAACAGCGCTGCCCTGTTCTGCCTCAATGTTCTCCTTGCGACTCATCACGCTCTTGCAGTTAATGAATTCTGAGTGCAAGCGGTGATTTCTATTGGTTCATCTCAATTGCCTGCTAATGACTGGGTCGTTAGGCCAGGGAAATAGCCAAGTCCACCCTCAGTCCCTTGGGGTGGTTACTGCAGGCAGATTTGTGCTCTGAGCTGTGACCTGAGATAGCCACACCCCCCACCCCCACCCCCCGGTGAAAAACGTCGGTACAAAAGAGAGCAGACTCCTGCAATGAGAGCACTTAGCATAAGCTGCTCCGTGGACCACTTGATAATGCTACAGTCAGCAAAAATCGCATCAGAATATCGCATGCATCGCTCGAGTAAGAGCACTTGGAGAGAAATGAAAATATTTAGAGCCACTTACTTGAAAATAAAAAAAGAAATTTAGAATCAACATTATGGATATTACAGTATATAAAAATAAACTGAATATGAAATGGAGACTCTAGGAAGTCTACTATTTATATGTATTTTCAGGAGTTTAAGTTGAAGTTGAAGTGCCTTGTGTACATACAATATAAGTGAGTCAGGTTTTCTGTGCACTGGTGCACAATTTAAAAATATCTGCTTTGCAAAGAACAGTTTATAGCTGTGGCAACATTAACACAAGGGGAAGGAGGGTACTTCTGCAGTTGTGTGCCAGATGTGTAATTTCAGGAATTGTTCTGGCCTCTGATTATGAATAGCAGCAACAGTGATTACTCGGAATTCGAGGGCTGACGGCAAAAGCCACTGAAAGGATCCTGGCAAAACATGGATGTGAAGAAGATTCAGGTGCAGATAAGCTTTCCTGAGAAGGCTGCTGATTTAGGCGGAAGCTCTTTGCCGTTTCAAAACCAAGTGTTGCATCAGCTGGGCCTGCTGTGCAGCCGGAAGATGATTTTAAGGGGCAGTAACAGACTGCCTCGAAACCCGAAATCCGGAATTAGATTCTAGCGTCAAACTGTGGGTTTCACTGTTGTTCTTCCGTATGCTGAGTTCAAACCACACCTGTGTGATAATCCTGTTGAAAGCAGATTCTTCTTTAACAAACACCAGCTGAGGTATCATCCACTGACTGCGCTCATGAGATCCCTCACCAAACACCTCAGCGTCCATTCACACCTCCAGCCGTGTGACCCCAACCATGATAGCAGCGCGAAATCTAGAATAATGCAGTCTGCTTTCCTAAAACAGAAGATTAAAAACTCAATCCTTTTTTTTAATCAGCGCTGACTTTCTTTACCACTTCAAGTGTCAGAAAAACTTGTGCTTCAGCACACTGACATCATCATTGTTGACTGACTGCTGTGCACACATACACATTTGCCCCATGCCTGTGAGCAGACTGTCAGGTGTAATTCCTTTTCCAGAAGGAGCGATGAAGTCTTGTGTCAAGTTGCTTGAAGTGGAGCAGTTAAAAAAAAAAGAAAAAGAAAAGAAAAAAAAAGAGCTGCTCCCATGCTGATAATCTTTGGGCTTGTATCTGAAGTGCACTCAGGACCTGCTGATGGACAGCAGGGGGCGGGGATGGTGCGGGTAGGTTGCTGCCCTTGGGATCCATTTGCTTCAATACAGCTGAGTGCAGGCAACATTTTAGTTTATTCTAAGAGATTAAAGGAGCGATCTACAGCAAATGTGACAGTATAAGATTAGTTTCCATGCAACAGTTAATGTACCGTGACCCATTTCACAGTTCCAGTGAGTCATTCTTTATCCTTTCTTTTTAAACAAATAGAACTAGCTCATAATACAGTGAGTTATCTGGACGTCAAGCTCACTATTTTGTAATTTTTGTCATTATTTGCACTCTTTAAATAGCAGAAACAAGTTCTGAGAAGTAAAAGTACCTTTCAGCAGCATTTTCTATTCGGAAGAGTGTCATCTGTCTGTAAAAACAATAGACATAAACAGCACAACTTGTATTTAAAGTATGTTTATTTATTTATTTTCTTTTACCATTTAAATTAGAATTAATTAACTTTCCTCAAATAGTTCAGTCTCATTCCCCATTCGGCGGGACCAGTCTATTTGCAGCTCTATTTCACCAGAGTTCATTAGCACTCACTGTATCTGTGCAGGGTATTTAGGTGGAGTTGTGGCCTGACAGTCCCCAGGTTGGAGTGTGTTTGTTTAGGGCGACTTTGCTGCTCGGACACTGAGATGCAGATGGTGCAGGGAGCCGGCCCTGGAGTGCCTTTGGACACGCTCTGGCAGAGTGCGGGGTCATGTTCTCTTGCAGGCTACAAGACAGAAAATCCATTTAATTACCTGTGAAGCAGAAGAAGGGGTTTGGGGCCTGACAGAGGAGGACTGTGTTCCACGAACACACGTCAGAGATGTGGAAGAAGGGAGACAAAGGGTGGGAAACAACAGTGGTGGAGAGAAGAATGAGTGGAGATGCTTAAAATATGCTAAATGGAGGCTAAAGGAGAGGATTTAAGGTCACATCAGTTCTTCCTCATCGTGCATACTCATATCAGCTACACTTTCCTGGTGTTAATGTCCATGCATCTATTCACAAAGTCCTATCCTCCTCCCTGCTGTTTGAAATGATCACTCTATCATTTCTATCTCTCTTTCTCTGTTCAAAAGCTCAATTTGTTCTGATACATGCAATTACGTCTCTTTCATTTTCTCTTCCTGCCATAACATCCTTTCATTCTGCCTTCTAAAAGCCTTCCACATCACGTTACTTCTGTATCCTCCTTTTTATAATGATCGAGGATCACTTATAATTCTGCACGTCCTCATGTCTTCCTTTGTTGTCATAGGGCCTCCCTTGGATCACAGCGCTAGATTTGACTGAAAAAGATGCAGAGATCAAATCTATTTCATTTTCCTTTTTATCTGTTTTAAAAATAAAATCCAGCAATTAATTGCAATAATAAATGCCCAAGTGTTGAAAGAGAGACAGTGACATGCTGAACTGACCACTTGCTGGACTCTTCTTTTCTCTGAAACCGGGCTTTCACATCTTCATGTGGCTGTTGCACTGTCCAGGTAATACAGCGAGAATGATAACAGCAGGCTTTTCCAGACTGAAGCCCAGGACTGTCACATGTGAGGACAAGATTGGCCGCAAGCCTAGTCCTGAAAAATTCAGCGTGACACCTTCCTCGCTGGTTCCCTCCCCAGATATGTCCCCTCACATGGCAGAAGAGAGAGGTATGATATCAGAAGACATTAACGTTATCTTCTGTATTATCATATCAGCAAACCTGAAAATGACTGAATCGACCCCTGAAAGAAATGGTCAAATAAACCCCACAACTGGCTGACATTGTGTAATTACATGTTGAATAAATGTCAAATTTTACACATTGGGCCAATGACTGAAAGCCCCTGCAAGGCTTGTTTCATGAAACTCTCATAAGAGAAGGTTGTGATTAGCATGAGCAAACCCAGAGAAAGCACTTCTGCCGCCATAGACTGTGCTTTTCAATAATAATAACTGGACGTATGGTCAGATTTGCTATTAAAATGCAAATGTTAATAGCAAAGTCAATAAGCTAACTCAACAGACAACTTTACAGACCGAAAATGTAGGATGGCTTGTGCGTCAATGCATCTCCAGAAAATAAATGAATCTCCTCAAAACACACAAAACAGCCATTAGCAATTACATACAGAGAAAAGTTTGCATCAGAGAACACGTCGAGGCAAACTAATTTATTAGACAAGAAACAATATTTAATTTCTCTCTGCTCATCTAAAATCAGGAGCTTGTGATTGTAATGTCAGACTGTGTGACAGTTTTAAAGATTTCAGTCATTGTAACCTAGAATGGACCACAGAGAGAACGACCCCACAGCCCAGGATTGAAGCCGGACCTGCAGTCATCTGCACAGCTCCCGTCTCTGTCCACTTTCTCATAGATTCAACGGGCCACGTTGAATATGTGCACGTGATGCGCTCTCCTCTTTGACTGTCAAAGGAAACATGCTGTCAGGCACGTTTTCCCATCAAAACAAACTCAAGGCAAACGCCGGCCACGTGGAGGCCTGACTGAACCAAACTGACCCGAAGCAACGACGGCGCATTTCAGCAGTCACTTTTTCATTATCAGGTAATAGAAAATAAAGCCTAACAGAGACAGTCTGACACAGGTAGATAACTGACGTCTTACTACCGGTGAAAGCGAGCAGGCTGTGTTTGTAAGGTTGCCTGTCTGGGCAGCAGGTTATGGTCTTAATTAGCCTAAAAGAAACCAAGTTACCTTCAAGTTAAAGCGCTCGGGATCCCACCTGACCCAGAGGAATAAGAACCTCTACAGATACAGAGGATAGACGCTGAAGAGCTCAACAGAACACCACAAATGCGCATCAGTTTGTCGACACGGATGTGCTGCACTGCTTTGCACATCGTGTGTGCTGTTTGCACGACTTGCATTCTGGACCGGCAACAGAGGAACATTGTTGGAGGCTGTTTATACACTGGTGATCCCAGACGTTGAACTCCTTGTTAGTGGAATGAAGGCTTTGCAGAGGAGGTGAAACACCGAGTAGTTTGAGTGAGTTTTATTCCACTGTGGTCCATGCGCATCAAAGGGCCCCAGCCTCTTTTGTGTCTGGGTATTTTGCATGCAGCACAGAGAGCAGGCTAAAGTAACTTTCTTGTTCTGATTTCTCACCATGGATGTAATGCACCTCTGCCCCCTTCCTCATCCACACTCACCACGGCGCTCTGGCTCACTTTATTCCTTCAGCCCTCTCTCATCTAACCCTTTGCTCCATACCTCCTTCCTGGTGGGTCATCCAGCTAACGATCTGGCCGACTGCGAGCCCCCAGAGACCTGGTTCAACCACAGTTCAGGCTGTGACTGGGTGAGAAAGAATGAAGGAGAGGAAGAGACGGGAAGGTACAGTACTGCATTCATTACCCCTCCTTGTTGAATTCAGGAAGAAGAGCCTGCTTTCGCTGATGCTATGGGTCAGATTTATTAAAAACTCAGAGTTTTTAATATGCGGTCGTAATTTGAGGAATATCAAAGCTGCAAAAATTACCTTATTTGAAAGCTAACTTTCAAAATAAGAGCGAAAACGGGAGGGCATGGAAAATAAACAGCAGTGCATCCCCAGTCCAAGCGTCTAAACAAAAACAAAGCATTCTTCTGCTGAGGAGCCATGTGGTCTATTAATCACTCACAGGGAGCAGAAATGCAAAGCCAGGTGTTTGGAGATGATAGCCGAGCGCGAACTTGTTTTTTGGGTTTTGTAGCGATGAGGAGTCGTGACACCGCTGCCCTGCTCTTTAGCGTCACGTGTGATGTGGATGACGTCTGTCTGGGGAGGGGAGGAAAGCGTGAGGAATCCTCAGAACTGCACCTCGGCTGTAGACACTTCAGGACATAAACAAAAGGATGCATACACACACACACACACACACACACACACACACACACACACACACGCAAAAGTTGATTAACCTCACATCAAACTTGAATCATCCTACACTTGCACAGAACACTTGACGTTTCAGAGGTAATCAAAGTTGGAGTCAAATTTATTTCTACTTCATATTTGATTGCAGTTGTTTGTTTCCAGACCAGATCAGATCAGACCGAAACCTGCTGTCCAGGTTGTTTAATAAATATATTTTGGATGGATGGTACCGCAGAGACAGTATCTGTATTATAATCATCATTGTAGTTGTTGGTGTATTGGATTTGGCTGCAGGGCTTGTAAATTCCATCTTAGCCATAAATAACAAATTAATATTTGTTTTTGCACAAACTACCCCTTTAAAGTGCAGTTTTGGCTGTTTCCTGTTGGTGGTTCATCTTACTACATCTCTTTCCTGATAAAGCCAAATACTGGGAGTCCTGCTTCATGTTATACGAAATGATGTAATGTTATTATGGTCCAGTGCTCAAACATATTGCACTAACTTGGTGATGGTATATTTAGGAGAGGTCTAATGCCACCAGGGGTTAGACGGCTCTTCTCAGTCTACTCTACTGAATTAAGTCAGCCCAGCTCATCACGTTGAAATGATTAATAATGCATTTAATAAACAGCTCCTGAGCCAGCGATGTACTCTGGCCATCTGCTGCAGTATAATTCCCTCTCTTTATTAATGCCAGATAGCCGTTAGATGACTATGGATATGACACAATAATGCATGGCATCATTCACATGCTATTTGTCACTTCAAATTCCAATCTGGAGATTGTTTATTTTCCATCGCTCTTATCAGCTGGGTAATTTTGGTCATTAAGGTAAGAACTTTAGTCACATCTTTGTTAAACAAAACATTTTAGTGGAGATCCTGTGTTGCCTTCAGCTGCAAAGATTGTAACAAGTTCGGTTATGAATCAGACATGACAGCACAGTGAGGCTTCCGCCACATAGACACATGTACACGAAACTAAGTGTTGCAGTAATTTGATTTATTTTTTTTTTTAAAGTACTTCTTTTCCTCCCTCTCTGTCAGAGCTGCTTGAATGAATGCTGCTTGAATGAACATGAATCATTGAATGTATGCACTTTGGTCTGAAGGCTCACATTGATTTTAACTTTTCAGCAAAAGGCCAAAACGTGATTGAAAATGAAACTTAGGGAGCTGTCAGGCTGCATCAGAACACTCAAATCGTGGCGATCCTCACGGATCCTGCGCTGGTGTTTAAAGATGAATACCGTCTCTGTGCACCCGCTGTCAGATCGTATTCCCCCAGTTAACCTGCTCTTCTCTGCCCTTTAAAAAGAAAACACACATAACATTCCGCTTTCTTGATGCAAAGGCGTTGAGTAATGTTCCACTGTACGATTATTCATTAGGGGTTTACGATGAGAAGCACGTTGCTCAACTCATTGATTTTCCACAGACCATCCCAGGTATCCACAGCCTCGCAGCAACACCTCAGCCCCGACACTCGCCTTCACTGAAAACATGCTGCTCCTGCTGGGTACAGCGTTCCTCACGGGCAAAGGTGCTAGGTGATGCCGGTTATTGTGCAGTGAACTTTCCATCCTGACAGCTGCCTGCTGATGAAGTTTGAACCCAACGCATCATAAGTAATGTCAGTCAGTTGATCAGTGGGGTTTTTCCCCCCTCGTAGCCTTTTGTGTCCCCCCCATGCTCTCAGTAAAAGCAGAGATGGGAAAGGTCTAGCTTCATGCTCTCTGCATCAGGGGGCAGTCAGTCACTTTGGATTAGAATATGGATGGCAGGCCAAGGAGAACAAAAACCATCTCCACAGGAGAGATGCAGAAGAAAACTGTGTTTTATGAGCAGATATATAAGCTGGGTACCATCTGGGTACATGGTAAATTCTCAGCATTAATATATGCACTTTAGATGATGTTTTTACTGATTTTTGACCATTTGGACTACTGAGATGGGAGGTTTTATAAATGTTATACGAGATGAAAATGAAGTCAACGCGGTCTTTGAAGCTCTAAAAATCAATGCTGTTGTGGAGCTGTGAATGGCATGTTCAGATAAATGATTCATACCATTTCTCAAACAGAGAAAGTGCTAGAATCCTCTTTTCCAGCTCTTCCTCGCTGCCTCTTTGAAAGCGAATGCCTTTGTAGTCGATGCAACAGTATGTGCATCCAGAATATGTGTGCCATAAATTAAGGTTGACTGGACAAAGCTGGGATTCTGCCCTTCTGCTACAAAAGGGTATTATTGTGCGTCAGGAAAGGCGAAGTCATCTGCATCTGCACGGAGGAGGAGAGCTCTCGAACGCCGCGTCTGAGCCCCTCTGTGGCTGCTGGGCCAGGCCTGCTTCTGCAGATAGACTTGTTCCAGCTCGCAGCTCTCCCTGGCTCCTTACCCTGCCTCAGCCCAGGAACAGATGGAGAGAGGAGAGCAAAGGAGGAAAGAGAGGGAAATAGCTCCCTGTTCAGCTCTTGGCACAAGTTCTGGATGTGAGTGTTTACAGTTGGTTTACTGTACACCCCACGCAGCCATGCTGTTTAGAGCTGCTTTAAAAAGTTTGGTGGCCTTCAGAACGACAGAAACATCCACACAAAGTCCAGTTTGGTGCCAGAACATTTCCACCGTCCTCACTCTCCTCAAGCCAGCGCTCTGTGTCTTGTCATGATAACCCATAATGTGCCAGATGACCTCTATTTCTCCTAACTTTCCTTCATTACACTCGAGCTGCTGGTTATTAGGTGGCATGAGGAGCACAAGCGACGACATTAAACCCTCAGCACAAACCCTTGTGAGCCTCTCTGAGCCAGAAAATCATAAACGGAAGCCCATTTGCATATTTGAAACACTATTTACATATTTAAAAGTGAGGGGCAATAACCAGCGTGTGCTGTTTTCCAGCCGCCAATAAAACCTTCTGTAAATTAAATGTGTAACATCACAGCGTGGCCGTGTAATGGATGGAGCCCCGTATTTGCTGCACATTTCAAAGCGCAAAACTGTTGACATAATGAAGCCATAATGCAAAACTCAGGAGTTCAGACATCCTGTCTGCGTCTAAATTGATGCGCTGCAGTGTACTGAGGAATAATAAAGGGATAATCATTCTCAGTGTGGCTCAGAGACTACAAAGAGACAGTCCCTTTGGAGGAGTTGGGAGGGGGGGCTGAAAGAGGAAAAAAAGAGGAAGCATAACAACGGCTCCTGGAGTTTTGCATGCTATCGATTCTGTTGCATAAAGCTGTGCTGTACCGGGCGAGAAAGAAAAAGAGTGATGTCAAAGCAAATTGATCCTATCTGAAAAGGCTCAGGAAACTTTAGCCCAGATCAAAGCTCACGCTAAAGTGCTCAGATCACCCTGTGGAAAGGCAGAGATGTGGAGAGAAAAAAAAAGTGTGGGAGTGTCTTGTCTTGTCTAATTATACATTTCAGACAGCTCGCCACCAATTATCTCCCCTTCAGTAGCATCTGCCCTTCGCATGACCGCAAAGCTAATGTGTGGCAAGCCCACCGTTGGGTCGGAAACTGGAGTTTAATGTATGGTAAGCTCCCGGAATTTAAAGTCTGGTGATGAAGACTTCAAGGTGAGACAGAGGATGGGGCCAGTGTTCACAGATAATTTATGCACTTTCATCATAACTGCAAACACAAACAAGTATAACCTTTATAATTCGGACAACCCGTGGCAGTTTTCAGCAGTTGGATGGTTTGGAGGCGTTCCTCTGCAGAAGGGGGGGCAATCCTTCAATCCAGATGACCGCAGCAGCACAGAGGTTTTGTTTCAGACAACAAAGCAACATGTTACCTCATAACAGGACTGCTGAACTGCTCCAAGTTGTTTTAGAAATCCACACGAATCAACTGAAACAGGAAATACAGACAAAGAAAAAAAAAAAAAACACGGAAATGAAACATGCAACGAGGCTACGGGGTTAAATGATGGACTTTCCAAACAGTGGCTTTGACAAACAAAGAATTGTGAAGCAAAAAAAGTCTAACTTGAGTGTTACTCAACTCTAGCAACTGTGAATAAACAACTATAAAATGGAGTGCTGCAGGATATGGAGTGCAACACCCTGAATGGTGCAACTCACTGGCTTAGATAAATCATGTAGTCTGTGGGCTTCAGTAAAGTGAATCAGTCAGATGCATAAGTGTGTATGTGTGTGTGTGTGTGTGTCCATGAAAGAGCAGACCTTTTCCACATGGCAACAGGCTTCACTGGAGCAGACAATTGCAATGTAGCCATGTGAGAACAGGGCAAGATGGAGTCACTTTGCTGACACCTCATAGAATTTTGATATGAGGAGACACTAAACCAAAAGCTGGACAAACATTAACAAAGTTTCTGAAAATATTCCAGACGCTTTATTCTTGGAGGTTGCATAGTGCCCAATTTAAGCTATGGCTCGGAGCTTCAAGTGCTGCGTGTGTGTTGGTGCAAAAACGTTTGTAGTCCGCAATGAGTGTAAATGATTGATGAGCTCACCGTCAAAAGGATATGAAAATCTTAACAGTGCCATATTGGCTTGAGAAACCACAACATTTGTCACGAAGCCGTTGAGCATCCCTCAGCATCCAGTGATAAAACTCAGAGTAAACTTGTTGCAAACCTGATATCTAGATGTTTGACATAATTTTACCTGTGCTCCACCTGTGTTGCATCTTTGTTCTTGCAGCTCGGTGCTTTAGCTGTCTTGTCTCCAACACAGCGACGCCACTCTTGTTTATATTTTTGACCAGCCAAAACCCGGTTTAATCTCAAGGGCAAACATTCTGCCAGCACAAGATACGGCGCAGCTGGCTGAGGTACAAGTGTTTCTACCATCACACATTTTTTTCCTCATACAAAGAAGATTAGCACAGTGTCATTTGGACATATCTCCACTCCTAAATGAAGCAGAAATTTTGATGTTAACGGTAACATGATCACCATCATCTAAACTCTGAAGCTGGTTTTGGACGTGCTGTAGAAACTTAATGGCCCTAAAACACACCAGGCCGCTGCCTCTATCTTTTTAATGCAGCAATCAGGCTGCCAGCATTCGCTCCATGGGTGCAGCTCCGCTAATAAGAGCCGACATTCTGATTGGCGTGTTTGGCGAAACACACTCCGCGGAATAACGAAGGGCCGTTCGCTGCTGATAGGTGTATCCTGCTGGGCGCCAGGAGTGCAGAGGGCATGGCAGAGCGGGACAACCCTGCTGCCCCGGCAAAGGTGGATGAAAACATTGACGCTCCCTGAATATGAAATAAATGTTTAAGTGTTAACTTCGGGAGTAAATGACTCTATCATTAGTTCTGATTAAACGCATGATTACACGATCAAATGTGTGATTAGATAGATATGGCAAAGTTTACAACTGGGAATAAAAGGCAAGAGCTAAACACAGTCTAACAAAGTTGGAACTTCCAGCACTGATTGAGGTCTGTGCAAGGTTTCAACTTAGTCACAGTTCATATACTGTAAATCCAGAGTGTGTGTAAAAGTTTTTTGAGGTCATGAAGCTCTTCTGGAAAGCAGGTGGGTGATGCTGTTTCCCCCCTGAGGGCTTCTGCCGTTTTCAGACATATGGATCCAATGTGGAAGCACTGAACCATGCTTTGAGCGCTGAAAAGCTGCTTCTTCTCGCATGGCGGAGCTTATTGGTGCTCTAATAGCCATCAGTGCAACCTTTGTGCCTTCACTCACACCAGTGCAAAGTGCTCTACTAATAATGCGGCGTTTGCGTGTACTTTTCACGCTTTCATACATTTAGTAATCCCCTAAATGACAAATCTAATGTAATTATGCTAAAATTTGTTAAGCTTACTATGTATCTGAGGCAGAGTTGAATAACAGGGCTTTAGTGTATATAGAGTAGGTGCTGTACGTTTATGTGGTCAGCTGTGTCATATGGGCAAAAATGTGACATGGAATCATGACTAAAGAATTTGATGGTCATCTCAAGCATCCCATGAATGAATCTCCTGCCAGTTCAAGCACAGGTCAGACAAATTGGTGGATATTTCCGCTGATAACAACAATAAATGTATCCTTTCATTCAATACAAGCGTACTGAAAAAGATGCCCAAAACACATTTTTTTATTTTACTTTTTTATTAATTAAAACATGCTAATGTAGCTTTCTGAGATGAAAATCCACATTTCCCTTCCTGCCCCTGCCTTTTCCTCTGCTACCCTTGGAGATAAAGCCAATCCCGGGGCTGGATCCTGCCACAAAACGTTCTGTAATAGTCTAATTGTGGCTAATGGTTTGTGCAGCTAATTAAAGTGTATGAATTACAATAATCAGTCAGCCGCATTGAAGCCATGCTGCCACACGCGCTTCTTTCAAGCATGAAAGGCCGAGACCGGGGGTGGGGGAAGGAGGTGAAGGTGGGGTCGCGGTGCCGAAGAAAAAGGTGAGATGAAAGGGATGAAGAGGATGAGAGAGAAATGGTTGACATAAAACCTGAGGCCAAACGACAGAGTTGACGCAAGAAAGAGCAAAAATGTCAGATGAGGAGGAATTTAGTTGGTAGAGTAGAAAAGCAGACAAACACGGAGTTTCGGTCTGTGTGATGCTTACGCACATGCGAAAGGAACAAACGCAAAGCCCAAGGCACGTGTTATTTTTTTCTCTCAAATGAATAGATTTTCCTTAAGATAGGCAACATTTTAAAACATTCAGTCATCATCCGTCATGACAGCACATAATTGCATTTAATGTGCAGTTTGAATGAAGAGAAGAAGAAGCAGTTGTGTACGCTGCTGCAGCATTGTCCCTAAAGGTCTGGACAGAGCACCCAGTGGTGTGGACACCCAGCTGTCCAGGGGTGTCCACACCAGTCCTACAAGGACCCCGATCTATCAGGGTTTCCGAGGAGTCTAGGATCCCTTCAATTCAAATCAGTTCAATTCAATTTTATTTATTTATATAGCGCCTTTAACAATCAGAATTGTCTCTAGGTGCTTTACAGAAGCAGAAACCCAGACCCTGAACCCCCAGGTAAGCACAGTGGCCAGAAAAAAAATCCCTTTTAATTGGAAGAAACCTTGAGTAGGACCAGGCTTACAAGAAATAACCATC
This sequence comes from Pao palembangensis, assembly GCA_015343265.1. Lineage (NCBI taxonomy): Eukaryota > Metazoa > Chordata > Actinopteri > Tetraodontiformes > Tetraodontidae > Pao > Pao palembangensis. The sequence goes on along the minus strand of CM027087.1, from coordinate 11,278,266 downwards.
TTGCTGAAACCCAGCTGGATAAAGGAGGAGAAGAAGAGGGAGACAGGACAGAGAGAATGAAAAAGAGAGGTGGAGTGCCTTCTCCAGGTCAGGGAGGAGATCCTGCCCCAAGTGGAGGATTTCAAATACCTTGGGGTCTTGGGTATCAGTGTGGCATCTGCAGTAACGTGGACTCTGCATTGATCCATTGTGGTGAAGAGAGAGCTGAGCCGAAAGGTAAAGCTCTTGATTTACCGGTCGATCTTCGTTCCTGCCCTCACCTATGGTCATGAGCTCTGGGTAGTGACCGAAAGAGCAAGATCGCAGGTGCAAGCAGCCGAAATGAGTTTCCTCTGTAGGGTGGCTGAGCTCTCCCTTAGTGATAGGGTGAAAAGCTCTGCCACCCGAGAGGAACTCGGAGTAGATCCGCTGCTCCTCTGCGTTGAGAGGAACCAGATGAGGTGGTTTGGGAATCTAGTCAGGATGCCTCCCAGACGCCTCCCTGGTGAGGCGTTCAGGGCACGTCCCTCCGGTACGGAGCCCCCGGACACACTGGAGAGGCTATGTCTCTCGGCTGGCCTGGGAACACCTCGGGATTCCCCCTGGAAGAGCTGGACAAAGTAGCTGGGGACAGGGAAGTCTGGGCTTCCCTGCTTAGGCTGCTGCCGCCATGACCCGACCCCGGTAAGCGGAAGAAGATGGCTGGATGGATGGATGGATGGATGGAGAGAGAGAGAGAGAGAGAGAAAGAGATAAAAGCAAACATGCAAATACAGCAAACACAGGGCAATACACCATGGCAGGCTGCCACAAAAAGAGGAACAGCACAGGCAGGCATTCACAGCGGACACCGGACCCAACAGAGGCCGGGACCCTGCAGCACGAAGGTCTGGACACAGGAGACCTGCAGAAAGATACATAAAGAGAGAGAAGAGGGGGAGAGAGACACAAAACAGTGAGGAAGACTGGACACACAGTGATAATCCCGATGAGAGGTAGAGGAAGTGGAGGAGGTGAGGTGAGGGAATAGAGATGGTGGTTGGTGTTGAGGAGGTGGAGAACTGCTTAGTGGATCATGGTTGTGTCCCCAGCAGTGTAGGCCTATAGCAACATAGCTATGCTAAAGACTGAAGAATAAAAATCCCTTCCTGGCAGGACAGAAACTCTGCTGGGTGTGTGTGTGTTGATATGTTTGTATTTCTATGATTGTATTTTGTTTGTATTTCTTTGGTTTTATGATTGTATCTGTTCTCTCTCTCTCTTTTTATTCTCTCTGTCCTGTCTCCCTCTTTTATTCCTCCTTTACCCAGCCAACTTTCAGCAGGATGGTTCCTCCTTGTAAGCCTGGTCCTGCTCAAGGTTTCTTCCTGTTAAAAGGGAGTTTTTCCTTGCCACTGTGCTTACCTGGGGGTTCAGGCTCTGGGTTTCTGCCTCTGTAAAGCACCTAGAGACAATTTTATTGTAAAAGGTGCTATATGAATTGACTTGAATTGACTTGAATTGAATTGAATTGAATTGAATTGAATTGAATTGAATTGAATTGAATTGAATTGCTGGCCCATCGTAGGCCGGGCATGGACACCCCTGAAAAAGTCTGATGCTCAGCCCTCATTACAGGGACACAGTGTGTTATAGTTGTGTTTCTGAATTCACATGATGATTTCCTGCTGCTGTAGATCTAGACATTCTGTTACACTCCACACTAAACACATCACACTAAACCATTTGTACAACTGGAGTGTGTGTGTGTGTGTGTGTGAGAGAGAGAGAGAGAGAGAGAGAGAGAGAGAGAGTTTTCCATCATGAAGGAAGTGGTCCATCAGGGCTGGCAACATCTGAGGCAATATGAGGATGCAAAACAGCACAGGGGGAACAGGAAGTAATAAAAGCAGCACAGCAAGGCCCTGACAGCCACTGGTACTGGTGCAGATGCACAACAAAGACAGAAAGATGTGAAGGGAATGGGAGCATCTGACAGTCAATCCACACAAATGAAAAAACACAATGGAGGAAAGGGAGCACGAGAGGTCGTGATGAAGCACGAGGAGCAGGAGGATTGTAAATCCCTGTGGAGAGCAGAGGATTCAGAGGAAAGCAAGGCCGCAATGACAGTTTTTTTCTTTTCACACACAGAATTTTAAAGAAGAGTGATCCGAGCTCACAGTCCATTGTTTCGTGTCATCAAATGGAATGGGCATTTTAGTAAGTTGTCCAAATAATGACTGTCAAAAAGAGAAATTAATCAATTATTCATGATAGAGAAAACCACTCATCACACACACACGCACACACACACCCACCCACACACACACACACACACACACCCTTTTCCTAGATGGTGAAATGACTTCGTAACCAGGCGATTTATTCTCTTTTAATAGGGTCTCAATTGCAGCAGTCTCACTCAGACAAATGAGCAAACAAGTCAGAGGGTGACAGTGATATCCATTATGTGTTTAATTATCTTCAAAGTTCCAGTGAAGGGCATTTCTTTGGCTAATGGGGAGACGGTGCTGAGTGTCACAGCAAAGTGCTCCTCAAACGCTCCGACAAAACTGACGAGCTGCTGTCTTCCGCGGGCTCTTATCTGAGTCTGATGGGTAACATTAGATTTGGCAAATTGGTGCAATCACTGTCCCAGTCAAAAATAAATAGCATTTATTGTTATTTGTTGCTTTTCCCTTTCAATTTCCCCTAATCCCCTGGGCAATAATTTGACTGAGGCCCATTAGTTGGCTGTGGAACACTGCGTGCTGATTGGTGTGTTCAGGGTGAGATGATTGAGGCAAAGATTGGGGCCTGTACCCAAATGTCACTTTGCGAGTGTGCCTGATTGCATTTCCGTAAAGCAGGAAACCATTATTTTTCCAAATGTGACAATCACAGTGAGAATCAGATGGAGATTCTTGTCTTGCAAACATGTTTCTGTTTGTAAAAAGAGACACGATTGGGTCCGCTGAAGCGGATGCGAGACTCCGACTGTCTTGTTTGCATTATTAAGGCCCTATAATGGCACATTTCTTTAAGTGAGGTTAATCAAAGTAACACCAATGTAAACATTCCAACTGTTTAAGTGGAATAAAGGAGACATCTGCTGCTTTATGAGACGGAAAAAGTAGCATCACTGGCACTGAGCTGATAGCAAAGTCTCACACTATTTAATTTTTTTTAGAATAAGGACTAACACACCAGCTGATGTGATGCTATCATTCATTGGCTGAGCAGAGTGATAAATTACACCTATTCTCCTCCCCTATCTCATCCCTCAACTCCACAGCTCCATAGCCCATCTGGGGGTTGGCAATAAGTTCCTGCAAAAGCCCGGAGTGACTGAGACATGGCTAAACGTTCTTATTTATTTGCAGTCAGACATTAAGCCAGGAGTGAAAGGAATAAATGGGAGCATCTGTCGATATACGGTGCCACGGTAGTGAACGGCCAGCAGCCCCCGAACGCTGCTTTCTGCACTGCTTTTATTTATTCTCTGTTTTTGTGCTCGTTTGATCCATCCAAAGAGGGGTTTTTATCTGGACCAGTGTGCCAGATCCTTCTCCCCCCTTTGGGGGGGGAGGAGGATTTAAAACATGAATCCTAAAAGTCTTTTATGGACGTTTAGAGCTTTCTGATCCTAAAGGTGCTGGTTGTGCAGGATTTAATCAATATTCACAGTGGATCAGGTTTTGCATAATTGCCCACTGACAATTAGCTTAGCTGAAACACTGTAGCTGCAGCAGATACTATAGAGGTACATGCATTCAGATACAGAATGTGACTGTATCACTTTAGAGCTGGAATTCACCTCCTGGGCAAAGATTAAGAACAGAGTGTTTCCACTTTAGGGCGTGCATTGGTGTTTATGAGACGAAACAGCACATTAGCTGTTTAAACCCTAATTTCATTATTCCGTTTCGTACATCTGTATGTCTTGTTTACGCCGATGCACAAACACAACACCTCATTCTAAGTTTTCTGCTGGTTAAAATCTGAGAATTCAGAGTGAAACGGGGACAAGCAGGACATTTGAGAGACGGCAAACGACTATTCAAGTGGCTGCAATTGATGTGGAGCATCAATCTTTTATATGCTTTGAGGCCACTTCAAATCAATTTCACCCCAGCCGCTTGCAGGCTAATCATGTGGCAGAGGGCAGGCGACGTGCCAAGTCCATCTGGAGAGAAGAAGCGACATACAGACGGGTAGAGGGAGGAGAGGTGGACTTGCGGATGGACAGATCTGCAGTAGGAAAGGACAAAATTAATGAAAAAAACAATCAATTCTGTCATTTAAAATGGAATCACGGTTACCTTTGTGAATGCACAATGGTGCTCAGAAGCTTGTTCTCTTGTAAATCCAAAACGTGTGCATAAGCCTCGTAAGCAGCGCATCCGTATGCAGGGAGGGGGGGTGATTCACAAAGCTTTGGAGCCCACCGTGATTTGACACTGCCCATGCTGTGTGTTAGCGCTGAATATGTACACAGAGCACGCCGGCTTTGTTTATTCTATTGACTTACTTGCTCTGTCCATTGACTCTGTGCTGCCTGTAGCCAAGGCTTGCTTTTCTCCCTTTAAATCACCACCTCCTAATTATCTGTCACATTTTCTGCCATCCCATGCCAAAGACACACAAAGGCCGATAATGACCCTGTAGACAGCATCTATCAGGCACTCTGCCATTGATTCCTCTCTCTCTCTTTTCCCCCACCAACTGCGCTGCTGCTCTCTTGTTTTCACCCTTCAGCCATTCCCATCATGCTTTGCGTCTCCGTCATTCCGCGCCAGCCTATAAAACATAAACCTGGAAGTGCTAATGGCACCTTATTCATGTTTTACATTTTGTAAAGTGCTAAAATACACATTTATCAGTGTAATTCTTACATTTTGAGTTGTGCATCGAGACTTTTAAGGCTGTAAAAGTGTCTGGGGCAGAAGCTGTTTAACCGCTGTCACTGGCTGACTGAACCGACAGCGGGGAGTCAGAGTGGGTGACGGCCAGCGTTTGGTCAGAATGGACTCCTTCATGACAGTAATGTAGCTGGAGTGTTAGCTGCCCGAGGGCTGGAGAGAAACTCGTTCCCCTCCCACAGTTTCAGCTGGCATCTGTCCTCCATGTATGCCCCCCATCCCCCGCCCCTCCCCTCCACCCATTCCCCCGCTATGTCGCTCACGCCCCAGAAAGCTTCAGTCAGGTCATTACAGCAAACTGTCACGGCTAAGTGTCACATGGCCGAGGATGCGAATGCCACCGTCCTCGTGTCCTGATGAGCCAGACGTGTTCCCGTTCCAAACATAGCTTCCATCTTCTCTGCGGCCCTCTGAACACAGCACCGGTGTGAAGCGACTCATATTATTTACCAAGAGAATGACACAAGCCACAGGGCCATAAAGAGCCAAAGTGCCTGGTCTCACGGTCCTAGTGGGAATCCCGAATCATAAATTCATTTTTTCCTGCCTCTGGTATTAACTGTTCCTGAAACCTTCATGCAAATGAGGTATTAAATTTATGTATTATCTGCCCACCCAACAACAACAACAACAACAACAACAAAACTACTGCTTTAGCTGCTGAAACAATAGCAGTTGATTGAGAACAAATAGGACTACTAGCAAAAATAGATCGAGAGAAGTGTTGTTTTATTACCAGAGGGGTAGTAAATGCACAGATAGCATCAACCAGCGGGGTGCTGAAGAGAGGCAGGAGATCAACCGCAGTGCACCTGAGCTCATGTGATGGTTGACACTTCAGAGGAAAATAGCTGAGGACCACTGACGGAGTCAGTGACGCGCAGCCCCATCACATCTACAACACGTGTTCCAAAGGGGGATCAATAATTATCAAAAGGTGTAAACAGAACATTAATGTGCGTGTGTGTTTGTGTATGAGTGAAAAGAGAGAGAGAGAGAGAGAGTGAGAGTTAACAGTAATTACTGTGATCAGGGTTTAAGTTTTAACAAGAAACTTCACTTTTCCTGAGTGTGTGTACCTGTGTGTGTGTTTGTACCTGGTCAGCTCCCAGGAGGCCTCTCTCGGTGTGAATCAGTCTCGGTGCGGTAATCACCCTGTTCACCAGCCTCCACTCCAAACCTTATTTGGCCGGATTGTTTCGTTTACTCCTGCCTTCCACCCAACTTTCCTCCCACCTATTTTCCCCTCCATCCTTCTGCCCACTCTGCATTTCTCCTCTCCATCCTTGCTTCCCTCTCCTCTTCCGTCCCCTTTGTGGTAATGGCAGCTGATTGATGGAGTTTTTTTGGTTTTAATTACACTGCAGGTGAGTCTGTTCACAGCAGCAAAGCAGAAAACTCTACCGGCTTAGTTCTGAGATTGGATTTTCCAAACCAAAGGTCTTCAGACTCTTGTGTTTTATTACTGTTTTCCTCCTCACTGACTAGACAGAGCTTTATATTTTTTTCCTCACCAAAATACTGGTGCTTTGTTAGGACATTTAAATTTAGCATTTGCATTTGTTGCATTTGTCTGTTTTAGCATAACTGCTGCCTGGATCTGTAGCCGTCGTAGTGTTTTGCTGCCAACACAAACCTCTGCAGATCACAGAAATTCCTCCACTTAAGCAGAGTTTACTTTGTCGCACTTTGGTATAAATTTTTCATCTGCCACACGTTTAAATGCTCATTACGTCTAAATTGAAGCGATTAAGCTCGAGTGTTCGCCAAGTTCAGCGGACGGGCAAAACTTGGAAACGCTGTCATCACTTCAGCCGAGGCGAAATGGATACTTTGATGTATTGTTAATAACAACATTTCCATATTTCCAATGCTAATTGTCTATATGTGGTGATGCGCTCACGTTGCACACACATGCATGTTGGCTTAACAATCACTTCTTCTCACACTTAAAAAACAAAAAGGAGTCCATCAAGTGTAACTTAATGTTGTTTCCAAACTTAGCGTGAAACATGCTCTGAGTGTGTGCTTCGGTGCAGGGCTCAGCGCAGGTGTTGAACAAGAATTTTTCCTTTTAACTTGTGCCAAATTGTTGTTTCTTGAGCTGGGCAGTAGTTAAAACAGATATGCACAACAGGATTCCTGATGGGCTCATGTCACCACCGGCCTGTTAGCTCAAAACAAACAAAATTTCTACACTGTTTCCATAACAGTGGAGGAGACACTTCAAGCTAGCACTGTCAAATAAAGGATCTTAACATACCTTACATCCATATCGTTTAGCCATACTCTGGTGGTGCTATGTATGATCTAATTGACCTTCAAATCTGTGAAACCTCCCACTGTTTTCTAGTATAGCTCTGTTCCAGGCTGTGTTGGGCATCCACCTCTACACACTATTAGTAATTTTCTGATGCTGCACCATTATCTAGGCTGGTAATCTTTTGGCGGCGGGTTGTCTCTAACAGGCTATCATTTTTCATCTCTTAAAGGAAACATTTGGCGCACTATAACCTACACTCCCAAGCCATTTTCACCATCTTTCGGGACCCAGAACACGCGCCACAGCAAATGACAGCATTTTCATGGCTGTAAAGTCTTTCAAGAACAGACATCGGTTTGGCAGAGTGTATTTCAAAGCCACGGCATGTTGGCATTATCTGCAATCTGCATATGGAATTGCAGTGTGACCTCCAGCTACAACCAACAATTACTGCAAAAAAAAAAAAAATTCAGTTGCAAAAGTATATGTGACAGTTGTGCGGTGAGCTGTGATTAAAAAGGTCACCAGAGAATGACCCCTCGTGCAGCAACAGCAGCAGCTCTGCTGATTAGTTAGGGTCCCCCTCCCTCCCCCACCTGCCCCACTGCAAACACTGGAGTCGCATTAATGTTATCGTTAATTTCCACTGGATGGCATGGAAACCCCTTCTCTTAAAGGTTATGATGTCCGTAAAGTGGAGGTGTCATGCTGGAAGCTCTGACAACCACCTTGGGTATTTTGAAAGCAGCTTTTCAATCAGCACATATGGTTTTTGGGTCAGAAATGCCTGAACACTGAAATGAAAGTCCTTTTAAGGTCTCTGATTCCCTTTGGTCCTTAACGTACTTCTGTACCGTCAACCAAAACCCAAATGTCTGACTCAGTCTTTCAGTAAGTTGTCATCAGTCTCTGCTTCCAATCGTCTTTCTCAGATCTGATTATGGCAGCCATGTCTGGGTGTTTTAGATTTAAACAATGGTTAAAAAATAATCTCTTCACTATGATACCTGACAATTTGCACTCTTACTTGTTAGAATTTGGCCATTTACGATTCTCCAACGACACCACAGATCATAGCGAACTAGCAAGTTAGCCACTGAGAAAGTATCAGCATCCCTTTATAATAAATAGCAAACTAGTTTTCAGCTGGTTTCTTCTGTCTATGAGTGAATTTCACTTATTTAACTTTCAAGCTGCTGTCTAACCAAAAATTCTTTGGTTGATTTAGGCACAAATGAAAGTGCAGGTGGAAGGAAGCCTTTGTAGAGTGAAAGGATGAGGGGAATGTAGTGCTGGAACACAGATGAGGTGTGAGCCTTTGACTGTTATCAAACCATACAAACCGCGGTTGTTTGAAGTCACCATTAAGGGTCTGGCACTAGGAAAGTAATTGAGTCTGCTTACTTGTTGAAAATGAATGAAAGCATCCCAGCCAGTCTTTATACTGGACTTCACAGAAATGCATGCTAATGCATGCTGATCATTAACTGGAACGCATGGCAATAGAAAGAAGACCTTCAAACGGCCCCGGGATGATGCATGAAGCAGTAATTACAGAAGAAGATTCTGAAATACAGAACCTGGCATGTTGAAATGCACACAAACAAAACCTTTTTTTGATCTAGATGAAAACAAAAATATTGATTGGCGCTCCGTGTGTTCACTTTGGTTTTGCACTCGGTAATGAAATGCATGACGGTCGGGCCAAACAAGGGGGAAACAGAGGGAAGAGAACCTTGGGCTACTGTGTTTGTGCTGAAGACATCATGGTATGAAGTGCCAACAGGTGGCCCCCATGCTTCAGGGCACAGGCCCACCTGCTCGGTGCTGCGCTGCAACCCCTACCAAGACAAATGAAGTGTTTGATCTCTAAGTGGGGGGGGGAGAGAGACAATTCAGACACTAAAACAAGCTCCTGCAGTGTTGCAAGAACCAAGTTTCAACTTTAGTTCTAAAACCTCTTTCACTGAATTAAATACATATACATACATATTTGTAGGTTGCTAAAACGTAAACTAACGCCATTATAGATAAAAACCAGCACAACGAGGGCATGAAACCAACAGCCTCTTCTTAGCACAGCGGCTAACACTGTTCCCTCGCAGCACACCGGAGCAGAGGGCAAACTGTAGGTGTGTCCTGGGTGGAGTTGGCAGTAGCGTAGTTTCTAGCCGGCTTCTTGTTCTCGATTCCTCGTTGGGAGCCTCGGCGTATCCGGCGGCGTCTGCTGCCAACCTGCAGCTCAGACTCACACACTGACAGCACAACACAACCGTCACAACATCAGGCGTCTCTGGCAGATCCCTGGGTTGTCAACCAACGTTTACGCCTGCGTCAAAACCAGGAGGCTGACAAAACGCAGGAGATGAGAACATCAACATGCTGACAACGGCTACTTGACGATGTTAAGTATAATTATTAAGTCAGCGTCAGTTCAGTCGTGTTTGTGTCTTTATTTAAATCATAATCGGGCAGCAATTATGCTTTTCTGTAACGGTTCTCGGTAAGGATCCAAGAGCGACACGATGGCAGGTAAAAAACGTATTTAATTCCACACAGGCAGGCAGTCTTGGAGACGGGAACAGAGAGCAAGTAAATTCACCGGGGAGCAATGACAGAGGCAGGTCAGGTACAAACAGGAACGAACACAACCTACGATCCGGCAAGAGATCCAACTACATCCAGGGTTTATATATTCTGCGGCTGATTCGATAACGAGCCGCCGGTGTGGCTGATTAGTGGGCGTGCCGACGGTGAAGAGAAGCGGAAAAGCACAAGGGCCGGCGACAGCAACAGGAACGGATTGGTCGGTGCTGGAGGTGTGGCAGGTGTGGGGGCGTTGCGCTGACGAGACGGAAAGGGGAAGGCAACAGCTGGAGCAGACTGGCAGCCGTGACACTATTCTATTTTCATGCGACCGGACGCAAATAAGGCCATTTACGGCGAATTCATCCGCCGACTCCTCAGAGTACAGGCTCAGAAACAGATAAAGCCTTTGTTTTTAGTTATTTTATTGACGTTCATTTCAATCCAATTACCTCTGACGACTCTTTTAACGCCCGTCTATGACCAACAGGGGATGGCGGTATTTATATTTATCCCTATTCTGTGGTGTATAATGGGGGGAAAGAGCTTTAATTCCCATTGTAGTAAGTAATTTTCATTAAATGCCAATTTGTTATTAATTCGCAGCAACAGTGAAATCAAATAGTGTTCATTAATCACGGTGCCGTCCGGCGAGCTGCTAATTAAAATGTTTGGGGCGAGCTCATTATTCATTGGCAGACCTGATTGTTAATGTCGACTCGTTGTCCTCCACCGCCACACTGTCATTTATTTTTTCAGGTTTTCTTGTAAACTCTTGTTAATTATTAAATTGCTTTTTTTTGGACCTCTGGTAAGACCTTTCAGATAGTGATCAGAACGCTACCGGTGAAAGGAAATATTACATGATCAAACCGCCCCCCCCCCCCAAAAAAAAAAAAAAAGGCAAGGACACTCACGACAGCCGAATCCCAATCCACCATGACGCCATAAACACAAATGAGCATGACAATGGTGCCAAGGCTTTTTGGTGGCCTCCAGACTCCCCAGATGAGTGGCTGCCACCACCACACAGGACCCAAACACTCCCTGGCCATGTGCTGGAGCCACATGACGCCCCCTGGAGGTCACTCCTCCGTAACACCTGCAGTACTTAATACAGCCTAAGATGGGGGAAACTTTTTTTTTTTTTTAATTAAAACGTTACCTCAATAATCAGGAAACAGTAAATGCATATAGAAAATGGACCATTACGTCTGTGTTTCATATCATGTAGCTCTGGTGACCAAGTAATTAGAGTTAGCCTTTAAAATAGAAAACAGTTCCCCCAGCAGTGGGCTCAGAGGACCAAGGTCAGTGTCTCTGAGTCACACACCTCTACCATGGATATAACCTGTTTTCCTACCCTTCAATTATGCATGCTATTCACCAGCAGCCATATGTCTCTGTCAATACTTTTTCGTACCATTCAGTGGCGGTCCGCGGGATTTGTGTGCATTAAATAATGCAGTACTAAAAGGTCAGGAGGGAGACGAGGAGAGGGTCGATGCTTCGGAGACTTGCACATAGGGGGTTGGAGCCAAAGCTCTGAGAAGCTGCCGTTAATTTTCAGGTCAGCTCCAATAATGAAATGCGTGCGGTAAATGTCAAACAGCACCCGGTGACCAGTAATCCACCTCAGCTGGGAAATAATGAACGGCTTTCTTTAAGACCCCAACTGACTCTGTCGAACAGCGAGACCGTGCGATTGGATTATTTTAAGGTCTAACCTGCCTGTTATTCCGTAGCTTTGTGTTTAACATGATCAGACAGGAACACAGAAGCAGCAACCAAGGTAAAGTCAGAGACGATTCAGGCCAACAGGTATTCGTGCCGACAGCGGAGCAGGGAGGACAAGGCCTTTTAAAGTACTGCTCTCAAAGTACCTCACGGGACACGTTAACATATATGGCAAGAAGATAATATACTTTTCAATAAAAGCAAACTGACACCATTTCATGGCTGCAAATTTTGTAAATGTGACTGAGTCCATTTGGCTTCATCTGCAGCCTGCGTCTTCAGCGGGAAATAATGCTATGTGAGGTGCTTCTGAACAGGAAATCAGGTCATTTCTTGTTATTTCTTCAACCAACAAACCCGGTTAATGGGCATCTGTCCTTTCTACTGAAAAGTTAGAAGAACAGACATTTTAAAATGCTGTCAGCCGCTTTTCACGGCTGCGCGCCAAGACGGTCCCTTATCAACATTTGCCTCTTATCAACAACAATATGCAAAGCACACCTCTCTTAGTTTCATTGCCATAAATTATTGAAGTAATTGTTGGAGAGATAACGACAACACGGCTACCTTTGGTGAAAGACAAAAGCCGTAATGAAAGCGAGGAGGGAATCCAAGGTGAACGTGATTCACTGACACATTATCTTTTGGGTTTGCTTTTTTTTCAATGTCAGAGGCAAAGACGGATTCTCCTTTCATCCTCACCCTTTTTCTGATTTCACATTTGCGCATATGTGCGAGGCCATAAAATATGCTGGAAATTATGGGAGTGCTTTATGTGCACGCGAGAAGTGCGAAAAAATCTCCAAAGAAGCATCAGTTAGTTTGAGAGGCATCGGGAGGGCGGGCTGTTGGAAGAGGGTGGAAATGACTAACGGCATTTTGTGTAATTAATGAGGACAGCGTTGATTTCCGACGATAATTTAGCATGGTTTCCAGCACTTGACTTCTGATCCCCATTTACCCTAGCTCTGTCTCTATTTAGATCAGCCTGGTGTGGGAGGAGTGTGTAGAAGTGCGGAGAATGTGCACACATTGTAGGCAGATGCATGGAAACCCACAAAGCCTTAACAGCTTCCACACACAAGCCCCTCCATGAAGCCACCCACACATCCACACACAAACATTTACACCCCCTTCCTCTGTTTTGCTCCCTTTCCTTTCTAGCACTCAGATCAACCGAGCACACGCACAAGGAAAAAGGCATGTGAATGCGCACACGGGCACGCGCGTGCCAACACCCACGAGCACCTGAGGCAATGGAATAAATGCATCTTTAATGATAGCAGATAAGGACTTCCAACCAGGCCTGTAGTCATAGCTCAGTGATTTGGCTAGCAGCTAAAGGGATTGTGGGAATGAAAAACAAGCCACTGGAAACTTCTGGGCCTCCAGGAGTCAGCAACCAAAACCCACCGTCAGTCAGTCGAACAGAGGAAAAGCTGTGAGCTACACTTTCAGTCCGCTGCCAGATGGTAAACAGAAAGTCTATTAAAACAACAGAATTGTGTCTGTTGTGGTTTTCAGCATCCTCGTCAGAATCAACACACACTCGGCGGCTGAATTTCAATTACTTCTAGTGGACAACTTGGAATTGCTGCGTCGGTGTGATTTCTTATGCTTTATTGCTCCTGTTAATGAAATTGCTAATCACTTTCTGTTGTGACACAGATGTATGAATATGTATGTGCTGGAGAGGCGAGATGATGAGGACAGCGTTGATCAAAATACTTAGCATCCATCTGCGTTATTGTTTTAGAGGCTTATTGTGTATCGGCGACATATGTTGGCTTAGGCTCACCATGTTTCGGGTCCTGTAAACCCCTGATTGACATGCAAGTGGCGCGATTCTTTACTCATTCACTTCTATCCAAACATTGCTGGCGCTGGGCTGTATAGTAAACCGGAGCTTAAACAAATGGCACGGCTCTCCCTCAGGCGTCACAGCTGACATTTGCAGGATTTATTATGCATGTGGTTGGGCTGCGGGGAATTCAGGTGCAACTTGATAATAGTTGGGCAATAATAGTGAATTTGTGTGACTTGCAACAACACAAATGCCCAAATGGCATAGGGTGTTTAGGATTCAGAAACACATGCACGCCCTTTCATATTTGAACTCCTTAATGTTACTGTTGCTCTTCCATGGCTGGAGCAACCAACCATGCAGTTGAACGATGGCCATAAACGCATGCATAATGTTCAGCGTGATGTGCTGGATTATGAATATGAGGGTGTTTCTTTTTAAGATTCGAGTCCCCTCTCTCATTGCAACCATCTCTGAGTCAGACTATTTTGGTGTAATTAAACCTATGATGCCATTCGTATCATATTTGCTAAACGAGTTTCTGACACCTCTGACCGATTTGCAACCTAAAACACTCATAAATATTGTGTTTTACATCTGATTGCCCCAAGGCTTTATGATATCCTCCACACTATGCACTTGAACATATAAAAGTGATGATAGCCTCTTTCATTGAATTTTGAGTGTTTTAATTAACCTTGTTACACCCGTGGTGATCCTGGTCAAAAGTGACCACCATAGGAAATGAATGGGTATCCAGACTATATTCATCCATCAGACAGAAAACATCCCCATACACACCACCCCAACTCACTCACTCACTCACTCACTCACTCACTCACTCACTCACTCACTCACACATTTCAGACTGAACAATGTCTTTTGCGGGTACACATCTCTTTCCCGCGTTTATGTGCCGATCCTCCCACATGAACCAAGTTGAAGACAACACAGATTTTAATCCAGACTTTGAGGAGACTGACCAGTCAACAGATGGAGAGGGAGAGGCACCTGAAGAACAGACACCTGAGAAGACATTCCAGTCCAAGAGTGGACACTTGCTCTGGTCTTCATCCCCCCAGGACAGAGGAAGTAGAGCGAGAGTGGAAAACATCATAAAGATGACACCAGGGACAATACGTTATGCAACATCTCATGTGGATAACATCAAGTCCAGCTTCCAACTCTTTTTACCAGAGTCCATTGAGGGAATTATACTGGAGATGACAAATCTGGAGGGGAAGCGTGTGTTTGGGGACACCTGGAGAGAAATCAACCCGGTAGACCTCCAAGCCTACATAGGTCTATTGATTTTAGCAGGAGTATATTGCTCAAACAATGAGGCTACAAAAAGTCTGTGGGATGCATCCTTGATGTGTCTGCTTTCAACGCATATGTGGTGTGCACAGCCATTGACCCAACCTGGAATCAGGGCAAGAGTTTCAAGAGAAGACTTTTCCTAGCAGAGCTGGCGAAAACCTTGGTGACTCCTCTTATTCAGTGGCAACAGTACATTCCCTGCACACCAGCCTCTGACAGTCTGGCTAGGAATGTGCAAGCCCCAGCCCCAGCCGCTGCCCTAGCTACTCTCCCCCAACAAGGACATGGGCAGATAAAGAAGCGCTGTGACCTCTGTGCCCCTAGAGACAACAAAACAAGCCTGAGATGCTGCAAATGTGATGCCTATATTTGCGAGGCCCACTCTGACCTGATTGTCACATGCCACTCGTGCATGAATTCACATGCACACACACACACACACACACACCTTCATGTTGAGTTTGGTCTTTGGTTTTCCATTTATTTTTTACATTACATGTTCATTTTGTAATACATTTTCAGTGCTTATTTGTATTTTCACTGCAGTTATTTTATGTCTAATTCTATAACTTCATGTTAAATATTACTTTGAGACATTGTTCATAGCTAAAAAATGTTGAATAAAAATTTGGTGGTGAAAAATGGTTTTTGTGCTAATTTAAGAGCAGTTAAAACAGACCGGTCAATTTTGACCGGGAACACTAAAGTGAGGGGCGGCATGTGAACATGACAGGAGGGTTAAAAACCTGTTGTATGTGATCTGCTACATGTATTCTGCCCCCTGGTGGACTATCTTTATGACTGATATCTCTCAAGGTGCAGAGAGAGAAAAAAGTTGGCGTTACAGGAGATGGTGTGGTGAAAATGACATCAACACTTTCAGCAGGAAAAAAATCTTGCAGACAACTATGTTTCAGTGAAATAAAAAGGCCGTAAAAAGTCTTATGTGAAAAAGAAAAAACTTCAAAACATGTTCTATAATTTCAAAATGTTATGGACAAAACTCTTTTTTGGGTCTAAAATTAACATTGTGTGCCAAAAGTGCCCACTGTATCAAATGCGATACAAAAAATACCTCATAAACAACATGATATAGCAAACATTTTTTGTGGATTTTGTTATAAATAAATAAAAATAATAAATAATGTTAATAAACATCTCAGTTCCCAAAAAAAAAAATCAGAATTTTCTGGCTATTTTTTGATGGGTCAGGTCTTACAGGGTTACAACATGCACTGACCCCCCTGCTGACATCCATTATTCATGATCCTGGAATGTTTTTAGATGAGATTTGCAAATTGAACTCTGAGTCTGTGTTCAGGAAAATGCCAAATCACAAAAAAAATGCAAAGTAAATCAGTCTGACGGGCAGTGCCACTTAGGTACGGGGTCCCTTACACCCTTGCCGCCCATTCCCAGTCTGCAGTGCCACAAACGATAAGGCCCCGCATTCATATGTAAATGAGGGGCAGTGGGGGTCTCCCACATGATCCTTCTGTTTGACTTCTGATGAGACGCTGAAAATGCCACGTGAAACTCATTAATCAGAGACAAGCTGATGTTGCTGTTATAGGTGAGTGTGGCTGAAATCCTGGCCAGAGGTTAAATATGCCCTCAAAATTCTGAAATGTCGCCTCAAACTCACTGAAGATCCACTGCTGAATGTCAGCATGAACTTATTGCGGGACTTTGGGAATACATTACAGATACAAATATTATACTGATTCCAGAACCCAGTCCTCAGAACAAACTCAACGTTCTCACTGACCGGCAGTCTGAATAAACTTGACATTTCCATGATAAACTGTTAAAGAATTGAATTTTACAGTTTTGACAACTCTGAAATAAGGTTTTGTCCTGATGCCCCAACTGTTTCTACATGATTCTCTGCAAAATTACATCAAAACATTTAAAACCTCATGGACATTAATTAATAATGTGTCCATTTCCTCACATTTCAGAACATTGATCTCACCCAGCTGCTTCAAATATACACACAAATTAATATAAATGTTTGGCATTAGCCTGAAAATGCCGCATCATCTTTAGAATACCGCATCATCATCTTCAGAAATCATTGTCTGATTTCTGAAGTTATCAGATTATTCGGGTGATCATGTAACAACATGTGAGCTGATTTATGACAGCCAGCATGGCTGCAACTATTTGGCTATTCAACTCTTCAGGCTAATGTCACTATTTATGTTTATACTCCAAAAAAAATCTGATAAACAAAGTAAAACATGTAAAAAGGTTTTTCTTTTGGATGATTGCATGAATCTATCGTTATGATGATCTGATTACTCCCAGTTACAGTATCTTTATGGTCCTGTAAAGTGGCCCAGTGTTATTCATATAAAAAATAAAGGCATCTCACAAGAGTGAGGGAAAGGGAAAGACATTTATACTCATAGTCATATTGTCCACCATTCCAATAGGAATATGTCACCCGTCATGTACTCTATCAAATATGCAATTATAAATCACTCTGGCCAATGATATGGCACTTTAAGACGAAGAGGTGGTAAAAAGAGATGGATCATCACAAAAAACGGGACAGGACAAAAAAGAAATCCTGTCAAGGGTATTATGGAAGTGTCTGAGAAGGAAGGCCATAGATCAAAGCGCGGAAAGGCCATTTGTTCCTGAGGAATAATAGCTGTGATGTGTGTCGGACCCACTGACCCGCTGGAACAATAAAGCCGAGTTGTGGCTGCCTAAGAGCAATGACCTTGTGCAGTTGAAACCTGCCCGAAATGGGGAAGAAGAGAGATGGATGGGAAGAGAGACGCATGAGCAGGGAGAAACAATTACAATCTATATAAAGGCTGATTCCTGGCTGACACCGCCACTCACTCTGCTGGGAGGAGATTGTTTCCTGGACTTCTCCAAGAAAAGGTGAGTTTTTACAAGAGATGAAGGATGCGAGGAAAGTGTTATCCTTCAAATGCAACTTAGTCCTGCACTGCAAAAACAACGGATATTTTAAAACAAAAAGCCACAATAACGCAAGCTCACAAACTCACATTTGAGTCACATTTCTTTAATTACTCTCTGGGTTCTATACATTTACCCTTAAATCTAAGGGTATTTTGACTCATGCATGCCAAGTAAAAAGACACTAAATAGATGTACTAATGGGTTCAAGGTCATATTACATCATTGATATTGTCATTAAAGTTTCCACCAAACAGCACAATTCAAATGTATTTGCATTTCCAATCTATGAAGTTGCCACAGTGTCTGATTTATTGCGTTCACCTTTGCTAGCGTTCAGTAACAGTGGTGGTGCACGAGAGGAGGCCAGAACATGCTGGTCACCAGCGTTTGTGTTTCAGTCTTTACCAGAACTTTCCTCTCTGGCCTGTTCTTCTTTGCTTAGGTGTTTCTCAGGTGGCCAAAGCAGCAGCTCATTATCCCCATTACTGCCACATGCTTTGCAAAACTGAGGCTTGCAGAATGACATCAACACACCACAGACATTTATAAAAGGATATGTGAAAGCTTAAAAATAGGCTTTTAGAAGATGTGCTGCGATTGTCATCGTAATCATTCTGCCGCAGACAAACTTTTACAAGTGCAGCCGACAGCCGGACTGTATTTATGGAGAAAAGAGTGAGGCATTCAATGGCAAAGACAGTGGAT
Source organism: Pao palembangensis (assembly GCA_015343265.1). NCBI lineage: Eukaryota > Metazoa > Chordata > Actinopteri > Tetraodontiformes > Tetraodontidae > Pao > Pao palembangensis. Next base: position 11,260,028 of record CM027087.1, on the reverse strand, counting down.
TACTTTTGTCACATCTGAAAAGTGTGAGAGAGAAAAATATCCTGTGTGTGAGGGGGAGAAAATGGCAAGGTACAATTTAAAGGAAGGAGCCATTCCTCCACCTTGGAGATTGGTAACAAAAGGCTCTCGGTGCACCACGAGCTTCTCGGCAGATAAGTCGGCATGTGCGAAGCGGCGCGACAGACTGGCGGTCATTGTGCTGCCAGGGGAGGGTGCAGACAGTGGTGTGAAAGGAGCCATCAAGGTTGAATGGGTGAGAAAAGGGGATCTCTTGGTACAAATGAAAAAGGGTCTGGATCACGCAAGGTATTGGCCTCAGCCGGATGAAATGAATGCACCTTGAATGGCAGAACTCTCAACACCACAACAACTATGCAATCACAATGGGAGGTAGCGCAGCGTAAAAAAGAAAGATGTATTAAATCGCTCGGCTGTCCAGTTGGAGGCTTTGTCTCGCTCGTATGTAAGGAAACACATTTCATTTCAGTTTGTGACGTCTTGTTTAGTGTGGACAGGTTTATAGGGGCCCATAAAAGGTGTAACGGAGACACAGACTGGCTCGCTTTCCTAGGTTAAGACTCCATCCATAAAGGCCTTGTGCCTGATTGTCAGAGCTGTTGCCAATTTCAAGGAGTCAGAATGAATTTCTTGCTCAAAACTTGCCTGAAAGACAAATTTCAGACAATTCCATCATCAAGCTCCTGAGACAAATCATCTCAGATCAAATCAAATCAGAACGGGATTATCAGAAGACCACGGTGGGCGTGGCAGAGGATGTGGCTGTCAAACGGTGCTGAAAAGAACCCTGATTCAGTCTGAATGCTTCGTAATCAGTTCAATATATATTTAAGCACTCAGGGTGGCGGAGTAATTGATCGTGGGTGTGTTTGTCATCAGAGCACAAACCATCAAAAGGTTCAAGCAGGACAGCCGTGATTGACTCTTCTGGGACACGCATTCTCCATGCGTCTTCCTCTGTCTCCAGACGCCAGGTGGTGTCACGGCAGTCGGCTGGCGTGCAAACCTACCCCGACAATGCTTCAGCTCTTCTAGCTCCCCCATTTGTCACAGGATATGTTCATTACCTACAGGTTCCGGCCCAAAATTAATGTCGGAACAAAACATTCCGGCTGGGTGATGAATCCGCCTGCCTCGTCATTCGCCGCTTCAGATCGAAGGGTCGATTTCCTCCCCTTTCCTCCCTCTGTCACCTCCTCCGTGCCCTTCACATTTCCATGCCTCTGTACTTTATTTCTTTTTACAAAGAAATATTAGTCAACAAGGCTGCACGCAGTAAGAGCCCAAACTGCGACTCCAGAGGACGTCGCATTACCCTTCCAGATGGTGCACTAATGTCGCCGTGGATATCAAGGTGTTCCAACCCATCATCATAACAGGGATCCATCGGCATCAACTGTCATTGAGTTATAACCTTGCAACAATATGTGGCATCTTAGCAGAGCACTGTTGTTGTAATTCTATAGTAACCTTGTCATGAGGACAACAAAGTGACGTGCGTTGATAGATGGACAGCTCTAAATGGTTTCATGCCTGTTGTTGCTAGTCTGTAACAGCAAGGAGAGGTCAGACGCAGTAATTATGTGCCACCTCATCTGAAGAGCTATTATTATTCCTATACTGGAGTTATTTGCATGACAGGATTGGGGTTAAACTATGCTTCAGTTGAGTCAGCTGAGAAAATGAATGCAAATTTTGAGCTTTATTTAAGCAGATCTTCATCGGTGGAGGCAGCATTGCAGCATGTGTCCATCATTATTGCATTTATGTTTATGGTAAATGCCCTGACTCTTTACTGAAGACTGTAAGACTGTGTCCCTGTTTTAGGCAGGGTCCATTAACACTCCTTCGGAGGCGTAGACAAATTAAAAGGGGACTGTTAAAGGCACGAAGAAGAACTCAATCTTCAGACTGGACATGGACACTATATATATTAACTCGTGGCACCTCTGTCGTGCAGCGTCTGAGATGCGATAATGATTGCAAAAACAGCGAGCAGACTTTTAGACATGAGAGCATGGCCCAGCCCTGCAGTTAAAGAAGACAACAGTGTTCTTCCCGCTGTCGCTTCCTTTCCCCCTTATCCCGCTCTGTGGTAATGGTTTCTCTGACCTCTGTCTCCCCATTACTGTATGCTTCACCCAACATCAGCCGTCAGATGGCATCAGCCATCAACACAGGCTCACACCAGCGCGGTTCCATCACCCGATTCCCACCAACATCCCCCCGGTGACAGTCAGAGTTTGCGGGATGATGGAGGTGATGGGAACTGTCTTTTGAATGGCAGAGATGCCCCCAACGATGACCTAATTAGGTGAGTGTGTCATAACTGAGCAGGAGTAGGAGAAGAAACAATGAAGAGCCAATCATATACACGCATAAAGAAATAAACAATTATCTTGCAGCTGAAAGCCATTTTAATCATTCTTGGGGCATCTGTGAACGCTGGCCAAAAGTCAAGTATTTCCTGCTTCCTCTGCTTGACTACCACTTCCTCTTTATATAGTTAGCATTTCATAGGTGACCTAATAAGCAAAAGTGTTCTGGCAAACCTATTGCTACTGTGCTAGCATAAAGGTTTCCAGCTTTGGAGCACATGTTTACTCTGTGGGACATCTGATTCATAGCCCAGCACACTTTCACACTTTGCATCTAAAAAAAAAAAAAAAAAAAAAAAAAAAAAGCCCAGATTTGGCAAATATTGCTTAACTCGAGTTAGCGTATAGACATTAGAAACTGTTTTCCCTTCTTTTTAGTTCTTGGGGATGGAAGGAGAAACCAACTTTTAGAGAAATAATAACTTCACTTCAGTTCTTTTCTTCTTAATCAATATAACTTTCCCTTAGGCCGGTATTAAAAAGAAGGTTTTCTTGATGGCATTAGACTATTCCAAATTGAATAGTTCTTCTCACAGGCTGGTGCGTTATGTCACATGCTAAGATTTTATCACAGGTGCCATCTCGTCAGTTTCCCTTGGCAGCACTCAGATGGTGGGTTATTAACACATGCTGGCGGGGTGGGTGGGGGAGGGGGGGATATATACCACAACTTGTTGTTTGTCAGCGTGACAGTCGTCAGCATTACCAACATAGTCAGCCTGAAGGAAACAGCAATTACCTCAAGACTCTCAATTAATGAGCTTTATGAAAACATTATTATTACTTTTAGGGAGGCTTATCAGACCTCACCAGGCTCCACTCTTCTCTCGCTCCTAAAGAGGGTGCAGTTGTTTAAGCTTTGCACATTTGTGGCACTACAATGTTTTTTAGCGTTGAAACTATAGAAATAAAAAAGCGTCCCTCATTAACACCAATTCAAGTAGAATATGTGCAAAATTTTGAATTATCTATATGGCTGAGCGCCATAGGCATTTAACCCCGATGTCAAATGCATTGCATTACATTGAATTCTCATGCATTATATTTCTACTTTTGCGTGAGAGAACAATATTTTTCCCTTCAGTGAGAAAGTGAGATTTTCATTCTGACCAATAGGATGTGTTGATCAAATCACTGATGGTTAAGCTGTGTGTTCTCAGGGCTTTAGCCATATCTATCTTATATATCTATATGTTTCAAGAATAAATGGAAATGATGGAATTGCAAATACCTCAATTATCCAGGAAGCAGCTCACGGAAGGGAAGTTTGCAAATATCTGGAGCTTGTAATCAGAAGCAGTCAGAGCCTCCAGACTGGTGCTTGTGATGAGGATTACAGCACGATGACTTCTGATTGGAGGGCTTGATTGGAGATGGACGCTTCTGTGAGGTGGTGAAAAAAGCTCAAGAGCTAAGAAACCGAGAGCATTTTGAACATGCGAGTAATGTGAGAATGTGGCGAGATCTGATTGGATGAGAAGATTCTGAACTGGTGGCGATTCTCATGAGCCTGGTTCACACAGAACAACCTGTTGTACCACTGTTGTGCCCTGTTTGACTTAGGTAGTGAGGACTTTTTCCGGCTTTCATCAGCTTGGATTGCAAGTCTGACCCAACCCAGACTAGGAAAAGAACCTTTTTCTAAATGGTTTCCCTACATTTGTATTGGGTATGGAGCCAATCCCCGTCTCACTGGCGGACGACCTGGAGTCTCCTATCGCTTGTCTTCAACCTAAGCTTTCCCTCTGACTGAACCAGGCCCCAGATGGAAATGGTGTAAGACTGTGAAAGAATCGTGTTGACAGAATTCAGGACCCAGTTAAAGGTCTCAGTTTGACAAGATGAATCCTAGCCTCAGGCGGCCTTTGGCGTTTACATCCAATCCTCTCTTTCTGTCTCCTGCCTCTATCTCTTTCACTTTCCTCTGTTTCTTTGCACACAGGCGGTGGAAACTTTCAACGCCGCTTATTTATTTATCAACTCATTAGGATTCCTCCTCGCACCTCTGTCCCGCTGAGGATTTTTTTATTTGAAAACGACGGCTAAAGTAGACGTTATCTGAAGCCTCCTTTGTCCCCAGGTTCTCAGGGATTGTTAAAGAGGATTATCACCGAGGTTACACAATTTATTAGACTTTCTTTTGCAAGGGAGAGAGTGATTTATATTTTGTAGGTGAATTTCCTTCACATCTTGATTTCTGATGGAGGCGTAGGCAAAAATGACCTCCACCCCTCAGCGCTGGTGCAGTATAGAATTAATTTGAAAGCTGCTCTGGGAGAGATGCACAAGCATGAAACTGTGACTCAGTCTGAATTTGGAATCAAATCAAAATGTGCAAAATAATCTGAAGAGGTACAGATGTTAGTCCCCAAACACAAATGCAAAGAAAAGATCCTATTGTACAGCCTCACATCGACAGATACATTGGATTTTCGATTTGCTTGCTTGATGGGCTGTTGCAACTAAAAATGGCAAATAAATGCATTCTGGTAAAAAAAAAAAAAAAAAAAAATCTATTTTCAGAATGAGCTTTCCAACTGAAGCCCAATTAACTAAACTGATCGAGGCTGAAATAGCTTCCAGCATGAGATGATAAGAAAACTATAAAAGAGGGGAATAAACTGGAATTATACATGAAGGCATCCATGAACCTTTCCAGACGTTTGTATTGGAGTACTCAATGATGCTGGAGAGACGGTGTGAAGGAAGGCAGCTTCCCCCACCATGTGCTAAGTGGTTTGTGACTGGTATTGAGTGATGCGCGAGCTCTTCGTTACCTCACGGTAATGCGCTGTGCGTGCCGCATTTGGTATAAGTGACAGAGGCTTCTTTGTGGACGTGTGAGGCAAGTTTGGACTCTGAAAAAGAGGTTTTGTAATAAATATAGTTTGACTTTATCCCATTTGTGTGCCATTAAATGCCATCTATCACCAGGTTGGCGAGTGCGGTGTGATGCCCAGATCACACGTGTGCGAATAAAGAGCCAGTGTGTTAATTATGAATTAAAATCAGACTGAAAGGTGATTTAAAGTGCTGTCTAACGCCTTTGAAAAGCCCTGACAGTGCTAAGTAAAGGCGCCGCTCTAATCTCATCTTGTTGCATGACACATTAATAGCTTGTTTTGAAGATGACACACTCAGCCATATTTTTTGCAAAGGATTTGCAGCGCAATGTGTCCGTCAGAGCCGCCAGGCCTCCGCGTTCGTGCCTCCTTGTGTGTTTAGCTGCTGTTTGACTCTTGTGACCCCACATATATACAATGGAGTGGGATTATGCGATCGGTTATTCCTGGCAGGGCTCTGACAACTGTTTTCATCTTCGTGCCCTCATATTGATGAGTTAATGTGCTCCTTTAGTTTTTCATTTGAGCCAGCTGCCTGGCAAGGTGAATCTCCCCTAGGCTTTAATGGCCTGCTGTACAGCACCGAGTCAATCCTGTCGCAGACTGACAGATAAATCACATTGAGAGGGAGTCCTATCATAAGAGATGGTGGCTCAACTTAGCCTTTCTCCATATTTACACTGTTATACTGTAAATATGTTGTAAATATGTTAATACTGACGAGGCTGCTGGGACAAGTCAATTTCCCATGTCTGGAATTAATAAAGTATTTCTATTCTATTCTATTCTATTCTATTCTATTCTATTCTATTCTATTCTATTCTGTTCTATTCTATTTTAATTGCTGCTTGTTTGTTTTTGAGCCGGATAGGCAGCAGCCAGTCCCTCCTTCACTGTTTCCTGTGTTTCTTTCCCAAAAAGCAACATGATGGGTGCATGTATAAAGAGGAGAGATTGAACCTTGATGGCTGCTCCATTTGGCAGAAAAATTGACTCTGACATCCTCATTTCCTCTTTCAGCGGCTCCAGGACCCCCATCATATTTTTTTAGCAAAATTAATCTACCTCTTTGAAAGTGTCAGTCATCCCTGGTGAGGCTGCGTAACACGACTGTCCTCTTCTGCTGATTAATTTGATGGAAGCGTTGCAGGAAAATGAAAACAGGAGCATCTAACAGACCATCCCTGCCGCTCCGCTTCCGTGTGTCTTCTGAAGATGTCCTTCTACTCTTTTGCTTTTTGTTTGACCAAACGGAGAGCATTCCTGCATAAAACTGCCTGACATTTTTATCCTTGGAAAAATAAAACACAGTCCTCTATTTCAAATGACCCTCCTTGATAGTGACACTCTGCTGTGTCTCATCAAATTAATTAACTGTCTGATGGATCATAAATCAGCAGGAGCATTAATGGGGCCTGGTGTTTTATGCTGATTCAAGTATTTCCATATAACAATGTCGAAAGTATATGGTACAAACCCAGCTTTAATCAGTACTACATCACAGCGGGCCACTTATCCTGCTGCCACCTGTGTCACATCCAGAGAGCTTCACAGTACCATGTTCATTACTAACTTTATGTCTATATTAAAGATGTGTAGGTACATGTGTGTAGGTACATTCACCATGTGACGTAGACAAAAGAGGAAGAATTTAACTTTAACTAACAAGATGTCAGGCCTTTTTAAAAAAAAAAAAAAAAACCTTTTTTGCAACCACAGTTTGAGGATGTTGCCATGCCTGATTTAAGAAAAAGCTTCTGCTGTAATGTAGCTTTATAGAAAGTGAAGAGTGGGTATGGATTTATGTGTCCTGGACTGCGGTCAAGAGGCAAATTTAAATGATTTATTCCATTAGTGGGTCACTGGTTCATTTAATGGATAAACTATGTGCTGGTCAGTGTACATTTCACCTGTATGCACATGAGACAAATGCTACAGCAGTTCAAGACCCTGTTTAGCCAAGGTGTTAAATGTGTTCATCTGTAACTGGGCATAAATAAATAGTGACAGACAGTCGCATTATTTAAGGCTGTGCACTCCATCAAGCTCACAGCTGCTTTAAATGGCTGTGAAAGGAAGGGGGCGACTTGAGTATTCATCGGTTAATCTTGAATTTAACTTAAAAGGAGTCCCAATGGAACGATTTTCCTGGGTTTTACAGGATAAATTGTGCCTTTATTGATCGTAATATTGTTGGAAATGGAGGAAATGGCGTGGCAGGTGTGTGGAGCACACGCAGTTAGCATCTCTATTACCCGCAAAGCTAAACACGAGGACTAAACTGGACCCATTGTGTTTCTACACAGTAAATATTGATCAGAAAACAGACAAACCACAGTGAAAATAGTGTTCATTAACCACTGTCCAATCATGGAGAAGATAACATAATCAAAACAGCATCAGAGCATATTTCCATCCTGTTTTTTTTCTGCCGTTTACTGAAAAAGAAAACGATAATGGCTTCTTAGCCCAGAGCTGCGTCTGAGCTTTTAGCTGCGAGTGTAGCCAGCGTGTCTGTGTCAGAGGTCCTCAACAATAAATGCTAGCAGAAATGTCAATATTTGACATCGGTGTTTTTATTCTCTGTCCACAAATATCACTGATGAAAGTAAACATGAAGACAGGGCACTGGAACAGCGGATGAAGCCCTCGGGTGTCCGCACCTGCTCCAATCTTCTGCCGCTGATGTGAAACAGAAGGAAAGGAAGGAGCATTGTGGGACAGGTCTGAATAGTCTAAAGCTCCACCTACAGAGGGATATTATCTAAATCCAAACTATCTGGCGACCAAAGGCCTCTTCGCTGCCGCCTGGTGTGGACCAAATTTTCAGCCTTGATCTCACCACTTTCTCACCTTAGGGTCCCCATCAAATGTTCTCCCCCTTTTGTTGCGCTGTGACTTGTGCCATCCTCCAATTTATCGCCCTGCGAGTGGGCAGCATTCATCTCACTAGGCTCCCGAGCAGCGCCGTCCGTCTCTGCCCTCCTCGCTCCTGCTGCCCCCCCTCCCCGTTCTGCTCTGTTTCCTGCAGCTGAAGGCCACACAATGATATCCTCCCAACCAAACTTCATAGCATCCTAAAACCTCTTTGTGTCAACTCCTGCAATGACTTGACAGGTTCTCTGCAGCCTATCTGGGCCACGTTTAATAAACATAATAATATATGTGCACCTACGGTTCCTTCTAAATAGCCTTTTGGCTCTTTGCTACGTAATGATTTTTGTCTTGCCGCACACGGAAAATGATTTGTGTGCTATTTCTGCATACAGAATCTAATTTACATAAGCTAATTTAAATTAGCGCCAAACTGTTGATGCTGCAAACACTTAAGACCTCTAAGAAAACAGACGCGCAGATAAATAAAGATATCTCCATCTCAACATCAACAAAATGCTTATTAATAAGAAACAGGGCTCTGGTGTAGGCAGCAATGGATTACAAGTAATCAAATCCAACACGCACAGTTCAAACCCTCTTTGGTGTAGCCCACTTCCACCCACCCAAAAAGATAAAATGACTACAATCTTAAGACCACTTACAGCTGATGAATATTCATGGCTCCCTGGTAATGGCCGTTTATATAATCAGCAGAGATGGGGCTGGAGATGGATCTGGGTTAATTATCAAGAGCAGTTTTAATTGCATTCTTCTTCACTACAATGATGTTACGAAATTAGCAAGACTCTCGCTCTCCCTCTCTCTGTGTACTGTATATAACGTAATGCGTGGGAGGGGGTGGTTGTGTGTGTGGAGAACACTTTGGGACATCAGGCACCGTTGTGTGTTTTAACGCGGCTGATTTAGAATCTGGAAGCCTGAAAGATTCTGCTGCTTGCAGGACTTCAGTGGATTAGAAGATGGAGCCAAGCTAGAGCGCTTTGTGTGGTCTGCAGAGGCAAAGATAGAGGGAAAACATGCCCCTAATCCTTCACGGGGTCTCACCCTCTTAACCCTTCCATTGTTCTGAAGGCTTCACCATTTCCCCGGGAGTCCCAGACTCCCAGCACAAAGATGCCAGCTCCACGTGTAATTGTCTACAGAGATGAAGATGGTTACACCTTCTAAAGGTTTCTGCCATGAGCTCTTCGGCCGGGAGTTGTACCTCTTCGGAACAAAAGCAGATACACTCACACACACTCATTTATACGATCTTTATGCGAAAAAGGTATTTTATGCTCTCTCCATTATCCAGATGTGCAACTCACATTCTTTTCTCCACCTCTACATCCCCTCCTCACCACACCGCATTGAAGCTCAAACCAACATCAAAATGTGATTTTCACCCCAAAAATAGGACTATATTTTGTTTTTATGCAGTAGAATCCTTGGCCTTCTAAATTTACATATTGTGTGGCTCGTTCTGTGACACATTACTCTAGAATATTGAGACGTGAAAGAGGATCATCAAAGTCCGTAGCCATTTTATGATCGTATAGTTTTAGGTTTATGGATTTGAGAGAATGTGTTGAGAAGAAAACCAGTCTGTTTTACTGTTTTCAGTGCTTCAATTTATGTGAAAAAAAAAAAAAAACACTGTGAGACCACAAACTAAAATGAGATGAAACTAAATCAGTGTGGCGCTTCAGTTGGTGCCGTTGCGTCCCAGCAGGAAGGTTCTCAATCTGTCCGTGTATGAGCTGAATGTGAGTGCGCTCTCGTGCTCTTTGTTCCCCGCAACCCCTCCCACTCGCAAAAAATTAATATATTAGAATAGAATTCTTGGCTGAGGAGCTGGCTTCCAATCCGGCTCGGGTCCCTGGGTGCGGCGTGCTGGCGGCCAACTGCTCCACAGTGCAGAGGTCAAAATCACATGCGCAATTATAAACATGACAAATAATCACTCTGAAACAAAGTTAGCTAATGAAAGCTGTCTGCACAGACAGGAAAGATCCTTTCAGCCTGGTCCAGTGGTTCAGAACAGACAGAGGGAAGAACTATTTTAAAGTGTATATTGGATTTCACTTCAGTGGCAAGAGAAGCTGCATCTACTGCAGCTCTCCTGGCCTTTACTCAAGTGTCTGATCCAACAACACTGTCGACCACCGATGACAGGACTGTGTGATAAATAGGACCATTTTAGCTGAATGAGAGCCACCGTATATGCTCCCTCAAACAGGAATCAGGTGGTAAAGAGGATAAGCAGAAGTGAGATTCGAGGAAAGTGCGGTGCCTCCTGGATCCTCCAGACGCTCCAGGCAAGGCAACAAGGCAGCTTTTCTTTCATCTTCTGCCACAGATTCACTGGCTCTTCCTCCCGGGGCATCAATCATTGAGCCCCTCGTCACCACAGACCATTCATGTAGCCTGGCCCGTGTCCCCACCACCCCCACCTAAAAAAAAAAAAAAAAAAGAATGACCTGTCATTTCTATGGTTAAATTCAATCCCATCCACTTGAACATGCATCGACAGGGACTCGTCAGGACAAGCGCGTCATTCATCACGCTTCAGCTGCTGCTGTTGCTGTGCATATCGGTTTTGCGTGCGTGCATGGCAGCAGCTCAGATTTGTCTTAGAGGTGTCAGAGAAAGATGATGGGAGCGCAACGTGATCGGCAAAGCAATAGAGCATTTAAGCTTGCATCAGACAGCGTGAGATTATGATTTTTTTTCCCCCTACTCCTTCAGTCTTTCGGAGGGAAGAACAGAGCACAGCTGTAGCTATCTCGGCTTTCATCTCCCCCCTCCTTCATCCCAGCTCACCTCGCTGAGCTTCAATATTGGCAATTTTAGGGTCCTGATGAATCCCGGTGGTAGGTAAAATGGCTGAGAGGTCAGAGTCTACGCCTGTAAGTTGTCGCGCTTGTTTTTATTTCTTTCTAATTGTTGGAGGCAGCAGCCAAGGACTTATAGATTTAAGGATGAGCTGAGCAGGAGGTCTATTCTGTCCAATATTACTTTTTACACCTCTCCAATCATATTGATGGAAGGGACACATTATAAATTCCAGGCTATTCTTCCAGCCTACATTTCAACACACTGTGCATGGCAATTCAGCGAACTCACATTCCAGAGGACAAATGTAACTCGGTTTAAAATCCAAAAAGAAAACATACAGTACATAAAATATACCTATACATGATCCACTGTTGATTTTGTTAACTGGATGTCGTTCCCCTGACGTGTCCTGCCATCTCTGATCTTTCTCATCTCCACTGCTGATCTAATGGGAGCAGCCTGAGGGAAGTCTGGACGCTGAGGCCTCGCCGATGTATTGGGCCTGATTGGTTTATGTAGCACACTAAAATTAATTTGCTAAAAAAATTCATGTTGGATATGTTAGCTCTGTACACTCTTTTAGAGCTGTAGAGATTTAGGTTAATTGCATCTTAAATTCTGACCAAATTTTCATTGCGTTCACAAAAGAAAATAAAGCAAATAATGTTTAAAATGATGCTTATCATTTAGTCCCATTGTTTTCCAGCACTGGTCCTTCTGAACCCCCTTCTCTTCCTCTTCCTCCTCCTCCTCCTCCTCTATGTCTGCTGCTGCCACTGAACAATACCCGGAAATCGTACCCAGGCAGGTTGCTGCTATTTCCTTCTGCACACTTCTTCTGTCGTCCCCGGTGATTCCATCGTTGCCACGGCTGCCAACGGTATTCAGCTCCTTCTTTGTCTCTTCTGTACTTTATTGGTTAGGCGCTGATGCGAGCAATAAATGGTGCAACGTGCTTGCTGATAAAGAGCAGAACAAACTCATTTCCTTTGCTTTGTGTTTACACGGAGGAGAGTTTTAATCCTACAGCTGTTTTAACTGCAACCAGCACAGTCACATAATTAGCAGGTGGTAAGACCTATCAAAGCTGCGCCGAAACAGGTTTTCTCAGTTGAGTTCTTCTGGTGTTAATGTGAACTTATCAACTCGTAATTCTACTCTTCTTGCTAGTATTTCTGTGCATCTGTGTTTGCCCGCTCGTGTGCGTCATTCATCAGGAAAGCCTCAGTAGTCTCTCTTTTAGCTGAGTGGAAAATATTCCCCCAGTGCTCAAGTGTTTGGCCCCTCAGGAGAAGCCAGGCACCAATAGTTATGCAGCTTTATTGGACTTATATATCTGTTTTATGTATTAGCGGGCACATAGCTGTGAAATATTTACATTATTCCAGACACAGGCGAGGAGAGTTCACAAAGTGCCCGCAATCTAAAAACAATAAAGAGCGCTCTATCTCTTTATCGCTGCCATTTTATGAAATGACTTGAGGCAGGAGATGATTTTATTGCTGAAATGTGGAGAGCCCAGTGTTTGTGGCTTCTTTCTTTAGTCTCCTTTAATGTGGCCGCTTTTCTGAAGTGCGTTTTAATACTGAACCACATTAGAGGACTTTCCAGGATGGGATAGGCAAGCTTTGTTGTGTTCGTGATGAATCATTCACGGCTCTTTTGTCATTCTATATGGAATAAAAACTATAAGGAAACACAATTGATGATAATTATATTGTGACGGGGGCCTAATTAATTCAACTTGCTTAATGTGGCCTAACACAACAGCAGACTTCCATTTTAGCAACATGATTGTGATAAAAATCACAAGAGTGAGGGTTTCTTGCGTCCATCTATCCATCATTAACTGGGTAAGGAGCAGGAATTCACCCTGTGCAGTCCACCAGCCCATCTAGGTCTCCAGACTACTGCTACTACTACTACTGCAGCTGTAGGAGGAAACTGGAGAAACTTGCGAAATCTCACGCAGGAACAGGAAGAATGTGAAAACTCCAAAAATGTCGTCCAGATTTCGTCCCCATATGTGTAGACTTCTAAAAGGGTTTATTTTGGTGTGACCCACGAACAGATTGTCCCGTCCAACCTCCACGTCTTCCTCTGAAGAGGCCACGCAGACCTCCAAACAGCTGCTGCTCTCCTGACCATCTCCACGCTCCCGCCATGCAACGTGCCGCAGGGGCAGCTGGACAGCACAGACTAAGGTCGTATTGCACATGCTTGTACATATGTTCACTCTGCCGCACTTAATGCAGAAACGTGGAGAACAGAAGAACTCACGCGGGAGGAAAAATATCGACCGTAGCAAACGTTCCCTATCACAACCACGGAAATCCAAATTATGAAGATGCAGCCTAATGTTTGGGAAGAGCAGACAAGTCCGCCTCATTTACGAGGTCTGCGTTTCACACTCAGCTGTGTGCAATCATGCCAAGTGAACCATGAGGGGACAGTCCGGCATGTGAGCAAATCAAGAATCAATGTAATAATATGGCCCATTACATTATGAAATGAGGTCCTGCACAAATTGCTTTGCTTCTAGTAGATTTCTTCAAACCAGTTCTCCTGTGATAGGCTGAGGAGACAAACACCTCAGTTGGGCAGCAACGCCGCGCCGCTTCTCACCTGAGTGCGAGGTGAAGAAGGCGGGGATCAATCTATGGCGCTCTTCTGATCTGTTGAAATGTAATCACACACCGGAGAAGGGTTAAGCCACAAATTTAGATGCTGCCGACAAACGCTGACAACAAATTTGGCTTTCACTGAAACCGTTAACCCACGACACGCCACCAAGTCTGTGCATTCAACCGCACGCAGACCCTACATTACATTTTCAAAACGGCCTAACGCATTTTGCAATATTAATTTCATCAACATTGACTAAGTTAATGTGCTGTGACGGTTGTAATTATAAACATAATACAGAATGCAACCACCCCATTATGATTGTAGACACATGGGAATCAGTAAGCAATCATGCGTGCAGTTTGATATTTTAAATCTTGTTTGGACAGCTCATTTCAGCAAGGTGTTAGCACCTTGTCATCACTCATCAAATTAAAACACTGAACCTGACCAACGTCAACAATGCTGATGAATATCAAATGAGCAAGAAGAGGGTTCTCCAAACCGCGGTTCCGTGACAAGGTCAGCACTACCACAATCTCTGCATTCTGGTTGCAACTTAAATGAAATCCACATCGTTGTCATATAAATCAAATCCACATCGTTGAGAGTGAAGCGTCAAAACTCGCCGTGCGTTTGTTTAATATCTTGGAACTGAGCGTCCCTGGATTTGGAACTGAGCATCCCTCATCGTTCTGATAAATGCATTAATTTATGCTCAGGTATTTAAGAAGCGAAGTTGCCTTCAGCATCAAAATATAGAGTAAATAATATAGAGTAAAAGCAAAACTGAAAATCCCAACGACAGTGTTTGAACTGATAAAAACCCAACCAGAACTGGTGGAGGCAGAAATGCTCATGAATTATTAATACCGCAGAAGAAAGGGAAGCATTAATTACAGATTATATAACCCAAATTAAAGTGTTTTGTACTTGCTAATATTTGTAAGAGAAAATACGGTCTGGCTCAGCACTTTATAATCACTGGGAATCGAGTTCAGACTTGTTCACTGTTCTATTTTTGGTAAATAATTAAAGGGAAGCTCAATCAGGCTGCTGTGATTAACATTTAAAAATATTACCCTGCGCTGGGAATGACTCTAGACTTGCAGAAATGTTAATACTCAAAAACAGCACTTATGCTCCCATAAAAGCTCGCCTCTGTCAAGAAATGGACTTCTGAGGTTAAAGTTAACGTTAAAATGAATGACTTCTATTTTCCTTCAGCCTGGTTGGTTTACGTGAAACAGAATAAACAATGTTTGGTGAAAAAAATGCACCTATTAGGCATAACAAATTTAGCCACCTACCTGTCAATACCAATGTGGCAGCCAAAATAGCCCTGATCCATCAGGACATGGACTCCATTGGATTCCTGAAGGTGGGCTGTGGTTATTTCTGGTATCTGGCACCAAGAAGTTAGCATGCACATCCTTTAAGTCCCGAAGGTTCTGAGGTGGGGCCTTCATGGCATCATATGCATTCGCAGCTCCTCCCACAGATGTTGGGTTGGATTCAGATCTGGGTAATTTGGAGGCCGAGTCAACACCTCAAACTGGTTGTGCTCTTGAAGCATTTTTGCTTTGTGGCAAGGCCACAGCCATCAGAGAGCATGATGGTCTGCTACAAAGCTCGGGTAGGTGGTACCTGTCAAAGTAACACCCACATGGAGGGCAGGACCCAAAGGTTCCCAGCAAAACATCGCCCAAAGCATCACACAGGCTCCAGTGGCTCTCCCTGCATCCTGGTGCTGATCTGTTCTCTGGGTAAGACACCCACACAGACAACCATCCACATGATGGAAAAGAAAAGCAGACGAGCTTCTTCCAGTGCTCCACTGTCAGATTCTGATGTTCATTAGCCCACCGTTGGCCAGTCGAACTCAAAATCCATAGACACACCCCTTTATCCCACTCTTAGCACTTATATATCCAGTTATTCACTTCATACTGGTTTGCCTGATGAGCGTATTCAATAACACTAAAACTACATAGCTAAATAAACATCTAGTTGATGGCGCTTTTAGGGGTAGGTTTATAGATAGCACCCGTTTATATAGATCTGATCTCACAGAAGCAGCCTATGGCCATGTTTCAGTCACAGCATGGTCGTAGCAGCTCAATGGAAATAAACTTTAAAAATAGGAGCATGTAAACACAGCTGGTTTTAATGTTGCAGCTGTATGTCAGCCAACGTCAACTAACCTGCTTTATGTTGCAAATATTTCAAACAACACTGCCTCTGAAACACGTTTCCTATCTGGGAGGTTTCACTGCCGTCTCTCTGTAGTGACATATTGCTGCTCTCGGCTTGCCTGTATGACAACTGGAAATACCACTGCCATCCTTGTGGATCCCTCGTCTGAGGTCCAGCAATCCTTCGTTGAACTCAGTCAAGAGTTAAAAAAAGTTAATAGAGTTAAATAGAAAATGCATCCAGGGTTCACAACGCCTCTCTTCCCATTGATTGGCAATTAAGAGCCACTGTCCAGCACATAGACCAGGGCCACATTATGAGGGTAAGAAAAATAACTACATGTCTATTAAGCGTTCACTTCAAGCTACAAATCTCTCCCAGTATGCTAGCAGGGGGCTTAATAATCAAGTTAGGGGCTGTCATAATGTAGACCCTCTGGATCACAGTTCATTAACACAGCTGCAGCCTTACAAGAAGCTGAGAGGTGTCACTGTATTGATTACAAATCCTGCAGCCATACGCTCGTACGACGTCCACGTGCACACCCCAACCAGGCTTGACCCATGTCAGCAGTGTATATAGTGGCCTGTAGTGACGATTCAGCACTTTTTTCCTCCCTTCTTTTTCTTGCAGCAGAGTAGCGTTTAACACAGAACACGTGGAAACGAAGAGAAGGAGAATGAGGAAGGTGGCTGCTGGCACAGATCCAAACCACTAGAGTGGAGAATATAGGTTGGGTGGGAGGGTAAGAGTTGCAGGATGGGGGTCGTCGGTGATGTCATCTGACGCTCGGAGTGATGGATAACCTTATAGCGAGGAGAGTGGGGGGGGGGGGGGCGCACAAACATGGTGCGTGGCATCTAGAAATGCACAAACATTTACAGTACAGGCAAGTGTGCGCAAAAGAAGGATGAAGATGGAGAGAACAAATGCAACACACACACACACACACAATAGTAATAAAAATAAGAAAACACCAATAAATAAAAATGTCTAAACTACTGTATATTGAAACTCTAGTTTTAAACTGGAGCCTGGACAGAGTCATGGTGAAAGCGCTGATACAAATAACGTTATCAAACGCGATCTTTCTGTGTCAAGCTCAAAGGCTGCTGCTGTATTGAAATTCAAATGTCAAACCAGAAGAATGTCAGGAAAATAAATTCAGCACAGATCTGCTCAGAGCTGCTGATTGCATTGATTACCTTCAGTAAAGGGGTCACGGTTGCACACACAAGGAAGCTTCCACCCACGTGCTTTTCTTTTGGCATTAAAATGCTTCTCACTCTGGAGCACTGTCAAGACGTGTGTGTGTGCGCACGAGAGAGAGAGAGAGATGACACACTCGTCAGTTTCACTCTGCTTCTGCTGACTGTGAAACTTCAGACAAAATTAACAGTGACGCTAGTCGCTGACGGCCCGACTCATTTTTGTTCTTTGTGCCGTCCAGATGTGTGTGAGTAATTTGGTTCATCTTACCCTTTTGTGTTAAAAGATGGACGGTCTCAGTGGGGGTCAGTTGGTTGGCTTTATCTTCCCATAATCAGTGTATCATCACAGCATGTTCAGCCTCATTTTGTCTAGTAAACAAGTCAGTCTGAAGGGTCTGCTCTCATCTCGTGGCATCACTTCTCCTTGCATCTATTCATTTCACTCTCCTTTTACCTAAAATATTTATCTCCCCTCTCTTCCAAACATCTTATGACAAGTGTAAGCTTGTTTTTTGCACTGGCATGATTGTCTTTCCTTCCATGGTTCGTTCTGTTACGTCTTGCTCCCTTATGTGCTTCACTTCGCTCCGACTCCTTTGTCAACCTCCTGTTGCAGGAGAGCAAGTGTCTATTTTAAGCCGCGTGCCATCCACCCGCCCCCACACCAAGCACCAAGCAGAAGACTGACATAACTCCTGCACGCCGAGCATTAGCTTCCCCGTGCGTTGCATTGCTGCGACGAACAGGCTCGCACACCCTAAACTTTCATGACGGGCCTGAAGCCAAAGCTTCTATGGTGATGATTGCCGTTCTGTTTAAAAGCAGGAGTCTGGCAGTCATGACACCAGGCACAGCAGAGCTGGAGCTTTCACAGCTTTGATCCAGCATCAAATCTGATGTTTATTAACTGGAAATCTTTAGTGTCACAATTTAAGGGAAACAAATAAGGCCATAAAGAGGAAATCCTGTCGTCGCAGGCTGGAAACCTGCTCATCAGAGTCCACCTCCTCTTACCAGAACAAGCATTTTACAGTCTGCTGAAGGAACAATATGGAACATTCAGAATTACACTACACCATTCATCCCATGTCAAACACTGGAATTATTGATCGACCATTCATTTTTATTTATTTATTTATTTTACTCAGTTATTTTGACACCATCTTGTCAAGATAACTGACAAGATAATTTAAAGATGGGTTGTTACAGACACAGAGTAATGATTAAATCAGTCAGAGGGACATTCACCTCTGGGTTTTATTTTGTTTTGTGCAAGTAAAATATCTGAATACCTCACCTCCTTGCCCTCCCCCACTTCCTTTGATAGCCGAGTGTGAGATGACTCATGAGAAAAGGGGGGAAAGCGCACGCGGCTCCCAGGTAATGAGAAATGATCTTGGTGTCAGCGGTGGAATCGGCCAAATCATCCCTGAGCCGAGTTACATAATTCAAATATCATTCTTTTGCACTCCCCCCCACCCCTTATCCGTTATCACCGCCTTGTCCTCTGGCACGCTCTCCCTCGCTGACTCTCGTTTCAAACAGATTTGATTTCTATTCCTCTATGTTCCAGTGACATCGCTGCTCCTCAGAGAGCCGTGCGTCGGGATTGGAACGAGGATCAAGTCACCCAGCATAGTAAAGCACGATGGAAAAGACGGGGAGTAGAGAGAGTACAGAGTAGAAAGCATGCATATACTATATATGAAGAGGAGGTAATCTGGATGCAGATGCATCATTTTGTTTTTATTATTTCATCCTTGTGTCTATTTTGTATTCAGGTATTTTTTTTTCCCCAACGGCTTTTGATGCTGTGATGAGTAACTGTACGCCAAACCTGAACTACATGAGAAAAAGGGTGCTGAGGATGAGAGGTGCATTTGTCAACGTTATGTTGCTATTACATATGAAATCCAAACCAACAGAGGCTGTTTCGCACATTCAAAAAAAGGAGAGCTTAAAAAGAAACTTGCACAGGCCCGTATTGACTTTAGAGATGCATCACGCTGCGCTGAGCCACTTGTGAGCACAATGACACAGCAGTGAATGGAAAAGGACGGAGCCAGATGAGTTTTTTTGGAATGAGAATGAGGAAGGTTTGTGGGCGAGCACTATTTTGGCGGCATCCGTACTGGCCCGGCTGATGAGAGATAGAGTGGAGAATATGAGTGGAGAGATGAAGTTGACCCCGGGCACTCACCCCGCCTCCCCTGCCCAGCCCCCCCGCCTTTCCCTTCTTCTTCAGCACGGAGGAAGAAAGTCGGCTGGTGGCAGAGTCACTTCAGCGATCCTCTCTCTCTTTATTTCCAGTCTTCGCCGTGATTCATTGTTCCCTCGTACTCACTGTCCAGAGTACAATGTTACCACTTCCTGTCTCTGTGCCCCCGTACACTGCTCCCCATCCACACCGATGCACTGTCAGAAGTTTTTTTTTTTTCAACTTTCATCTGCTCTGCCTCTTCTCCTGCTTCCTCCTCTTCGCTCTCTCGCCTTCTTTCCAGCAGTGGCGCAAATCATGGATGTATTGGCACGTCTCCTTTCATCATGCCAACGCCGGTGAGGAGCGAGGAGAGCGTTCAGGCCAGGGAGAGTGTGTGCTGAGGCGTAAAGGACCCTCTCAGCCCCGAGCCAAGCCCTGCCCATCCAGTGGAGAGCCCAGACGGTGTGATTCAGTCCTCCTGAAGCTCGGCCAACTCTTAGTCACACTCGTGCACAGATACACACACCCGAAAGGAGAAGTCACACACAACCCCTGCTCTGTGTAAAGTCACAACACTGAGGGTTCACTGGAGGGGGCAGCCACCGCCCCAGGCCAAGGTCACTTTTACCTGACTAAAAACATTCAGGAGAGATCTGGGTTAAGTCTTCTAACAAACTTCCCTCAAGCAGATTCAATTCCCTCCAGGGCAAACACATAAATTGATGTTTGTGTATGGAGCAATTGGCATGTTTTTAGTCTTGCATGCATGATTTAGTGGCGAGTGCTGAATGATGGAGAGGGTCGTAAGCAGGAATCTTAACCCTGGGGAGTTTGACTTAGTTATTTGTGAATTTCTGCATGAACCTCGAGCTTGATACAATACCGGGGGTGTCATATAAAGGTACCGCTGCAAAACTGAGAAATCATGGTTTCAGAGTGCTAGTTAATGGTTTTTATTTTTATTTTTTTGCATCAAATGCTTGTATTTATGAGCGAATACTGAAAGTTTCAGTTGAAAATCAAACATTCGACACTAATTAATCTGGACTGGGTGGTCAGAAAGAGCAGCAGCAGGCTATAGAACTAAATCACAGACCTGAGTTCTGGAGCCCAGTTCCAGCGTGTCCTGGTATGTCCACATTAGCAGTGGCCTCATTGTGTGCAGGTTAGCCCTGTGGGGACGCTGTGGCAGATTTTTTTTCTTCTTCTTCGTGACCTCAGATCCACCCTCCACCTCTCATGTTAAAATCCTGCTCTCCAGGCTCACAGTGAGAAGGAACAATAAAAGCCTGCCACGAGGTTCAATCAGACTGGCCTGGAGGAACCATGAGTGCTCCACAGCTCCCACACAATGTCCAGTTAATGTATGTTCCTTATTGAATTATAAAGAGATGGGTTGTCATACAGAATAATGAAATTTAAGGACAAGCCTTAACATTGTGAACGTTAGCAACGCGGATACAGTGATTCTCTTCTTCGTTCGAGGGGAAGCCTGGCCCGAAGCTTGGAAGAGTGAGAGATGGGAGTGAATAGAGAAAGAAAGAGAAGATGGAACGAGAGGGAGCGTGTGACAGGCGCCATAACGTCCTCTGAGATGCATTTGGACAGAGCGAGCATCTGTCAAAACAAGGCAGCTTCAACGGCCGCCTCACTAATGGCTGTGGACGTGAGCGACAGAGGGGGAGGAGAGATGATGGGGTGGCACTAGCACATTCCAAGAGGCACAAAAGATTTCAGCTGCACACCTCCCTCTCTCTCTCTACTGCTCTCTCTCTCTCTGCTGCTCTTTCTCTCTCCCCCAACAAACACATAAACATGCACTCTCACTCCTTTTGTACTCCAACTATCATTTCATAAGAAAATTTCTCCAAAATATTACTGAACAAGCTACACGTTCATGTGTGTATTCATACACGTCAGTATTCCGTGTGCAAATGTAGCTAGTGTGTGTTTACCTGCTAATGGTGTTTTCGGCTGTCAGACACCTTCCGCCATCTCTCATTGTGATGAAACGGGCACCGTGTCAATCACTCATCGAAAATGATTTTTTTTTTAATGTTTCACTTTCACTCTTTCTGAGGGGAGAAAAGAACAAAAGCAATCATCCTGAGTCCAAATTGTCATGCCATACGGAGATGTGAATGTTCATGAACGTCCCATCAAGAATCATTTTCACAACCTTCCAAATTACTCTTTCGCCTGATTCACAACTAGCGTGCCTCTGGCGTGTTTCATAAAAGATATTTAAGATCACGTCAAGGACAGTGAAACAGGTATTAACTCTTACTTGCACCCACAACTCAGATCTGCAGAAAAAATATTCATAAGAGAAAAAAAATTACGGGATTACCCAGAACCCGACTGCTTAAGGCTATCGCAACCATGCACACAGCGGGATTCAGTGCCGCGTGCTATTAGCAATGCAAACTAAATTACCCCTTTGACGTTGAGAATTGTGTCTTCTAACCTTTACCATTTATTTTCCAAAGAAAACAGATATTTATGTATACTATGCTTGTCTCCAGAGCGAAATCATTCTTAAAAGCTAACATATATTTTCTAAGATATGTAGGAAAAGTCGATGCTGCACCTGCAGGAGCAAGCGGTATTAATGTTACCATTACGGGGTAATATACAACAGCATGTTTTTGCTTCCTCCCATCATATAATGACACTCAATCAGGTGTTGCCCGAGGCTTCACGCCACTGATGTGATATGCATTCTTCTGGCGCCACCGCATCCGTAGGTTAGGCAGAACACTTAAGGTCAGTTTTAACCTCAAATATTCATCATCAGCCATTGAAATTCTGATAGAATGAAACTGTATACCTACAGTTTTTGCTTTGCTGTTTAATGAAGGTTTGTTTCAACTCACTGATCTGTTTCAACCCTCTGGAGACCCGGGGAGGGGGTGAAGGGGAGGGAGGGGGGTCTTCAGCGGGAGAAAACACGTATTGACGAGTAAATGGATTCTTACACACCAAAGCAGCACATTCTATTGAATGGCCATCCATTTGTTCCCTGTTCCACCACAGTTTTATCACTCGTCCAATCGCTGTGGTGCTTGTTCTTGTGCGGAGGGGAGATTCTACATTTCGTTCTTCCAGTTCTAATTTTAAATGCAGGCTAAAGGGGAGAAGCTTTTTTCCATTCAACACATAACTGGATATACCTGACAGAAGTCTTTTGTTTTTGTTTGACAAAGTTCATTTAAAAGCATCCACAATTACCCTCCCCCCCTTCCCGCCCACCCCCAATTTACGTATTCCTCTGTAGATTTGTGGTAGATTGACATTGTGAGTTTTTACGACCAATAAAAAGACATAAAGACAGAACTTTAAAGTATAGTTATCGTGTGCACATAAACATACAGTCCTGTTTAAGAGCGAATTTAATATCCTCCCTCTTACACACACATACACACACACACATCCACACACACACACACACACACACACACACACACACACACACACACACAACAACAACAACAACTTATCCAAAAAAAGGAAAGAAAAGAGCTCACACACGGCATTGCATGGTGTGTTTTTGTTGGGATTTTGACAAACAACAACAGTGACCTTTAAAGGAGGCGAGGCAGCATGGCTGTGATCACAGGGAATGGAAACGGAGCCAGAGTGAAATGTCAACCGTCCCTGTGGTCTTAGCACTGACGCAAGACTGCCAGAAAGGGGGAAGAGAAAGAGAAAATGTGTACTCCACGTGTGTGTGTATGTGTGAGAGAGGCTAATATTTGACAGAATTGTTCTCCGTATTGGTGTGGACATTTGTCTCTTGGTGTGGGAAACTGTGTCACCGTGCATGCGTGTGGCAACATTTATAAGCCTGATTGTTTGTGGAAATGTTAACGTGCCACACAGGACATCGTGTTGTTAGGCGTCTGCCGTGAAGGGAGAGACCCTGGAACGCAGCACTGAGGACCATGTTTGGAGTTGGTAAAAGGTCAGAGGTGACAGGTTTCAAACACTGGGGATCACGGAGGCTTTCCCAGCAGATCGGTGAGGGGGGTGGTGAGCATCCAGGATGGGTCACCAGTCATCACAGGACAGGGATGAGACATGAACGTCCATTATGGCGCACGTAAACACCTTTGGTCAAGTTAATAGGCCACCGAGAGATAATGAGGCCCAGCAAACATTCTTGCTGTGAGGGTTGTTTTAACCATGATGCTGTCGCCCCACCTGAGCCTGCATGTTCCCTTTATTTCAACTATTCCAATGAGATCTTTGCATTTACCAGGAAATTAACCTGGATTTTAGCATATTGGACATCTGGAGGCTCAGTGAGGGGTTAGCAGCACCACAGTGAAACTCTCTCCTGCGTGAAACCAAATAACACAAACTTGTCTGAATATTTAGCTTGAACCCACAGTCTTACACCGAAGCCCCAGAGGAACATAAAGGATCGTTGCTAGAACCTGGGATCCAGATATGGACCTAGAAAACATCAGGCTGTAATGTTGCTTTTAGCTGCTGTTGACAGCACGCCCAGTTGTGATGTTGTGAACAGGAAAACATGCGAAGTGATTGGAGATTTCAAAGCGAAGTTGTTGTTCGCTGTTTGTTTTTTTTTTCCTGTTTTAATCCACATGAATGGTTTCAAAAGCAGAAAGCTACATTTTTAAATCCCTCCATTCAGGCTTCACCGAGTACTAAAAAAGAAAAACATCCTTGCAATCAATACGATGGAGAGTGAGGAATAGAGACAAATTCTGAGTTTTTCATGTTAATGAAACAGAGATGTCTTGTTCTTCAGTAATCCACTCACATTTTTAACAGCTTTGGCAGATTTAATTTATCCTATTTATGAGCAGCCTGGTGGTCTTGGCGTGTGGGTTAAGGCCTCCCATTGTTCACTTATGATACAAAAAGGGCTTGATTTAACAGATTTTTATGCAATTGAAATGCAGAAACCTATATCATGGGATACAACCGGAGATGTCCTTATCTGGGTTTCACTTGAAAGCCCAGGTGGACTCTGAGGTCAGAGCAGAGGTGGGGGTCAGAGGGAGGTACAGCCTGTGTGGACCTGGCACAGTTTGAGGTGAGCAGACTAAATGTTTTGGCTGATAAAAAGGCCGGTGTTATAGTAACACCAGGGGGGGCGGGGGGGCCCTGTAGGCCATTTGGTATCCCAAGAGACATAACCTGCCCCACAGACTCGTGGTAACAGTTGTGTGCTGCCTTACTCTCTGTGGGAGGTGTACATTTCATCAAAGGAAATTAGATTGCAGCCTTCGCCAGTGTATGCAGGGCATATGGATCAGTAATCAGATTGTATCACACATAGCACTGTATCATATTACGCTGTATTTTATCATATTGTATCATACATCATGTCATATCATGTCACAACACTGTATTATGTTGTATTTAATTGCATTACATCTCAGTTTTCTCATTGGGTGTTGTTTCTCTTGGGTTGCGGATGGTCGGGACAGATCGTGTCATCAAGCTGTCACCAGGAAAAGAAACCGTCGGTGTTTTCAAATGGAATGAGAGCGGAAAAGTGTGAATTTGTTTCACTATTGTATCATTTGTGACAAAAATATGCTTCCTTTGAGAAATTCCCAGTTACCTGGATAATAGCTGAGTGTCTCCATTGTGGTGGCAGTAGAAATATACAGTATGTGGTCACACATTTAAAAACGCTGATTTTGATGTGTATCATTCATTTAAAGGAAATATTTTACTTTCTCTGAGGAAGGCCAGTAACCGCCTTCGTTTTGAGGAGACTGTTTCTTACGGCAATATTATGACTACAGCCAGCAGTTCAAGATCTTTGTCATTAATTTATCAGCGTTCTTGGTCAGAAAAGAGCCCGTGTTAATAATGTTCCTGACCCCCACACTGCCAGCAGGTCCTTGAGATCCTTCAAATCAGAGCAAATTCGCTGCTTCCATTTCCAGGCTGAAAACTTCATAAGAACTTGAACCTCACCCTCGCTATGGTTTGCATAAAACACAGCTAAGGACTGCGCAGAGTATCAAGAGCAGCTGACCTGCAAGTGAAAATCAAGACCAAAGTCCCCGATAGTGACGATGACTCCCTCTAAAATTTGTGTGTGTGTGTGCTTGTGTGTGCCTGTGTGTGTCCTCACATTTACTATATATTAAGTACCAAAATCTACATTCTACTAGCAAAGCGGGGCTGTGTGGGCAGGCTCAGGTTTGGGGTCAAAGGTTTTGCAGGAGTGGTTAGTGTGATGTATTGCGCCTATGAAAGTATTCACAAAGATAGGCGTACAAGGGTGTATGTCTGTGTGTGTGTGTGTGTGTGCGCGTGCGCGCGCGCGAGCGTGCATGTGTGGTTTGTATTGGTATTTTGAGATGTGATTGACAGCAGAGAAGTCTATTAGGTGAGATTGTTAACAGAGCTGAGCCTGTTATCTGCTCCAGGCAGCCGTGAAAGGGAACGCCTGATTCACAGGGAAGCTATTGAGAATTTCAAAGGTGTCTGACTGATTTGGGCCCGGGCCCACGTCACACCGAGCCAGGGAGCAACGCTCCTTCTCGAATCCGTGCTAATCAATGCACTCACCCATTCTCCCACCGTGTCTCCGCTGCAGAACTTTCTCTGTTCTCACATTTCTTCGAGCATTTTAAGCCACTTTTTGTTTCTACTTTGCCAACTTTGCATTTTCTGACACTACAAAACGCGTCGTTTCCGCTGTCTTGCATTTTTTAATGCGGCAGAAACTTCAGTTGTACTGAACACAACTTAATCTGCACAATTGGGTGAATAAAGAAAACTAATCAAGCCGTACTTTTGCAACGGCAAGCCTTAAAGCAAATAAAATCTGCTGATTTGCTTACACTGTACTTCCCATCCTTGTTTTAGCCGCATGAATATTTGATGCCTTTTTTGTTTATGTTGCTTGTGAACATTAGTCCGACAGCCATCTCCACCCCATGAATCTCTTTGAATAACAAATACAGTTTGTGGATTAAAACCCTTTTCTTGGTGGCTGAATACCATCGAAGGAATTTGACTGGGGGCTGCAAACTCTAAAGAATATGGAAATCAAAGTCATGAAATGTGCATTTGTAGTTAACTCAGTTGTGCTCAGTGTACTCTGGGTGACCTTGATTTTTGACTCACCACACACAGCCAATGAGATATAGTGAGTGTGTGTCTGTGTCTGCACAGTATACAGTAGCAGTGCTTAATGTTATCCCATGGCTGAAATAAAGGAAATATGACACTAAGGGCCAGGGTCCCTTCCAAAAACTGTGTTTGTGTCCGTGCACTAAAAGCCAGGGCAGGTTTTCACCAAAACTGTGGTCAGGAAGGCAGGTGGAGCCTGAGGATGTCTGCCGGGCTCACTGGGTCGTGTTTAAGAGGGTTCATTAGGCGGATCAGAACACGGAGCGGGGAGCCCAGCAGGACGCATGAGAGCATCTTCTTTGCCAGCTCAGATGGATGGAATGTGTCACATAAAATAGATCTAATGTAAGTTCTTCCACTTCCTGTTTAGTCCCAATTTTTGCTTGTGAACATTGTACATAAAAAAAAAAAAAAAATGCGCAAACTCTGATTTACACAATTAGTAGGTGCCTGTGCTCAAACATTTAAGGAAGCGCCTGGTTCCTTTCATGTTTTCAGCAGTATTGAACAGCCTCATTTACCCTGGCAGGACTCGGTTTGGTATAAATCCAGCAGTACGGAGGGAAAAAAAGAAACGATTTTAAATTTGAATTGATTTGAATTTCAATCTGGGGGTTTAACATAAGTGGGGAAGCTTTGTGTTGTGCATTACTTGAATAATCTACATCTTGTTAAACTTGAATGTGGACTAATAAATAATTAGACGATGTTCGTGCCTGTTTTTACCCCTGGCGACTGGTATGGTGTGATTTTCCTCCCTGGTGCTGGCCACTCGAAAAGTCGCACAGTCGCAATGGTAGCAATTTACGCATGTCTGTTGTCTGATTGCCACCCTGCTGGTACACTCAGTGGCCAAGCGGGTGATTATTTTCCATGTGATTCAAAAACAAGCGTGGCACAATGACCGCAGGAGGCGCCTGTCCCCACCCTTCACAATAAAGATGCAGAAAAGCCATCTGTTCATCATTCACTTCAGCGATGAAATCTAAATATCCCAAACATCTGAGAAAACTCATCCCAGATAAGAGTCACCAGAGTATCCCTGCAGACGCTGCACCTTATCAGCTGGAAGAATAGTTTCAGCCTCAGCAAAGACAATGTTCAGACAATTTTCAGTAGGTGAAGACACGATTCTGATCAGCAATAAAGGATTATACATATAGACTCTTTGTCTATACTTATCAGATAACAGAAGCATTCCTGACTGTTTCGTGGGTGAAATCTAATTTAAAATTAATATCCAACTATATCAAGGTGAAAATCCGTCTTTTGTGCGCTTATTTGGCCTGTTTATAACACACCGGGGCCTGGCGTATGCAAAAGTCTGATGCTTTTGGGTTTAGATGGGATCACAGACTGTTGCGTAACAGACTTAAAAGTCTTGTGTGCATCCTTGCTTTATTCATTCTGATTTCCTCAGAGGCAGCGGTGAGATGAAAACATCAAGGTGTGAAATAAATAACACATGACGGGAAGAGTGTAAATACTGCATTCTACCTATCTGCGCACACACACACACACACACACACACACACACACACACACACACACACACGCGCGCACACACACACTCCTCTACGCCAGCGCTGTGTGTGCCCGGGATGAAAGTGTTAACCGGCATCTGAGATAAGTAAATGCCTTTGAGCTGCATCCCTCACATCCACGCAGATGCATTATTGATCGTGACTCCTCATAGGATGGGAATTTTACCCCAACTGGTTGATGCCCCAAGGTGAGCAGCACCAGATGAGACTCCGGCTCTGCTGTCTATCAGTCGCTGTTTGTTTTTCAGCCTTTGCTTTGCCTTTTATTCAAGTTGATCCAGCAATTACCAAAGCAGAAAAGACAAGCTATGAGATCAGTTAGAGGCTTTGTACTTATTCTGCTGCAGTATAAACTATGTATGTGCAAGATGTATAAAATATAAAGTGTAGCATTTTGATTATTAGATTTATGATGTGCAGTTATACTGACAAAAAAAAAAAAACATGAAGAAGGAAACTTAGATGAGGGAGACGAAGATGGTTTTTGGTTTCTCCAAAACCTCAGAGTGATGGTTATGGATGAATGGATTGATGTTGATATGGATTGCAGTCCTTTCAGCTCTTGGTTCCTTCCTTGTAACATTTATGGACTCTGGTCTCCCAGATTCCCTGGAGAATGCCTGGAGGCAGCATTAGCAATAAACAGTCAGTACAGTACAGTACAGTATAGAAGTACAGTATATAGAAGTACAGTATAGAAAATGTACAAGTTTCAAAAAGCGATCTTTGTCTTTTAAATAACGTGCACTTAAAGAAATGCAGTAATCCAAAAATCTTGTTGTGCAAGTTTAGAGATGAAGAGCCAGAAGCCAGCCATGCAACCATGTTTGTAGTCCTTTGTTATCCACTCATGTAGTTCAATTTAAATAGGTGAAATGAGGATGACATTACATGATGTCATGGCAACAACTTACTAGTTGTTGAGGTTTAAGCATAAAAAAGTCAGAGGGAAATCAAAGTGTGGTGACGTATTCACAATGTTTGAATTGAATCCCATATAATTCTGAGAATACTGATGGAAATCCTGATAGGTTTGTATTTCCAACTCTCACCATTTTTCCTGGTCAGGAGCTCCTCATTGATTACGTGTGTTTTCCCTGCAGTTTAAATATATAAAAAGAAAGAGTTGATCCAAAGTCATTTACGGACCTTCTGATCCAGTCAGAACCTCTCCGACTGAAGTTTTGTCTGCCCTTATATTAGCTCGGCTTTAGTAAAACCTGCTGCAAAAGAAAATGGCAACTTAATAAATTTAGAAGCAATTTGCGAGAAACTAGTGTTTAATCAGCCCTGTGTGACTCCTGATGACACAGGGGCCAACCGACTCACTTGAAGAAATGAAGGCTGAGCTTAGATTAATCAGAAGTGCTGATGATCAGCTCAGACAAAGAAACCAACCCCCAAACTAAACACACTCAGAAAGCACTGAAATATCAAAGGCTGATCTCTGTTCCTCTGTTTAATTTCAAGTGCAGCACAAACTCAGCAGCTCATCACTTCTGTCTTTGAGGAGCGTGACGTGTGGGTTTAAGCAGGCCGGACAGATTACACACAAGATCCTATTCTTTTCCGATTGGCTTGATGAAAGGAAGGAAGTCAAATGGATCCATTTTATTTACATACTGCCAACAAAAAGAAAAAAGAAAAAAAGAAGCACTATAAATAGAGTAGGTTTTGTTTATCTTACTTTTTAACTAATAAGCCAAAATTGCCCCACGAGCACTTGGCAAGTGGAATGCGAACAAAGTGGTTTTTAGCTGGCAGAACTGGAGCGCAGACCTTGGCTGCTTCTATCTCTTTATTATGATGTTGTACTGTTTGAAGCAGCGTGCCCCTTCCTAATGTTGAGTCGTGATAAAACCATTTTCCTCTACGGTCAGATCCTCATCGCCTACTTTCTGCTTACGACCTCAATACTGGTCTCCACCTCCACTACTGTCTTATCCTCTCCTGTAGCCTTGCTCCTTTTCCAGGCTGCTTATCTGGGCCACAGACTCCCAGCCCCTCCACCCAAACCCCACCTGGAAGCGTGCCGCTATCTCTCCCGGTTGGGGTAATCCACTCCCCCCTATGTGTCTGATGCTTGCTCCACTCAGCGGAGCTGGGGATTATCTGCTCACAGCCCCCACAGCCCAGCGCCGCAGCCAAAGGAGAACCAGCGCAGTCACGCCAGGACAGTCACATCTCCCCACGCAGTTTTCACACGTGAATTCTGGGGGACCTCCTGGCTGGGGTTCAGACATTAGTGAGATACTCTGGACTGTGAGGGGTGGGGCTATATTAGACTGAACGTAAGGGGTGGGGCTTAATAAGTGAAGGTGAACTGAAGACCTGTGTTTAGCTGAAATATTATCTCCAGTATTCATTCTGACTGACCTTATGTGACCCCAGATGAAAGGCTCATTAATACAGATTTTCTTTAGCAGCCATTTTCAGCACAGCAGAGACGTTTCTGTGACCAAAGTAATGATGCTCTCATGTGGCAAAATAGCCTCCATACCGCAGAATTGCATTTTTATACAATGCTATTTATGTACGCATAACCGCGTGTAATAAATCCAGACCGAATGGTTGAGCCTGTGAGTTATAGAAGTAATTATTATGATAGTGTGTAATTTTATGTGCGTTATGAACCACAGGTTCTGAGGTTAGAAAAGAGAGGAAATAATCCCGCAGTGTTATCGGCTAAGGCTGCTGCCGAATCACAGCCCATTCAGTCTTATATCTGATTTCTTAATCCATATATTCCACTCACTTCTCAACCCCTTTTCCTCGAGACACTTTCCCATCCAATTTTCTCCCCCCACCCCCATCCTCCACTACCCCTTGCTGTTCAGTTTAGGTTCGGAGATGGAAAGCTTCATAAACAATTTTCTCTCCTCACCGTTGAGCCACTTTTACCCCGGCACTGTGTGAACGCCATGCCAATTTCCTGAATCCATACTTCACAGCCCTCCATCACCCCCGCTATTTTTTCACTCGCTCTGTCCATCGAAACAATGCCCATGTCAGGACAATTATACCCACCCCCTGCCACACACACTAACTCGCTGTGTTTACCACTGAAGGGCTGGTGGCAGCAAAGCAATTTCCTTCTGATGTGAATGCTGTATTTCTCCCTCTCTTCTTCTCTCTCTCATATTCATAGCCTCTCATGGCTTCCCCAGCCCTGCAGACATCTGATCTCATAAACGATATATCTGCTGTTATAACCACTGGCACCTTCTTGCATCTGGCCACCGGCTCTGCCAATGCTGGTTATTTCTGCTGTGAGGTGGCGTAAACGCGACAGGCACAGCAGCAGCTGCACAAAACCAATGGCTCTCGGCTTGCGGTGTGTTGAGATTGCAACTAAACCCGGGGGCTCTACCAGGTCCATACTGTCTTTTCATCACGTGCACGTGGCCATCATGGCCGTTGGAATCTCATATGGTCTCCTTGCCGCTCCTCTCCACACCTGCAAAGAGAGGCAAAATGTCAGTCATGGATGGAATTTTGAGAGGGTGTCCCTGAAATAAGCGGATTTGTGATGGCACAGAGTCGTAAAAACATTGGAAATTACTTCGTAAAATGTTCATACAGCCCAGGTGGAGGTACCAACACAACAATAGCATCTTTACTACATGGTCCAGTAATCCTTTTGACCTTGAAGAAGTAACTCTGTGTGTGTGTGCATGCGTGCGTGCGTGCACATGCGCACGCACATACATATGGTTATAAGGTCACTGAAGCTCCATCAGATTCCTGCGGTTTACAGAGGATGTACACTACATTGAATTAATGTGATTCTGCAAAGGAAACATTTCACAGTAAAACACCTGATGATTCCTGAGCTCTTGAACTTTTTAATTTACCCAGGATTTTGCAAAAAATCTGCGCATTTTGACCAAAATGACTTTTAATTAACATTTCATAGTAACATTTAATTGAAATGATCATCAATCATCTGCTGATATAGCCTATAAAGCCATATATAGCCAGTATTTTGTTCATTTTGAGGTTCAGCAACCTTTAGATTATTTCTGCGAATGCTAAATCCAAACTGAACGGGTGGCAGAAGCGGGGAGGGGGCAATAATCTAATCTCACACACTGTGGCTGTGAACAGTGTGTGTACATGCCTAAGCTTGTGGTCTGCAAATGAGTTTGATATCAGCTGACAGCACCCGAGAATTCCTCACGCTCAGGTCACATGCATTTTCTCGGAGGGCTCTCCCAGGCGGCATCAGGATATATTTATGATTCACCCTCTAGCCAACCACCCTCCCTCGCCAGTCATATTGACAACTTGGACTCGAGCATATGTTGTTGCTGCAACTTTTCAGAAAACGCTGTCTTGGTGGCAACATTTCATCAGGGAGGCGTCAGTGGGGGCTCACGCCATCAGGACACGTCCTGTAAAGGTTTAATGCTAGAGCGCTGATCTCCAGGATGGCTGAACGGCTTCAGAGGAGCACAAGAGAAGTCCGTCACCTTCAGGGTCGGAATGTGTGGAAGATTATTGGAGAAAAAAAAAATCGATGACGTTTTTGTCTCAGGTGTAATTCTACCTGAGCTGCTTACAGACCCAGATTGCACCTAGAATGGGATGAAGATTGGAAGGAGGAAGGATAATGGGATGTGATAATGGGATGAGCAGAAACAGAGAAAGGTACTGGGAGATGAAAGGTGAAGGATATGAAACCACAATCCTCATTAGACAATGGGCTGACCGGATATAAATAGTACCCAATGCGTGGCTGGTGGTTGGTTGTGATCCTGCACTCTAACTTCGCTCATTACTTTCATAAAATGCCATAAAATGAAAGAATATATTATAACCAGAACTCAGCAGAGGACCTTTTCCTTCAGCTCAATGTCACTGGACTTTTTGATCACCCCTTCTAGTCACGTGTGCACAGTAACGGCTCCTCTCCCAAATATTGTTTTGGTTAATTTCTTTCTGGTTCAACAGTAAAGCATCTATCCTGCTGAAGTTCTACATGTTAAATCATTTTACTCATTTTCAAACTGAACAAAATGATGGTTCCTTGAAAAAATAATAGATAAAGATAAGAGAATGATTTAAAAATTAAAGGCTGCTGGAAATCTGAAAACAGGAGCAGTGGGACCCGGTTTGTTCAGACCTTTTTCCAAGAAGATCACAAGTGCTGGTGGGAATCATGCTGCACAGTTGTCCAAAGCTCTGAGTCTGCACATTGACATATTCTCGCAGATCTTGTTTGATCTACATGTGAAATGTCAGGAGATGGCCAAATCTCCAATGGTACCGGCCATTCACCCAGTATGTCTGCAGGATCACAGATGGACCTGATCCTGCTGTATTTCTGCCAACTGTTGCCACCTCTGAGCTGCAGGCACTGCCAGCATTTCCACCTCATAAATGTCACCAAACTGGAAATCTTGCAGTGAGACTTTACCCACAGAACTTTGTTGCACTGCCACATCCTTTTTTAGAGCAGCCTGGACTGGAAAACCAAACTGAAAACAGTCAGCGAGTGATGATTTTATTCCCATTACATTATCATCAGTCTGGATAATTTCCTGTTTATATTTACTGTTTTGGGAGCTGACAATAATTAAATCAAAAAAGATGGAAAAAAATATCATTATTTCCCTATAAAGTGTTCAGTATTCATTTTAATCATTTCCATTGAAATATATCAGCTCGCACTGCTGGGGAAAGTTCGACATTTTCTCTAGCACTTGGCCTGCATCCTTTGTGACTGAATGACAACTTTCAGAAATTAATTACAGAGAAACGGTCTTCATCACTTTGCCATTATGGGGGCGTGGTCTCCTGCGGAGAGCAGCCCTCTGACACACTTAGCCACAGTCCTGCTTTAATTGTGCAGAAAATGTGATTTGTGCCCCTTCTTTACTTTCCAGGGAAAAGGGGTGTTTGCAAACGGGTACAGGCTCCAGTCGCATGAACGGATTTGCTATTCAACCATTTGCACCGTATTTGTGTGTGTGTGTGTGTGTGTGTGTGTGTGAAATGTGATTTTTACTATCACTAAAATCATTTTTGCCAATGCTGCTTATT
The DNA here is from genome assembly GCA_015343265.1 of Pao palembangensis. Lineage (NCBI taxonomy): Eukaryota > Metazoa > Chordata > Actinopteri > Tetraodontiformes > Tetraodontidae > Pao > Pao palembangensis. The sequence goes on along the minus strand of CM027087.1, from coordinate 11,226,125 downwards.
TTTTTTTTTTTTTATTGCACATGAATTTCTTTTGAAAAAATTGAAATATTTAACATGTAAAGATATCAGCCATAAATATTCAGCATTTGAACTGAGCTTTGGGAGAAAGTGTTTGGTGAAAAGGGAGTAATGGAGGGACAGAATGGGTGGTTCGATCCTTGAAACATTTTGAGGGAGGCAGAGAGAGAATTGTAAAGTATACCGATGGGGGGGCAGACATATTGGCAGAGGATGAGAGGAGCGGCACGCTGGGGTGGGTTGGGGTGCAGGAGTGTGAGAGTGAAGGAGACTGATAGGCAAGAGGAAGAAATCCCGAACACATAGCCCTCACCTGGATATGGTGCTCCGGAGCTCCGCTCAAAAACTGCTGATGTGACATGAAGAGCGAGAGCTAGCTTTTCAGAGCTGAGAAAAGTGCTTACTGGCTCTTCTTTTAAGAGAAAAAGGCTGGAGGTATGCGCCTCACATATCCTCTTTGTTTGGAGACTTTGCAGTGGCCAGCACTTTCTATCTCTCCCTATCTGTTCTCAATTTTTTTCTTCATTTTCGTATTCATTCCGTTTGTTCTTCTCGACTCCCCCCTGGGACACAGTTGCAGGCCAATATTGGATCAATTTGTTCCAGAATAATCTCTAACAGAGCAGATTTGGCTAAATGTCAGCACCGTTTTTTTTGTAGGAAGCAGGTTCGACTATATGGAAGCAAGGGAGATGTTGTTGCATCTGCACCTTAAAGAGCTCAAAACAAAAACTAAATCTGTTTGTGAATGTTGGGAAATTAGTTATCGAATGGTTTAACCAGTTTCAGTATTGACACCAAGGAGACTGAGGAAGACTTGTCACGATCCCGACCACACTCAGGTGGCAGCCTTTGGGTTTGAAGCTGCTTTTCAACAGGAGAGATTGATGATGATATTCGCAAATTAAATGACACCGTGGCACCAGAAATGGAGCTAAAGCAGTATTTCAAGACAGGAGGCTAAAAGCTTCATCACATATGAGTCTTAGAAATGGATGATGGCCCACGTGTAGTTCCAGAGATGCTGAAAAATGGTTTAAGGATGTTACAGCCCCCTCCTGGGCTACTACCTTATCATGGTGACGGGGTTTGTGCGTCCCAATGATCCTAGGAGCTCAGTTGTCTAGGGCTTTATGCCCCTGGTAGGGCCACCCATGGCAAACAGGTCTTAGGTGAGGAACCAGACAGAGTGTAGCCCAAGACCTCTTATGATGATGAACAGTAATGGTTCCAAGTTTCCCTTGCCCAGACGCAGGTGCGGGTGCATTGTGTGTTGGGTGGCAGCCGAAGGCAGGGACCTTGACGGTCCGATCCTTGGCTGCAGAAGCTAGCTTCTGGGGATGTGGAATGTCACCTCTCTGATATGGAAGGAGCCTGAGCTGGTGAGCGAGGTTGAGAAGTTCCGACTAGATATAGCTGGCCTCACCTCGACGCATAGCAAGGGCTCCAGAACCAGCCTTCTTGAGAGGGGTTGGACTCTCTTCCACTCTGGAGTTGCCGATGGTGAGAGGCGATGGGCAGGGGTGGCGATTCTTGTTGCCTCCCGGCTCAGTGCCTGTACACTGGAGTTTACCCCCGTGAACAAGAGGGTAGCCTCCCTCCACACTTCAGGTGGGGGGGCAAATCCTGACTAACAGCGGGTCAGTGTATCCACCGTTTTTGGAGTCCTTAGAGGGAGTACTGGAGAGTGTTCCTCCTGGGTGACTTCAATGCTCACGTTGGCAGTGACAGTGAGACCTGGAGGGGTGTGATCGGGAAGAATGGCCCCACTGATCTGAATCCGAGTGGTGTTATGTTGTTGGACTTCCATGCTCGTCACATATTGTCCATAACGAACACCATGTTCAGGCATAAAGATGCCCATATGTGCACTTGACACCAGGACACCTTCGGCCACATTTCGATGATTGACTTTGTGGTCGTGTCATCGGATTTGTGGCCGTATGTCCTGGACACCTGGGTGAAGAGAGGGGCGGAGCTGTCAACCGATCACCACCTGTTGGTGAGTTGGCTCCGATGGTGGGGGAGGATGCCGGACAGACACGGCAGACCCAAACATATTGTGAGGGTCTGCTGGGAATGCCTGTCAGAGTCTCCTCTCAGAAGGAGCTTCAACTCCCACCTCTGGGAGAGCTTTGACCATGTCCAGGTCAGTGCCTGTTGTGGCGGCAATACCCGAACCCGCTGGTGGACACTGGCGGTGAGAGATGCCGTCAAGCTGAAGAAGGAGTCGTATCAGGCCTTTTTGGCCTGTGGGACTCCTGAGGTACCGCCAGGCCAAGTGGAGTGCAGCTACAGCAGTCACCAAGGCAAAGACCCGGGTGTGGGAAGAGTTCGGTGAGGCCATGGAGAAAAAAGGTTCTGGACCACCATCCAGCATCTGAGGAGGGGGAAGCAGTGCACTGTCAACACTGTGTATAGTGGGGAATGTGTGCTGCTGACCTCAACTCAGGATGTTGTGGATCAGCAGGAATACTTCCAAGACGTCCTCAATCGGGGGCGGGTTCTTATCTCCGGGGGCTGAGGTTGCTGAGGAGGTCAAGGTGGCAGGGCCTGGGGTTGGATGAGATGCGCCCGGAGTTCCTTAAGGCTCTGGATGTTGTAGGGCTGTCATGGTAAACACAACTCTGCAACATCGCGTGGACATCGGGGCAGTGCCACTGGATTGGCAGACCGGATGGTCCCTCTTTTTAAGAAGGGGGACCAGCGGGTGTGTTCCAACTGTAGGAGGATCACACTCCTGTAGCGGAACATCTCGGACGTCTCCCCTGGATCTCTTGTGTACCAAGCACAATATTGTTATCTTTATGATTGTTTCAGATGTCATATATATATATATATATATATATATATATATATATATATATATATATATATAGGACAAAGGTATAATCATCATATGTTTACAAAGTTCTTGCACCAATTCCCTGCATTCCTATCTGTGACTTTTCTGATTGATGAATGCCAGACCCGACACCCCTCTCGGCCACACAGTAGGGAGTGAAAACAAAAGATTTTTTTGTAAAGTCAAAAACACCCTTATAACTTCATCAAAGTAACTTCTAACCTGGCTAATATTGTTCTTCAGGGAATTAGCAAAATTTTGATGTGTTTCCTGTGTTTGTAGGAGTTTGTTTAGCCAAGTTGGGAATTTTGAAGTTAAAAGTTATCTTCTGTGATGGAACCACAGTGTCACCTAAAGTCTGAGAGTAATAATTGGTTCAAGCCTTTATTTTGTCACACTGGCACAAATTGTTGTTAATTTTAATATTATCACTCGAGATACCATGTGTATTGTATACGCATCTTAAGACTGACATAGTTATACGTGTTTGTTGACCGTTTCATAAATGAAGGTCGGAATATAGTGTTAGGGTCCGGCTTGCTGGCCCTTTAAGATATATATGGGCTGCCCTGCTTTTCCCCTGCAGAGGGCACGGGTTCCCAGGATCCAGCAGGGGCTGCACACCTTTTGCTGATCAGCTCATCAACAGCTGATATGAGGAGGCTGCCAGCTGGTCCCGGTTGCTGGATCATTGCCTGACTGTCACGAGAGTTTGTTGTTTGCTCGTGCTTCACCAGACTTTATGTTTTGTATGAACGGTACTTTTCCTCCGGTTGGAGCGTCTTCTGTTTTCCCCATGTACACCCAATAAAGGGTTGGTTTTGCTTTTGGAACGCCTGCCTCGTGTCTGCGTTTGGGTCTTCAACACACCGTACCCTAACATATAGCCCATAGTAGATGCAACACGTGCCTTATAACTTCTTACAGGTACAGGTCTTTTCACGTCTTTGTCCACGTTATCTCTGTTTTGTCTTTTTGTTATTTTTCGAGTCAAGTTTTGAAGTGAGATACTTCTTCTCCTTTAATTTCCACAAAGACCGACTCAGAACTCTGTTGGAAAATATTTGCTTAAGTTGCTGTCATACTGCATCCTCGAAGATCCTCCAAACAATTTTTGCAAGTTTTTTTGAGAATTTACTCTACGAGATAATCCGTAGTGGCCATGTGGATTGTCAAATTGAGTTTGAAATCTCAGAGATCATCTTAGACCGTTCAGACGCATTTCCGTCTGGTATCCACGGGACAGCTGACGCAGCGGGTTGGACTCCACTGCCGAACTACCGAGTTCTGGGTGTTGAAGCGCATGGAACTCACTGGGAGACTGAGAGTTCTGGGCCTGCATCCGCTTCTGGACCCATCGGCGCGAAGCTGCCTGCACATAAGAAACCTTGCCTGGGTCTCAAATAACCAAATTACTTTTGACTTCAAATTCATTACTTTTGATTCCAAATTTAGATTTACCAGATTAGAATAATGCAAGTGTCTCACCGTCATCCATTTTATGCGTTCTATTATAATCATCATTGAGTTCCAAACATGTATAATCTTGTTCATTCATATAATCATTCGTTGGTGTGGAATAAATTTTCCGTCAGTGGTTTCCCATTTGTTGATTGGAATATAGGCTTGGCAATCAATGTCTCAGAACTGGTGCCTTCAGATAAAGATTAATTAAACTTTATTACAATATAAACTTCTGAGTTTATACTTGTTCCAATAAGTGGAAGTGGTGCTCCCTAATGAGTGCAAGTAAAATTAAGAAAGTCATCTATTAGGTTCACAATTTCATAGAAATTGGAGGGACAGAATGGGTCGCATTCACGCTACACTCTTCAGCCACCCTTGTAAGGTCTATTCAGGTGTACTGAAGAGGAGGGTCCGCTGGATAGTCGAACCTCGGATTCAGGAGGAGCAATGCGGTTTTTGTCCTGGACGTGCAACTGTGGATCAGCTCTACACCTTCAGCAGGGTCCTTGAGGGTGCATGGAAGTTTGCCCAACCAATCCACATGTGTTTTGAGGACTTGGAGAAGGCATTCAACCGTGTCCCTTGGGGAGTACTGTGGGGGGTTCTCCGGGAGTATGGGGTGTATGGTCCCCTGATACGGGCTGTCCGCTCCCTGTATGACTGGTATCAGAGCTTGGTCCGCATTGCTGGCAGTAAGTCGAACTCGTTTCCAGTTAGGGTTGGACTCCGCCAGGGCTGCTCTTTGTCACCGATTCTGTTCATAACCTTTATGGACACAATTTCTAGGCGCAGCCATGGTGTTGAGGGGGTCTGTTTTGGTGACCTCAGGATTGGGTCTTTGCTCTTTGCAGATGATGTGGTTCTGTTGGCTTCATCAGTCTGTGACCTCCAACTCTCACTGGATCAGTTCTCAGCAGAGTTTGAAGCGGCCAGAATGAGAATCAGCGCCTCCAAATCTGAGGCCATGGTTCTCAGCCTGAAAAAGGTGAAGTGCCTCCTCCGGGTTGGGGAGGAAATCCTGCCCCAAGTGGAGGAATTCCAAGTGCCCCAAGTGCCTCGGGGTCTGAGGGAAGAATGGAGCGGGAGGTCGACAGGCAGATTGGTGCGGCGTCTGCAGTAATGTGGACTCTGCACCGATCCGTTGTGGTGAAGAGATTTACCGGTCAAGCTTTGTTCCTACCCTCATCTATGATCATGAGCTTTGGATGGTGGCCAAAAGAACAAGATCGCGGGTACAAGCAGCCGAAATGAGTTTCCTCTGTAGGGTGGCTGGGCTCTCCCTTAGAAATAGGGTGAGAAGCTCTGCTATCCTGGAGGAGCTTGGAGTAGACCTGCTGCTCCCCCGCTTTGAGAGGAGCCGGATGAGGTGGCTCGGGCATCTAGTCAGGATGCCTCTTGGACGCCTCCCTGGTGAAGTTTTCAGGGCATGTCCCTGCAGTAGAAGGCCCCCGGGAAGACCCAGGACACACTGGAGAGACTATGTCTCTCGGCTGGCCTGGGAACGCCTAGGGATCCCCCTGGAAGAGCTGGATGAAGTAGCTGGGGAGAGGGAAGTTTGGGCTTCCCTGCTTAGGCTGCTGCCCGTGCTACCTAACCCCGGATAAGCGGAAGAAGATGGATGAATGGATGTTACAACAAGCATACCAAAAAACATTTTATTTAAGGTATGAACTATGCTAATGCTAAATGTAAAAAAGGAATGCATGCCATGAAATGAATTAGGGATCCTAGCATACCTTAGCCAAAAAATGTTTACAATTTTAGATGTAAAGAACTCTGGGGGGGGGGGGAATCAGCACTTGATTTGCCCGTTCATCCAGACCCTTCCTAAAACCTTCCAATCAATGGCAAAGATTTGAGTGGATTAAGTGGGACAAGGCAAAATAATATCAGTTGCATAAGTACAAAGGATTTATCCCATCTCAAGGTTTGTTTTTCTGTTCTTAAACCTCTGCGGTTTTGTAATCACTCTTTCTAAACCATCTTAATCTCTTAATTCACTTGTATTTTCCAATGGCTATTTCATTCCACCAGCGGCACTTTGTAGCTCCTAATCCTCTAAACTACAGCAGATTTTCTGACCGGCACTAACTCCAGCACGCATTAAGAGACATAACCAAAATATATGTTCACCAGGAGTGGATAACAGCTCTCACCGGAGGGAACATTAAACTGGCTTTAGGTCTTGGGGTCACTAAATCTCCTGCTAGGATTCAGTCTTGTAGAGACGACCTATAATGTCCCAGTGGATGTATCGGCTGACATGCTGTCATTAGTGCGAGTACATTTTTGGTGTTACTGGAGGACAAGTAGGAGAAAATGTACAGAAGGAAAGGACTTTAAAGGAACTGCAATTGAAATAGCAAAGATCCTGACCTCCTTTAACCGGAGCCTTCAGGGAAATCAGCTGATTTCCTGTACATTTAAATGTTATAGCCTGAGTAGAGGGCTACCTGAACAAAACATGAAAAAAAGATGTAGCATATATGGAAATATATAAAATGAGCTTGCTAAAGAACTGTTTTATTCAGTGGGATTTTGTCTGTGTTTTACCACAGAATAATGGGCCACAGAATCATTAAAAAAAAAAAAAAGGAAGTATATATGAATACCTCCATCATTCTTTTCTCAGAATCCCATTGACGTCTCCCCTCCGCAGGAGCTGCTTACACACACCCATCACACTTTTATCCAAAAAAGAGAAAAGAAGAAAAAATGTTTTGCAGCCTCTGTCTGACAGCCAAAATAAATTGCACTTACAAGACCCAAATTACATTTTTTAACCTCAAAATGATTGGTCCGGGCCCCTCTCCCGGGGCCTGATCAGTTTGTGATGTATGGCTTTAGTTTACTGCAGTACTGCAAATCCCACAGTACTCTGCAACCCCCCAGTAGCCAACCCCCCCCCCCCCAGCCCCAACACACATGCAGCAATTGAGCCAAACAACATTTAATGTTTCTTAAACCCCTATTTCTTGCATTCGTTTAATTTGGGAATATGAAGCTACATGTGCTGAAAGAAGGGATTATTAGCTGGTGATAATCCCCCCTCCCCACTCACACACACATAAACACACACACAACCCCCCCAGCTCTTGTTTACTCCACAGCCCTCCTCCTCAGCCCGCATCCTCAATCCCAAACTGAATGAAAGAGGAAGGAGAAGGGAAATGACAGTGAGGGGGCAGAAGAGAAAGAGAGAGAAAGAGAAGTGAAATTTGTCTAGTTGTTTGTCTGCTGCGCTGTGATGTGAGCATGTAATAAGGCTCAAAATGCCACTGGTTCAAACAATCACCCACAGGCGTTTGAATGTGGGCATTTGTGTAGCTGCATGTGTGAGCCTTGATGAGATTTGCGCATAATTTCAGGGGATTAAGAAAACCAAATCATTCTGCTCTTCGGTGGATGGATTTCTTTTTTTGTTGTTGTTGTACGTAAACAGATAAATAGCTTTTGAATTGCCCAAATCTAATATGATGGATGTCTTCTGCAATGAATGCTGAGAGTGACCAATACCCCCACTGATGGGGGAACTGCAGCAATATCGCAACGTAATAATAGTAATATGCAAAGAGCAGCGGTATCTGTCATCTCGCCTCCCATCGTCATGAAAAAGCCTGCGATTTTAATCATTTTGTCCTATCCTCCGAAACATCCAGCCCTTCCTGTTGCCTGGCCCAGTGGCAGTATCTCCACGTGTTAAGGGAGGCACCATCTGGAAGAGCGAAATATTAATGGCAACCCCAGATCTCAGCAGGTCTTGCTGTTCTAATCAGCCAGCTTTCAGTTTCACACTGCTCCTTGTTTCCAGGGAGGGTGGAGAGGTGTGGCTAGTGCGTGCGCGCGTGCACTGCTTTTGGTGGGGTAGCATGTGTGCTAAAACACGATTGATGCTTTGTGTGGCGACTGAATACAAATGAAGGATTTGTCAAACTGCAATATTTGGGTCCCGCTAGATTAGCATATGGCAGCAGGCTAATTATGCACAGGTCTGATCGAATGGAGTCAAAAGAAGAAGGAATGTGTAAACTTGTGGCTGCTGCACTGTTTGATTTCCATAGAAATGGCATAGGTGACACGTGCAAACAGGAAAAACCACACTCCACACACACGCTCCACATGTAAATGCAAGTACACGCAAACAGCAGCTGAAAACACTTCCAGATGCAACTGATGACTTTTTAACGAAAAAAGAGTAACCTCAAACAAACCATGTGACATCTCCGCACCACACCAGCTCTGAAAGCTTTTGGTTCAAAGCAACAAAGCAGACACATCAAAGCAAGAAGACAACATTTAGAAGAAAACACCCATTTTAAACATTTTGCATATATAATTTTGTGAAAATTACCCTCTGTCGTTAGCTCTGGAGGTCATAGCTACTGCAGACTGGAGTGGGGTTTATTCAGCCAGCCCCCTAGTTAGGGCTCAATCATTCCCTGTGGGAGAGTAATAGCCCATTCTGTTGCTCTTTTCATTGTGTTCACACTCATTTTGATTGTTTCCTTTTATCATTATTCCTGCAGAATTAAACACAGCATGAAATAAATGCCACCGGCATATCTATTATGTGTTATTGTCACAATGCAGCACGCGCGCTTACTCTTTCTGCAATCATCATAAAGGTTTGTGTTGTATATTAATTCTCCTCTTATCCTTTTTCATCTTTGTGCTTTTTTTCCTTGAAAAGGAGTTCTTCAAGTTTTCTGAGTTTGTAGTTTCAGGTGGAAATGTATTCATGTGCAAATGAAAGTATAGCATTTACATAGGCGCCTGGCTCATTTAAGTTATGTAAATTTCACCGACATTTGTTCTTTTTCCGAGTGTTTGTACTTCCAACCACCACTTTTTTATATCCTGGCCTTTCACGGCATGTGCACTTATTTCAGGTTCCAGTGAAACACCATATAGAAGTATTGATCAGTTGAAAGTCTGCTCCTGTCAATTCTCTGTTATTCAAAGTTTGTAGGATAAAGCAGAAATCTTAGAGCGCCTTCAATTTTTATTCAAATGCCTTATCAGCGGTGATATTTTCCCTCAAATTGGTTTTCTCCCTCTGCCAATTTTCTTTCCTTCCCAGCTGTTTCGCCCATTCCATTCTGCTTAAACGTCTGGCTTGTAAACGGCCTCGGTCATCCCCTTTACACAGGACAGACAGCTCTGCCTCCATTTTTGGAGGAACAGCAGATGTTGACGTCCGTTTAAATGAAATACTTCCTTATTATCACCGTAACGGAGGTAGTTGTGCACACTGATACGGTATCAATCAGGAGTTAAACCACTGACACCAGCAGTGCCTAGTTGTTAATGGTGGGGAGGAGGGTGGAGTTTGATTATTTATTTAATTAATTTCCATTCTAAAGCCAACAGGGCTGTCCCACTGTGGTTATTAGATAACAAAGGACTTTAATGTCCTCCGAACCAAAAGTTTCACCCTCCTTTTTTAGACAGGAGATTAAACATAAAAAAAGATTTCAGCTCTGGAATGGAGCTCAGGTGCACCGGAGTCCTCCCCTCCTCACCTCAGCCATCTCAGGGACGTTGATGTTGTCAGACAGTGTCTGTCTTCCCGTCTTTCGTCTGTAGAGGTTATCTTGTAGAATCAGAGAGGACGGTTGCAGTAAAGAAGCACTATTTGCTGCTTCACCCTCATATGTTTCGTGCCATCTGTCCCCAGAGGAAACTGCGTGTGTGTGTGTGTGTGTGTGTGTGTGTGTGTGTGTGTGTGTGTGTGAGAGAGAGAGAGAGAGTCTTGGCATTACCAGGTGAATGTAGCAGGTGGTGGTCCACATGTAGGAAATGTCTACAATAATCAACAGCCTCTCCTTCAACCTTGGGATCCGGAGAGGGGAGCGGGGGAGGATTGATACTAGCTTCATTTTACTCTCTCAAGGAACACAATTACTTCTCGCGAATCTTACAAGCAGAACTGAAGGGAATCACTGGAATCTGGAGGAAAAGACCAGAGGTGTGGTTCCGAACTTTAAGAAAGCAAAAGTATTCTTTTGGATACACACTGCTCCTCAGCAGCCCATTGAGTGACTCTTTGTTGCCCACACAGGCCCCCAAACCGCTGATTGACTATAGCTGCCTCCAGTCCACATTTCTGAATAAATAAATTAAAAAAAAAAAAAAAACAAGACGCCTTCATCTGGCATGAGTTTGGCAGTCATTTAATTTTAATGATCTGAAGAATCTCTTGACAGTTTGATTTGCCCTGCAGCTGCTTACTATGTTCGAGCTGCCTGGCCCCACTCCCGTCATGCGTCCGTAACCTCCGCTCTGCGTCCTGTCGCATCACTCAAAACAAAAATTAGAGGGGGTGGGGGTGAGGATGCACCTGCATGTCGCCGGGACTTATCTGGTCTCACAGGTGAAGACAACAGTCAGTGAATAATCATTAAGAAAATAAAATAAAAATATATAAAAATAAATTTAAAAAAAAGCTTAAAGCAAAGAAAAGCCCTCCGTGTGGGATTTCAATTGTGGGCATTTCCCCCCCCTCCACCTTTGTTTTTTTAATAGAGGTCTTCAATTAATTTCAGAGGTTTTCTCCCATTTTTCTCTCAGCTTCCTCGTTTTCATTAAATGTCCCTGTTGGAGCTCTGGAAACTATTACATTAGCCGGTCAGCACACAGAGAGAGAGAGAGAGGATACGTGGGTCCGTGTTTTATTACGAGCCGTGTCTTTGAGATGCAATGTAAATCAGCGGGTCAGTGAGGTCAGCAGAACACATTAATTCAGCGCCACAGATGAAACGATGAGCGGAGCTTTGCCTCCAAGGCTGTGTTTCATTGCCCCTTTCTCATCACATGCAATCATATCTAACACCGAACAAGGACCTTTTTAAATTATATATCGTTAACATGAAATTAATCTCAACTGTGGTGACAGGATACATCTGTTTTTCTTGGATGTTTATAAGATATATCTTATTAAGGAGTTCTTTCTCGGCGGATTTTTGAAAATTATAATTAATTGGAGACATTGTTAAAGTTTTTGCACGCAGGTGCTGAATTCTTGTTCAATTTCGATAATTGCAGTATTTTTCTGAAACAATTTGTCAAATTTCAGATTAGATTTTGGCAAAAGTAGAAGCGAGTCTGAGAGCTCTTCAGAGGGATCCTGTGGTGATGACAGAAGTGGGGAGGAGGCTGAAGAATCACATGTCCAACCACCGCTACTGGGGAAAAAAACGGAGCTGCAGCTCCTTCTGTGCCACAGCTGTCCATCAGCAGAGCCATCAACACGTTTATCCCCCAAATAACACACAGTCCTCTGCTTTTTTTCCTCCAGTCTTGAAATAAAAGTGTTGATTTAATTCACCAGTTGTACAAAATTCAGCCCGTTTCTAAATAAATTCCATTGGTTTATTTGTCAAAATCATCCCTTTTAACTTGATGCAAGAATATATTTTCTTAGATTTTCATATCTGATGTTTTACAATGCAAATCTGCGTTTGAAGGAAGAGATTGCATGTTGAATAAATTTCATTAAATGTGAAAAGTTTCTGAAACAAAGCTCAAAGTGCTAATTGCGATATCCCCCCAAATTTTAATTACTCAAATCAAATCATCCATATCCTCATTATTTCTGCAGATTTCACACAGACAGCTGGCTGCAGCTGCTCGTCACTGCTGTTTCCTGTTCGGCTCCACGGAAATGTCTTTGACGACAATCTTCTGCAACCTTTGCTCGCGCTCGTCTGCCATCTGATGTGCGCTTTGGCGGGGAAAGGGTGACTGGGAGAGCGTGAGCCAAGCTTCCAAATCACCCGCTGCTACAGTCAGTCCAGAGCCCTCTCAGCAGAAGCCCCCTTTGGGCTGCTTCCTCCAGTGCCAGGTCTCCTCTGAGTGAACTCTTTAATTAATAATCAAGCTAATTAGACTAAGGTCCCCCATTGTGCAGCCAACATGTGTGGAGATTGACTGAGTGTGTGTGTGTGTGTGTGTGTGTGTGTGTGTGTGTGTATACCATAGGCTCATTCTGTTGCATGCAACAACAACACCTGTGCCTGTTACAGACGGAGAGAAAGCCGTTGTTTATGATAGTAAAACTCAGTGGTGCTCCTTGAGAAGCTAGGTCACTAAAGTGAACCTGCACACTCCAGGCAATACCATTTCCTGTATTGCATAACCATCACAGCAAATAATGTGCTTTCCTGGAAAGACGACATGATGTTCGAGTTATCATCAAGGTTCGACCAGGAAATACATCTGAGTCTAAAAAGAACCAGAAGCCAGTTTTTCTGACATGTAGAGCTGCAAAGTCAGGAAGAGTCTAATTCATGACATAATAAATGGATTTAGACAGGTGATGGTGAAATTTAGTCACATTACAAAGGAACAAATGAAACGCCTGAGTGAGCATCTGGACGCTCTCTGTCGAATAAGCAGCATTACCAGATGATGGAGATTGTGTGTGTTCACACTGTAAAATTCATTATGAGTAGTAAAGGTCCCAAGGAACTGTTGGACGGGAAACGTGAGGACCTTCGCAGGGCATCTCCTGGGTTTATGACCATATTAAAAATCATGAGCTCTGGGGGTGTGTGTGCAAGACAAGGTAGGGGGCACGCAGGATGATTTCTTGGATGCATGAGCTTTCAGTATGGCAAATTAAATTTGAATGCAAATGCGCTGGAATTTCTTGACAGTCGGTGATAAAAACCCTATTATGTTTAATGATATGCTTTGCGAATGTGCACGAGTAGAGATTGGTCCGCAACTGGGGGATTGTGGGTGGGGCGGTCATCTTCAAAAGTCTGCCTCCCCTCTCAGCGGCGGCTTTGAACTGCTGAGATGCACGTACGCACATGCATGCACATTTCTTTTCTTTTTTTTTTTTTTTTTTTAAGTTGATGAAGTTCACTTTGCCTTCGGTGCTCAGAGATGTATGTGTGTACATGGAGTCCAGACGCCTTCAGTGTCCAAATTTCCATGGATTGTTTCAATGGTTCGTGTGATTTTAGTATTCACACAGTGTAGTCCACGCAACAGCATGGAAGGATGCGCTGTTATTTATTTAGTGAGTAAGGAATATTTTCGCCAAGGGGAGATAACACATCTTAACATGACTTTACAGCAGGAATACTGAGAATCATCAGTGCTGTATTTCAACACCCCCTCGCCCCGCCGCCTCCTTTTGGATGCACAAGTGTGATGTATTGGTGTGTGTCGCCTGGGCTAAAATATGAGCTGCTGGTCTTAACGAGGGAGTGAGAGCAGGCTGAGCTGACCTGTCTATTCACAGACTATTGATTTGGTTTGATGTCTCTGTAAATAGCCAAGCACTTTGTGGAGACGCATAGCTGGCGCGAGAATAAGATCAGAGGCATCAGTCATGGCGCCAACGGTGTGAGAAGCGTTAAGGTGAATTATCTACAGGTGCCATTTTAATTCCTCAGTTGCTAAGCAGGCTCGCTTCAGTTATCCAGGTTGGGGCGAGGCTGGCTGCTCGGAACCGCCTTTAATGATATTCATATAAAAGCAAATATACATCCCCAAGTCCCGGCATCCATCACTCTTAAGTGTCCCCTCTCCAGAAATATTGTCACGCATGCCAGAATTCTCTTACATTTCACTATGTGGTGTTTGCAAACGCCTGTAAATTCAGAGGTTTTTCCCTTTTTTAAATGTAAACCTCTCAGCTACAACATCATAGTGAAGAACGTTTGAGACTCGTCCCACCAGCCTTCCTGGAGACTGGCGGTGGATGCTCGGGTACCAGGTGGAGGGGGATAATGAAGTTTCCGCTCTGTCCATATTTTTCTCGCAGCCCATGAATCCATGATTGAATTGGCATCTGAGGCCAGGTTAAGACCTTCGGCTGTTTGTCGTGTTCCTGGAGCTGCTGCCGAAAAGCTATTTCTGTTGAGTAAAAGAATCTGGAAGCTAAGAAAGAAGCTTCATGTTTAGGGATTCATACTTAGATGAATATATTATTCTTCCACCAGCTGTGAGGATTTCAAGTGTCGGCTGTGCTTTTTTTTTAGTTTGTAAATGCGGCATTGATGCCCGCCTGACAAAATCCGTGAGAATGGTTAATTAAGCAGCAGTACAGGAGCGGCCCTGAACGGCACTGGAGCTCAGGGGTTGGCTTCAGCCAGGTGAAATGAGAACAAACAAGCTGTCAGAAGCGATCACATCTTCCAGACAATGGACACGTGATTGCACCAACGTATCTGTCCATCAGCACCTCACATTCAGCAGCCTGTGCCTGGGGGCTTCAGAGCCACATCACAGGCTGACAGTCGGCTCGGCTGTGACGAGGCCAGAATCAAGCTCTTCCAAGAACCAGCCCGGACTGAACTGGCCATCATGGAGTGTGTTCATACATAAAAACTCTGTGTCTGGACATAACTCCTCAGATATTCAAGTGAAATTAAAGGGAAATATAAATATGCATCACTGCCAAATCCACGAGGGAACGTCCTACTCATAAAAGCTGTTTACCAGCAGGAACGCAGGCACTCTCTCAGGTTTAATCTTCTCCTTATGAATGACAGGATTATTTTTTTGTAGTGAGGAAACATTTGAGATACATATCACTATCTTTTCCTCCATCACTCCGACTGCAGGTTATTGAAAGCCCCAGTGGAGGGGAAAAACTAATTACCAAACATGTCTGGCTAAAAGAGTTATCTGCGAGATAGCCCACAGTGCAACCGTGCTTTAGCCCTTTTGTTTCTCGTGCAAACTAATTAGTTTCTTTCTTTTTTCTTTTTGTAGCTGCTCCCCAAACTATTAATGACCTTCCATTGGAAATATGACACAAGCGAGTGGAAAACTTTTCATTAAGCCCATTTAGTTGAGATGTTCAGGTTTCTTTCAGGTTCAGGTTTGTTTGTTTATTTTCTTTTGGCTCTTACTCCTAAACCTTGATTGAACCTTGAGAAGGCAGTTTTACGGTAGGTTTACAGACGACTTTAACTTTAGCTGGGAAGCTATCACTGATTTAAGCTCACATGTCAGTTATTAATTGCTTCAAACTAAGCTCTCTGTTCAAAAATTAAAATTGCCTTGAATAAAGTAGTGTGGGGGTGCTGTATTAGTTCCACAGTTTGGGAACTTTGGGATAAAACAATACAATTTACCGCTCTAGCAGTCGACGACTCAAATCCGAAAAATGTGTTGCACTAATCTGTTGGCAACGCAACTCAGGCAATCTGAGCAATTTCATACCATCAGATTTCACAGCCCCCTTAGGTGGACTACAGTAATGTGGGGTAAAAATGTACTTACATTCAAGTTCAGCAAATTCAACAAACATGAGAAGGAATGTATAATCTATAATGGGCTAATTAGTAAGACCACCTTGGAGCTGTGTGCATACCTGAAACATCAGCTGCCCTCAAGGCAACCAGGAGCAGTGTTCTGCAGGACTCCCCCCAGGGACTTATCTCCCATGGCCGTGTTGCTGATCCCTTTAATGGCTGGCATCATAACTCTCTGCACAGGCTGTTTGCTGCAGCTTCTGTCACAGGTTCATCATTACGCTGATAGCTGAACACTTGGCAATGAAACAAAGTAGCCTGACACTGCTGTAGATCAATCCTGTGACACCAGGAGAGGAAAATCCACATGACAGTATATTACAGGGTGTGTAAGCTGCTTACAGCAAACACTGGAGCTCTTTACTGTACAGCAGCATTGACAGTTCCTGTATGCAGTTATTTTTCAGTGTTATTTCATGATAATATTCCCAGTAATCTGATTACAAACCATCATTAATGAGTAATATTGCTGTATATTACCCTTGCTCATATTAATGTGGATTCCATGCCAGCAGTGATGCTCACATGAGCTCAAAAAAACTAATTATATAAATAAAAATGAAGGAGATTTACATGCTGGGTGGCCTTCATCAAACTTCAGTGTTGCTGTCCCTGCACCAGTACTAAATCCATCCATTAGATCCAGAATCTTTTCATAACCAGGTTGTATAAAATGAATCCCAGATTCTTTTCTGAGAGATAGAGGCAGACATGTTCCATTGCTGCTCATCTTTGAGTGGAGAACCAAATGAAAGTATAATATATTCTGCAGCTAAAGTTCTCTGCAGATATTTCAGCCAGACTTTTTCCTTCCCCGTGACTGAACAGTGGTCAGTATCACTCCGGTTTAAATGAAAATGTAATGAGCACAAAACATCAAGTTAAAAATGTTAAAACTGCTGCAGATTCAGTGCAGAACGTTCCTGTAAGCGTGAATGGAAGCAATTCAGTCGCACTGATTTGCCATTGAGAGGGAAAAAAAACTAGCGGAGTCTGCGGAAATTTCCAAGCACATGACTTAGAACTCTGTTGGTGTGTCCTGATGAAGGCTCAGCTTTGGGGCGCTGGTCCAGCATTTCACCCTATGTGGCTTGTTAGTTGCTCCCACTTTTGGAGTCATTATTAGTGTCCTGTCCTCAGCAGGGTCAGCAACTTTACAACCGGCTCACCAGCACTTAGAGAGATTGCTGTGTTTATCTGATGTGTTGTGGCATTAAGTGGACCTGGACCTTCCCAGAGGACAAGACCCCGTATGAGATGATGCTAACAAAATACAGTCAAACATGCCGTTCCACGTGAAAGTCTGCTGTCTTAGAGGTCGACTGGTAACCACAAGATACGTGTGGCTGTTTTGTGTGCAAAGTTTTATCGACTGCAGGTCTTCACTGCACTGCAGTAGGTAAGAAAGGAGAGACTTGGGATATCTCTGCTCGTCTGGTCTTTAAATCATTGGGTAGAGAGCCTGGAGAGTGTTCATGTTGTCAGCAAAGCTTACAGAACTGAAGTGTGTCTGTCACACATCTCTTCTCCTGACACCTGTCATCACTCACTTTTCTGTAGAGGAAAAGCAGCTTTCGTCTGTGAATCTCAAGGAAAAGAAAAATAATTGAATCACCCTCCTGGTCAAATATTTTTGAGGAATTTCAGGGGATGTGATGAATTAGGTGGCCCTGTAAATTGACAGAGCGTGCATTCTTTATATAGGTCAAGATGAGATTTGTCAGTAGGAGAGAGAAATCTGTCCTGTTTTACAAACAGATGCTTTTGTAATTCACCATTAGTCAACTGGTATTTTTTGTTTTTTAATCATTCTTGGGTTTTTCCATGCATAGAAGGTGCTTGTGTGACTAACAATTAAGTCACTTTGCCGACTGTGTGGTGAGGTCATAGAGACGATCCCCTCAGACAGTATAAATACTGAAAATAGGAGTTGGTGACCGAGAGCAGAGGGACCATCCATTCTACTGATACCATCAAAAGGAAGGAGATGACAGTAATGTTAAAAACCGTGCAAAAAATGAAGTATTTAACCACAATAAACCATGTATCTCCCTTTAGTGGATGCAGTTTTACACTCTGCATAAACAGAGAGGAGTTGATGCCCAACAAAAGGTTCATATTGGTCTCAACTGAGACTAAATATGAATATGAAGCAGGTCTCAGTGAGCATCATACAGAAAGTTTGCCCAGTGCTGCATTAGCAAAGCTCTGTTCAGAGAAATGTCTTCTTTTTACCAGTAACTCCACAATACCTGTGAGTCCAGAGGTCTCAGTAACCCCGCTCAGGGGTGAGAAGTTGCTGATGTGCTCTCTAGGAGATCTGACTGAATATGTCCTGAGCAAGAACTGTCAAAGGATGGACAGTATATGACTACAAGTACTCCTTAATGATATCAGACCCCGCCGACACGGAGCATAGAGTGTGTCCTTCTCCTCAGCGGTGTTGCAGTTCTGCTGGGCTCATTATTCTTCCATGCCATGCTCTGATTTTACCCACCTTAGTTCAGATCTCTCACATCTCACTCCAGAAATCAATCTGTTCTGAATTTCACAAGAAAATATTGTGGATGAGCAATTAATATCAAGCAGGCGCACCCTGAGTCGTGCATGCCTAATTTACACGTTGCGAGTCGTCTCGGGTTGAAATTGGAGAAGAATGGAGCGAAAAATAAGATTCAGTTATTTCCCCCACAAGATAAGCCAGGAAGCAACCTTATTCCCCTCGCGGGGCCTGAACTCATGTCTCCAACACACACTTCAGCTTTTCTGTCTTGCCTGGTGGATAAAAGCCACCTCAGGAGGCACACCAGAACTTGCCTTTGTGTAAGAGGCCAACGATTGCGAGTTTTAGAGGAAGGTATTGCAAGTATTTAGTGTTGGCTCTGTGAAATACTTCATATTTTATCACTTCTCCATCGCCACCGTCACCATTTATGCATGAGTTTCCCTCTACATCCTGTGGCTCTAAAAATTCTAGAAAAAAATGGCATCCTGTCATTTTCTTTTATATAAGCGCTGTTCTCAGAGTCCAACTTCTGGCATGCTAATGGGTAGGAGTCTTAATTAAAATGTCAAGGTGGCATGATGTCCCATTAAGACTCGCCTCCCCCTCCTCATGCTTTTTCCAGCTTGTGAGTCTCCCCAGGGACCTATTAAGTCCAGGCCAAAATGATTGAAGTTCAGAGAGGTGAGCCCGAAGGTTGGGTGCTCATCACTTCGTGCTTCGGCGTCATCCCAGCATCTTCCAACCCTGACCTTTAGCAAGACAGCCGCCCCTGCTAATGTGCTCGCATATGTAATGAGATAAGGCTTTGGACTCAGACTTCCCTGTCAGCCGTGTATGCGATAATGCCACCGAGCGTCCCCCGCCCCTCTTCCCATCTGCCTCCACAAAAAGAAAAAAAAAAGGCTAAGGAATTTTCTGAACTCTCCTGACCTTTATGTTGGACTATCTTTTAGAACTTTGCGTCTTTCATTTCACCCTTTTTCTCTTTTAACGTCGCTGGTTTGGTTTCGGCATGTCTTCCCTCTACCAGGGAAAGGTTATTGAAAAGGACAGAGCGGCGCCTTCTTCCTCATAATGGCTCCAGTCGCTGTCACAAAGTGACAGAGCTCCTCTAATGAGTCTCTCATTCTTATTGTAATGAATATTCAGCCGAAGGACTCGGGGGTCGGTGTCAATAATGTTTATGGTATTGCTAGAGGTGACTGACCAAACTAGTCCAAAACAGGAAGTGAACCCTCCGTTTTTTCAGGAGACCTCAGCAACAAGTTGGTTTGTGCCGTCTCTTCATAAACGACATTCCAGAAGCAGTTTGTAACAACCGTTATTTAAAGTAAGTTTTCCACAGCTCACTGAACGCCCCCCTCACCCCCACCCCCTAATGACCAAACACCAAATGCACACCCCCTCTCTTGTTTCGAAGCACCAAAACTCTGAAGCCCAACCCATCCGCCCTTTTCTCCCTCCTGACCTCCCCGGAGACAATTATCCCTACCCTCCACCCCCGCTCCGTAATGGCTCTGGGTGGGATGGGGTCAAGGTAATCACCGGGCCGTGAATATTTGTACCCACTCACTTCATCAGCGCGAGATTACCAACAGGGAAATCAATGAGCAGTGCCCTAATGAAGCATCTACACTTGTGCCCAATGGAGCTGTTAGTTTTTATCTTATCTCCTAATATGGCACGAATGAGGTCTCCAGATACCGCAACTCATATAGGACAGGGTACAGAGTGGTGAGGGTGAGGAGAATCCAGAAATGGGTCAATTTTTACCAAAGTCAGGTTTGTTGTGTTTTGTCTCCGTCCTCTGGGTGGCCTACCTTACAATTATGCTGCATGGTGATAACAATAACTTGTTCTGCCAGTGAGGTATATGGAGATATAATAAAGATATAATCGTAGAAGCAAATAATACCAGTTTTGTGTAGGTGCAGATTTTAAAATGATGGAATAAACTGACACTTTTACAGCGGCTCCTGTAAACTATAATTGTGCAAAAACTGAAATTCAGCCCAGGCGTGAAACACCAGGTCGGCGTCAGAAGTGTGATTTATAATTTTAGTTCATTTTACATTTTCCAATATCCAGCATATGGTGTTTTTGGACACAACCTGCTCAGACTGTATTGACCTGATTGTATGTATCTGTACACACAGAGAGTCTGCAAAAAAAATTAAATAAATAACAATTTGCTGGACAGAAATACACATTAATTCCTGGCTTCTCTCTCAGGTGCACGTGCACACACACACACACACACACACACACACACACACATAGATACATTCATAAACACACAGCGCTGCCTGGCCCTCGGTCCGCTGCGCTCCAGCGACCCGATCTTATTAAAGCCTGTCAGCATAGCTAGCACTATCATAAGCTTTTTATTATTGACTCGGAAAATATGATAATTTGGAAATCACAGGCCGCCTCCTAAAGACTCCACTGTCACTTTGAATTTTAGCCACTCTCCCTTCTTTTAATGGAATGATGAGATAGCAAGAGCTTCACAAGCTCCAGCAGTTACACCCGTCCTCCCTTCTCAGTGTCTTAAATTATTTATTTATGTTTTTTTTAATTAGTCCACCATAATTGAGGTCTGTCACCTATTGCACCTTCAAAGAAAGTTAAAACGCGTTTAATTAAAAGTGGTATCTCCTGTCAGAGTAAGAAATTGAATTGTGTTTGAAGTAGGAAAGATTGCCAGCTGACAATTGAGTGAAATTATTAAATCAAATTCTTTTTCTTCTTCTTTCCAAACCTACCTGAAAAAAGTAAGAGTCGGTTCATTGTCTGGACTTTTGGTGCACGAGTGTGTGTGTGTGTGTGTGTGTGAGAGAGAAGTATAGGCCCTATCGATGAACAATAATAGTAGGCTTCTTAAAAAATCAGCTTGCAGGTAACAAGTTCATGGCAGGAAGTACACCGTCCCAGATGCCCAGATTTCCACTTCTCCTATCAGCGCTCAGGGCGCTTGGCATTCTGGGATTACCTCCCTATCTATTCTTTGCATTCCCACAGCCTCCCTGTCTGATCCATAATTCAACAGTTCCTCCCATTTCTGGCAAACTATCCCATAATCTCCATTGAAGCACTGGGAGGCTTAATCGGAGTAAACATAGTTGCTTCAATATTTTATTGACCACCCCCCCCCCCGTCTTGGTAAAACATAATTGGCATTTCTAATCTGAAAGCCGGAAATCTGGAGAGCAGGGTGAATGGCATGCCACAGTCCGGAGAGGTGGAGAGGCGGAGGAGGAATGGACAAATATAGAGGGGAGTAATCCTCCTTGCAGGTTACGGAGGAGCCGCTCCACTCCTGGAAGGTGCAGGATGATGGCAGCCCTGAGCTCTGGTCGGAGAGAGCACTCTGGCTCTGTGATGGCGGCGCTATAATCCTCTCCATTTGAAGAGGCTTTGCCTGGAGAAGCAGTTCCAGGAACAATGCTGAAGGGCAGGAATGGTCTTAGAGAAGCCTCAAAGGCAGGAAGAGAGAAAAAGAAGGAAGGAAAATGTGCTTCCCCTATTAATTTAGAGTGTTCTTGTTGCCCCAGTTAAGGTAGCGCAGCGGTATAATTAGCAACTCTGGAATCATCCGGATAATATTTTTTATGAAACTTTTGATTTTTTTTTTTGACTCGGAGTTTCATCTGGGCTATAAGCAGAAAGGCATCTTAATAAAAATAGAAGTGTGTAAATTCATTTTTAAATAAAGACTTTTGCTGAATTGGAGCATTTGCCTCCACTTGGCGTTATGTGGGCTGAGTGACAAAGATATTACAAATAGCACCTTAAATGCTGCCACGCTCGCTCAGCCAGTGATGCGATTTTGAAGGTGGCTCTCCAGAATTTCACCCTGCTTCCCCTTCCCTTTGATCTTCCTTTTTATTGTCATCTTGCAATCCCAGTTTTGAGGGGGCGGCTTCCTGGCTTCCCACCAATCTCCCAGGCTTTTCCAGGCAGACTCACCACTGCAGCAAATTCCTCAAACTTCTCCCAGATCAAACTTTAAACGCTGGTTAAAAGAACAAGCAGATGGATCGTCCACACGTCAGAGTGTCATTTCACAGAGGCTTAGAGGAACAGGTAAGTGAGATGGTGTGTAACTGTGCGTGTTATGCATTGAACTACACACTTATTTGTCCCAGGGGGAGATCATTCGGATTTGGGAATGATTGGAAATTGGCCCAGGAGAGCAGCTGGAAGCTATTGGATAAAAATTAGCCAAGTTATAAAGTTAACAAAACTGCTTTTTTTCCCTCCAACCCCCCTTTCCTCGCCCTTCCACTGCTCTCACGCCCCACATCTCTAAATGAAATGGAGAAATCCATCTGTAATGCCGTTGTCAGCACACTCGCAATCTAGTCCCCTCCTTCTCTCGTTCCGTGCCTTTGCCTGATGGTGTGATAAATTAATCTTTTTCCCGTGCCACCGTGTCAATTTTTTTTAAAAGAATACATTAAGACATGTGAGACGCATCTGAAGTAAACATTTTTTCCCATCTTCTGTCTCTGTCGCCATGACGACTCATATTTGCATTGACAAAGAGACAAAAAAAAGAGGAGGGAATGGAGGTAAAATGGGAAGGAAAAACTGACACAATGGGGGAAAAAGAGATTTGGGGGAGGTGGAAGTTGCAGAATCAGTCACAGTGTGATTTACAGTCAGCACTGGTCACAGTCTTCCTTTTGGAAAACATGCAGTAGTGGTGGAAGCTGATGGAGCTTCATCATATCTGACCTTCCTTCTGGGCATGGCAGGAGAATTCCCAACCTGCTCTGATCACGTGCATCATTCAGGAAGGGTTGGGTTGATTGCCTAAAGAAGTCATTCATGTTGTGGTAATTGATCCTTTTTCTAAACATTTGTAAGCAACATGCTAATCTTCTATTATCTGAAAGAGGCAAAAACAAACCAAAAGCTAAAATTTAACAGCAAAATGATAAAGAAAAAGAAAAAAAAAAGGTTCCCCATCACATGGCGCTTCTGCAGATCACATGGCTAATACGAAGCTACAGCTGCTAAAGGGCGCATTCCAGAACTGGACTAACCAGAATCCACCTGACTTTCATTCCATCCACTGAGAGGTTTTAAAAGTGTCCAAGCAGGTGCACATGGAGCCGGATAAGAGAGGGATGAAGATCTTCCAGAGACATGGAGCGCTGTGACTTCCCACGGAGCTGCTGCTCCCGCTGGGCAGATGAATTCTTCAGCCTCGGCTCCTTCCAAAAAATTGGGAGATCGATTCATGAAAAGAACCTAAAAATTTGAACTCAGCCAAGTTCAATCCAAACTGGAACATTTTTGACACCATCTGTATTGTAAAAGATATGTTCTTATTAATTTCTATGCATTATAACAAGTTGGGAAACTCCTGAGTAGCTGATATCAGCTGGATGAGCCCTAACGAGGACCATGACAGTTCTGACGGCTGCTCTTTCACTGTTGCGTCAGAGAAACCAGTTGGCAACCTCTGCACCAGCCGGCACTATTTCCAGTATTTCGAGCTTTTTCCCAGAGACCTTAAGCCCCTTTTCACCTGAGGTGTTCTGGTTATGGGAAACTATTTCCTGTGAGCCAGTTCCCATGGAGACGTGCCAGAGGCCGTGAAACAGATGCGATTCTCTCAGTGAGGAGCAGAGACGCGACACCACAAACGATCAAACCGAACCTTCTGGCCACTTGCTATTTCAGTTTGAAAAATAATTGACAGTGTTCTTAAAAAGGATGAAAATATACATAAACTGGATGTTCACGAGGTCGGACGGTTCATTCGGGATGCTGGTTGACGGGCTAACTTTTCTTGCCAGAAATGTCTGCAGAGCTGCCGACAGAGGAAGACTCCTGTTGTGACCAAATTAAAGGATCCTCTTTTGTTTGACAAACTCCACAGGGGAGATGGAGCGTAGGCTGAAATCCCTTTCGCTGCTGTTTCCTAT
Source organism: Pao palembangensis (assembly GCA_015343265.1). Taxonomy (NCBI): domain Eukaryota; kingdom Metazoa; phylum Chordata; class Actinopteri; order Tetraodontiformes; family Tetraodontidae; genus Pao; species Pao palembangensis. The sequence goes on along the minus strand of CM027087.1, from coordinate 11,202,074 downwards.
GATTTCTGTCTGTGGCAGAAGCGAGAGAAGACATTGTCAAGATGAGCCCCCCCCCCCACAAAGAAGCAATTAAAAGCTTGGCCTTGTGAAGGTCTCGCTGCTGCACAGGCAGACCCACACCAGTGCAGTCAGGAAAAATGAAAAGCCGCCATCGCTTGTCTGATATCCCAGAGTCTGAGGCCAGTTTGCCAAAACAGCGGGCGTGCGCGTTCTTAGTGACTGAAGCCCAAATTGGAAGAAGACACGGATACATCATGGGGTTTTTTCGGTTTTAAAGGCAGAAAAAAAAACAATGTTTGCAGCTGTAAAGCAGCTTTGACAGAAAGTGATGGAGAGCACGGTGACGCAAGGGGAGATTTAAAGCTTCTCCTTCTTCCAGCACTGATTTCAGTGCAGGAGTCTTTAAATGCACATGTGTAATTGCATCGAATGTTGGTTCTGCCTGTGACAAATGTGCTCTAAGTAGCTCATTGCCGCTGATTTGGCACTGATGTAATCAAGGGTAAGGTTTGCTCACGTCTCCCTTCAGTGTGTTCGTCTCTTCCTCCGCGTAACCGTAGAGTCAAGCACAACGGGGACCATTTCAGAGCATGTCTAGCATTTGTGGAGCGGCTAAATCGTTGTCGTTGTGAATTATCATTATCGTGCTTTTTTTTTTTTGCGTAGGATGACATAAGAGAAACTTGTTCTCTCCCGTCTCTGCCAGTTGGCATCAAGAAACGGGGTTTTGAGACACAGAGGAGGAGTGTGGGATGGAAAGAGGATGAGAGAGATATTCAGAACAGGGGGAGCACGATTATCGCGGCACCAGGACTTCAGAGAGGGGATCCAGACAGGCTGACATGGGACAGAGACCGAGATGACGATATGAAGCCGCTGTGGAGGCATCACTGGATGTACGGAGCTGAAAATGGTGGGGGCAACAACAGAGCTTAAATCTGACACGTCAGTCTGATTTTGCAGATTGTTATACTCACACTGTGCAGACATGCTTATTTTGGCCCATAAAGATAAATTATTGGTGGCATTAGTATGTCAATGCATGCACTATATAAAGGAGCATTAGCAAACAGCAAGACTGTAAATTTGAACAGTTTGATTGGTGAAGTTGACTTATTTGTAATATTTGACTCTTTCAAGCACACTGCATTCCGACAGCACGGTGAACTTAACGTAATGCTCAATAGTGGCTGATTTATTTTTCTCTTGATAAGAGATTAGAATTGCCACGGGAATCATCAGCAAGAGTAACCGAATGAGAGGGGAAAAGCCAAGGAGTGCTTATAATCTTTAGCCATCATTCATTCAAAACATACTAGCATTAATGAGCTACTGATTGGCTGATCATTAATAACAGTTCCAGCTCCAAATTGTGCATTCTATTCTTCCCCAAGGACACACCTGATATGTGGGCCTAAATATGTGAGTTTGATGGTAAGTTTGATTTAAGCATCTTATTTTTATGCTCTGACAGCAAATATACATTATCACTTAAAGTAGGTATTAATAAATTTCTCTCCAGTCCATCACAGGACACATACACTGTTCCTTCACATGCTCAGAAACAACAAATTCCACAGAGAAAGGCCCAAGCAGGAATTTATACTGGACCCTTCTTGTTATGACATAGATGAAGTTCTTGTTATGGAACATATGTGGTCTATAGACTCAGATTTCTATGAAAGCACGTATATACACACACAAGCTCACCTCCTCCAATCTCTCAATTTACTGCAGTAGACAGTCTATACCTTCCTCTCCTTTCATCCCTTTTTTTTTCTCTGTTCTACACCATCATTTCCCATCAAATTCTCAGCTCAGTTCCACACAGTGTATCATATGCCTCAAAGCAAAATGCAGCAGAATGGGGAACCAAATTCATATTACTTTTGCATTCCGTTTGTCAGGTCATAAATGGATGGTGAGTGGAAGTGAAAAGCGGCAGCATTTTCATCTTTCCTTCTTCTGTCTCTTTTACACTCGGTGAGGAAGTACATGTAAATTGGCAACGAAAGGAGAGGTAGAAAACAATTATGGCGGCGACGCGCCCGAGAGAAATGAGTCTATTGCTTGACCTGTAATGAAGTGGAAAGTTGACAAGCCAGCTTTGTGCAACTCGGAGATTTGAATGCGAAGGAAATGACTCTTCTGTACAGTCAACCAACAGGAAAAGATTGCCAATTATAAGTGTTGGCCTTCCGCTGGCACCTAGCAGGCATACTGATGGCTGAAAACGGACGTGCATGCTCATGAGCATGAATATTAATTCAACATTTCTCAACTAATGATAATAATGATATATAACATAACATCACAAACTTAATTAATAATTTAAATTAAATAGAAAAAGGAGCCATTAATCATACAAAATTAATATGTGATGTACTGTATGTGTTCATATGTGTATCATTAATGTAAATGCTGGCTATATCTGATTATTATTAGCCTAGCATTAGCAAAGAGCTCTTCATCCAATGGCTGCATTGGCGAGCAGACCAGTGGGCACTGGTCACACTGGTCTGATGAAGTGATCCAGGTGGCCTGGAAAGTCTTAGCCCAGCATCCATTCTCGTTAACTGAGCTGGCCAATGTCTCGGAGTCACGCGCAGCTGCTGCCGCGACAGCAGCTCTTGGGTTTACAGCCTGCCAGATGTACCGCCGCTTTAATCGTTGAAAGTTTCTCCCAGAGAGCCCAACATAGATATCGAATAATTAAAATCATACATATTTAGTTCCTTCCAGTATGTATTTTAGACGTGAGTGTAGAATCTATAGACTACAACGTGAGTCCGAGTGTGTCATAATGTGACTGACTGAAAAACGGCCCCCGGAGGACGGAATCCTGACAATCGCTCACCTTTCCAGTGTCATTCAGCGAAGCGCAGGAGCCATTAACTTTTAAAGCTTGGTCTCTCTAACAGCGGGGCCCGTGCCTTTTAGCCTTGCGCTGCGGAGCTTCAAACGGCCGTGACGGACAGGAGTGGGCCCTCTGCGTCTCAGCGGGGCTGTTGGGTGGAGCACCGTGCACCTGTCCCACGCTGTGGCGCCATGAGCACCTGACTCCGTGTGTCCGCGCAGCCTCTCGGACACCGAGGTCGAGAGCAGGCGTCTTGATTGACACGTCTCATCAGGGGTGACTTAATGGCACCGCCACCTACCAATTAGAAGTCATCAAGGTCCCCGATTGAAAGTGGTTAATAAATAATTTATAATGGCGGTAATACCACATAATCCTGATATCAGAAAGTCAAAGGTGGATGCATTATTAATGAGACCAAATTGGACTTTAATAACTGTTCCACTGAATCCTACACCACAGCAGAATTCACTTATGTTAATATGCCTTTATTATTAATGGGCGGCCATTTTCTAAAATGTTAACTGACTTGGCTGCTCCAGAGACAGTTGCTAAGATTGACGAGCCCGGCGTTTGTGAAGGCAGAGGCGGGGGCAGTGGGGACTTGCTTATTTATTTATTCACCTACCTGTAGCATGTTAGCCCACATCCATGTGTAAATTATTCCCTGGCAAAGCCATTAAGCATGATCACAGTTAACTCAGTGTGGGAGATGACAATCGTACAATCATGGGCCCTACAATGGCATCATCGGCACTGCTTTTCGAGCCCGTTCTGACTGGAGCTGAAGGATTCCTGGACTGGCTGCATCTTCAGGAAACCAGTTTTGTCGCAATCACGCATTCGACTGTGATGCTGACGCATTTTGCTGGTTTGAAAAAGGGGAATCGTAAACTTTCAGGAAACGCGAAGAGCGACAGAATGTGTCTGACACCGTCACAAACGCGGCCGCGCTGAACTGATTTAAATTCGCCCATTCTTTGGCTCAGCAGGGGCCCACCACAACTTAGACAATTTGGTGGAGGCATTTCTAAAGGGGAACTGATAGACTAGCTAATATGTTCTCTCGTGGTATTTGCATAATGTCCATGGTGCATCGCCAGAGAGCTGTTCTGCTCCAGTTCCCCCTTGTAATATATCTGGCAGCGCTTCTGAAATGCAGTTGTTGTTGGCACTGGCTTACAAATCAGGCAGTAAAGCCCCATCCAGAATATCAATGCATACGTCACTTTAAAATACTTGTTTACCATCTGTTTTTGGAAAAAATCCCAAAGAAATCAACCTGACTAAACTGACTTTTGTCCAGAAGTCCAGGATTCTTCCAGCCAAAAGAATTAAAGCGAAAAGGCGCAGCTGTGGCTGATGGGAGGCCATTTTTATTTATTTATTTTGGCACAGTAGATGATCTTTGGAGCCTCTTGTCCTCATGTTCCATCTGTCTGGAGCATCTGCGCTGTAGTCTGCGAGTTTGTAGAAAGCAATGTTGACATTAATAGCTTTCTGTCCTTTTATGTGTTTGTTTTTGCCATTAGGAACAGGTGATTACAGCATATGTACATGTGAGTATGGCAAAAACTGAGAATTTAGATCTATCACAATTAATTTCCATGCATTATCAATTGTGTTTCATTTTGTGGCACCTGTACTTTTAGAGGAATCGCCGACTGGTGTTTGCTTTGCGTTGATGAGCTACTTTAAGACGGAAACGCTTTTGGTGAAACAAAACCTCCCCTGTGCAGAGGGTGCAAACGGCTCTCTGACGGTGGATCGTCAGGGGCTGGTGTATCGTTGACAGGGGTCCGTCTCCAGCTGGAACTGGAGCACTAATCCTCACCACTCAGTAGACTTGTGTCTGAGCTACAACAAAATATTAAATCAAATTCATTTACATTTTCTCAAGCCAACAGAAATAGTTACATCAGTTAATGTGGGGAAATTACACAGTATTTAAATTACCAATCAGATGGAATTTTGAAATGGATTAAAGAACAGGTGGGACAAAGAAGTTTTTGACCGAGCGTGCGTCCTCATTGCTCCTGGTTTAGCTGCCAGCTGGAGGTTCTACCTTGTTGTGTAACGTCGATGCATCAAAGGAAACAACTGACAGAGTCCTCTGTCAATCCTTCCTCATTAGCCTCCCTGCGTCAATGCTCACTTAACTTTGCCTTCCTGCCGTGGAGGCATCTAATCGACCAAAGTGGGCGTTTCCTACCCCGGTAACGGAATTTTGACAGGGACGGGGATGAAGCAGGGGAATTAAACGCGCCTGCAGAGTGATTGCATGCGACAGGGCTGAGTCGTGTAAGAAAATTGTTTTCCAAGTTTTTGACATCCAGTCAATATATTGACACACTTTGTCACAACAGTACAGCTTTGGCAGGAGCAGCAAGATGTCATCCAATCCAGGCCGGCCCGCCACGCTCCAGTTCACCATCGAACTGGTTCTTAGCTAAAAACTACAAAGGCAGCAGAGGAGAGGTAGTTGCGATACTGACATGTGTCTCTGCAGACGTGGAGCACATGAAAGTTTTGGCTTTCTTCAGGTGACGACAACACGGTGACGCTGTGACTAAGAATGAGGAGAGGGAACTACTTTTCTTGACTTCACTTCACTTCGCTGGTAGTTGCCGGTCGCTAGTGTTTCTGACAAACCCTGTTCTTGTTGACCTCTTAAGATCAGTAAATAAATCAGTTTGAGATGAATAGCATCCAAGCACCAAAAGCAGGAGTTAAATGACTGAGTGAGTGATTTTTTTGGAAATTTGCCTTTTTTACATATTTGATTATTTGGAAAATGGGTTTAATTCCATCCTCCTGCCCTTTGCCTGCATCCGGGCGTTTACTTCCTTACTAAAGGCGTGTTCTTTTTCAGAACAGACTGAGTCCATCTTCCTGTCTGTCTGTCTGTCTGTCTGTCTGTCTGTCTGAAGCTAAGACAGAATCCCAAAGAGGATGTGGAGTGTTGCATCAGAATGGTAGATTTTGTTTCCCCATTCCCACAAGTTGTCAGGAATGATCACTTTGCACTTTCAGTTGCTCTTTCTAAGATGGCGCCTTGCACATGCGAGACAGAAAAACTTAAAAAAACATGTTTTCAAACATGGGAGGACTTATATACGTAGTCAGGTGTCTGCAGCGCTCTTACGTGCATGTAATTAGTTAATTCTCTGTTCATAAATAAGACATTTCATCTCCTTTGTTACAGCACCGACTGATCCAAGACTAAACACTATCCCTCAGTCTGACATGACATCTTTTTGTCCCCCTTTGGTATTCCGTCTGTGTTGCACAACATGATTTTTCTTCCTCTTTTGTGCCAGTTTTTCTTTCCCATTGAGTGGAGATGAAGAGGGTGAAGGAACAGCGCTAGCAATGTCAAAGCGAGAGAAAGCTTATCCTGGGCAGACGGGTTTGTGTATAGAGTCAATCAGGGCTGCACAAACTCTTGATTGCCATTGACATTTACCGGGGGCCCATTTCCAATTAATCTTCAAGGGCCTCCACCTCTCGAAGCCTGATTACGACCCCCACCATCACTACCAAACAAGCTAATCCACGTGTCTGACAAAAGCGGCTCTCCTTTATCACCGCCAGATTGAAGCGCACAGAAAAAAGGAGACAGATTGGAGAAAGGATTCCAGCCAAGCCCGGCTGCATATTCTTAAATTATTTTTCCTTCATCCTTAATATGTTTCGGACTTTTGGACCGTTTCAAATCAGCCAACCACATTTCCCATTTATGCTCAGTCAATTTTAATATCATGAAAAACAATCAATAAATTACATATGCATAAATTAAAGAGCTAACACCTAACACCTAAATGGTTTAACCTTAAACAACTGTGTGCAATAACGAATGCACTATAAATTGAATTATATTAAACGAAAGCCCAAATCTAATTAATTTTGATGCTATTATTGTTGTAGGAAGGAAAAGTTTTATTCTCAGCCGGTGTTGTTGCTTTTACTTGCACGTGTCACCCGCCTGACAGAAACACAATAGGAAACACAGCTGACGATTAATAATAATGATTTGCAGCCGTTTCTGTGGCTGAAAGTTAACAGCACTAATTAATTTGTTAATGAATTCGTTCACGTTTGCAGGCGCCGAAGCTGCGTTTGTGCATGAGTAATAACACTGTTCGCTCCGCCAGGGTATTGATGATATACATCCAAAGCAAAGCCCGACTTAAAGAGCAGGTAGGGCAGTTTTAAAGCGGCAGACGAGTCATTTCATCAGCACAGAGCGAGTCAAACATGACTTGCTCAGGTCCTTTCTGTGGAAAATCATGAAAATTCCACAACAAATTAAAGAGACAAAAAAGGCACATTTATTTTGATGCTAAATTAACCTGAAAAGTAAATATTTCAGGCATATTCGCAGTGCTTTCGTGTGGCAAAAGAATAAAAAGATATGAGCTTTTTTCAGGCCACAAAAGAAAAGTTGCTGACTCAGCCATTTATAGGCTGTACTTTAGCCGTTGACCCCTGTAGTAGCTCCCCCACCCATCATCCCAATCTCCACCCCCCACTAGGTTCATGTTCAGGCTCTACTCCTTAATGACAGACCATCTCTCCGGTATGACAGGGGCACTAGCCACGTAAATAAAGAAATCTATATATTAGGTATATTTGTAACTGAAGATGGAGTGTGTGTTATCTGTGAATGTCCTCACAACAGCAGAAATGCGAGTGTGTGTGTGAGAGAGAGAGAGAGAGAGAGAGAGACTGACAGAGAAGAAGTTAAAAAAAACATGTATTATTGCACGTTGTGATGGTGTAAACACAAACAACAAACTCGCGTGTGCTCTGCTCCCTGACTAAAAGTGATTTGCAGCAGCAGTTGTGCAGGTGCTCTTTGTGGAGCTTCAGAGGGCGTCTCAGCAGAGAGCTTTTGCAGATCTGGCTGGCTTCCTGTTACTCACATCTAGTGAGCAGATCAGACCCTGCTGTGCAGACGGACTCAGCCATATGCACGGCTCACACGGGGGGACGCTTAAGACACGGGACTGTTGACAGTAGCCCTTCATCAGTCCACCACCGCACAAACCAGAAGAAAGTATATAAATGCATAAAGAGCATCATACTCAGGAGTTTTGTTTTTTTTCTTTTTCTGAGGGACAAGCACAGTAGGTGTGAGTCAGATTCCCAGGCTCGTGGTTTGCTCAGCAGAGGCGCTGCGGCGGCTTGATAACTGGGCTCTGGTCTCCTCTCCTCCCTCCAGCACCTCACCCAAGCTTCCCTCTTCCTGAGGCTGCTTTGCTCTGCAGACCCGTGCCCACGGCAAAACCACCCAGGAATCTTATCTCATTCACAGGCGCATTTCTGGTTCTGTGTGCTTGCCCGCCGCATGCACGCTTGTCTGCGCATGTGTGTGTGTGTGTGTGTGTCTGCTCATTTAGAACTCATCTTTCTTTAGCTGATTTTCTCTTTATCTCCAGCCGGTGGTCTACATTCATTCAGAACCCCGATCACATGATGGGGCCGAAGCTTGTGGGGCTGGAGTTCTCCAGCTGTGTGCACGCACAGCTCTGACAAAACTAGATGTAGTTTAATGTTTAAAAAAAGGGGCCAAAAGCTGCTAAATGGTAGAAAAATAATGCTGTAAAAAATAGAATTATATGTAAATAAAAGGGGAATTGTGTGATGATGGAAAGGCCACCTGTCTGGACTGTATTCCCACCCCTCCTTCCCCAACTCCAGAAAAGCCCATCACCACCCCTCGCCCCACAACTCTAGAAGCAGTCAACGACCAGTAATTGATGGGTGGTCAGCTCCAACATTTGATCCTCTGTCCGGAGGCATTATGGGTCATCAATTATGTTTCCAAATCTTCACAGTGTACTGGCCAGAGAAGGAGAAGGAAGCCATCCACGTCAAGTTGGAAAAACCATCTTGAAACAGAGGTGGTGGACAAAGGCACTTTCTGTCACCCACGTACAATGCAGTCCACCACTCTCTTTGTCAACAATCCAAACATTTGCACCATTTGACGAGACCTGGTGACTCATTACCATGTGACCCAAGAGACAAAGGGGAAGCACCCAAACTGAAACTAGGTGAACAACCCTGCCAACAACCCCGCCAGTGACTCTCAGGTGACCACTAGGTTCAGTAACATGCCAATGGTCTACAAGGGCTATATTTTCAAGCTCTGCCCCCAGCAAGTTTAGAACTGAAGAATCTTTCTGGAGAGAGGGCAAAACCTCACAGTCCAGTTGCACACAAAGAGATCTAACTTTGAAGTTCTTTCTATGTTTGTTTAGATTCTGGTTAAGATGAAGGTAGAGTTTTTTACATTGTTTACGAATGGGCTTACAGTTTATTAGAAGTGAACAACCTTGCCTGCTAGGATTTAAACGTTTGCTGGTTTCTGTCATTGTTCTCCTGCACCGGACAAGCAGGCTGCACTTTTAAATTGTTTAAGTCTTTTTGAAAGCGTGACATATTATCAGCAGTCTGCATGTGTTTTTTTTTTTTGATAACACATGACATTTATTATGCCGTTCCTGTGTGATTTCAGTCTGAGCTCTGTAGCTTTCAGAGGGAGCAAAGTGGATCTTTTTTCTTATGGTACAATCCATTCCTGGTGAAAGCACCACACAAGACAAACAAACCACAGACGGAGAGAAAGCTACAGACGAGGTTGAAAATGTGGATTCGCTGAAGCTTTAGAAGATTAAGATCTAAATTAGATAAATAGATTTAAAAAAATACAAAGCTATTATTGTTTTGTTTTGGGATTTTTAGTGGATTTCATGTTCAAGGTGTTTTGCATCTTCACCGCCCCCTGCTGGAGGACTGCAATATAGTCCACAATTCCCCCGCAGATATATAAAATGGGACTAAACTCATTCTCCCCAAAGGGGTTTCTCCCAATTATACCACATTAGCAGTGGTTCCAGTCAATGGTTTATACAGATCAATAAGCTGCTGAGACAAAAACCAGCACTGACATGGATTTCAATTCCTCACGTGCCTTTTTTAGATGGTGCACGTCACCTCTCATCGAATTACAACAAACAACAGAATAAAACATGTTCATTACCTTGAAACTCCTGGATGAAAAGAAAAACGAAAGAGGGATCAGCACTCCGGAGCATTTATCATCCTAACAATCAACATGAGTGATCATCGACTCCACCAACACGCCATTCAAATCTCCTCCCATCGACATCTTTGATATTCTTCAAGGCACTATTCATTTGTTGTCCCACAAGACTGTCATGCTACAACTACACACCCGCGTGCACACACACACACACATACACACACAGCTCCCATATATCCGTCTCTTGCTGAAATGGCTATTGATGTTTGAGTTGGGGTTTGAAATATGTTGGTACAGGAGATACAGTATGTGGGGCTGGGATCACTTTAAACATAAAACAGCTTTTCCAGAGCAGAATACAGAGAAGCCTTTTCCTGCAGGTATACATGTATGTGTGTTTCTCATTAATATTCACACAGCCTGAGACCAGCTAATCAGCAGTGATCATTTTTTAATGGTGGGCTACAAGGCTTTGATACTGATTTTCTGGCCACTTAAAGAATTAAAGATGGTGTTTTCTTATTTGTAACATGCTTTAATGTCCTTGTGTCTGTATTTCTTCATGTTTACACCTTTGGATGTCAATCACCTCATCTCAGTCACCCAAAAATGATCAGTAATACCTGTGTTTTCTTAGTTTCAGCCCATTTATCAGAGATGATAGAGATTGATATAAATATTGCTCATGACATATCATTGCCTGAATGATGTTTCCCTGATTCCCACATCATCTCCTGTCAAATTTTCTCTGTAGCGACTTTGGGTCGAGCACACTCACTGAACCAGTGCTGCAAACTTGGCAGTGAGAACGGAGGCAGCTTGTTCAAAGTCAAAGGAAAGTTAACATCAATAAATCATTTCCGTCTTAATTTTGATCACCATAGATCACATTAAACAGGCACATCCGTCCTGTGAGTTAGGTCACAGGCTTGGGGTGGCTTCCAATCTATTAGCAGTTTATTACACATGATTTTGATAACTTGACTCAGGATAAGTATTGATAAACAGAAAAAGAATCCTGAGCTAATTAGCGATGTCAGTTTTTACAATAATGATCACATTTATTGAAATGTTGAAAAATACCACTGGACCTGTTGTAGATCCATTTGGGTTTTTTTGCAGCAGCAACAGCAGCAGCAGCTAATTAAAACCAAAGTATCGACTCTCCAGCAGGCCAGAGAAACAGACTGTTCCCTGCAGACACTTCCAGCGACTGCATTTGTTCTGTGTTTGAGCGAACAGTTGCACTGAGGCCGGAGGTTCGAACATAAACCATGACGTCAGCATGAAGAACCAGGTCCAAACACTTGTATCATTTAAGCATCGTCAGTTGATCCTGGATTCTCAAAGACGCATTTTTTAGCAAACATTTGCCATTTGTGTCCCGTAAATCAGACGTTGTTGTCTTGGAAACACCTCTGCAACCAGACTCCAATTAACGCGCCTCCCTTTTAATGACCCACCCCCTCTGTAATGAGGTCTGTAAGTAATTAACAACAACACCACTTCACATTTTTCTCTCACTGAGCAGCTGGCCCCAAAGTGGGACTGAAAACAAAACATCTATTGATTTTTCATTTATTGATTATTGCTCTCTAAGAACTTTGTCTTTCTCTGTACAGAGCAGTAAAATCTGACTCTAGTATCTGGGTTGTGGATATTTATATGTCACAGTTTAAAACACAGTAATACTCTTTTGCTTTTGTTTTTAGAGCTTTTTTTTTTTTTCTTTTTTGTCGGCTGTGAACTTGGAGAAAAGATGGAGGAGCAACACTCAACCTAGCTCCTGTGATGTGTCTTTCCCTGTGGGCTTACTATATCCAGATTAAGGGAGGGTTCACAGATAGGCGACAGGCTCCAGCACCCACATCCAATCAGACGGTTCCCTCGGGGGAACCATGTGGTGCACACATATGTGGCCACAGCTTCACAGCATGACACGGCGATGTCCTCCAGGAGTCCTCCACGTGGATCATGAGAAGCTGGGAGCAAGAGTGCAGAGCTGTGAGTGAACGCTGGGTGATGTGTGTGAAGATTAGGCACTGCATTTATGAACACTGACAAAATGTGTCAGGGTTTATGCTCTGTTCCTTCTTCAGTTTTCGAACAAGTGGGTGGGTGTTGGATATGGGGGGCATGTGCCACTGCATCCCTTCCTGAAGGCATACAGTTTTCAAGGCTCCTCTTAAAGGGCGGAGTATATGGTCCGTGTATGTATATATACACATACATATATATATACTGTATGTATCTTTCCGTGGTTTTAAGACTGTATTACACTTTATGAAAAAGCTTACACAATGACATTTGGCTCTACAAAACTAAATAATCCAGAACCACTCCCAGAGCCGACACGCTTGATCCAGGTATGAATGAATCTCACTAGGCCCTCTCATCTCCCTTCCTATCCCCTTCGGTACCCCAGCCAAGCCCAGGCTCATGTTTGCTCTGACAAAGCAGTGAAAGGAAAGTGAAAAGGCTATAATAAATGAATAAATGGTAAGGCAGAAAATACAAGGAAGAGTGTGCAATGTCTGAAATGGTAACCTTTTTCAGATGCTGCTTTAGTATTCATTATTAACAACCTTTTCCATACCTGAGCAAAGCTGTTGTCTGTTTGTGACTGCCAGAAGCTTGGGGCAGATGCTGTGACCTTGTTCACACCTGGCAGACGGATCTCCACATTTGGTATGCATCTTTTGCAGAAATACTTTTTTTAATTTGTCCCGCTGAGTCCACCTGCCGTGGCGAGAATGGCATGAACATAGCAGGAGAGATGTTAAAGTTCAGAGAGGCATGCTGGACATAAAACAGAGGTCAGGCGCGCTGGATCGGTGTGTCAGTGCTAACGCTGTGTGTGTCTTTCCTGCAAAGGACAGGCAGAAAAGAAGACAGGCTGAGTGAGAAACCCTCCTCTCCTCTGAGCCATCTTCCATTTACGCTTTTCTATCTCATCAGAAAACATTTGTCATGCTAATTGAACTTAAAGTGCAACGGCGCATGCAGCCGAGCGCGTGTGCTCCGATGCGAGCATGAGCCAGCGCGCAAGTTTGAACAATCACCTCAAATGTGCTCATCCGAGCTCAGTGCTCTGTTCACGGAGCGTGCACGCTGACAATCATCCCCACGCTGTGAAAGGCATACTCCTATAAGCACATTCAAACTTCACTGCCTAGCAGCAAAGTAACGCCGCACCGTCTATCTGTGGCTTCACCTGTCTGTTTATCTTGCCATCCATTCCATCATTCTCTCATCTTTTTGTCCATCTGTCTCCTTTATCTGCTATCTTTAGACAAAAAAGTGTAACATACACTTCCTCTCTGAGACCTTTACAGTAGAAAACAACAGGATGTAAACGCACACTAAACTGTGTTGGAGATCAACAATTGTGTTGGAGATCAACCTAAATGTATTCTTTTTTTCTGAATAAGACCTGAGTCATTGTTCCCTTCGTCTTTTTTGGTTTAATGCCAAATGCCAAATAATTGTTGCCCAATCATTTTTTTGTGCCAGGAATTTAACTGCGCTGTGAATACTCGCTATCGCTTCGCCTTTAGCGGCCATGATGAGACTCCTTACAGGGATTGTAATGAATTTTGGCCAAATCAAAGCTTAGCAACACTTTAAGGAGAGTCATGATTAAGGGGTGGAGCTGCAGACATGCATGAACCTGCAGTGCATTGATTGGAAGGATTTCTGGAGTGAGCTACAGCCTGTCAAGGGGACATTCAGAATTTTATTCAAATTTATATTAAAATATTAATCATAATGGGAAAGGAAGTTCCATGTCAGTTTATTTAGCTGTCATTGTTCCCTGTAGGTAACTCACCGTGGTCTGAAAATATAATGCACATGTACAGATGACTGAGCGCAAGTAGAGAGGAATATTCACAGATTTCCACACACCTCCCATGACACGGACACTGCACCTCATCCCCGCTCCAGACATTTTTGCCGAGGGGTACACCGGACGACCAGGTGTTGTCGCGCTCCCCAGCGAGTCCCACGTTCTTCCCCTGAGCAATTAATGACACAAAAATTCTATTCCACAGAATGACTGTCTGCCAGGACTGGAGGTGTCACATCACCCTGGCAACCGGGTCAACCCCTCAGAGTACCCTCAGCGCACAAAACCATGCCAGGGGTTAGGGTTCACCTCACCTTGTGACCTCTCTGTGGAAGTGATCTGTTGTAGGCAAAACAGAGTTTTGTACTTCATGATTTAGGCTGCCCCCTCACGTTGAAAACGCTCTTGCGTTTAGTGATTAACTGGACGACTTGTGACATCAGATACGGCGACGCCATGGCGTTGCGTTAATTTTTCATCTCTGGGCGCTAAAGCATGCGTGTCCTTGCGCCAATGCGTCTCGAGCAGCATTGATGTGCGTGCAGCGTAAACAATTGTCGATGTGATGTTGTCAAGACGCTGGTATTTGTCAAGAGGCTGGTGTTTTCAAAGCAGCAAGTCAGTCAAAGAGAGGAGCTGTCAGTGTGGCTGAAATGTGTAACTGGCACCCGACACATGCAGAGACCCGTGTCAAATGCCACAGCACTAATTTTAATTTCCACTACAGACCAGGGATAACCACATGAGTGACAGGCAAAATTCACACATCACACAGATGCTTTTTTCCATAACCTACATTAATATGACATTATGTGATTATTTAATTTGGTTTTTAAGAGGCCGGTGTAGGACATATTTCATGTCATCTTAGTGTTAATACTTTTCCTATGAATGATTGTTCCACACATGACCCAGTTAAATGCAATGTCTATTTATACATGGGATTCTCATCGATTCATGCATCACAAACATAGACTGATGTATTTTTGTTAATATTCATGCAGAGATTTCAAATCGCTGCAATATTTTTTCTCGGCACATCCTTTCTAATATCCACCAAACTGGTATTAATCAAGTTAAAGGGAAACCTTCCTGCCCTCCTTGTTCTTTTTTGGACTCTCTGAACATTTAGTCACACGCCTGCTATTTCCTCATGCTCTTTCTCGGAAATTAGTGGGAGGTGATATACAGCCCGGGTGTCCCACAGCTACAGGACATTTAAAACTTTGTTCCATACAAGAGGTGAGAAAAGACATTACTGTGCAGAATAGGTGATAGCAAACAGAGCAGTGCTTTTTAAAATGCTCGGTGCAGGTATTTGTCTAACTTACTACCTAGAATTCCATTTTCCTTTTCATTTATTTGCATTGCTTCAACTATTTACATCCCCAAACTGAACAGCAAGGATGAGCCACAGACCAACATTACTGGGGGGGAAATGGGTCAATTTTATGACTGGAATGAATCTGTTGGAGGGTTTGATAACATGACTCTAAAACATGGCTCTAAAATCATATATGTGAATGCTATTTTTTTTTAAGTATATCTATAATACTCATGTTAGCTGCTTATTTTCTATGGTAAAAACACTGCTCAACACCATGGTGTTATATTTGTATTATGGATATTGTGTGCTTTTAGTCCTTTTTTGCATTAGTCGAAAGCATGGGTGGAAACATACACACTGCTTGGCACTGGTCTTTAAACTGCAGACATGGTGCACATCTTATTATGCCTCAGTTTCAAAACCATGGACATTTTATGCATTCTATAACACGCCCACACAGTACCTTCAAAACCATGGACAATGTGTATGTATTCTGTAGTGTGGTCGCAGTAATTCCAGAACCAGGGACAGAGTTTATACATTCTATACGGTTTTCGCAGTAATTTCAGGACCATGGACAGAGTTTATACATTTTATACGGTTTTTGCAGTAATTTCAGGACCACGGACAGAGTTTGTACATTCTCTATTATGCCTCTTCAATTAATTACAGCTGTATGCAAGCAGGAGATGCATCATATCACTAAACCTTAAGCTTTAGGGCTGCTGCTCACATATTTATATCAGTCTGTGTCTACTTTGAGTATTGTGCAGAATGCAGAAAATAAATGTTTTTACAGTTTAATTTGCTGTTATCTCCTAATGTTGCTCTTGTCATCTGTGACTGTGTTTTCTTTCGGTTGTGCTCTTTTGGTCATGTTCTTGACTGCAGTCTAGGGAGCCTTTTGTAAAAATACAGAATGATTGATTGATGAACACTAAGTGTATTACTAACATGTTATATATCATATATGAGCATTGCATTAGAATGCACGCATGTTTTGCTAGTAGAGTATTAGTGGATACTGGAGGGCAGGATAGAGAGAGTTTATACTGAAAATGAATGCAGATGATCACAAATCCTTGACCTGACTATAGTAAATTAAGCTCTGCCCTGATCAAAACACACTATGAAAAGATCCCGAGATTTCTTTCATTGTAAGCATCGTGCACACTTGACATCTCTGAAGGGTAAAAATCAGCAGTAAACTTGCACAAATGGCATCAAATCTGTAAATATCTAACATGTTTGCGAAGAAAAAAATCCCAAATTTCAGGCAACCACTCACACTTAGAAGATGAACAGTGATTTTCCATCAAACAGCAGCAGCTCATACCATTACATTTTTGTTCTAGAGCTTCTCTCACACCACCGAGCTTGAATCATTTACAGAGTCGTAACTGTCACTTTAAAAGCTCAGTGTTCTCTGAATACAAACAGTAGCCTAACACTGATGCTTTAAGGTTGAATTTGGACAAAAAGTGATAATTCTTTCAATTCATTCTAATCTGATACTCTGTGCTGTAACATGCCTGTGCCTTTGGAACTGCAAGATCTGCATTATCTGCCCAAAGTGCCATTTGAGTAGTGGTCATTATATGCATATTACTAATATCAATCCAATGGACTCAGTCACCAAACAACTTCACTCTGGGTGACATAAAACATTTTCTAACAGACTCTCACTGGTAGGTTGTGTGATATGAGTCCATGACAGACCTGTCCAACTGTCATACCTTACTTAATCATCACAGTTGTACCCACTGAACATAGTTACAATGATTTGTGCCCTCCCATTTCACCCTTGTATTAAAAACTATTGCTGGAGGTAAGTCAGGCGTGAGCACAGGCGAGGATGCTGTGGTGAATGGGGTGGGGTCCCGGGAGACAGCTTGTAGAACAAAGCACGGTGTCATGCCAAAGAAAGCCAAACCCCCCTCTCCCGCCGGGGCCCGGTCATGCCGTGAGAATGCAATGACATTACCGGGCCATTTAGCTGGCGGACGAGCAGAAAGAGGTGAGAGAGGCGCTGAGTGTGTCACTTTTGTTATTTAATGGTTGACTAAAGTCTGGGCAGAGGGGGACGAGCCTTGTAGGTAGCCTAGATGGTACTCTGTAAAAAAACAAAAAGCTAAAAACAAATACTGTAGGTCAGCATTGTGGTGTAGTTTTAATTTGTGTGTGTCTCTCTCTCAAGACCTTCATGCAAAACTGCATTACATAAAGTTATTTCATAATAAAGCAGTTCTAATGTGGGCAAATACCTGAGAATTTATTGTTTATTGTAATTTGAATTTCACAATACAAACAAACCAGTTTTAGCCAATTCCATCTATAATTCAACAAAATTATAGAGAAAAAAAAAAATACGCGTGACTCACCCGTTGCATTCCATTATGCACTTTATTAATTGGCAAAAAGGTGTTGAACTTTAATATTTTTATATATTTTTGCCAAGTTGTCGTACAATGCTGTTATAAATGCTCTCACTCATTATTTTTTTTTTTTTTTTTTTTCATATTCTGCTTTACTGACCTTTGAAGACATGATCCTCAGATTGGATTTCAATCATTTACACTTTGTCGTGACACTCTGGTGTGACAGCGGTCTGTGGGGAATAAAGCAAAAGCAAATAATTCTTGATTATCTGATCTTGCCGGGGTTAAAGGATTAAGTTCTGTTAAAAATCCATCTCACGTCAGACCTCATATCTATTTAACAATGCTTCAGCTAAGCTCGATCTCAATAATAACTTGTGGGATAAACTTTGCTTCTAGCTGTCATTATTGACGTTCTGTGTGTTAATGATGATAGAGAATTACACTATCTTGCCTAAACATGTTTTATCCCTATTTTATACCCACCTGAAAAGACTACTGACAACATGGAAATCAGCTGTATGATAGTCTGAATCCCAGAATCAGAATGCTAATCGACTGCTTGTAGAATATTTTAGAAAACTGATTTCAGATTAGAAATATCGGAAGAAAGTGTTTTGCGTGTGTTTTTATAAGTTTTTGTCCTCGTGTATAGGGAAAATGTGAAGTTTTCTGCTCGTGTGTGTTTTTCCTACTCGCTGTGACCCCTCTGTACGCCGCTCGGCGGAGCTCACAGACTTTCCCTTTCTGGATATCAAATCATTTCATCCACACGACTTGGGAAATAGCAAATAAAGCAAAAATACTCGGTGTCGCCAACTTAAACATGCGTTTAATGCTCAGAAGAAATACCTAGTGTTAAAAAATGAAATCCTCCATCACTGTATCTTGTTTTCTCCGCAGAAGCCGCGTTTCAGCACCGCGGAACTGTCCAGCGTTCAGGCTCCGAGCCTGGCTGCAGCGAGGGACCGCCGTCGCTTTCCGCTACCGATGCGGTGGAGATGAGGGCGGCTGGAAGATGATGGAAAATAAGGTTAAAAGCACAGAATCAGCCCTTCTCTCTCCTCAGTCACATTCTACTCCGATTGGGAGCTTTATTTGATTTTCTTTTCATTATCATTCATTATTTACACAAAATAACTAGTTTCAGGAGTGAATCGTGGCAGCCTTGTGGCTTTTTTATTAAGAAAAGTGTGTGTCAGGAAAGAGTGCATTGTACTTGTGAACTTGTAGTTATTTGGTCGGAGCAGGAGCACAAAGAAGCGTATTCTCTATATTTCTCTATTTATAGACCCTCTCCCCTCGCTGGAATGTACCATTCGGCGTTCACCTTAGAAAAAGGGGGGACGCAAAGCTCGGCTCGGATACATTCTGAGTTTATAGCGGCTCCCTTTTATTTAAACCTCCCCGCTACTTCGTCAGAGATTGATTCGGCCTGTCCGTTTAAACCGAGAAGACACCCATACCGACTCCTCAGTGCAAAAAAAATAAAAAAATAAAAGGGTGCCAAGAAGCTGGGACGAGGGAACGTGGGTGTAAAGCCAGAGAACGCTCTCTCTCTTTCTCTCACTCTCTCTCTCTCCCTCTCCCTCCTCCTTCTCTCTTTATCTCTGTCTCTCTTTTATGAAATCAATGAACGAGTTATTGGGTAAGACATAAATATAAGGAATCAAAGCATCCACCGGGACCGACGGCACCGCGCGTTTTTGATATGCGTCTTCGCCCAACGCTACATGTGTCTTCACATCAGTGTAAATATTGGCTCTGATAGGACGGGAGCGGAACCAGCTCTGGCACGGCTTGGTCTCGGAACCCAATTTTGACCAAGATTTGCAGCTTTTTATTTTTTATATTCCTATTTCTTTATTTCAAGAAGAAAGAAACCACGATTCTCCACACCATCTGCTGTCGGTGCACCCATCCCAACTCACTGGCCGGTCCGAAGATGGCAACTTTAACCAACGGGCAGGTGGACGGCACGGTGCACGGCGTCGGTGTGGTCTCCGCCAGCACGAACGGGCTCGTCAATGGATTAAGCCACAGCCACAGCCCGGTGGGGTGCCCGGCCACCATCCCCATGAAGGACCACGATGCCATCAAACTCTTCATCGGTCAGATCCCCCGCAACCTAGACGAGAAGGACCTCCGGCCCCTCTTCGAGGAGTTCGGCAAGATCTACGAGCTCACTGTGCTGAAGGACCGCTTCACGGGCATGCACAAAGGTGGGTGATGCCCGTTTTCCCCGAGACAACTGTGGCTCGACTTGTTTTTGTCAGTGAGAGAGGATCCCGAATCGTGCAGGATCCGGGATTAAAAAAAAGCGCACTGTGCTTCGGAACCGCGAATTTCCCGACTTGGTGCATGTTAGTGTAGGGATTTGTGTCCCCGAGAACGGGATGTTTGTTCTGCTGTCAGACCCGTCAGGGCTCGTTCGAACATGAAACATCTCCGAGTGTACACGAGTGTCACGAATCGACAGTCACGACGTTAGAGTGATGACAGGAGGAGCAGCGTTCCCATTTGGACGGTGTGCGCGGGAGTATTCACACATGCAGTCCGGCGGTTGTAAATGTGCTCTCATTCACGTCGGTGCTAAATTCAAGCCGTCAACCTCACGTTGCAATAGCGGGGAGGCTGCGTTTGGTCGCCCGGGGCGCCGTGCATGCTGTTGCCCATAATTCTTTCACTGTGCCGGTGGGTGGAGGGGTCGCGCGTGCACGTGGAGATGCACGTGTGCAACAAGAGGAATTGGCCCATTTGGTACCGTTTCGAGGCATTTGAAATCCGAGTCCAAAACATATAAATGAAGCTGCAAATATTGTTTGTTTTTGTTTTTTTTTTTTCATTTCAACAATAAGCAGGAAAAACTTGATAAAAGCATTTTCATACACACAGACGCATGCTTTTTTTTAAATTATTTTTTCCATCTCTCTGGGGAAGACTCATTTTCTGTAAAGCGCCATCTAATGAGAGGTCACTAATTGATCTACCTGCAGGACTTCTCCCAGCAGAGTGAAGTACATTAAGAATGAGCTATCACTTTTTGAGCTTCTCCCTTACTGTCATTCCAAAGCCCTCCACCCCAACACACACACACACAACACACCTCCTACCCCACATGAACAGTGTGTGACATGCGTCATGTGTCGGGAAATGATTATGACACACAAATAATTCCAGAGGGTGGAGACTGTCTGCAGGCATGGGAAAAACCAAAGAGGTGGAGAAGGAGGAAGGAGGGAAGGGGGCATCTTTTATTAATAGCCCAGCTGTAGTAGAGACTCCCTGTTGGACAGTTAATCACCACTAGCCCCAGAACTATAGGCATGGCTCACCAGCTGATTCTTAGAACTGTCTCGTCTTTGCGATATACAGCCCTGCTTCCCGGGCTGGGCCCCCACTTTCATTAGCGATCCCCCGCTGTGCTCATATTTTAACTAGCTGGAGGCATTAGCTGCTCCCCGGCTCCTCCACTCACTTCAGTCTGCTCGACAGTTTCCTCTGCTGAATCCTGACACCTGAGGTTTCCGAAGAAGATCCTCGGATTAGCAGTAAAACGCAGCACGTTCCACAAACAAGAGGCGAAGCGACTGCATGCACTGGTTTTATAGAAGGGAATATATCGGAATGTGAGTCAGACTAAGCTATCAGTTTGCAGCCACAGTAAATAAACTACAGACTAAGATGCAAACACACAAATATTTGCAAATAATTCATGCCACATCTGCTTTATTGTGTAAAAAGAAAGTCATTTTACCTATGTCGGCTGTTAGCTTCGACTGCTGATTTACTTTGAAACAAATAATCCCAGTGTTTGAAATTTGATGCCATTTCTCAACTTTAAATTGGGCTCAGCCATATATGTCAATGTACAGTAACTTTGTACGTGCTTCCATTCCATTGCTTTATTGTTTTTTTTCTCAGTCCTTTCATGCAGTTTGCGTTTTTTAGATCGCTGCAATAGACTGAAAGATTCAAATTGAGGGCACGCTAAAGCTTTAGAGGTGTGAAATGCTCCAGTGGATTCAATTCTGTCAGAATCACTGGGAAAAAAATGGCATTTTTCACTTCCATCAGCCGTCCTTCAAACTCTTACCCCTCTGCTGTCTTCTTTACAGTACATACTGTACCGGCATGGTATGTTCAGAGGCGAGAAGTGATGATGATAATGACTGTGGAGCTACAAAGACGGCGATTGCGCGGCCAGATAATCAACTGCCACCTCCTATTTTTCACATTTCGTGACTGTCACCGTGAACGCTGTAATGCCTCATCGGGGAATACAGCTGAATTTATTCAGGTTTACCCAAAGAGAAAAAGAAATAACAGCAGATTTTCAGCCAGACGGGTTAGATTGGTTAATGAAAAGCCCTCCAGCGGCGTCGTTCATCAGCAGGGCTAAAGAAACAACCTTTGCTATGGAAATGCTACTGCTGAAGACCCTTATTATGGCTATTGTCAGCAGTGCCTGCGATACTATTGCCATAACCCTTCCCGTAATGACTCCATGTATCACTCCTAATCTAGTCTTTAGGATTCTGTCCCCTTGGAATGGCTGGGTGGAGGGCGCAGGGAGGGGTCCGGGACAGGGCTCTGCAGAGGCAGAGGCAGAGCGGGGACACCGGCAGAGGCCTACATTCTCCCAATGATTTCATTTCTCTCCCTTCTTTGCCCAAGTCATGCTAATAGAGGCCATTTATAATGGTCACTGGCTGCCGCTGCGGCTGTTGCTGCTGCTACCGAGCACGGCGGGGCTAAGAGGCACGACTTGCTCGCACAGCCGGCCCCTTTCTCCTTCCAGATGGTCATTGCTAGCACGGTTCATTTCTGATCATAAATGATTCGATCATTCAAAGTATCACGATATTAGAGCAGCATTTAATAACCGATATTGTATTTATTGTTTATTCTCATCGCATCTTCAGGTGGTTCCAGGCTGAACCTGCTTACTGCTTTTATTTTGAGCTAATTTAATGCAAGTATGGCCGCCCTTTGGAAAAACTAAGTACATTAAAGTTCAGGCGGTTCAAACAGCGAGAGCCACCGAGAGGCTCAAAGTCGGCGCAGAAACTTAATTTAGATCTCAGCCAAACGGTCCATTTTGACCTGGCAGGCAATGTAAACAAAATGTTACAGGTCTATGGCGAAGGGGAATCTGCTGACAAAAACGTCCAGGGTGATTTATGAGGGCTCAGCTCTACACTGCAAATGAATATTAGCTTTTGAAAGAAGGCCGACGTGCTCATTACTGACCCACGCACTGGAAATCAAACAAGGAGTCACAGCGATGGGCTTTAAATGTGCAGCTGGTTCATGCTCTAGACGGGTGCTTTCATCTGTGCTGGCCATAAAGGTTGCTGTGCTGATCTCCGAGTTTGTGTAGTTTGGAAATGTCAGGCTTTTTACGTGCATGTGTCGAGTGAGCAGGTTCGGGACAGGAATGAGTCCAGAAAGTTAGGCCAAAAGCGTGAAAGCACCCATGCTGCATTTTATTGCAGGCAATTAGGCATTATACGTCGCTATTACAGGATTTCCTTCTGTGGAAAAAAGATATAAACAAATTCGCTTCTGAACAATGGAGGAAAGAAGTGTGTGTGTCTGTGTGTCTGTGTGTGTGTGTGTGTGTGTGTGTGTGTGTTTCTTTTTGTCCTGCAGGTCCGCCTTAATGCAGCATGTGTTCCGGCCAAAACATTTCACTCTCTTTGCATCATCCTCTCAGTGGGATCCTCCGATCTCCTCCTCTCGCATTTGGTTTGAGACGAGTGTGCGCGTGCCCGCATTCCTGAGTGTGTCTCTGTGTGTTCAGGTGCTCCTCCTCTCTTCCCAGAATCCACCACTCAGCTCAACTCAGGATGCGTGCTCAGGCCCCACATTATGCCTAATTTCTGTAAAGGCGCGTCGCAATCGATTTGGAGTGTTTTTGTCGGGGAGAAAGGCGGCGTGTGTCACAGAGGAGGTCGCCTCTTTCAACAGTACACTCAGCCTCCGGCGCCACGTTACATGCCACCGCCCTCTGTCCTCTCAGAACTGCCGAGTAACAAAAGGCGGAGCCAGAGCAGAAAATGCAGCCAGCCTAATTTGTCATGTGAGGCGTTGTCACGGCAGCTCCGTCACATCCTGAATTGTTATCCAGAGGGCCTGTTCTCTGGTTGGGACAGCTGATGACCAGCAGGAACTTGGTTAGGCTCCATGAGAGGTGACCATGGCAGACCAAAGGAGGGAGTACTCCTGGGAGGATTAGCATGCTAACAGCAGGCTGGGAGTCAGGAGGCCATTGGTTCACGTGGCCCTGGTGGCCCTGCCGTAAAATTGACCTTTACCTACACAGGAAGACAGAGATCCCCTAGAGCTGACTGGACATTCAGGTTGATCCCTTTTTACATCATAAAGACGCATTTTTCATTCACAAAAACATTTCTAAAAGTATGTAAAAATAAGCGGAAAACATTCATATTAAAACTAAGTAGAAATGTCCTGAATTGTTTGAACAAACCTTCCATAAAGTGAGAGCAGCATCTTTACACGTAGATGTTCTCTCATATCTCCATGTTTAATGTGGCAGAGGATTCTTCTCGCGCAGGATGGGGAAAAGACAAACCCTCTCCTGACAAATTCTGCTTGCACCGTCAAATATTTTCTGTTTTCAAGGCTCTTGCATCAGCTGAGTATTTTTCCCCTTGTTGAATTTTTAAAAACATTGTCACTTTAGGCCTCTTCAATCTTTTACGGAGCCAGCCCCATTCTGGAGACGGGGAAGGCAATAACTTCTCAGACACTGAAACGGACTTTCATGTTCATTTAGAGGTTTACTCTCGTCCTACTGATGCCTCCAATTCCAGTAATAGAACATCTTGAGAAAGGATACATGTGATTTCCGTCTCTTTCTTATTTCATACACTTACATATATACTTCTCCATCTTGTTCCATTTGTAGCGTTCCTATCTGTGAAGTGCAATTACACGTGCACCTTCCAGTGCGGATGTTCAGTGGTGTTTGGCTTTAACGCTGTTTCCTTTGTTCACCAGTCAAAAGGTTGTGAAAGTCTACTGTGTGTGAGCTTTAAACCCAGTGGTTTTGGGATTGGATTAAAGCCGCTGACTCCTTTTTATCAAGCTTTGTACAGTTGGGAGGACTTTGTGGCAGGAATTTTCTGAATATCCCAGCGTTATATACAGTATTTGCAGTATATGTGCGTTAATATGGATTTCTTTGAACGCTATGCTCTATATTATGCTGTGTGTTATTCCTTTATGAGCGTGTACTTTAACAGAATGCAGACTATAGTGCTGCAAATATCAAATATGTGAGCTCCGATGTGAAATATCACAGAGAGCCTGATGTGTGATTGGGAGAGATCCCTCATACTTTCTGTGTGGAGATGAAGCAGGGTCCAGCTGCAGCTTCATGCTGCAGAGTCTGTCAGCCACAGCATGACGCAGTGCCCGTAGAAAAAACAGCACCAAAGTTTGTTACAGCCGGCCTCCGTTAACAGGCATCCGGAAAGCATTTATTCTACGCTGGGGCGCATTTGTTTGCCTCTGATTTTGATGGTTTCTCCCTGCTTATGCAGCTTCTTGCATTTCCCTCAAGGTCAACCTGTTTTATCACAGAAAACCCAGATCAAATCATTGTTCCCACCTCATCAGACACATGCACCTTCCAATTGAGTTTTTCACCCGTACACGATTGGCTTGTTCGCGCCAAACGTCTCATTCGACTCTGGAGATTTATGGTTCGTGGAAAGTTGAATTAATGTTTATTTTCTACCAAATTGCTAAACGTAACTCGAAGTGGCAGATCTGGGTCTGCCTGCCGGGATAGGCTAAAGCAGGGATTACATGAGCCGTGTACTATTTGTCCCAGACAGAACGCACGTCAAAGACTGTGGAGCATGTGTGACTTGTCAGGCCGGGGCACACATTTAGCCTTCCGCGTATGCACGCGTGGCACAACACGCGTGCCAGGTTTGAGTGTCCCTGATTCTCATCCCATCTCCCTTCATGCCTATTTCATGTCCTCCAATTAAAAATGCACCACATTCACTTGTAAAAGGAAGGTGGGAATGGAGGTTAGGGCTTTTCAAAGATCTCCCTCAATTATTCAGGGCTGGTTTTGATTCAGAAAATGGAGGGGGAATAATAAATCATGCAGAAGATTTTCAAGAGTTCAGATGAAACGCAGCACAATCAAACTTCTCAGGCTGAGTTTTGACTATTTTGTTGACGTTTGCTGTTGTCCTGTATCTAGCTGTCTCCAGAAGCCCGCTGGGTTCATGTCATTTCATTTTTACCTCCTACAATTGTGCAGGCCATCCAGATCCTATTGGCACCCTGCTGCAGGAGAGTGCATGAGGGCTTTATCCAATCTTGCTAGCTGGAGCACAGCTAGGCCCAAACATATCGCTGCAGAGGGAGATGGTGCAAGAGTGCGTAAAACGACAAGGAGCTCAAGACAGAGAGATGGAGGGAGGAAAGAGGGGGAGGTGGGGAGGATTAGAGCCATGTGAAACAGGAATGATGTAAGGGAATGCGTGAAAAGAGGCGAGGGAGATCCGTGGAAGAGAATTCGGGTGGTGGCGAGGCGTTCACACAAAGACAGACAAAGAATATCAAGAGACAAAGTAGCAGAGATTAAAAAGGAGAGGTACAGAGGAAAAACGGAGACGGTTCAATGACGGGAACAGAGTGAACAGTAGAAGAAGGACTGACAAGAAGAGACTCTAAGGCAGGAGAATTAGAAAGAGCGAGGGAGTCCCAGAGACAGATGTCACCCTCGCCGGCCCTGGCGGATTGATAGCTCCTGGCCCAGTTCCATGCCAGGCTTTGACCCTTCCGTCCTCTGCTGTAATTTATAGGCTGCGTTTTGCCAGATTTAAGCACCACTCTTTGGTCATCATGGCTGGAGAATGCAGGATGACCTTCCTTGGATGGAAGCAGAATTAGACCCCTGCATCTCGTGGCCACCCCAGGGGCAAAGAAGCAAATGCTCACGTTAAACTCAGCGGCGACAGGAGCGCTAATGAGACGGCTTTTACTGTGCACCTCTCTTTTTGCACAGCAGTATGTTTTGGGTTTATTTCGATATTCTTTTATGGTTACGATTCAGGGGCATTTAAGTGTTCGGTGATGTTTGTGCAGTAAAGTCTGGAGTTTTGTGTCCTGTTGCCTCAAAGGTGAAACAAAAACCCTGTTGCTCTAAAGTGAATTCCAGGATTGGTTAGAAAAACAGAACACTCAAATCTGATCATCTGAGTTCCAAATCTCTTTGTTAAACTTTGCTGACATTATTTTAAGCTCAGGATGTTTCCTGGAACAGTAGGAAATGATTAAATTGCCTCCCAGACAACTGCTGATCCACCACTGGAGGCTGGTACAGATGCAGCACTCTGAGAGAAACCCTCAGAACTTCTGCAGCTGCATGAAGACGATTGATTCGTACGTATTCATCAGTGAAGACATGGGGGGCTCATCTTATCTGCCTCAGTTCCAGCTGAAGGTCTCAGCTTCTCTGGACTTTGCTGGAAAAAAAAGCCTTAACCATATAGTGGAAAGTTTAGATTGACAAAGGCTGTGTCATTGTTTGGGGAGGGGAAAAAAAAAGAAAATATATCCATAAATATTTAACTCTCTTTACACTCGGGTAGGAAATTGATTTCACAGATTACAAAAAGAACCTGAGATGTTGAAGAGAGAGAGATAGAGAGAGAGAGAGAGAGAGAGAGATGATTATTAGACACCTCTTAAACACAGATAGTGTGATGCAGAATTGTTAAAGTAACCTTGAATCCTGGACCCTGAAAGTCGGTGAAACACTCTCATCAGTCAAGTTGTCGTTCCAACTTTGAGCCACTGACACCAGGAGTCCTCTCCCGCAGACATTCGTTAACTTTTTTCTGTGATATTTGATGAGGACACATCTTTGTATGATTGGTATTCTCACACGTTGGCAGCTGGATCACCTGCTGTCTGAGTTCTGCGTCAGCAGATTCCTCCAGTCCGAGCTGGTTTGTAAGTAAATAAGCTTTTGTGTGTTGGATCTCAGCTGGATTATCTTGCTGGTGGGCTCAGGTGGGTTCGTGCTTGGTTATTCTGAGAATTACCTCGACACACACATCAGCTCAGGGAATGATCTGGCCAGAAAGCCTTCAGCAAATGATTACAGATTTGCAATTTAATGGCTTCTGAGGCATCTCCGAGCCTCACACACGTTCCGGTGAGACGGCTTCTTATTATTTCGGTCCTTTAATCACAGAATGGGAGATGGGAATCCTGGACTGGTCGATTTCCTGTTGTCCACAGACAGAGACAGAAGTTTTCTTGGAAGTTGTGTTTGTGTTTGTGTTTGGGAGAAAGAACAGACAGGATCTGCAGCCACGTTTGGATCGATTATGAGAAAAGGCCTTGTTGACTGGTTGATAACATGATCCTGAATGTTTTCTGAGCTTATTACTTTGCATAAATGTTTAACTATCCGATGTTCTCCTGGGAAGAGCAGACTAGCAGCTCCTACATGAGCGAAATAGTAAAAAAGTCAAAAATTATTTGCATCTCTGGATCAAACCGGGAGCTCCAGTGATTTGCTCCATTAAGAATTCCGAAAAATTTCTCATTAACGCAAACTATTTTAGATAATGAAGCAACCTAAAAAAACTACTTTTCACTGGGTGTTTAAGCAAGACTTTTTCCCAACGTGGTACTTACTATGATTAATGTGCCATCAGTGCAAAATATAAAAACCATAACTCCAATCTGCCTTTCCATGTCCCAATTTGTTCAAGAGGAAGCCAAGCTTTTGAAATGAGTGGGATAAAAGTGACTGCCAAAGGGGATGAATATATATAATTACCTGTTGCTAGAGTGCCAACAAAGAGACTTAGAAAATCAACTTTACGTGCCAAAGGCTTCATTAGTCTGACAACAACAAACCTGGGTTTGGAATGACACAGGTATCTGCGGAGCCATTAAAACCTGGAATCAGCCTGACCTCCAGTAGCCCAAACCCTATCTGCTTGGGATTAAAACCCACTTAATGTGCTAGCATTAATACGCCTGCCTTAATGTGATGTTTGAATTATTAGGTGATTTAAGACTTAGCCGGCTGCTGTTTGTGGGTCCTTCAGCGACACGTCAGAAAGGACGAGTAACTGTGTTTACTTTGGAAATCCATGCATGCCTTTCATCTGTCCTTCCTGTAGTGACTAGCGGTCCATGTTAGCTTTGCAAACATCTTAATTGTGTTAAATGGAGGAAAAACAGGGGGGGGGAGATTAAAAGCCATTAATGTGTGTTATGCAGGGCTGTGCTATTCCCGGGACGGTGCTTTTGTTCACTTTGGCAAAGCAAGACGAGAGAGTTTCACCTTGAAACTAGGCGCACGCCACAACCGTCGTCATTGTTGCTCGCTATCGTTGTTTCATGCGCCGTCAGACTGGTTTCGGCTCGTCTTTGCATTTCATTTTTGTGATCACCACCCTTCTTACTCTCTTTGTGCGTGCCTCTCATTTCCTCTCATTCTGTTTTTCTCCTGCTCTCGCCTTTGTAGCACTGTTTCCCTCGGCTGTACCCCCCATCCCCACCCCGTGTGTCTGTCTAAGCATCAGATAAGCTCACTGGGGGAGACTTTAGAGGACTCTCCATCTGTGTATAAATAGCTCTGGATGAATTATTGAGGGACCTGAGGTTGCTAATAATCCCGCAGGACCCATCTGACAATGACACAGAAGATGGAGGGAAAACAATTACGCAGGCTTTCTCCTTCAGAAGACTGGGAACGGAGGTGGGGAGGGGGATCGACGGCTTCTGGGAGCCTCCTTGCGGGGCCCAACATCTTGGCTAATAAACCCAATTAAGTCTCCAGAATCAATTGGAGCCCTGGGGGTGTCCTCTCTCTTCCTCCCCCGGATGGTGCGCAACAACAGGAAGTGTAATGATTCATGTTTCCCCTTCTGCGTTTGGATCATCCTCTCATCTTCATCTTGTAGGTTGGCAGAGCAGACGGGACAGGGCGGGTAGGACAGGGTGTCCGCCGAGGCGGGATAATAGGACAGGAAGAGGACAGGAGAAGAGAGGGAAGGAGAGCAGACCGGAGAAGAGCAGGAATATTAATGGGAGTGTTTATCCTGTAAGTGTTTTGCTGGGCGGGTGACACGGGACCATGCACTCCCATGACACATCTTCTTAGTGCTTCATGATTCACCTGCAGAAAGTGTGGATTTATTTCATCTGTTCAATTATGTACATGAGATACGACACCTCCAGAGTACACAGCTGCATAGAACATCTGGAAAACAGAAAAGAAAAGAGCAGAAAACACATCTTCTCTGTTCCAGAACACTGCGATTTTAGATTCCCTCGATGGTATCAACACTGGAGAGTTGTTACTGGCTCTGAATTTAAATGCTAAGTGTGTAGCGTTTATTTAAAATATAAGCGTGTAAACCTGTTTTACATTATTAAAATCAGTCAGCGTCATTTCGGTTTCCTGAGCCTTGGACCTGCTAAGTGATTATGGCAAATTTTAGCCCATGAAGTCGTTCCATGTTTAAAGATTAATGCTGGAAAAAGCTCAATTTGGATGTCCTCAACATTTCCTGAGAAACTCGACTAGGTAGTGTGTGTGTGTGTGTGTGTGTGTGTGTGTGTCTGTGTGTGACAGAGAGAGAAAAAGATTTGGAGAGGGAAAGTGTCCAGCCCTCACAACTTCAAATGTCTTTTTGAGGGTTCAAACTTGGTTATAAGGGTCAGGTTAGAAGTGGGTTCGGGTTAAGGGGTGTAGGGGTTAGGGTCAGACAGGGTGAGGGCCTCGAGACTGTCGTATGTCAATGCATCTGTGTGGGAGAGGGAGCAAATGGGTGGGAGGTGTGTAGGTTGAGGTGTGCAGACCTGGGAGTGTGTGGTGGGTGGTGTGGTGGGATGAAACTGTACTAATGATGCATTTTCTACACCATTGATTTGGTGGCTCTGTTCTCCACTAAATCCTTCACATGCAACACATTCAAGCGGGGCCCTTTTTTCCTCCTCCACCAATCGATTAGGCCGGCTTAGAGACGGCTACTCTGGGCAACAGGACAAGAGCTGGGACCTGTTATCTTCAGGGACTCTGCACATGGGTGCGCTACACACATTTGTGGCATTTAATCTTTCTTTCTATTGTCTGTCTTTTTTCCATGTAATCTTGAACGTTAAAGCACGTCAGAGTGTGTGGGAAAATGTTAACTTTCCCTTCTGTTAATACCTGTAATCTCTGGATTAAGTCTTGCATTTTAATAAGGAGGCTGTCCATCTGACTGTCTCTGGTTCCCATTTGTTTATTTATTCAAAATGCAACCTTTTCATATTAAAGCTCATTACAGGTTGTAAAGTCCGGGGATCCTGTTACCATAAAACTGCAGGTTCAGGTTCTGACGGGCTGCAAACACATTTCAAAGAACTTGAACTGAGAAATTTGTCCAGGTTCTGTTTTTTGTTTTTGTTTTTGTTTTTGTTTTTTTGTTTTGTTTTCTTCATTGTGTTGCCAAGAACTAATCTTCACCCCCTTCAGACCACATTAATATCATGGTGATATGAAAACTGGTTTTTAAAAATGTGAAAATAAAAACAACTGACAGCCCTCTGGTCAGTTGGTATCCACGCAGGATAAAGTGATACAGTACCAAAACTTCTATTTAATGATCCTCATATCTTCATCTCAGACAGTCATTTAAGTGCAACTGGAGTCTTTCTCTTTTCCAAATGACCGTGTCTTGCACTCTTCAGAGTGGGAAAAATGCGGCTGATGTACAGCGGCGGTGGCCTCTTCGAGTTTCATCACCTGGTTATTAACTTTTGCTCTGTCTTTTCTCGCTCTCTCCGCTCCCTCGCTGACATGCTCGCTGCAGTTCTCCACATTAGCCATCGCTGGCATCCCCCCCGCCAGGCAGGACTGAGGGATCTGCACGGAGTCGCCTATAGGAGAAGCACTAATGCGCTCCATTATAAATGAATTGGCCCTCCTTTTTAATAATAGTGCCCGTAGTTCTGCCACACTCCTCTAAAATAATATCTGACTGACGACCAACCTTAGTGTCTGAAACAGCTCCTGAATTTTCAAGGCTTGTTTTACAGAATGAATAAAAGGCCTGACATGTCCTCTGAGAACTAATTGTTTTTTTTTTTCATTATTATTTCCACCCTGTTTACACAGAGTACAGTAACGTTAGTATTGTGGACTTGAAAGTGCCATTAATTTAATCAAGGTTTACCGCCGCTAATTAAAGATTTAAAGATAAACACGGGGGTGAACTTAAAGACGTCCTTGGCTGCATCTGCTAAAATAGCCTCTCGTCCTCTGTGTTGTTTGCGCTGCTGAGCAATGATCTAAAAACGGTTCAGGGGCCCATTTCCAGCTTATTGAATTATTCCTCGCCTTGCGAGGGCACGCCCGGGTTTCTCTCATTTCATCTATTGTTTGTTTGTTTTTTTTCTCTCTCTCTTTTGGTTTCACGTCTTGAATATCAACAATCACACAGAGGTTATGGACGTTCCAGTAACGGTAGATCCAAATAATTCCAGAAGCAGGAGGTCATTAGTATTCTTGCGATGCTGTCAGTGGTCCTCAATGTCACCATGCCACTAAAAGACCAGGGCTTTATACACTGGTTCTCTGAACACAGTAAGTCAAGAATTTTCATCTTTATTCTCTTTAAAGAGTTGAATTGAACAGGACGATCTAAGCCACAAAAATCCGGTCAGAACATTTTTGTTTTAAGGTCAGTCTTTTTAGAAGGGGGTGGGTGGAGAAAGAAAAAAATTCTTCTGTTTATTGAGGAAAGGCTGTCTTTGGCGAAACCTTTCAGGCGGAGATAACTGCTAACAGAAGAGAGGAAAAGGGGGAAACGCCGAGATTTCTATTGACTGACTGAAATTGGACAACCTCAAACAAAGTTTCACACCAAAGTTTTTTTTTCTTTTTTTCGTTCCTTTTTTTTTTTTTTTTTTTTGAGGCAAAATTCCAGGGCTACGCGGCGTGGAGCCTCAGCTGCAGCGCGGATAAAGCGTTTTAATGCTATTGACTCTTTTTAGGCTCTTACCAAGATGTTCTGAAATATTTAAATGATCGCTGGGAGTTTCTCCCCATCTGTGGCTGGGAATAAAAGGATGGAGCGGAAGGGAAGAACTTTTTATGTCAGCCTTTTACAATCACTGAATTAATGGGCACAAGATAATTAGACGATTCTGTGCAATAACATTGTCCCCAAGCTGTCTAGTCTTGGGTGGCATTCGGCGATTCACGCAGTGTCCATGCACTGATTCAGGATTGGATTAGTCATTTAAATTTTAGTACAACCATAATTAGTTTGAGGGGAGAATTTTAAAGATTTAAAGGGTCCCCACAGAGGGCTAAAACCTCACCACAGAGGAGTTGCAGAGGTCATAGAGGTCGTAGCCTTCGAACTGTAGAAGGATGCTTTGAGGCCTTACTGAAGATTATATTATATGATATGATATGATGTAACTCAGTGTCTTTCAATGTTGCTGTCTTTAGGCTTCGATTAAATAGGGTTAATAAGCTATTGGAACAGGATGTGGAATTAATGGAACATGGAGATGCATATTGTCAACAACCAAAACCAGAGGTCTGGCACTTGTCACTGTTTGAGTTTCATGCCTGGTTGTTAGCTGAGTTAGATACAGTACTTCCATCAGTAAAACGTCTCAATCTCCCTCTGGTGGTAGGTTGCAGTCATGCAGTCCTGATCTGATCATCTCGGCTGTTGTTTCAATCAGACCAGGTGATTTCATCACTGAAACAAATGCCCAACAGGACGTCTTCAGACTCTTCATTCCTATGCTGCTTTCTCTCATCTCCCATCTTTTCCTCCCATGTCTTTCCCTCTCTCTCTCTCTCTCTCTGTGGGTGTGTGTCCCTTTAGGGTGTCTGCAGCAGTTGAGATAAGAAGCGAGTGTAGGACACAGGGGGATGGTGTTCACAGGAGCTAGGTGATCTTATCTCCTGTCCCTCCTTCTCTCATTGAGCATCATTCCCTCTCTCTCTCTCTCTCTCTCTCTCTCTTTGTCTCTCTCTCTCACTCTCCCCCTCTTTCTCTCCCCTCTCGTCTTATGTACACACATTTTCTCAGATCCCCTCAGCGCTGCTGTTGATTTGAATTTGAAGTGATGGGAAACCAAATTGGCAGCATTGACAGCAGAAACAAACAGCTTATCTCTCTCTTGTGGGCCAATACGGGTCTTAGTCAGATACTGGAGTCTCTGCCAGCATCTGACTTGTGACAATGGTGATAAATTGAATGTTTGTTGATTGTCACTTTCATGCGTGGGTTTATCTAAGTGTGTGTGGCCATGTTAGCATTTGTGCATCTGAGCTTGCCCTCTTCATGTAAATGTAAAAGAAATTCAAACAGTGAACCTTAGGAACCAACTATTATTAAAAATCTTACGTCTACAGCTTCATAAGAACTAACATTATTATTATTATTATTATTATTATTATTATTAATAATAATAATAATAATAATAATAATAATTAATGTCTAACCCAGTGTCCACTGTCATATATATATATATATATATAAATAAATAAATAAATTTTATATATATATATATATATATATATATATATATATATATATATATATATATATATGTAACAGTGTACATTGTAAGCCTGGTCCTGCTCAAGGTTTCTTCCTGTTGAAAGGGAGTTTTTCCTTGCCACTGTACTTACCTGAGGGTTCAGGCTCTGGGTTTCTGCCTCTGTAAAGCACCAAGAGACAATTTTATTGTAAAAGGTCCTATATAAATAAAATAAACTAATAAAATACTATCCATATATTTGTAGTTACAATATTAATGCATGAAATTAGATGAAGTTAAACTTATTAGTTGGTCTTAACTCAACAACTATAACAACTGTAAATCTCACCATGCCAACAAGTCAGGTTCATATGCTTCACAACCACAACATTAAAACAGACCCAATAGATTACTGGTCCTGTCTGACATGTCAACACATCAACATGGATATCTCTGAAGACATGAGACCAGGAAATTAACAGCACATTGTTTTTGTTATGATGGGATGGATAAGTTGAAGGCTCCTTGTCTGTGTGTGTGTTTGGGCTGTTAGCAACGTTTCCCAGCAGGCAGTTTAATGTTGTCAGGGGTTGGTGCGCTCCCTTTTCAATAACAAGCACAAAATAAGCTATTATTTTGGCAGAGAATTACTTCTGCCATGCCTCGTTCCAGTGGAATTTTCTCCTGACATGCGAATGAGTGTCAGGTATGTGAATCGGAGTCCAGAGTGCATTTCCTGTGGGTAGGCGCCGACCTGTAACTTTAACAGGCCCGGAGAGAACAAGGAGGTAGCCAAGCTGTTGTCAGCCAGGCCCCACTTCGCCTAATGAGAGAGGCTCGCTAATTAAAAACAACAACAGGCGGACCACCCCGTGCCCCGCCATCGGAATGACCCAGAGTCAGAGACAGTGTGGATGGAGGAAACGCTGCGTTCACATACTGCACGCTACTCCGTAAACAGCCCAGATGTATGCAAGAGGAACAAAGCCAGGCATAACGAGGATGAGTAGGAGGCTCTCCCTGAACTGTTCCGTGTTTGCGCTTCCTGGGGGGAGGGGTCTGCAATAATCATCTGCTCAGCTCCAAAAAACTCTGCTTCTTTTGTCTCCCTGTGGCAGAAAAAAACAGTCTGAAGATGCCGCCAAGGTGACGGGCAGCTCAAAATAACCTAGCACCGCTCATAAAACTTTCCATTCTGCTGTCTTTGTAGCTATCTTTATGGCCAAAAATATATAATCTTTATTTCATCTTCTGAATGATTTTCTTTTTCTTGCTTTTTTTTTTTTTTTTTTGCAGAGATTTCTCTGGAGCAATCACGCAAATCGATAGAGTGTACAGTGTGAA
This sequence comes from Pao palembangensis, assembly GCA_015343265.1. Classification (NCBI taxonomy): domain Eukaryota; kingdom Metazoa; phylum Chordata; class Actinopteri; order Tetraodontiformes; family Tetraodontidae; genus Pao; species Pao palembangensis. The sequence goes on along the minus strand of CM027087.1, from coordinate 11,166,698 downwards.
GCAGATTCCCTTCAAATTGAATCGTGCCACTACAGACCTTTGTGCAATTGTCCCTGCGAGTGTTTTATTAAACTGTCAAACACGTGAATCATTAGCCTTGATCTGCAGATTGACAGTTTGTCCGCTGCCTGAATGTGGCGTGTTTGTTGTTGTGAACACCGAGCAGCGTGGGAATGGCATACACATCTCCTTATTCTTCTTCTTCTTTGTCTCCATCTTACTTCTTTAAGCCCAGGTGCTAACAGAAGTGAGGATTGTGTGTAGCTTGACAGCATATGGAGAGGAGAGACAGTGTAATGAAGTGTGGATGCATGAGAAAGGGGGAGGGGTTTGTGGGAGCACAAGAAACTGTCAGGGAAATGTCTATCCCGGTCACAAGAGCTGGAACAGTGTGATGAACCAACAGATAACTGCAGTTTTCAGAACGTCAAGGTGAATCCTCTGTCTCATTTGGTGCAGGAAGCCCCAGACCCCCCCACTCCCCCGTGACAAGAGCTGTGTTTTCCTCCTATTCCTGCATCGATTACTGCCTTCTTTAAATTGTGGCATCTTCATTATGTGCGGATCGCACACATCTGTGTACACAGCAATGCTCCATTTGCTCAGCCGCAGAAACACAGCTCTCGGTGCACAAACACATGCAGACACAAGTGAATTCCCAGTGCAGCCGTGTAGACAGAGTTTTAGAGCTGTGGCTGCAGGCTGACTCCATGTGTGTGTGTGTGTGTGTGTGTGTGTTGTTTTTGGCTATTTGCTGGTGATTGGTGCAGCCCCCTCTGTGTCTGTCTCCAGTCCCCATAACGTAATTATCTCTGTCTTCTCTCCTTCTGAAATTCCAGGCTGTGCCTTCCTCACCTACTGTGCCAGAGAGTCGGCCCTGAAAGCCCAGAATGCACTGCACGAGCAGAAGACCCTGCCAGGCGTAAGTTACATGCAGGCAAACAGATCACGGCGCCAGTCTGACACACAGATACACACACACACACACACGCATTTTAACATGTAATGCCTTATATTTATTTCAAATCAAAGGGGAACGAATGTCTTTGCCATGCTTATCATGTATTGTTTATCATTGGCTGTACCAGACTAGGGAACAGCCCTTTTCCCTCTCTCTCTCTCTCTCTCTCTCTCTATCTATCTATCTCTTTCTACTTCTCCCCTTCTCTCTCTTTCCATTTTGACAGTCACACACACACACACACACACACAAACCCACAGGGAGAAACCACATGCAGCATCATAGGCACACTATTTATAGTCCTTCCTCCAGTTTGTGTAAATGAGTGTGTGTGGGTGTCTCTGTGTGCATGCGAGAGAGAGAGAGAGAAATAAACAGATGAAAAGTGGGTGAGCGGGTGGATGGAGGCTCCTTGTGCATTAATGTGCACAGTCTGCATTGTGGCCCAGAATGGCAACAGCGTGAGAGCGCATCCTGGATGTACATCACGGCGGCACGTGAACAGCAGATGTTCACGTGCTGCGGACATGCATGTAGAATCCCTGTGAAGCAAAGCATGTCCTGTCTGAACACCTCTACTGATGCACGCTTCAGTGAGGAAAATGTGACACCGCCTCCCGCCGCGCCCCCCCCCAAAAAAAGGCTGTTCCTATTCATGCGAAGATGTGCAGTGTAAGCACTTTCTGTAGCGTAGACGTGGTTTTGTACATTTCTGTGTGAGTCCGTGCATGCACATGTGTCTGCATGCACACCCACTCTTGCGGCCGTGTGCGTGCGGGGAAGTTTTGATGCGTTTCTGTCAGGCCCGGCTCAGTTTGCTCTGTTCGTTTTTAATGACGCCTCCAGGGAAGCTGACAGTCGCCGTGTTGAGCGCGCAGCCTTTGATGTGAGTGATTATGACATCACAGACGTGCAGCGGAGGAGTGGGGATCCGTGCTCTCCGATTTTTTTTTTTTCTCTTTCACATCCCAGTGGCACATTATTCCGAAAGAAAGGAGGGAGAGATAGACAGAGGAGGAGTGGGAACGATTAAATATTTGGCCAGAAAGGGAATGTGATTTTTTTGTGAATACAAAATGTGTTGCAAATTTGTATTTTTGCCTTTGCTTTGGTTCTGTTGGACCAAAAGACATTGGTAGAAAACACTTCTTTAAAAAAAAAAAAGAACTGCATTTAATTTCCTGTCTTACATACTGTTATATCACAACGTGTAAATTAAGTCAGTCACTCGCAGTCAACTTTGTTTTAGAGGCAAATATTAATTAGGAATGACTTTGACAGCAGAGGACAGTCTCAGGTCTGTAGCTGATCAATGGTGAGCATTAAGCAAACAGAGGTAATGCTGTGGGACAGGAGAGCTGCTTAACACTCCCGGGTGCAGAGCACCGGAGAGGGAGAAAACGCTTATTGTTGATGGTGGAGGAAAAGTCAGCAAAACATAAGAAATGGCTTCATTAGAGCCACAGGGAGGACTCGGCTCCAGGCAGGAGAGCTTCTTTTTGGGACTTCCTTTCTGCTCTTCTGCTTTTGTCAGTCCTTCACTCTCAGGCCAACAGACACCAAATCCCTGCAAATAAAAACCCAAAAGTTCCCCTCCACTTCCATGTCCTGGTGCGGTTTTGATCGTCAAAGCCAGTCCCCAAACCCCTTTATTTAAAAAGTTTTCCACTTTTCAATTTTTTTTTTTGTTTTATTTGCTGCCAGGTGAGTCATGAGAGGAGGGATTCAGTTATGAGTGTAAATGCTCTGTAAGCATGGCTGTAGGCTGTTAACGTAGCTCCGACACAGTACTGAGGGCTGCGTCTATGTGTGTGTGTGTGTGTGTGTGTGTGTGTGTGTGTGTGTGTGTGTGTTTGTGCGTGTGTGTGTGTGTGTGTGAGTGTGTGTGTACAGCTGAGCCAGTACATTGTCAAGAGAGACTTTTGGCAAACAAGCAACAAACCAAAATATTGTTGTTGAAGTGACACTGACGCCGAGCTACAAGCAGCAGCTGACAAATTGCTTTTGCATCCTTCACTCATACACAGAGATGCAAACGACGGTTGAGCAGGATGGTGCTAAGAATGACTATTTCAGCCAACAAATATTTAAAGACTCAATAATTTAAAAAAAAGTAAAGCCTCACAGAACAGGCGTTAGCTGAGAGCTAATCTCTGTTGTATGGTCCGGAACCATGAATGGAAACAAGAATGATGCTCTGGTCAGGCACATGACAGGAGGAAGCAAGCTGGAGGTGGGTTGTAAAGTGGCTTTCAACAGAGGTGCAGAAGAAAAGCAGATTTATATAGCTTAAATACTCTTTTTTGAGTTTTGGCAGCAGGATGTGAACAGAAACATCATCTCTTCCTCTGTGTCCCGCCTAGCACAAAACTAAAGGATAATATGGTCTTCATCAAAGTTTCTTTTATTGTTATTGCTTGTGTTAGGTTGAAGATGCATGTATTTGTACATGATGCATTTTTTTTCTAATGTATTTATTTACTGACTGGAACATCTCATCACATTTAACACGACCTTCACCGTAGGCCCCCACCAGCCTCTGGTTAATCAGGATAATGCGCCTCGCTACATCAAAACAACCATTTGGGACAGGCTGAGTGAACATGACAAAGACTTTGAGGCTTTAACCCAACCTCCCATCACCAAATCCCACCAATCCAATCAAGCGCTCGCTGCATGTGATTGAACTATGAGTGGACTACGAGCTCGACCTCAACCTCATAAGTCAGGAAATCTACTGCCGACATCCCGCAGAGTCCACATCAGAACAGTATGACACAAATACAGTTTTGGACATTGTTGTTGCATTGATGGTTAAATTTACACCACTGTATGTTTGCCCATTTATTTCCTATTGAAAGCTGTGGAACAGAACCTCTATATGGGGGATGGACTTGTTTCTGTTTTGATGAGTGATATCAGACTAGTCTAAAATGGGGCATGTCCCAAACGCTGCACTCTGGCTACCTTATACATAATCCCATGCTCCAGTTTCAGACTTGTACAACAGCAAGAGGCATAGAAAAAAATCTATTGATTCTGGCAAAAGTCTTCACGAGTGGGAGGATGTGTTTCTCTGTGTGTGTGTGTGTGTGTGTGTGTGTGTGTGTGTGTGTGTGTGTGTGCACCTGTGGGTCAGGGTTGGAGCTCCAGAACTTGAGCTGTTCATGTGCAAACCGCAGGGTGCAAATACCCAGCAGCAAACCCTCCCTCACACATAAAACTACTCACAAAAACATGAATACATTAAAAAAAAAAAAAAAGATAATCTGGCATGCGCTCAAAGATGCTGTCAAAAATATGGTATAGGCCTTAGCGCTCCAGTGAGCCCCCACACAGTGCCAGAGGAGCGCGCTCCTTGCAACGCGCTTTGAAAACAAGGCATGGAGATGCACGGGTACACCTAAAACCTGACCCAGTCTGCAGGCTTCTCCTGTTCTCCGACCGTGCGAGGCTCCATGTGAACACTCGCCCTTGTATCACCACGATACTCTGATACTCCAAAAAACAGAGAGAGACAGAGAAATACAGCGTCGATTGACTCTCTGTAATACTGAGCAAGATGAGAAAATATAGAACACTGTGAATCAGTGCATCATTTCAGAGCACACTAAACACACACACACACACACACACACACTGACAGAATTGAGCATGCACAGAAAGTATTCAGCCTCGGGGCAAACAAACAACAAAAAGCAAATGAATAGCAGAAGAGGGGAAGGAGGAATGGGCTGATGAAGATGGCAGGTTGCACATTGTGGGAGGATGGAGGGAGCGGGGGGAGAGAAGTGTAGTCGCGCTGCTTCCATAATGCCTGATTTGTGTCTGTTTCTACTCCTCCCAACCCCCGCTCCCCCAAGTTGAGATAATGCCAAGGCAAGAAATCCATGGCATCGATTCGCTCCGACCCAGATTCATGGCAACTTTTTCTCAATAAGTTCCCCTCATTGGTCGATTACTGCCCGGCTCCCCAGGTGAATCGGTGAAGAGCTGTTTGGAGTGGCTGACGGTGCTCAGTCATAAGCGCAGCACACGAATGTTTGCTGCACGTGCGGACGGTGGTGCAGCGGCGTGCCTTAGCTGAGCCAGTGAAAGATCCTTCCAGGCCCGAACAACACAAGGCATCATCAGAGACGTATGTGTCCTAATTTTTAGCAGCGGATGTCAGTAAACAATAAACAGCAGGTAAGAATCTAAAGTGCAGGAGAAAAGAGTTTACTTCATAGGTCGTTGCTTTTGAATGAGATATTCCTGCACGGCCTGTTTTCGTCTAATTCTGGCCGAAGGTTGCATTGCCGAGCTGCCCATTAGCATTTTCTGGACAGCGTTTCCATAATAAAGCGATCCGTTCCATTTATTTTAAGGTGATTGGAGAGTTATAGATCACTGGTGCATGACTGCAAACAGAATTCATGCAACCTCTTTATTTTTTTATGCACACTGTCAGAAGTGAACTTAACACCGAGAAAACCTTCATAAATTAGCAGCTCCAGGGTTCCAATATCCATATCCAATATATTGGAGAAATATTTACAGGAGCTTTAAACTGGTCACAGCTGCGGAGGAGTCCTCTCTTTTTATTAGATGATTTATAATTTGATTTATCATGTGAATGGTGCTTTCACTGAAACCACGACCATTAGAGCCCTACAAACTATTTACTGTCTTATGCAGTCAAAAAGCTCCAGGCCTGTTGTTGCAGCCTCCCGTTGCCAAGCGACCATCAGGGCAGATGAGGTAAAAAAAGATCTGCGATTTTTCTTCAATTATCCAACTAATTTCCAAAGTGGTGCATGTTGCACACCGAGCCAACAGATTTATGATCCATATGTGAAACTTGCCTGAATACACCTGCTTCATATTAGGCTGCATTTATAACAAAACAGAAACCTACTTTTGGAGTCTTATTACCCAGAATTCTGTGTGTTTGGCCAACTCTTCACTGAGAACCTGCCAATTCTTTAAATTTAACTGCGGTATATAGTGACACTTCCTGTCTTGACGGAATGCATGAGCAATTCAATCACCTCTGATAAGCTCCATAATTCTAACATGATAAATCTTCCTCTCCTGAGCACCGCTGTTGTCTTCTCGGGGTCTTCCTCAGTCCTTGCCACACTCAAACCACACTTCTGCACATCTACGCTGCTGCTGCTGCTGCTGCTGCTGCTGCTGCTCCATCCGCCTGCCCTCAGACGCTTTGAAATGTTAGTTTTTCCCCCGACAAATAAATGCTGTATCCACCACGTCTTTAGCGTGCTAGGACGCCCCTCCCCCACTGTTAAGTGCGGTTTTTATTGTAGCTGGCTCAGTGAAATTACTGTTGAGGAACAGAGACAGGTAACTGAAAACAATAAAATGTAATAAATCAGTCAGACTAACAATGTAATGTATCCATTAGTGTGGTGTTTTATCGATCATTGAAGAATAATATGGCGTGTGGGGGTGTGTGTGTGTGTGTGGTTGTGTGTGCGTGTGTGTGTGTGTGTGTGTGTGTGTGTGTGTGTGTGTGAACATTTGCAGTGTTCTGTGCAGTGTCGTCCACCAGCGCAGCTCTTTCCTTGTGTTCTCAGTGCAGGAAAGAAGCAACGCTGCCAAAGAGAACCTGTAAGGATTCTAATTATGACCTTTTTTTTTTTAAAGGTAGTCGTGCAGCTTTTAGCATATAGCATAAAGCTCTCTGTGCATTTTAAACTCTCATTCCCGGTTATCCTATGTCCTTTATGTTAATATCACTTGGGCCAATTGCTGCTATGACATTAAAGTTAAATGTCAATAATTGATTATAAGACTTTATTTTAATTAGAAGTCTCTTTAAGACGCTTTATTGAAGCCATAAAGCTGAAGGATCGCCCGTCTTCTGAAATGGCTTCACAGAATTTAAGAATAAAAATGTTGAAGGCTGGGACTTTGGTGTGTCGTTAGATAACAAATAAATTATTTCACGACTGCAGAAGGGGGGTGAGAAAAATCACACAATTTGAATTAGGGCTCCTATAATGAGAACACTAAATGAAAGATTATTGTGTCAGTTCAAAGGAAAGGGCAATTATCATGCAATGCCTGCATTCCCTTTCTTTCTGTCGTCTTCCATCATAAATCTGATGGCGAGGGTAGAAGGAAACGGAACCGTGGACTTCTTTGGAAGGCTGTGACGAGCAGCAGGTTATGGTCACTACACTGGGTTTTGACTGGCTACTGGCATTGACAGTGTCTTTAAAGCAATCACCTGGAGGTGAGCCATCCTGCTACAAGATTTATGCCCTTGTTGTCTTTAGCAGAGTTCAGATACACACAAAATAGCACTACTGTTCAGTTCCCATTGTTGTGGGAATGTTTCCCTGTATACAAGACCAATAAGAGTGTGGCCGTTTGGTGCTTATCCTGTCATGTATGTGACAGAGTCAAAGGTTGGAAACGCTGTTCCAGGCTCGGCTGTAACAGCTGGCAAGCTGGTGGCCGGCAGACGTGATAATGACACAACATGCTAGCCAGGGCCGGATGGTAGGCCGCGACACAGGCAGCATTTAATAATTGATGGCAGCAAAGTCCCGGGATTGGCCAGTAATTGCATTACAGGTCACTTCTCAATAGCAATTTGTGAAAGTTGTGGTGATGTGTGCCGGGTGGCAATCAATAAGCACTGTCCAAAAGATGCAGTCTGGTCTGAGTGAGTGTGTGTGTGTGTGTGTGTGTGTGTGTGTGTGTGTGTGTGTGTGTGGGGAGGATATATGTGTGTCACTCTTTTCTTTCTGTTTATTCATTTGAAAGCAAAAGCCTGTTGAAAACATTTTCTTTCAGTGTTGGGAGGAATAACAGAACTGATGCTGCTGCAGTACACACACACATATGCACACACACACACACACACACACACACACACAACTTATTCAATTAAAGCTCCTTTAATGAGGAGCGCTGCTCAGCCAGTAAAACAGCATGTATCTTTACTAGAATAGAATAGAATAGAATAGAATAGAATAGAATAGAATAGAATAGAATAGAATCAACTCTCTAGTTTTTTGTGCTTCACTGCCTGACTCAAGTGCCGATCATAGGAAAACAGAAAAGACTGAAACGTGAGGGGCTGAAGGACGTGTTTTGAGTTCAGGAGGTTAAAGCAGCACAAGGGCTCAAATTTAGCTGTGTCACGATGCACACAGCACTTCATTTCTCCACAGACTCCGGGCTGCGTGCCCCCTCCGCCACCCTGGCTGCACTCGTTCTCATGGAAGTTATTTACTCTTCACGCCACAGTTTCTCTGTCTGAAGCGCACGCAGGCTACTTTTTGTTCTCTTCTGAAATCTCGCCCACTTTGGCACGTAAAGCATCACTGCGTCATCTCGTGGCATCTGGCGTACCTTCTTCGTCTCTTTGTCTCTCTGGTTCCTGCCCGCTCCCCATCCTCCTGCTACCGCTGCTGTGGCGTGGAGAGCAACAGAGAGGAGAACAAGGGAGGCAGGAGATTTTGCATGCTCTAAATCCAGCCTCTGTGTGGGGGGTGCTGTCATCAAAGAAGAGAAAGAACAGGGTTCGTTTACGCTGTGAATGTATGTGTGTGTGTGTGTGTGTGTGTGTGTGCGCATGTGCATATTTGACAGACTGTGCATTAATTCTCGCAAACATCAAAGATTCTTCCTCATCTATCTCCCTCCCTCCCTCTGTAATTCCCACTAATCCCCCTTTAACATCATTTTGTCATTTTTCTTTTTTGTTCCCCCCCTTTTTTTTTTGCACCCCACATTCACTCGCTTGTCTGTTTTTGTGCGTCTCACCTCTCCCGCATTTGCTTGGCGGAGTGTGACAGCATTGAGAAGTCACCAAAGAGGTAAATGATGATAGGCCATCCATCATGCTTTATGGACTCTGTATGGTGCTGCCGTGCAGAGTGGCTGCGCTGTGCAGTAACTCAGAACACTCTGTCCCTCCACATCACCTGGCGGGGGCTCCGCCGCTCGCCTCGCCTCTGCTGGCTGAGTGTTTATTTGTATGAAACACGGGAAAAGTCTGAGTCACTCGAGTCTCACTCTCGAGTGTGTGTGTGTGTGTGTGTGTGAGATGTCTCTGCATGAATGAATGGGGAAAAATTGTGTGTTTGTCCACACAGGCAGACTTTTGCTGCGAGCCTTCATTATGGCCACTGCTGTGAGCAGCAGTCCTAAAAGCAGACATAACGTGTGTGCGTGTGTCTGTCTGTCTGTTTGTGTGTGTGTGTGTGTGTGTGTGTGTGTGTGTGCATGTTTGTGGCCAATGGAGCAATGCATACCCATTACTGAGCTGAGGCCTGCTAACTTATGGCTTTGTTCCCCTATTTTTCATCTTTTTTTTTTAATGTTTTGTTCCTCTCTGCACATATATTAAACCATGTCCATCCGCAGGCTCTTGCGCCTGCCGTTGGCCCCGTAAAGCATGTCTCCACAGCCCGTACAGAGCGTCACAGCTGCAACAGTCACACATACACGAGACATCGATTATGGCGACTGTGCAGTTTATTAGATCGCAAACGGGACAGGAATGAACTCGCCGCTGTTGGCATGACAGACAAGAAATTAATGTAGTGCAGGAAACAACCAGTGATGCTTTTGTGGAGCCATGACTACATTTACCAACTACCAGTGGATTTATAGTCAGCGATTATTCCGTGGTTTCATATAGATGTACTGTCTGCAAATACACCGCGTTCCAAATTATTATGCAAATGGGATTATTGTATGATTTTTCTCAATAGTCGATGCAAATGACAGTCAGCATAATTTTCAAGTCATTAACCATTCGGGTATAAATAGAATGTTATTGAACTAACCTCCCAATGATAACAGTATTTTTTTCAAAAATTAAAAACTTAAAAGGCACTGTCCCAAATTATTACGCACAACAGAGTTTCGAAACATTTTATAGATTGTAAAGAACTGAAAATGGTCATTTGTTGAATTTGCAGCATTAATAGGTCATATTTACTGAGATCAAAAGCTATCTCAATCAAAAACATCTTAATAGGCTAGTTACATCTTAACATAGGACCCCTTATTTGATAGCAGCTTCTGAATTCTTGCATCCATTTAACTTGTGAGTTTTTGGAGAGTTTCTGCTTAAATTTCTTTGCAGGATGTCAAAATAGCCTCCCAGAGCTGCTGACCGGATGTTAACTGCCTCCCACCCTCATAGATATTTTGCTTGAGGATGCTCCAAAGGTTCTCAATAGGGTTGAGGTCAGGGGATAATGGGGGCCACACCATGAGTTTCTCTCCTTTTATGCCCATAGCAGCCAGTGATGCAGAGGTATTCCTTGCAGCATGAGATGGTGCGTTGTCATGCATGAAGGTGAGTTTGCTACGGAGAGCACGGTTTTTCTTTGTTGTACCATGGAAGAAAGTGGTCAGTCAGAAACTCCACATACTTTTCAGAGGTCATTTTCACTCCTTCAGGGACCCTAAAGGGGCTGACCAGCTCTCTCCCAATCCCCATGATTTCAGCCTAAAACATGACTCCGCCACCTCCTTGCTGACGTCGCAGCCTTGTTGGAACATGGTGGCCATCCACCATGAATCTTTTGGGGGCTCGACTGCTCTGCAGAAACATGCTGTTCCAACAGACGGACAGCCAGAAAACATACAGCTGTAGTCCAAACTGGACAAATGTGTTGTTGGTTCATTTAATTGAAAGAGTTATTGCAGTTTATGTGAAATTTGGACTGTGGGAGGAAACTAACACCCAGAAATAGTTATAATCTAGCTGCTTTTTATTTTCTCTCTGGTCCAGATGTGCCACATCATTACCTCCGCCTAAGGTAGGAGGTTATGTGACAGCCAGCGTTTGTTGGGTTGTGTGTCTGTATGACTGAAAAAGTCATGAATGGATTTTAATGAAACGTTCACGAATCGTTGACAATGGGACAAAGAATAGCTCATTACATTTTGGTGGCGTTCTGGATTCTGGAAGGGCTTTGACTTTCCGTGATAACAATGTCTCTAATGTGACATTTGTGTGTTACATAAATTTTGAGACAGATTATTATATTTGTGTGGACCAAGTAAGCAACATTTTTTTTCTGGGAAAAGCCAAAAGTCTTCATTGGACTTCTTCTTCGTTTTCCTCTCGTCATTCAGATCAATTCCTGATGACCTGATTCCAAGGCCTTCCACAGGCAGCGCGGCCAACATCAGCTGCACTATTTTGAGATAACTGATCAATGGTAGTCAGGACAAAGAGGATGGGGAAAAGAAGAAGAGCAGGGTGAGCAAGCAGAAAGGACAGTCAGACGGCAAAGATGGCCCAGAATTACTGTAACTCACCTCGGGCCATCCCGCGCTGTAAATACACCTCGGAAACTCATCTCAAACTTTGGCAAGATGCTACAAATCCTCCGGCATCCTTTATGAATGTCACACCCCGCGAGACGGAAAATGATTGCGTTGCAAAGAGGACAGGGGAGAGGAAGAGAGGAGTGGGAGACAAACGGAGAAGAAAAATCACTTTGATGGATTATGCCCCTTGTGAGACAACCTTGTAACATTTTTGGATAGGATTCTAACTCACCCAGATTCTCCACAGCGGCCGTGATTCCCTTCAGTCCTCCGTCTCCTTTTGTCATCCCACATGTGCAGGGAGTGTAACAAGTGTGCACGTGCTGATACAGAATGATAACGCTTGCAGGAACTAATTACAACCAGTGATTAAGAGAGGAGACGAGGTGTTGGAAACGTGTTTTTGTGCGTTTGTGTGTTTTACCAAATAAATAAGAGGTAAAGACGCACGAAGATTCTTACTGGGGCTGTTTAGCATCCAAAAGACTCTCAGGCCGCGGGCACTCCCAACATCCCGAGTGTTGCTTGCAGCCAGCAACTGTTGTTGATGGCTGCGGTGTATTCAGGGCACCTGTGATATCAAACAGACAAATGAATTTGCAAGCAGCTGCACAACAGAACATTAGCATTCAATGAAAGATGGCCAAGACGAATCACAGCCCCTGTATTTTTTATGCTAAAGGGCAGAGTATTTTAGGGTGATTTCTCAGAGGTTTGGGCCTCCAAAGTTACCGTAGGAACCACTGAAGGTACGAACTCTGCTGGGTTCTTGTAAATGTGGTGCTTCTGCAGCTTTGTAAGCCCTCCAGCAAATCTAGACCTAATTAACCATCATGTTCCACACAGAAAGGTTGTCTTCGGCAGTGCTCCAGTCCCACCAATAATTCATTTACTGAACAGCTACATATCTTCGCTGGCAGTAAAGGACTTAAAAAGTTCAACATGGCCCTTGCATGGGCACTTAGTGGGGAGATATCTAGTGTATATTTTCTCTTTTAACGGCTGCTGTGAACAGCCTCTCCCTGCTCACCAATAATTAAAATGTCTGCTGCTTCACCTCAGTCTGTTTTAAATTCTCATCTGTGAGGCTCCTGTTTATCTTTTACTGATTTTGTGAATACCTTTGCTTCACGTAAACCCACGTGAAACTTGTTTCTGGATGCACAAAGTTGGGTTTGAGACTACAATAATCCGTCATTCTCCAGTACATCTTAAATGCATCTGGCTCTATTCATCTTCCAAAACAGTTTGAGCCATCGTAGCCTCGGCTACTTAATCATTCATGAGTTAATATTTGGTCTGTCCAAGAGGAAAATCACTGCAATCATCTGACCGTCTGCAGCTGCGGTGCTGATGTTGACTCTTTGGACCCAATCTGAGGTCTGACATTGAGGTGGACAGAAAGGTTGGATCTTTGATATCCGCAGCAGCGGAGCCAAAACAACACTCCTGAGCAAAGCTTTTACTGAGAGCTGCTCTTTTTCCATCCTCAGATTTTGTTTTCCTGTCTGACACTGTCTTAAAGTTTCTGGCAGAAGTTTGATAGACAAATCCTTGTGTTATGACTGGTGTGCTGACAATGTTACTGGTGAATCAATAGTAATTTAACGGTAAGTTATAGCTGGATGTGCAGACATCGTGAGCACAGTCCTGCCGTGTTTACCAAATGTGTGCTGAGTCATCATTAATAGCACAGCAGTTTTTCTCTCTCTCTCTCTATCTCTCTCTTCCTTCTGTGGGATTTCTCAGTTTTTCTTCCTATTTTAATCTCATTACATCATGACTTAAGGGCTGCGTGCATTAAAGTTTAAAAATATGTTGCACTCCAAAGTCATGGCCACCGAAACAACACAGACCCTGTTAGTGTTTCTGCTCTCTCTCTCTCTCTCTCTCTCTCTCTCGCTCTCTCTCTCTTTTTCCTTCTCTCCACATCTTCCTGCTTCACTTCTTCTTTTTCCCATATGGTTCTGCCTTTCTTTGGGAAGACAGTTGTAGCCTCATGCGAGCCGACTCCAGCAGAGCTCAGACATCAGGCCTGGCAGCCGAGTTCTTTAATTAAACCTTGTTTTTTATTTCCTTGTGTATGCTACTGAGATTAGCTGTGAAGGTATGGCTTTTTGATTGTTGTTTTCCATTTTTTTTTCCCTCCGCACCCCTGGCTTTGAGGAAGGATAATTCTACCTCTCTAATGAGAGAAGTCAGCTCATCTGAGGAGTCTGTTAAATGAAACCTGACAAAACGATCCTGTGGTACATCCATCATCTTGTGTTTTTCTGCTCTGCCAAGACCCATTTTTCAAAATTAAAATCATAATTTGAAGACACAAATATATCAGTTTAAGGTCATTGCTTTATATTTAAATTTACGCCCGTCATAAGTTGTATATGAGTTAGCATTAGCTGTCTGACGACTGATATTCATCTCATTAAATTCAGAATTTCTTTGACCTGTGTGTATTTTTAATTTGTCTTTGAACACTTTCAGCTCATCTCAAAACTGTGTCTATAAAGTTCTGTCCAATTACGAAGCTTCAGCTGTCAGCATTCCGAGAACAGACAGCCTCACGTGCACGCATTTATTAATCACTGGATGTCATCTTTGGTTAATGCGAAATGCGTACGGTGATGAATTATTGATATGATCCTGGAGATAACAGTCGGGCTTTAATTGCATGTCATTATTGCCAGGTTGATGCCATGTCTTCATGTCCGCTTAATGTGATTACACATTCATAATTGCGCTGTTATTAGCCTATTTATTCACAACAGTGGCGCCCACTAATTAGCATGGGTCCACGGAACGTCATCACTTATCTTCCCGGTAAAAATGTCCACCTGAGTCCCAGACTGACAGCATCTGGATACACCAACAGCATTTTCACATGGACATTAGTCTTGTCACATAAGACAAGACTAAATGTAAATGTGTCGTAAAAAGGGAAGGGGCCAATTACTGATCTACCCATTCACCTTTATATATCTCACCACCATACTCCTCACCCTCCATCACAACCTTCTTATCTGGCTCTCTCTCTCTCTCTCTCTCTCTCTCTCTCTGCATTTGCATCCCTCTCTCTCCTTCCCTCTTTCGCCTTCCCTTGGAGTCATGTTTAATTACGTACAGGGCCATGTGTCAGCGAGGGAGGAAAAGACATGGAGAAAACAATTCCTATCTGTAGTAGCAGTAAAGACTAGGCAGGCTCTCCTCCTTCTCTCCTCTTATTTTGTCTTCTCCTCCTCCACAACCGCCATTCTCTCTTTGGCCCAGGCCAGCCATAATTACCCTGCTCACTAGCCGAGGGACGAGGTGCGGAGGAGAAGCTAACATGGAAGTAAAGGAGGCCAAGAGGAGAGGGACAAAAGAGCAGGAGAGGACAGGTGAACAGTTAGGTTTGATAGCTAAGAAGGCCTCTGCGTTAAAGAGTCAGTCAGACGATCCGAACACTGGAGCTTTTTTTATTGTTTCTATTATCTACGTTAGTTGTGCAGACCTGAGTGAGGTCAAAAGGTCAACATGTTGATATGTGGAGCAAAACATCCTATTTTTACTGAATCATTCTCATTTATTTTCAAAGGCTGGTTTGAAACTAAATCCAGACCCAGAGAAAGGAGATAAAACTCCAGAAAGGTGGGAGAGCTGCAGCTGCAGACCTCCAGGCGCTACTGTAAACAGAGTTCCATCAGAACCGCTCCGCCACACAAGGGTTTTCTGAGAATAACAATATCAAAATCAGACAGCCAAGGATACTCCTTATGTGTGCATGTGAGTTTTGTTGCATCTAAGTGTTGCAACTCAATAATGACACCCTGGTCAAGTTGTCAAGTCAAGTTGTTTGCACGTACAGCAAAGACGCGCTGCTATCTGAGCTCCGCTATCGGATAATGCTACATTCCAACTTGCCATGCCGAAGCAAACGTGCTGAAAAGCCGAGAGCTGGCTCGTGCCAGATGTGTTTATGAACAGACCTTACAAGCCTGCTCGCTTGCTTGTCCAGGCAGAGTTCCAGGAGCACACACTCACCTGGCCCACGTGCTGGGAGCTCTTTGGCCTCCCGTGTCCAGGTTGGCTCACACACAGAAACAATCCTCCCTTTTTTTGTAAAGTAAAAGTGCAAAATGTGGGATCATACCTCCGAAGCGCATCGCTAAAAGGCATCTGCAGGTAGGAGAACTCCTGGGAAAATTTCCCTTCATCAGCCACTGATTTATTTTTCAATTGTCATTGAGGGACCATTACAGTAAAAGGAATGTCAAATTTAAAATATTACATGTCAGCCTGAGTTCAAAGCAAGCTGAGCGGAACTGACTCTTGTAATGCACCTCTCTTTTATCTGGGAAAAAGAGTACAGTTCCTCTCTTCCTTTTGCTTCCCTTTCTCTTTATTTCTCATTTATTACCGGGCATGTATCATCTCCTGTCAGCGTCGGCATTCTGCACACCTCTCGCTTTTATTTTTCTGCTCTCTCCCTGAGTGCTTTCCCTCTGTTCTCCTCTCTGTCTGCGATTTCTACCCTGTGCTGCTTTCATTGTCTTTATGAACATCTCCTGAATCAAACCAGCCTCATAAAACTGGCTGATGGAGGAGCGTTCTCTTCCCGTGGTTCCCTGATCCTCTACAGAGTTGATTTCACTCCTCCAGCTGCATTCAGCCGTTCTTAATCACAACAGCTACACTTTAGTTGACCCCCTTGATGTGCGTGAATATTTAGAACAACTGGGGTTTGCTTTCAAAGAAATCTCATGTAGGGAAATTAAATTAATTCTCTCAGATGCAGCAGCGACACGATATTTCTGTCTGGATTGTTTTGGTGTTTAAAACAAGCAACAAATGAAGCTCTTGGGGGGGTAAAAATAAGAAAAAAACTCTTCCCCAGAGAGAGGACACTCAAATATTCATGTTTAACACAACATATCAGACCCCCCAGTTCGAAAGAAATCACATCCATAAACATCATGAGTCAGACAGAAGGAACTGTACCTGAGCTGACAGTAAGCGTTAAAGGCAGATTGCACTCAAAATTAGGAAACTTTCGATGCTGCAGCAGTTCGTGTGTGGTGGTCCTGCTCTCCTTTGGAATTGTGCTGTTGGGATTTTTTTGTTCTCGGTGTTTGGTTTTCTTTTTACCCCAAATGCATTGTTCTCTACTTCACTTCTTCCCTGTTGTTCATTGGATGGTCCGTTTGTATGTCTGGACGGCGTAAATCTGCATTCAAATGTGCAAAATCTTTTTTTATTCAATTCTTTTTTTTTTTTTTTTGCATTATGGGCTGATCCCACGGAAGGTCTGAAATGCTTCAGCGTCCCATTTGTGTCATCTTATTCCAATAAGAAACAGCCAGTCTTAATCAGTGCCGGCAAACACGCTAAAATCTTTCTGTCGTCATGTGCTAAAGTTAAAGGAGTCCATTTTGCTGATTACATGCGAGAGAGCTTGTGATGACAAGCAGAACTCCTGTTCCAGGCCACTGAGCCTGTTTGATGAATTACTCTCATGTCTCCCAGGTTCAGATTTGTTTGAACCGGAGGCACCGAAGCCTCGGAAAACCTGCTCCCACGTGTCTGTTTATCGTTGGGTGTTCCACCAGGAATGCTGATATCCCATTGACATTCACTCTCCATCCAAAGGTGACGGACTGACAAACTTTGGCTGCCCGAACCTGCCACAAGTGTTTGTTTCTCATCAATATTGATCACGTGAGACAAAGTACAGCAGATGAAGCTAATGAAGCTTCATCTGCTGTAACCGCCCCCCCACCCCTCCCCATAAAGGAAAAATACTTTATTGGGTTTAGTATTGCAGCTCTGTCCCAGTAACCTCTCCTCTCCTGATGTTCGTTGAGGTCAGGATGGGTTTCCCCGACCGAGAAAGGTAATGGCGTAGCGCCGTTTTCAGCCATTGTGTTTCTAATTAGAGGAATTTGGCTGTGGTGGACATCATCAGATCCACTCATTTGTAATCTGAGTGAGTTGGCCAGGCCCGACGAGCAGACATCCAAGACTCGGTTGGACTCATTAACCCGTCTGAGTAGACAGTTTTTGTTTGACTCACCAGATAAATCAGACGACAAATTAGAATGGTGGGAGCAGAGAGCGCAGAGGCGGACCGTTTGGGGGTTCTGGAGGACACAGGTAGACCAAACTGGAGCTCAGCACGTGTGGACTGGGGTGAAAGGTTTACGCCCATTCAGGGAGTTGGAACGAAGGAGAAAATGTCTGTTCCTGCTGTGAGCACTCTCACAGTCTTCCCAAACAGTTATACATCTTCCTATGTCACATGGTTTGGGTCAGTGCCGGTGGGCGGGGTGCATGGCGCCCTGTACCCGCCCTTGCCATCCCCACCATCTCCATGGGTTTGTAATTGTGTTTTCCTAATGGTGTGTATTCAGGAACAGAACATGCTCGGGCCCCGGCGGGTTTCCCCCTCCCTGATTTCGCAGCTGTGTCCAGCGCAGGCAGGGCGTCATGACAACCAGGAAGCCAGCTGTGGTGACTTTGCGTTTTCTTCCTTGATATATTTCTTCACTTCTACTGTCTTTTTGCATAAAGGAGAAAATTCACTTCCTTTCATTTGTTCTTCCTCATGAAATGGCAAAAAGAAGAACATTTTTTTTTGTGTGTTGAGCCTCCCCGGGAGGAGGAAATGAAGCGCTGTCAGATGGGGACTCATATTTCAGCCTATCCATAATTCAGACGGTGACCAGGTTTAGGACGGGACATTGCCTGCTTGTCATAAGCGTTCACTGCTGAGTAAAAAGCAACTCGGCGGCAGAGAAATGGATGGCGAGGTTTTCTGTGAGGTGCTTAATGCTCTCACTGCCAATTCCTCCCCTTTGACACACGTTTTGCGAAGCGCGGCAATGCTTTCTGGAACGCTGAAAAGCTTTTTGGAAGTGATTTGGCCGTTCTGTAGGGATTCTTTCTCAGTCATATATGAGTTAGTATATATGTAGCAGTCATGTGATCTCTTTCTCCTCAGTACCGAACCGTACTGTGTGGGTTAGTGACATTCTGCTGAACTGGGAGCTGGACCAAAGCACAGTATATCACGGAGCGCAACCTGTCTGCTAATCACAAATTACAGCCAGCCTCTCCTATAGCCCTGATCCAGATCCCACCACATGGGAAGCAGGGCCAAGGAGATGAATACTTGTCCCTGCCAAGTCTGCACCACTCCCCTCTGCTAGGTTCTTATAAATCGGCACCCTCGCAGATGGGTCAAGGTTTTGATTTGGTCGTGACCTCAGTTCATAAATCCAAATGATGGAGGGGCCTTGGATAAAAGGCAGCCGGATCGCCTCTCGGATGGGACACCCCCCTCCTGTACTTTCCTGTCTGTCCTCTGAATCTCCCTCCTCCTACATCTCTCTGAGCCTCACACCACTTTTTCAGTCCACACTATATTCTCCAGTCCCAGGAGCCCCTATAACAAGGCAGGGAGAGAGAGAGAGAAGGGGAGAGAGAGAGAGAGAGCAAAGGGAGTGAAACAGCCAATCTATAAATCAATGTGTTTTGTGCAGCTAAGCTAGGGTAAGCTCACTCTCTCAAAAAATGCATGCACACACGCACAGTGTGCACACACGCACACACACACCTACAATCTCCGTTTCCTTCAGTGCACACACACAGAACAAATGAAGGCCCGGGACAGAATGTCCCTTGCCAAAACACATTTTGTTGTTTTAGGGACTTTCCTTTTTCTTCCCATTCTATTTCCTGTTTTGGATCATTAAGCCATTGATTTTTGTTTCAGTGGGTAAGTGGCGGTGGGGGACCCCCTGGGAGGCCAGCTGAAAACCTCAACAGAGTGGCTCCAGCAGGAGTTTTGTCTAGTTGTGACAGGTTGGTCCCAGGGGCCAGTCGGCCCCTTAACTCTGCAGGAGAGAATCGCCTGGAATCAGTCATTCCGCTTTAGCATTCCGAAGCACTCTTCCATAACGGTATTCACACGAATGTCTATAGATTTTTTTTTTTTTTGCTCAGGTACAAACCTATTCATTTGGTTGCAGAACTGGGCTGCGTTCTTCGCAGCAATCCTTGGAGGTGTAAAAACGGTCGGTGCTTTTTATGGATTTCAAAGGGAGTGAAAACTTGGCCGAAGCCTCTGCCGTCCTATCGCCGTGTCCAGTATTTTTAGGTCCGTGGAGGCGGCGAGGGTAGAGGAGAGCTGGAAAGATACAGTGGGATACAGTAGCGATGCTGGCAGACCGGGATTCGGTTGGCCAACAGCCAGCGAGATATTAGAGTCAGATATATAGTAACACAGATGGATGCACTCAGCCTAAGGAGGCTGACATATTGGCCGGCGGTGTCATAAGAATGACATAATACCCGTCCTGACAGGTAATGAAAATAAAGGCCGCTCCACCGCAGAGTTGCATAAGCGCTTTAACTTTAGCTCACATAACGTAAAACATTAGCCCTGACACGTGGGATATCCCGGGGGAAGTTTTGAGACTGGTGGGATGTAAAAGATGGAGGTCTGACAACTGGAAATAATCCCTAAAAATTGGTGTAAGTCCTGAGTTTAACACTCCCACCCAATGCAAAGCAAAGGGTTCTCCAGTGTGGCTCTGCACTCTGGTGCTCCCTCGGAAGATGTGGCTGCAAAAAGATATGTGCAAGGAGCCAAAGAATCCGAATATTTGGCCAGATTGAAAGACACAAATTATTTAAGCCCTCGGGCAAGCTAAGGATAAGAGAAAAATGCAGTGTGATAACCACTCGATTTGATGCTAGCCGCACGTGCCAAAGTTGGTGCCAAGAAACAGATCAAAATGTGGATGGTGGGGGGGGGATGTTGCTGGCATCATGTTGATAGCATCACAGGGTATAAAAGAGCAGTCCAAAGAGATTTTCTCAACCAAACAAGGACACAGTTGGAAATGGTTCAACACTTAAATCTGGCAAATTCTATTTCAAAAGATGTTAATCGGTGGTTTTCATTGATTACAGCGTAGACATAATATCCCTAAAAGAAAAAAAAAAAAAAACAATTGATCTTGAGGGACTCTGAAGTTTAAAGTTGCAATGAAACAACACAACAGACTGAAGTTGCGAAATCATTCATTCAGCCTTATTTTTAAAGATCATGGCGTGCCGACTTTTTTCTGCAGGGCCTCCTCGTCCTGTCAAAGCCTCCTTCGGCTCAGAAGGCAGTGGCTAGCGGTGCTTTACAGGTTCAATTTAAAAGAATTTTTCCTCTATTAATAATAAAATGGTATTCCTGGCTCCTCGCTTTCTTGCTTCCCCTCGGAGTGAGCTGGGCCCTGCTCTGCTGCTCTCGCTCCCTCCACCAAACCCTTACTTCTTCACAGTTTTATATTCACTCTTTCGGTTTTCTTCTAACGCCGACATTATTGTGGGGCCCCCGAATAGCTGAGGCCGTGATTTTTGAATGGAGAGCAGAATAATAAAATGGGGGAAAGCAGATCGACATTTCGGCCACTGTGTCCTTCGTGCTCGACAAGGGCCAAGGCTGCACCCTCTCTGGACGTTTTCTTCGCTGACGTGCACGCCCACTTCTTTGTGCTGCACAAACGCCATCTCTCCTGAATGCGTATGTGTTGCTGCGTTCGGTGGCACGCGTGCACACTGATTCTTAAGTGTGTGGGAGTGAGAGAACATTTCCATCGCCCACCTGGGCTGTAGCTGCACTGTAAAACTCCCTGTTGTTTCTTTGGCAGAGTCTAAGAGGCAGGCTTCCTCCTCCTTCCTCCTTCCTCCTCCTCCTCCACTTGCTCTCCTCCTCTCCCTCGATCTGCTCTGTTCCTGACACTTATCTCATACTCATTTCTCTCTCTCTCTCACTTTATCTCCTCCTTTCCTCTGCATTTCATCAGGCAGGGAGTATGGAATTAGTCATTATTTGATGGAAATACGCAGGGAAGGAAAGGAGCCCGATCTCCCGGTTATCTGTCTGGATCTTCTCGGAGCAGAATGAAATCTGCTGTATTGAAGTCGTGTGTTGCATATATGCACATACGCCAACTCGTATCCTACTCTCGGCGCATCCTGGCTGCATTAGCTGCATGAGCTGCATTAGCTACGCGCTGCGTTTGTCGTCAGAAAATGATTTTTTGCTCTGGATGCTCATCAAACGTGCTAGCATCATCAGAGAAGTGTTCAGGATTAGATTTTATCCTCCTCCTCACCTCCCTAAAACTTTGAGGATGCCATCCACATATTTGCTCTCTTTTTCTAAAGGTTGCGAGTTCATAATAACGCGAGACCACATTAATTGTCTAACAGCTTAATGTTGAATGAGTCCTTGAATTCTTCATCCATCCTATTTGCTTTCAGAACAGGCTTTGTTCCATTTCCATATTTTCCACAGCTGAGAGAGAAAATGGGAATTTAACAGCAGCTCATTAACTGTAACATTTCAGTTCTAATCAGGATTCCATATGCTGCTATGTTAAATAAAGTCACCAGCATCTCTTAATTTGATTTTAAATCCTTTTGGGGTGTGAATGTGTATTTTCTGTGGATAAAAGTTTGCGCTTTGGCAAACTTAATGTAGATCTTTTATTTCTTACTTCCTGAGTGTATGTCTAACTTTATTTTTATCTCTTGTTTCTTTTCCGTTTTACCTTTCATACGTAACCATGTATTCTCCCAACCTTTTTCCAATGTAAGGCCAGGGTATCGTGAGTGACAGCTCATTATAACAACCAACTCCTCAACCTCTAACCTCGTGAGACAGAAACAAGAGGGTGTGTGTGTGTGTGTGTGTGTGTGTGTGTGTGTGTGTGTGTGTGTGTGTGTGTGTGTGTGTGTGTGTGTGTGAGAAAGAGAGAGAGAGAGAGAGAGAGAGAGAGAGAGAGTAAAAACAAAAGTAGATATTATCCTTTCTGTCATGGTGTTTTTGCTGCTGTTTGTGTGTGTGTTTTTGTGTCTATATTTACATTTGCATATGCTCCAAGGTGGCTTTTAGATGCATGAGCCTTTCAATTCAGCCCTCACTCTCTGCTTAACACGCACACACACACACACACACACATACATGCGGAGCTCAGGAATGGATACAGATAGTATTATTAGCAGCATCAGTAGTTGATGTGTATCTTTTTCACCATTTCTGAACTTTTTGCACTGTCTTCTCTGTGTCTGTCTCCATCTCCATCCCTGTCTCTGTCTCTGACTGCGTTCTGCTGCGTTTGGGCAGCCAGAGAGCTCATTTTACATATCTGGCACCAAAGCTGTTTGTTCCTACTGACGAGCCAGTTGTTGTGGGACAAATTACATCGTATTCTGTCCTTTGACCAAATGTCTGGTTTGGCATCTCCGACCGGTTCCTTCTTTAATGATGCATCTGTTCTGTGTAACTAAAATATTATCAGTTCCATGCACCTTCCCTGCCCTAACGCCTGCAGGAGCACAGAGAGGCAACTGTCCCCGAGTGTGTACCAAATAATGCAGTTTATGTGTCTCAGAGAGAAACAATGTGGAGGTAATGAAATTACTGGCACTCACTCTTGTAAATGACATAAATAATGAGCATAAACATGTGAGCAGCAGCTGTGATTGACTTTCTTGCTCTGCGTAATCTTGACTGTGCTGCAGGAGGGAGGAGAGAACCGAGAACCGTCTTCAGGTCACTTCTCCCTGTTTGGTTTCTTTTCCTCTCACTCAGGAACCGACTCTATCACATTTTGTCCTTGTCAGTCTTCCCTCTCTGTTTGCAAGCTAACACACACACACACACACATGCCTACACACACACACACACATCCATGCCTTGGGCACATACACACACAAACACAGTGAATGTTTGAAAGTTTCTAATCTCACACACTCAGGTGCACCACACACAAACACACACACACACACACACACAGATGCACGCACAGCCCCACAGCGACACCTCCACTTCTCTCGCACCAATTTTCTCACACTTCTCCATTCTCCGCGTCTTCTTTCTTCCTCGAGCCGCCTTCTCTCCACACCTCCTCCCCGAGCCGCCTCCACATATAGATCCTTTCTTTTTATAGTCGTAGCAATCGTCCCCATGGAAACTTCAGAGTTGCTGATTGCCAAGGTGCTGCACGTCTAATTGTGTAAGGCTTACGGGGTTGTGCTGCTGCTTTTTTTTTTTCTTCTCTCTTCTCGTTTCTCCTCACTCTGGCACATTTCTCATGGAGCATCGTCGAGTCGTCAGATGTGACGCCCGACGAACATGAAGAGCGCTGGATAGTGGTAGGGTGGATGGGGGGATGTGTGTTTTCTGTCTAATTAAGAGCATGAAGCTGAAAGGGTGAGGCGAGCAGATGGCCAAACATTGTTTTATGTATGAATTTTCTGCAGAAAAGAAGAGAAAAAAAGTTTTTGCTCTCATAATCATTTTCACTTTACCTGATGGTGAATTTGTTCAGAGGAAAAGACAGACGAGACTAATGAGACGCGTAAAAAAGGGTTTTTTAACCTCTCATTCAGAAATGCTTGAAAGCCGTCCCGGCACCACGAGCTGGCAGGCTTGGTGCCAGCGAACGAAGGAGAAAACAGGAGGGGACGGAGGAGAGGTGGGCCGGTGTGAAACGGATCAAACAATGGATGTGAGAAAAGCATTGCTGCTGCAGGCAGAAGAGAAAAGGAGTGGAGGAGGAGTGGAGGAGGGTGTGTGATAAGCTTTTAAAATCTCTTGTGTTTTGTAACTCAAGGTTTTTTTTTTTCTACTGCAAGAAAGTTTTCAGTGTTAGTGTGTAAAAAACCAGAACAGCATTTATTTATATTATTATCATTATCATTAGTAGTACTAGTAGTAGTATTGGATAGTCAACCTCAGGTTTGTTTATTCTCCTTTCTGATTAGTTTTGATTGATTTGATATTTATTAATTTCAGTGGACCTTTGACCTCACAGTCCACAATAGCAGTACAGCAGTACACACCTTGCGGTTGTTTAGGTTACTGTTGTAGTAACCATCATTGCTCCATCAAACAGAGTATATTTTCAATCTTTTTCAAGCAAATGTCTGCTCCAATGGCTTAAAACTTAATCCTTACTGAAAAATTCAAGAGTAAGACTATTTTTTGTCAGGCATATATTAGGACTGGCTGACAGAATATATTTTTAACTGCGCCTCATGTGCTATTCCGCTGAATAGCACATGAGCGATGGTGCGGTAGCTTCGATAAATTTAGTGGTTTCGTTACTTTAATACAACAACACGCAACCCCTGCTGCTTTGACTTTGCTGTCTGGGAGATGTTTGATACCGGGATCAGCCTGAAAAACAACCTGGAGTTTGGCTCCTGTGCACCTTCTTGTGTCATGTGATTCCAAACTAAAGCTGATTTCAGCTCCATTAGAGACACAATTTAGGCATTTAGTCATAATAGCAACAGGTGGCTGTTGAGTTGGAAAATGTCTCCGTGGCTCAAGAGGTGAGAGGAATTGATAAAATGAGGATTTTTACATGTAGTGCCGCAGATTTGATGGAAATACGAGGGGAATTCCACCAACTTCTGTCAATCTCCGTAGCGTAAAATCAATATCTTTAAAAATTGATCGTCCTCTCTGAGACCATATCGAGCATGCACCTGCTAACTGTCCCGACCTCCTTCAACGATCTGGCGGCCCAGGTTTTGTCTTCTAGCGTCTCAGGATTATAACCATATTTGTTCAGCTAATGTTTCCTTGGCACGCTTCCATCCCGGGAAGACCGCCGCACAGGCCGAGATCCTGCTTCAGAAAAGCAGGCCCTGGTTGTTTGCCAGTGGTTCGTTTGACGATATGAATATCTGCATTTGATTACACCTAGACCCCGCGTGCTGCCGTCAGAGCGCGAATCCGGGGCACACCCAGAGGTCGGTAAATATCTGAGCGCCGCCAAGGTGCTCGACATTCAAATGGGGATGGAGGCATGATGAAAGCACTATGGTGTCAGAGAAAGTAAATTTCTCTCTGCTGCAGAATGTAAAATAGAGCATGTTTTGACAATAGTGGGAGAGGGATATTATGAAGGCAGACCCCCCCCCCCCAGCTTCCTTGGGAGAGTTTCATGAAGAGCTTTCCTGGTGTGATAATGAAATGTCCTGGCCTGCACAGCTCCACTCTTTCTTGCGAAAAAAAAAAAAAAACATCTGCTAGACAAGAGTGAAAATGAGAAACCCTCCCTCCCTTCCCAAGTTTGGTAAAAGTGCTCTTTTAATATTCTCCTGCACCAAGGAGAGGGTGTGCCGAGTGCGTGTGGAAGATGGGGAGGGTGGAGGGGGGATTTCAGCAGCTGTCACCAGAGTTATCGGTAATAAACTGGGCAGGAACTACATTGGGCATAACCAGGCGCTCTGGAAAGCAGGATAGCACCCCCTCCCCCACCCCCCGTTGGTTGCCACACAGTGAAATCAACGCAGCGGACGTCCGAGCTCTGGTCCAGGACCCAGGACAGGAAAGTATAGTCCCACATTGTCCAGAGCTATTCTGGTGGGCCTGGCTGCACATTTGGGCCGTACTAGCCTGATTCAGGAGAATGACTCACCAGTCTGGAACAGCACCGACTGCATGCCAACCGTGTTCTTCCCCTTCTAGTTAGCGGGGAATCTATGGCAGCACTGAGGCAGAGCACTGTCAGTGAGTTACATAATCAACAGTGGAGTGTAGATCATGTGTGTGCGTGTGTGTGTAGGTGGGTGTTGTGCCGTGGTGCCGTGCTCCTTCTCGAGCTGTCGATCATGAGGTAGCAGCAAGGCCGCTCTGACACAAGGCTGCTGAGGTGGACTTTCAGTAACAATGGAGCCCCTGTGTGTGTGTGTGTGTGTGTGTGTGTGTGTGTGTGTGTGTGTTTAAAGGCGAATGCATTCATAGTCCAAGGCTGTAGCTGCATTAGGTTTGCACACAGAGATGAGCTGGTTTAAGGGACATGTGGGCTCATATTTACATATCTATGCTCGTTTGTATCCCGCTGCAGGTTTTTTCATGCATGAGCTTCTTTCTGTCTCTGCATATATAAGCCCAGATTGTTGGTTCCCGTAAGCCTTCACCTGTTTGTGTGTGCTCATGCCCTCTCGTGCCTCCCAGTGCCTTTCGTACAGATGTGCAGCAACCGGGGGTTGTTTTTTTGGTTTTTTTTTTTTTTTTTTTTGGTCTTCTTCTGCTGCTCAACGGTGCCATCTGGCTTCGGCTACAACCAACACACAGATGTCGGGTGGGGGGGGGCATTTCGGACCGATTCAAACTCGCCTCTGAACTGACCTTGAAGCAGTTTATTATCTGGAACCCGCTGAAAGATAATGCTTTAATAAATGAGCAATAAATATGCTTTAATAATCCATCTCAGTTTATCAATATCTTAATCCTGGTTTATTTATTCCACCGCGCTGCTTCTGCTGCTGGCTCAGACTCGACCCCCCCTGGGAAATGACCGCAATAAAATCCTGATGGGGAAAAGAGCCATTTTCTCTGGGCTCTTGTACTCTTTGATTGTGTGTTTGCAGCTAGACTTTAATGTGCATGCATTTAAAAACACTTTTAAGTAAGTCTGGACGGATGCAACCGTCGCAGTAGAAACAACCCGTACGTGGGGCTCTGTCTTTAAAGAATGATTATGAATTCGGTTTCCTTAAAAAGACAATTAAACGCAGAGGTGACGGGGCGTGCAGGTGGGAAGCGCTGCTTGCGTATATAAAACCAACGAAGGTGGAACCGTTGAGTCCGACTGAGTGTTAGGCTAGTTCACGGTAACAACTCTCATATGTATGCAGCTTTATAGGCCTTCCCGGAGCACCGGGATGACCTTGTTCCATACTCTGATCTATGTCCTCGTCTTCCCCTGTGTCCTCCTTTCCTCACCCCTCCATCTCCCTCTCACTCCACCCTCTTCTCGAACATCCTTTGACCTTTGACCTTTTCAGTTTTTCTCCTTCGTCTGAACTGAAAGGTTTCTATTTCTTCTTTCACTGCCTCTTTTTTATGTTTATTTTTTCATTTCCTAACCCTGGTCCCCTTACCCCCACCCCACCCCCATCCCCTACTCCTTTCCATATCAACAGCCAGTGTGATAAATAATGCATCACAGTGCATTAAAAACATTAGTCGGTTCTCTTCACTGTCAGAGAGGGAGGAGGGGGAAGAACGGCTAACTCAATTTTAAACAAGTGCTAAGGAGAATGATGTGATTTAACATAAGGGGGGGTGGCTTTGTGAGGCGGCGTTCCCCCCTTCAAAGTTTTTCCTGTAGCGAATCAAAAGCTTGATTAAGACGACAGCGAAGTGGGAGGAGCAGAAAATAATGACATTTAGCAAACAGTGATGCCGCAGAGAACCTTGACCTTTTTTTCCTCCCCTTTCATCCCCTGCCTTCTCTCCCTCCGCTCCTCCTGCCGCTGTGGCAATTGGCATTATTAAAAATTGATTGGCGGCAAGCGTTTAGCGGGGTGGCGAGGCGGAGAGGGAAGGTTTGACAGGCAGGAGCGAAATGAAAGGAGGGTCTCGGCGGACACTCGTCTGAAAGGTCTCTCTGGTGGACTCTGTGCATGTGTGTGTGTGAGTGTGTGTGTGTGTGTGTGCGTGTGTGTGGTTTCAACTTTCTAGATTCTGCTGGAATTGTAATTTGCACATATTATGTTTGTCCGGTTAAGGGACGATTTTGCTGCTCAGAAGAACAGGTCACAAAGTGAACGACACAAACGCAAACACACACAAGAAATAACACATGATGACACACATCTGCATATATGACAGAGGTGTGTATGTGAAACATCAAATGAATGTTGGCGCTTATGTAGGGTGCCCTCTTGTGGTTAAATTCCGTCTCGCACAACGCGTAAACGATTCCGAGTACGACGGACAGGTCGACGAAATCTCCTCCACGGCTGACTTCTCCACTCTCCCTCTCCATGGCTCCCTCTGCTCATCCGCCTCTCCAGACCTTCTCTCTCTCCTTTCATCTCACATCAAATAATATTTCTAACCCATATTTTAGCAACAGTGATTCCCCCAATGGCTATAAGTGCTAGCGCTTTGGAGATTTTTAATACACTTTACCCACAGCTTGGCTGAGTGATTCTCACAGGTTTTGATTTTTTTTTTTGTTTGTTTGTTTGTTTTTTTAGAGAGTGGGGGGTTAGGGGGCAGCATGTTTTCTTCCTTTCCTTTATTCTGTCTCTGTCGGTCATCCTGCCTTTGCTTCTCTTTGTGTCACAGATGAACAGACCCATCCAGGTGAAGCCTGCAGACAGTGAGAGCCGGGGAGGTACCGTTTCCTTGCTTTTTCTACTTCCTCCCTCCCTCTGCTCCCTTCCTTACTTTTGTCGTCCCAGCCCCACAAACATGCTGCCTGTGCACATCAGCCTCACCATTACGTGTCCCATTTGACAAGCCCTGTACCTCGACTCGGGCTGACAGCGCAGCCTGGCCGTGCCCTCCAGTCAGAACACATTATGTTAACAGTGATCTTCCTGGATGGCGCGGGCGCCGTTTTCGGGGCACCATCATATGTAAATCATGGTCACATGCATGTGTGTATGCAGACAGAGTGTGTGTGTCATGCTGCATCTACAATAAACTGATTAGACTTTCACAATAACGCTAACTTGAAGCGTACGTATTAGCATTTTGTTTTAAAAGCCATGCAAATGTAAGAAAAAACAACGTGTATGCTGCAACATGAAACAACCAAATACTTACGATGGTGCATCACATGCACGCACTGGAGTTGCCAGCTCAACTACACGGTTGCCTCCAGGCCTTAAAAAAAAAAAAAAAAAACTTCTTTTAACAGAAGGAAACTGTGAGTAGGACCAGAATCAAGCATTAGTCCAATAAAATAAATGTATTTTAAATGGGCGAACACACACACACACACACAGAAACCCTTTCCAGATCATTGATGCTTGTTCACTGACGTCATGAAAGTTTTCATTGCCAACCATCAGTTTGTTGTCGGGTGTTTTGTGATGTTTATGTTGTCAAAAGTTTTAATTTTCTGGGCGTACCTTTGACACCACAGCACGGTCGTCTATCTGACATTTTATGCACTTTGCTTGAGTGTGTTTTTGAGCGGTATTGACAGCTAAGACGGCTCGAAGGGAATTTTCTATGTCTAGACATGCAGTGACCTGCTCCTGACATCAATCAATGGACTGTATGAGAGAAGATTGATGCAGTTCCACTCGTTTTTTTGGCTCAAGTCTTTCAGACTTTGCACTTGTTATTATAATTGACAATAGAACAGTTCTTCAACAAAGTAAGAAAAGAGGAGAGATGTGTGTGGAAAGTTTTCTAGAAGGAGATGGTGTCACACCCTGTTCAATTAGCTTTGGTGGAGCTCTGAGTATGATTGATGGGACGTGAAGGAACTTCAATGTGAGGAAGCGAAGTCAGAGCAATGCAGGACATCCACCCCATCCTGTCTTCTCTGGGTCCACCTTTCTCTGTGTGTCCTCTTTCCAGTCCTGTCATTCCAGTCATCACACATTTAAGCAGATTTATTATTGCATGAGAGACAGCTGTCACACAACTTTAACATGTCAGTAAGGCTGAATTTTTAAGTAAACTTTATTAAAATAAAACTGCTGGCACATCAGATACTGCCATGCCGCCATCGATCTGCCATCTGTCATTTTTGCCCATCAGTGTCTCAGCGTAAACATGTTAGCATCCTCGCTAGCTGGCCGTCCTTCATCCACATTTGGAACGGCTCAGCGCAGCTCTGAGAAAGGACTTTGTTCCCTCATTTTGAAATACGGGGGGGGTCTTCCAAGGGTACATGTGCTTTGTTTATCAACATCGTGTGCACCACTAGTGCATTAGTGAAAAGACAAAGTTGGGAGAAGCAGCAGATGTTTTAAAATCAGTGTGTGTGCATATGTGTGTGTCCTCCATGCCTGATACGCTCTCCACTCTTGTAAACACCCCCAATACCCCCAGCACCCACTCCCCAGTGCAAGGCCAGAGCGCAGATTAGTCTTGTTGACTCGGCAAGGACACCCTGTCAGGCACAGTCGGTGGGGAATGGACCCTAAGCATGCACACGCACGCACACACACACACACACACACAGTATGCATTAATTTGCAGAGCACATCAAGGTTCATTAATTTCCCAGCATATACATTTGTTTCCAGCAGCCTACGACTGTGTAATGTAAAAACAGACAGCCTTGAACATCAACACTTGGGCTACTGCTGCGCGCTAACACACATCCGTCGTCTGAACTTCCCCCAAACCCATTTAGGATCTCAATCACGCCATTGTGGTGAATAATTAAGCAGTGCTGCCCCTGCTTGGTTATCTGTTTTATGAAAAGCCTTACATCATAAATAGAATATTAACCATGAAACCGGTCATTTGCTGCAACCTTTGCAAAATGAAAAGAATGTTTTGGCTTCGTGCAATAAAAATCCAGTGGCGTCTGCGTAGGACCTAAACTCTGCTCCTTAAAACGCGGTAAATGTAACAGCTGAAACACCAGTTTCACATCTAAAGATGCGTTTGTAAAGTTGACATCACCGATAAATGTGCAGCTCCACAAAAATATTGTGTGAACGAAGATGAGCCAGAAGAAGTCTTTTCATTCAGCAATTGTGTGTATTTCTTCTCCTCTGACCGTGACCCGTTTCGCTTCCTTTCAGAAGACAGAAAGCTCTTTGTCGGCATGCTCAACAAGCAACAGTCAGAAGATGATGTGCGGCGCCTTTTCGAGTCTTTTGGGTGCATCGAAGAATGCACCATCCTCAGAGGTCCCGACGGAAACAGCAAAGGTGAGGTCGTAGCCGCGAGCTGCTCCATAGAAAAGTCGGGCGACTTTGTTCTGCAGAACTCTGTATCCGGTAAGCGGACCCGATTCGCAACCATTAGAGCGGCGCTTGAGCAAGATTACTGTGGAATCTGTACATTTCCACAACGAGTGTCAATAACGCTTTGCCCTCTGGGAGGAGAGATATAAACCACCGACTCTCGACAGATGAACCCCATTAACCTCATGAGTCGACCCAACAAAGCAAACCTCCTTATTAAGCATCAGGCTTCATGTAGCGCCTGAAAAAAAAAAATGTCCTTTTTGGCATGTTACCAGAGTGTGACACAAGTTCACTGCATGAAGTTCATCAGCGGGCTTAGCAGCCAATCAATGAGGGCCGATAATAACTAAGCCTGATGATTACAGTGGGCTTGATCACTCCGGCTCTCCTGTGAAGTTCCATTAGCAAGGCCAGCTTAGGCTGCAGAGTGGGCTTCGGCTCGATAATTACCGCCAACCTGATCACTCAAATTCATCAACAGTGCTCGTCAATACTGAGTTGGGCTGAAAAAGCTGTGGTGTTTAAGCCCGTCAGAGGGTCCCTGGAGCTGTAAATGGTGTCAGAGTGGCATCTTTAGTCTGCTTATTGATCACTGATCCAACTAAATAAAATGTCCCGCCTCGCTCTGATGCTGTGGAATACCGCTCTGTAAACTTCTCTCTTTTGTTCCTAACATCTCTACTACTCCTCCCTCCCTCCCTTCTCTCACTCTCTCTCTCTCTCTGTCCTCTTTAGGCTGTGCATTTGTAAAATTCTCCTCTCACGCCGAAGCACAGGCAGCCATCAGCGCGCTACACGGCAGCCAGACGATGCCGGTAAGCGTCACACGGCGCTTCATTACGTCCTCTACATTTTTATTAGTCCCAGTCTGCAGATGCATCGTCTGCTGTGATCCATCTGGCCATAAAGGCTTGTGGACGGCAACAATACTGATGTCATCAGTATGCGCTAACATGCACTGCCTGGTGGGGTTTGTGTGGGTGCACAGGGCGCCTCATCCAGCCTGGTGGTGAAGTTCGCCGACACAGATAAGGAGCGCACCATCCGCCGCATGCAGCAGATGGCCGGTCAGATGGGCATCTTCAACCCTATGGCCCTGCAGTTTGGAGCCTATGGAGCCTACGCTCAGGCACGTGCCAAACGTTGTTTTCATCTCTTATTTATTCAATAAACCATGAAGTTTCAAAGGAGCAGGCGAAACACCTCAAGCCTTCTTAAATTATGAACGCTGTTTTTCATTGAACGCTCCTCTTTGGAAAACCCGCTTTTTAGATGTTTGCAAAGGAAACTTCTGCGGGGATATCTGAGGCCGTATCGCTAACCGCTGCCTTTGTGTGCAGGTGCAGCAGCAGGCGGCACTGATGGCGTCCGTGGGCCAGGGAGGCTACCTCAGCCCCATGGCCGCCTTCGCTGCGGCTCAGATGCAGCATATGGCCACCATCAACGGGCTCCCGGGCGCACCGCTCACTCCGACGTCAGGTAACGGCCAACAGGAAGACTGGCTCACCTCACAGACTTTTGACAAACAACCCGAGTCTGACCGTGCGTTTGGTGCTATTAACAACCAAAACGTAACCGTGCGACTTTGAGAAAACTGGATGGTGACTGTCTGCTTCTCTCTCTCTCTCTCTCTTCCCGTCTGTCTCGTGGCTGCAGGCGGCAGCACTCCCCCAGGCATCAGCGCCCCCACGGTGACCAGCATCCCCTCCCCCATTAGCGTAAATGGTTTTACTGGTATGCCGCCCCCGCAGGCGAACGGGCAGCCCCCAGCAGAGGCCGTCTTCACCAACGGGATACACCATTACCCCGGTAAGCCTGATCTCACACACACACACACACACACACACACACACACACACACACACACACACACACACACACACACACACACACTGTAGCCCTCAGAACCAGGAAAAATATCCAGCTTGTATTACATATATATATATATAATACTCTGTTGTGACGAACTGTGGCTTCACAGAAATAAACTCTGAGGTGGTAAGCGTGCACGCCAGCGGCTGCACACGGTAGTAGCCTTGAAGCCTTTTCAGGAGGCCGAGTTTAGACGGGCGCAGACACTGGCGGCATGTTGGGGGTGTGGGGGGGAATGAGCGTCTGGTGCTTATGGCCCGACGGAGCCTGACAACGCGCTTGTTTCATGAAGCGTAGCTGCTACCTCATTGGGTTTTGTGCGTCGAGGTCTTTTTTTTTTTTCCATTACTTATTTATACTTTTTTTTATGCGCTTGTCTCCACAGTGTTGCAGGAGGTGGTTTTTAGAGAGGAGTCAGAGAAAAACGGCTTGGGCGTGGCCCCCAGGAGTTGTTTTGGGGTTCAGGGTGGCTGCTTCCTCTCCTCTCTCTCTGAAGGTAAGCATCCTTTCCATCCTCTCATCCCAACTCTTCTCCAGCCCAAACAGATGGCTACTTACACATCCAGCCTCTGTGCTAATTATGTTTGGAATGCTGTCATTTATTTTACATGTAATTTTTAGCCAATAGCTGAATCTCATACATGTCTAATATCTGTTTTACATATCTTAATATAGAAGTCTGCCAGAGATGTATATTTAATGTTTTTTTTTTGCAGAATTGTTTAACTATTGACATTCGTGGTCAGTTGGAGTTTTAAATGGCTGCTTTTGAAATGCTTCAGGGTGGACACAAATTGAAAAGTCAAACATGGAAGACGTTCAAAATTCAGCTGCGTCGTTGACACCTGAGGCTTCAGCCCTGTAACCTCTCTGCTTTCCTCCTTCTTCTGTCTGTTCTTCTCTTCATCACCTCTAATTTCTCTCTTCCTCCCCCTCACACTTATATATTACTCACCTCCCTCTGTGTGCTCCATCTACATTCTCCCTCTGTATCTCTTCCTCATCTCTCCCCTCACACACACACACACACACACACACACACATACACATACACACACCTCCTCCATCCATCCTCTCCTCCGTCGCTGCCTCCTTCTTTTGTGGAGCAGCTCAAAGTCCCACTGCAGCCGATCCTCTCCACCAGGCTTATACAGGAGTCCAGCAGTATGCAGGTCTGTCAGTCACTCTCAAGCAGCACAGTGTGTGTGTGTGTGTGTGTGTGTGTGTGTGTGTGTGTGTGTGTGTGTGTGTGTGTGTGTGTGAGAGGGAGAGAGAGAGAGAGAGAGTGTGGGTAGGGAGAGGGAGAAATATTCCTTTGTTTAAATCTGAAATTTGATCATGTTTCATCAAGTGTATCAGTCTGAATACATCACTCTGTTGTGTTCTGCACACATGCGTGCGCGTGTGTGTGTTGTGTGCATGCAACACCCTCATCTGTTATCTGATCGATTGCTCGCTGTGTCCCTGCATATATCACATTATCTGTACGTATGTGTGCGCACGTGTTTCCGTGCGCGCTCCAGCCACGACCGTTATCTGATCGGCGCTCTGTGTGTGTGCGTGCGTGTCTCAGCAGCCTACCCCGCTGCATACGGCCAGATCAGCCAAGCCTTCCCCCACCCTCCACCCATCATTCCACAACAGCAGCGAGAAGGTAAAGCACAGCACGCTATCACTCCTTAAACATGCAGGAAACATCAAATTTGTACACCAGATTTTAAAATGCATTTTTCCTCTTCCTTTCACCTTTTGCATGTCCATAAAAAGCAGAATATGTAATAATTCCAACACAAGCATCATAACCTAATAAGGGAGGACCGGTTTCACATAAATATAGTTAAAGTGTCCACACAAAAGCAAAGTGAGGAAAGGTTTCGGGGCGTCAGGATGTGATTTGCTGGCTGTCAGAGAACTAAATCGCCATCATCACCATCCTTGTTTCATGAACTTGAGGTTCTCCTGCACACTTGTGAGCGGGGCTTTACTGCCCCCTAGTGGCGTACTCACGTAGCTCTGACGCCCCGGGGGGTTGCTGCTGTTGAAACATTTAGCAGTAGTTTCAACTGAGGGCTATCTGAAATGATGCATGATGGTGTGAGGCTTCGTTTACCTCTCCGGCTGTCAGATTTACCTTCAAACAGCGATGCCGTGTGGAGATAAAATGTTCTTTACTTGGATTTATTCATGGAAAAATGAATAAGAGTGCTACGAATAGGCAATGTTTGCGTAAATGTTGGAGAGATTTCAAATACTGATATCTGAGATGAACAAATCTGAATATCTTTCGGACCCGTGTGCAGTTCTATAGAAGTAGAAAGGGCAGATTGCAGAATATTGCAGCACATTAGTGTATCCTGACTCTTTCCTTCCACTGGTCAACCCCTTCTTTCTCCCCATTCCTTCCTCTGTCTGTCCATCTGTCTGTCTCTGTGCAGGACCAGAGGGTTGCAACCTGTTTATCTACCACCTCCCTCAGGAGTTTGGGGATGGAGAGCTGATGCAGATGTTCCTGCCTTTCGGTAATGTCATCTCCTCCAAAGTGTTTGTGGATCGAGCGACAAACCAAAGTAAATGCTTTGGTGGGTAAAAATGACCAAACCGAAAAAATATTGGTTATTTCTTCTTCTCTTTTTTTTTTTAACTAATCACCTTCTCTACTGCAGTCTACACCCCCCCCCCACACACACACACACAGCCCTCACCTCAGCCCTTAAAGACGTTATCTCCCCGAAGTTCAAGAATAATATAGCTGTTATTCTGAATACGTATTTCCATGAAAATGTTAATATTATTTGTGGTTATTAAAACAAAGTCAAACTCCGGTCAGACTTTTCCCTCTTTCTTCCCCTCATTGGGCAGTTTCCAGTTATTCCAATTGTTTCACAGCTACCTGACGGATGGCAGCCAGGAAAAACAACGTGTCTCCCCATTTCGCTTTGACTGACGAGCTACCTCGCTCCTCTAAATTGAGCCTTCATTTTTCATGAAGAACGCTGCCTGCTGGCAGCAGGAACAGCGTGGGGACTCGGAAAATAACATGGAACCAATTTAAAAGCAGATGGTGTCATTTTTCTGGGGATGTTACACTTTGTTTTTTTGTATATTTTCTTTGTAATAACTTCGGGAAGCAGAAATTGTCCATTTTCTGTTTATGGATGTTGTGTTACAGATGCATTATTATTGTTAATTGCCACCCGTGTTGTATCTGTGTGGCTGTTAATTGTAGTATTTTAATCACATCACTCCACCACACTAAGGTGATCTTCATTATCCATTCTTCCTGAATTATCCCCTCTCCTCCATCTAACGGCGTGACTCCTGTCCTCCCTCCACAGGCTTTGTGAGCTTCGACAACCCGGGCAGCGCCCAGGCTGCCATCCAATCAATGAACGGCTTCCAGATCGGCATGAAGAGACTCAAAGTGCAGCTGAAGAGGCCGAAGGACGCCAACCGCCCCTACTAGCCCCGGCCAGCCGCCGCCACTCTGGCAGCTGGGGCAGCTGTCGCACACCAGGAGAGACAGGTCAGACAAGGATTTAGCACCATTAAGCTAATCACAGCGCTGCCTGGTAACTTTTAGAAAAGTCGTAAAACATTTCGCAGATGCTCATAAAATCATTTGCAGATTGCTTGTAAAGAACACGATGAGGTTTCTCCCCTTTGATGTTAGTTCAAAGGTAGGTGCTTCCCTGCATTAGGAGGACATCCTCCTGGATATCCCGTAGGATCACGACTGACAGTGTTAATAATAAAACCTTTTTCATCATCAGTGCTAAAACGCACACATGCCACTCAGCTCACAGGCTGTTGACTCACTTACGTGCACGCTCCTGCGTTTGACCCTCTGCTACCCTGTAGGTAAAAGATAATTGGTAAACGGTTCTGTGCGTCGCACTCGGACGGAATTGCTTCCACGGGAGAAGCATTTATTACCCCTCAGGCGGCTTCTTTTGTCTCCTTCCTTCCTCCACTCAGTGATGGAGTTTCGGCCGCTGATGACTTCATTCCAGGGCAGCTCACAAACTACCTCAACCATCCCAGACGGTGTCCCAAGGCGGGCGGAGCGGCGCAATCTCCCGTCAGCGTGTCACCAAATGTGGAACCGCTAATTTTGATATACAAAAACATTGTCAAAACATGACTAAAGAGAGCAGCTCTTCAGGATTTTAACATCTTCAGCCAGACAGTTAAAATGTCAGATGTCGCCCACGATGTAACGTGTTTCAGTCGTATGACCGAAAGGACAGTCTCCTGGTAGAACCTTATTTTTTTCGTCTGCTTAACTGGTGTAAAAATTTTACATTTAAAAAACATCCCCGGACAGGAAAGTCTCATGGACACAATCTTGGAATAAATTAGTTGAGCTATGTTCCAGCAGCTGTCGTAGATTATCAGAAGTTTGGACGGAAGTTCAATTCAAACTATTTGTCTTGACGCCATTAGATGCCATTAAATCTTACACACCTGACCTTTAGCGTGTCATATGTCCTGGTTAAAGTCCCTGCCCTTACCACACGACACATAATAACGAAAAAGGCCAAATTAATATTTATGAGGTAGAATGAAAGCATATCTGTACCAGGAAAACCTGCTTCTAACATGGCACATCCATAAACAATGTTGCTATAGATGCTACTCACAGTAATGGTGTGAGCAGCGTCGATCACAATTCAGACTAAAGACTAGACTGAGAAATGGGAACTGTAGCATGTAAAAAAAGAAAAAAATGTGACAGGATTGAGTGGCGCTTTACAGCAGTTGAATGCTTCTGGTACGTTAACCTTCAAGTTCCCAGCAGGTGATTTCTCCCTCTGCTGTTTTTCAGGTTTTGTTGAGCGAATCATATGTTGACTTCTTGATACCAGTGGCTGAGCGCTAACGCAACATCTGGACCACCGAGGCTGCTTCAGACACCGAGACGAGAGAGAGAGAGGGAGCAGGGACCGACTCGAGGACGCCTCCTTTTGGATGTACTTTTGGAACTTAGAGTGAATTTGTAAAAAACTGGTTAGCCCTGAGAAACTCCCCCCAACCACACACACACATACACACCTCTTTCCAAATCCCTGCTTGAATGACAGCTACCATTTCTGGACTAGAAAAAGGGAAAAAAAACTTTTACTTGAACAGCAAGGAAAGAGTAAAATAAACAATATCAGACCAACTGCAAGGAAATACAAAAAAAAAAAAATAAAAAATCCAGCAAACACTGAAACTTTTTAAAGACTGCCGTAGGAGATCATTCCCGAAAGACGGTTTGCGATTGGGGGAGGGGGACAACTTACGGTGAAGCCTGATGGGGGGGGGAGGACCGGATGTTTTCAGGACACGGTTTGGCGTCAATTTGGGATGGCCATCTTTAGCTCGGAGTGCCTGTCTGATTCCAGGGAATACCGTTGCCAAGAAGAGCCATAGCAACGGTGTCCAGGAAGTCTTATCTGTCATTCCTTAGTTGTTTTAGGGACCAAGTGACCAAACGTTTTTATCGCTGAGGACTCGTAGCTCTAATATACTCGGACCACTGCATCTCTGTCAGTCAGCGTTACCTGGCTGTACTTAAAGGAAGTGTACATTTCGAATATATACAACACATGCATATATATATATATATATATATATATATATATATATATATATATATATATATATATATATATATATATATACGCATATATACACATATGTGTATATATGTATACAAATACATATATATTGCTGATATGCTTTTTGAATACAGGAAAAACTATTTCAGAAGACCAGATGGGGTCTCTTACTTGGTTAGTTTACAATTACTTAAAATTTATTTTTGTTTCCTCTTTTGCTTTCGTCTTTGACGGGATGGCGAGTGCATGGAATAGGCTGTTCCGTATAACAGCCTTATCTTTTTTATCTCTACATCCTAACCTCATACAAAACATCCGAAAGACCTTTGAAATATATAGTTCTGTTTATATTTGCAGTACAGGCATATGTATAACATAAGCATTCAAGCAAATGTATTCATATATACAGTATATATGGATAAATAGATATTAATCACGAAAACAAATATATGTATTTATATGCACATATTTTATATATGTGTGTCTGTATATAGGGCGGCTACTGACTGCGTTGAGCTGTAATCCTTTTGTAGATTTTAGCCCGCGTTTTTAAACATCGCTCTGCTTGGGAAGATTCGCACATCTGGCAGCTCCCGAAACCGCAGGCATTCCTGGTCTCTGATTGGCTGCAAGCTGACGCGCGAAGGGGCGCACGCGGTGTAAATAACGTCCTGAACATGCAAAAAGCCACATCTCAGTAGCAGGCTTTATGAGGAAAAGGACAATTATCTTCGACTCTATTCCAGACATATCTCCTGAACGCGCGCACACACACACACACACACACACACACACACAAACTTCTCTTTGAAACTTGAACCAAACTGTCTCTCGACCCTTGCTCTCTTTGTTTTTTCTTGCATTCGGTAATGTGCATGTAGCGTGCGGGCTGTCACCATGCGGAGGTGTGCCTTGTCACTCGCAGAATCTACCATCAAGCACTGTGCTCTCGGAAAACAAACTCTATTCACAGCAAAGCAGGAAAAAAAAAGAAAAAAAAATAGCTGCAATGATGTCAACACTATGGCCGGATCCATATCATCCCTCAGCACTAGAGTAGAGAGCTTCAGCGCAAAGGAGCGCGCCTTCCAAACCGCCCGTCGGCGTGGTTAAGGGGGTGGACCGTGTAGAGAATCTGGGCGTTAGGAAACCTGTTAGCCGCCCTGCTAACGACCCCAAAACTTTGTTCTGCTCGCTGGGAGCAAAAGATTATAAAAAAAAAAAAAAAACATTCCAAAGGTTCAGGGTTACGAATGATATGATCAGAAAAGGGACGGATGAAAAGTGAAACAATTAGAGAGCTGAGAAGAAGAGAGGCTTAATGTGCTTTCACGTATGGACGCCTGCTTTTAATACTTGACACGGGGCATATCTTTGAAAAGATGTTATATTGCCTTATCGTACCTGCTCGTAAGTAACAACATAAAAGCGAAATGAAACTGTAAAATGGAGCAATAAGTATAAAAGCCATTTACCTATCTCAACCGCTGTGTAACTCGGGCTGGTTTCGCGTTGCTTTAACGTACAGTCTCCCCTAATAGCCGACAATGGCAGGAGCACCTACAATACACCTGCAAAAGGTCAGCAGATTCGGATTTATTGGATCCAACGCATCCAGCCGAAGGAATGAATATTTATACAGATGAATATTTATAAGGCTATATGACACTTTGGAAGACGATGCTTTCTGTTGGGTGGTGCCATCATAAACTGTTCATTATGCCGTTCCCCTCCATCTCGGTGTCTAACCTTTTAAGTAGATTGAATAATTTAACATTTACCTTTGGAATCTGGCGAGGTCGGTGCACATCCCGGGGTTGCTGTTATTTGTGGGGGGGGGGCCACACAACAGTGGCCCCGAGCGTGTGGGGGCTCTCGTCACGACAGACGCGCTCCCCATTTGGTTCCCCACTTTGAGCGCACCTGCAGACGTTTCAGTTGCTCCCCCCACCCCACCTTCATGTCAGGTGACATGCAGAGAAGGGAAACAGGAAGTCTGCGTGCCAAACGCCTCTTCTTCAGCTATACTCTGCAGGTTTATAGGCGAGAGGAGGAACAAAGCGTCACGGTTCAAAAAACAGAGCAGAAGTTTGGCTATAAATATATATAAATATATAAATATATACATAAACTGAATATACTGTAAATGGTTTCCTTTTTTGCTCTGTTTTTCTCTGTACATAGGTTTGCATATTTTATAGGACTTTTACTTCTATCTACGAGGACTGGATAAAGTACTTTAAATACTTTTAAAAATATATATGAATGAAAACATGATAATGCTCAATAAAACCAGGTTTAAAAAAAAAATAAAACAGTTACTAGGATACAGTACAACCTGTAGGACCTGACCAAGGCATTTATTCAGAATACAGTCAGGGAGAGCATTGACCTCACAGCTTAGATACACATTGACTTATTTTATTAAATTAAAAAAAAAAAAAAAACTTCTGTTCATTATCTTTGTTTAGATATTTATTTAAAAGTCATGTCTGAGATGATATGCATGCTTTCATGGCATTATTTTTCTATGAGTTGATACGTGACCAAATAGTTTTTATATGACATGCGTGGGCTGTGGTTGTGGTCCACAGGTCATCGCCCCTGTCTGCAGGACCATGCCTTCAGTACTTCTGGTGATCGTGGAGGGGAAAAAAAAGAGATTTTAAACGCTTATTTATTCATTTTTGTCTTTGTATTTATTTACTTGTACCGTTTGACTCAAGATCCGAGCTCTACGGTCGCCGCCGGTCTGTTTGAAGTGCTACTTCCTGTTATCACTTAAGCAAAAAAAAAAACAGATTTGACACCTTCACAGACCGTTGTTACATGTCAACTCTTCAGAAACTGCAGTCATACAAAAGCCTTATGAATATTTGTATTCATCCTCCTCAAACACTCCTGTGTTTTGATTTCCCTACATTTTGTTAAGCTTTTGAAGCTAAATTTAAAAAATGTAAACACCTAAATAGCTCGGAAAGGTTTCAGATTACACCATCACAGTGGAGATTATGCCTTGAGGTAAACATAAATTGCTGCTAATTTGTACTGAGTCAGCCGATGTCAGATGTGTTGACCATCCAAACACTCGTCCTTTCTTGCTGACAGAGCTCTGATCTTGTTCAAATGTGTCCCATCAACAGCAAAATTCAATGAAAACTGCACTATCGCATCAAAAGTTAGCCTCTTCATTGTTTTTCTTTAAAAGCTTAGAAGTTTTGCTAGAATCTCATGATGTTACTCATGATTTTACAAAGTATTCTGGAAATCTATTTCCCAATTTCAGCACATGTGGAGGACGGGGAGATGAATGTTGCATACTAAGCTTTGCCAGGTTCCTAAATGAGCTCAGCTTCTGATTGGGCAGCGTGCTTTAGGCTACGCCCGTTTCTCTAGACCGCA
The DNA here is from genome assembly GCA_015343265.1 of Pao palembangensis. Classification (NCBI taxonomy): domain Eukaryota; kingdom Metazoa; phylum Chordata; class Actinopteri; order Tetraodontiformes; family Tetraodontidae; genus Pao; species Pao palembangensis. Next base: position 11,124,818 of record CM027087.1, on the reverse strand, counting down.
CCACTCTCTGGTCCCCCAGAACTCTTTTTTGTAATTTTGAATGAATGATGCGTCTCTGCTTAGCCCAATAATAAAGCACAGTCTAGAATCAAGCGCGTGTCGGCTCGTAATTCCTGACAGTTTGCGACCAGAAGGGTGTGAAGTTGTGCATTTATTAGCTTTAAAACCACATTACAACAGGTTCATAATCATTGAGGTGTAAAGTAGCTCATTCGGTGGCACAGGATCATTCACACGTCTGAATATTGCACTTTGTCAACAAATGAAGAATATGTCCTCCAGGATTTGGCTTTCTTCCTGGTCCTGCCGATAATGGGACCATGTGGGTGCGAGGAGGGCTCTGTCTCCTGGTCTTAGGGTCTTCAACACACGCTGACGTGACGGTTGTGGTTGTCCTTTTGTAGGTTTAGGTGCAGAGACAGGAGACATGATGTCCAATAACTCCACCACAGAAAACTCCATGCTGGCATTAAAAAAAAAAAAAAAAAAAAAAAAAACACTTTGAGGAATGTTTGAGGCTTTTCGCTTGGTGACACTGACAACATGAAAGAAGGTCTTTCTTTGACGTTATCAAAATCTTTCTTCAGTGAGTGTCTACTGAACTCAAACCCACGGGACATCCCGGCAGAAAAACAACGTTTCTTGCAGGTGCAAGAAAACCCAGAAAGTGAGAAGCCCCTGCTTTGTGGATTAGAAATGAGGGAATGTGTAGCAGAATAATTACAGCAAAAACAGGGCAGATTAGACTAATAGAGATTCAATCCCTCAGTCTGACTGGCTTGATAAATTATTCAGCGTATACACGGGTCGACAATGGCCATTCCACATACAAAACATGAATTCTTTAAAGCACGCTCCGCCGCTGTTGCTAAGATAATTCTCTGCTCGTTTATAGCTGCATTGATTTGCGGTTCACTCACATAGGTAAGGTCTTTCTTTACCACATGGGTGTACGGGTGTGTCTGTGTGTGTGGGGTCAGAGCAGGTGACGCACCGGTGGAACATCCAGAAAAGATGCCCTCACCTTTCAGAGTACGAGCCAGACCAAGTGGGTAAGGGTCAACAAGCAGAGGCAGAAAGAGAAAGACAGAGTGTGTTTTTGAATACTGTGTGGTTTCCTAAACACCATGTTTGGAACATTAGTGTGTAAGAATGTAACAACGATAAATTAAATGTACACAGGCTGTACAAATGTACAGGAAACTGACAAAAGGCCCCACAAGGATAGCTGCATCTCTGCTTGAGGCTGGAAGTGAGAACAGCTTTGTGGGTAGAAAAGAAGACGGGCGGGGGGAGGGGGGACTTTGGCTCGCCTCCTCTCGAAATGTGAGAATTTGCATTTTTATTTGTTGATTTATTTAACGGACAGGGCTCTCAAACAGCCATCCATCAACAAACGACATGTTGGCAATGAATAATGCATTGCTTACGGCCGGTCACAATCTACAACATGGGAAGAGCAAAGGGGGGGGAGGGGCTACAATTTGGGCAAGAATTTGGGGGGAATGATAATGGGTGGATAGGACGAGAGAGTGGAACAAAGAACTGAAGATGAGTTCAGAACTGTGGCATGTTTGTACACCCCAGTAATAACCCATGTTCCCCTCCACCATCTCTACAGTCTGGCTGCTATCTGGTAGATAAAGTTCATTCTTTTCCTTTGTAGTCCAAACATTAAGATAAAACAAACTATAATGGCCACTGCGCGTATGCCGCATGTCAATTTCCCGGCCAATCAATAGCAAGTGGGGATGGTCGGGAAGGATGGGCGTGAGGGGGCAGGAGGGGGAGCGCTGGAAGCATCTCATTACCAACTAGCAGAGGATCCATGAAAGGATTAAGAAGGTCGTCCGATGTTAACCCCGGCTTTGGCGTGCAATTTGCACATCAAGACTGAAGGGGTTACGATTAGATGGTCATAAGAGGAGGGTTAAGGTAGAATTCCAAATTAAAGCAAAGGATAAACTCCTCTCAAGGATTTTTAATCAACTCAGGCTGGACTGAGCTTTTCCCTGCATGTGTTTTTACACACTCCAGTACATTAGTTTCATAAACAGCCACAGTGCTACAGTACATATTCTTTTCTAAACTTGTGGACACGTTATTAAAAAAAATATCCAAACATCAGTCCTGAGATACAAATGTACTGGATCACCTCACGCAGCTCCAACTCTGAGCGATTCATCCGTGTCCTCAAAACCCTCCTCCTCCAAATCCGACACCTTGTTCCAAGTTGCCTGCCTTTGATCTAAGGCCCAAACACACAGAATATTCCTATTCGCTGCTGCTTTCTTTGTCTCATTACTGGGGCAGACAGAGAAGGGTCCAGAAGTCTGTTCAATCACACCTGCTGCTGGGTCCCTGCTAGGCCCACTAATGGAACACAGCGTGTCTCCTGACAGGACAGCCACAGCATTTGCAAGTCCACTAAAAAGCTTCATTTAGCCTTTTAACACCTACAAAAGTTAGCTAGGCTCCAAAAAGACATCAGTTAGCATCAAACGTTGCAGCACCTGCAAACTGACCAAATCTCTGAGATTCAAAATTTGCACTTGTTTATAGCTTCGTCCTGTTCCTGAGAAGAGAGGAGGGAGTTTAAACATTTTGTTCACCAATTTAAAAGGTTCTGCTTTAAACCAGCAAATAGTTCTGCTTCCTGTAAGAAGATTAGGGATAAGGGATAATATGAAGCACTTTAGAGAAAGAAGTACATCTTTATTTAATGGTACCTGCTCTGAGGGGGCTCCTGACTCACAGAAGCTGGCTCGGCCTTATTCGAGTTTACAGGTGACTTAACAGGAGAGGTGCCCATATCCTTTCTGGATCCCTTCAGTGCCTCTTCTGAGAAAATAGTGTAGTAGTAATAGTAGTAGTAAAAGTAATAGTGAGTAACTTGTTTCTGCTTTATTGAACGTACCATGGTCCGCAAGAGCAGGTTCAGGTTTCTCCAGTGAGCTGCTCTCTCCATCAGCAGGGACAGGGTGTCCATCTGGTTTATTTCTGCTTTTAAATTAGACACAATTGATACCTTTGTGTGGCTCAAAGAGTCAATTTAATTACTTTTCCTTGCAGTGCTGGAATTCTGCAACATTAATCTTGGGTTGTTTTTGACCTCAGTGCAGCAGAATTATTACAGGTCCGATAAACATAAGAGCAGACATTAGTCTCAATCGGCATTTTAACATTTTATTGGCCAGTTAAAGATCACTTCCAGCTCTATGTACCTTGTGGGCAGCTGGTGTTGAATGGGAGCTTCCATCTGCAGACCTCCATTAGCAGAGTATGACCTGCTGAAATCAGCTTGTTGATCCCTAATAAGAAAAGAGAGGGGGTGGAAGGGCGTTAACTGCTAAAATGTAAGCATTTAATGTAACTACAGAAGGTGGAAATTCTCTGTTTTTGCCAGAGCACCTGCTGGAACGGAGCCGTGACTGCTGCAGCAGCTGGTTCTGTCTGCTGAGCCTCTCCTCCTGCTCAGCCAGCCGTACCTGGAGCCTCTCTCTCTCCACCTCTAACTGCATCTTCTGCAGTAAGAGTTGGTGCCTCTTTTCCTCCCAGTCCTTGTGACCCAGCACAGGCATCGTCAGCGTGTCTTGGGCCTCTGGGATGGCGCTGCGTCCAACGTGGAGCCTGTTTTTAAATTATTTAGTATTTAATCTGCTTGCTTCCTAATGCAGAAAGGTGAAATAGATCTAATATATTTAACTGCTTCACCTTTCAGATGCGTGATGGTTAAACCTGTCACATGGTCCACTCTTTCTGCATGGTCCTTCATCACACCTGCGCTGCTGAGCTCCATAGCAACCGCCTTGACAGCGGCAGCGGTGACAGCTGTGGTGAAACTCCGGGTGTGGCTCCCTTGCCTGACATTTCTGTCTCCTCAGTGGTCCGTATTCAGGACTCAACGCTGCACCAGAAGAGCGAGACGCTGGCTGGTCGTGGGCTGGAGCCGCCTCTCTGCCGCCGCATCTCTCCCGTGTCCGAGGCCCCCGGGGTCCAGTGGCGGCGAAGCCGAGGTAGGAGCCGTCGAGGAGTGAACCGGTGGATGTGTGTGAAGATGCTGAGCCGACGGCTTCCTCTCTACTCAGCTCCTAATCGGAGAAAATCAGGCAGCTCTAACTGGACGGCCAACAGATTTTCTGGTAGGGTGGATTTTATGACGGCACAAACGCGTTACATCTTTTCCAAGTGTGAGCCAGATAGTGGCCACAAGATTTAGAGGACAACTGCCATGAGAGTGCAACTACAGGCTGGCCAAGGTCAGTAACATTATGAGATAAACATAAGAGGGAAAACCCATCTTATACCTGACTGGAGAAGAGAATGTGACTAATTTGCTGAGGGTCACAGAGCAAGCAAACACACATTATTCAGAGCTACCGTGAGACAACAAGGTTGGCCAAGTCATCCATTCTCACACATACATACACACAGCGCTGAGAGGTGTCTTTGCTCCTTAGTGTCACCTTGAGAAAGGTAGTCATATCAAATCAGTGATTGAAGTGGGCCTCTATAGCCATTTGTTATGAATTATTACAGCACTTGGCTGTGGTATAGCACGCTCTTGCATGTGTTTCCCCTAAATATTTAATTTGCCTGACTGATGGAAAACAGAGTTGCTTTTGCAATATGGAACTCGGAGCTGGACCGTATGAGCTCACACTCTGTACACCCATTACCTTGCTGACGGCTGGGTCCTGGCTCAGTTGGGCAATGGACTGGTTGAGTTTCACTTGTTGCAGTGAAAGGTATTGTTGGTAAAGCCCCAGCAGCTCCTGACACTCTTTGTACTGGTGCTGCAAGCCTGAAGACCAAGTGTTAAGAAACTATCACATTCTGACCGCAATTCAATTCAATTCAATTCAATTCAAGGTTATTTCAAGACACTTTACACGTTCAAAAAAAGAGAAACAGCTCCCAGGGCAAAGCTCCACACTGAGTAAGCCAATTATTACTGGCAACAGTGGCGAGGAAAAACTTCCCTTTAACAGGCAGAAACCTCGAGCAGAACCAGACTCAGTGTAGACGGCCATCCGCTGCGACCGCCTGGGAGGGAGAGGAGGAGAGGAGAGACGGGGAGATGGTGAGAGAGAGGAAAAGAGCGGCAGAGAGGGGGGAGAGAGACTGGGAGATAGTGAGAGAGACAGAGGAGAGGGGGAGATAGAAAAAGGAGAGGGGTAGAGGAGAGACAGGGAGGATAGAGAGAACATTGAGCAAGCTGAATTACGCTAAAGTTACATAAAAATAAAATACTGGACCCGTGAGGAAGTGAGAGAAGCAAGCAGGCTGAGATGAGGCCAAAAAAATATCAAAGTTGTAGTTGTGGCACACGACTTGTAAAGTCTGGAGAGGACCGAGATGTTTTGAGCTGAGCCGAGCTGTGACTTGCCAGGCCATCAGCCAGACAAAGAGCTGGCAGACGGGAGGGAAGCGATCTGGAGCGGGAACACCGCTGCGCCTCAGGAGTCAGCTAATGATGGCGGCAGCGGCCTCACCACACCCGCACCAGCACATGCAACATAGGAAGCGATGGAATGGAGTTCACACACACACACACACACACACAATAATCAACTGGAGTCTTTTTGGAGCTCACACCTGAGCTCAAATGTGCACTCCTTCGATGAAAATGCCTACTCTGCACTAAACATAACAAATGGTATCAAAAAATAAAACGCGCGCGCGCACACACACACACACACACTCTACAACCCGGGCTGACCTGAGTGTTCCTCGCAGCCATATCTTTTGATGAGGATGGCCCTACTCTCCCAGCTGATGAGTTTCTCAGCATCCGTTCAGAGTTTAAAAAAAAAAAAAAAAAAAAAAACCATTCAAAGACAAAATCAAAGTTCAATGTAGAGTCTTATTGAAGGAATAGTTTGCAGAGCACTCCCTAAGAAAACACTATGGTTGTTAGAAGACTTCAATCAGGCTGAGGAAATGAAACGAAGGCAAAAAAAGAAGCACGGGGACGAGGTTGAATTGAGGAGCCGACGCAAGACGGGTGAAACGCAGCAGCTCCCATAAACAGAGGGAAAAAGGGGAGGAAACGGCCATCTGACACAGTCTGTGCTGCTGCATCACTGATGATGTCCAGGGAAGCAGGCTTGTATGGGAGGCTTAAGGTCAACCTTGGCTGTGTTTATGCAGCGTCGCTCATGTTTTAGCAGATCTGCCTGAAAGCATTACTATCTCTGCCCTCACACATGTGTTCTAACACACAACAGGGGTAAAAAATACACACATCACGTTTATCTGTGCCGGTGCAGAGGATGTAGGAAGCCTCATCCCAAACTAAGTTAATGTGTGTTAATGTGCTGAAAGGCTGATGCAGTCACAATACAGCAACCGCAAGGTAATCTGAGCCCGGTGGTACGACTCTGATAAGATTCCGCCTTTTTGCCCACTGCCACGTTAAACGTGCTTCATCCACCAGCCAATGAGGGCCAAGCCCCTGATTTACATCAGAGCCCACAATGACTTACTCCTCCCTCTTGCTCCAAAAATACTCTGAATCAAGGGCTTAGGTTGAAGAGGCTTCAGACAGGGCCTGTCAGAATGATTCACATCCCTGTCAGGAGAGAGCTCAAATGAAGTAATGAAATCCACTTCAAGGTGGAACAAATTTGCACAGGAGGAGGGAATATTTTAAAGCCTGCTTTAGAATAATGTGCCAAACAGTCTGAGCAGCAGTGTGAGTGGAACAGGGTTGAAGACTGATGTGTTTGAATATCAGGGTGTAGTATAAACCGAGGAGACAGTTTATGTAACAGCGTCTGCGGTACTGCACAGGCGGGGGAAAAAAAAAAAAATCACAAGCACAAGTCAAACAAAAATAAAATACATCTAAATACTATCAACAACAAATTTTTCAAACTTCCAAGGTCGAGGATGCATAAAATCGCTCACGCTCCAACCCCAGTATCAGAACTGTGACATGCTGGTAGTTATAGATAAATTTATGATCTCATCAGTGCATTTACCGCACAGAGAGACAAACGAGAGATATCAGAATTGATTTCACCCGTTCCCGCTTCTCATACACGTCGCACGTGCTGTGGTTTGTTCTTATCAATGATGCTAACTTTGCTTCTGCCAACCCCAATATGGCTTCAACAACAAAGACTTTCCCGTTTAACTCACAGATGCAGTTCTGTTTGCCACTCTGTGTGCCAAATGTCAGACGAAACATCAAAAATATCAGGGGGACTTTCCCCCCGTCTTGTCCCCGTTGGCTTCGGGCTGAAGTATAGCTGTGCATTCTTTATAGTCTTGACATCCCCCAATCTTGGCTAGATAAGATAAGCTGAGGCATAACGGAATTAGCCGTGACAAGACTCTCATTCAGCGTGTTTGCCTTTGGTGTCTCCTTAACCTTTCGGAAAAGTGCTGGAACCCAAGAAGAGCCTACATGACTCTTGCACGCTCTTTAAAAGACTGCCTTATCCCCCCTGAGGTGCCTGGCTCCAAACACTTTCTCCTTTCAAATACCTTTTTTAATGGAGTTTGGAAGTTTGGTGTAAATGTCAAGTCTCCAAGCCAAGGTGCCTTTAATTGAGTTGGGCTTTTTTTAATTTTTCCCTCCACCATTGCCAACCATGCAACTGACCAGCAGAGTCAGTCTTTAATATTTAGCTGTCATTTTTGTTATTTTGCTGTCATTAACCAGAATTGACTGCTGGCCATGCTAACCAGGGGACCTGAGCAAAAGGCGGGCATAGGACTGTTTAAAAAAATAAAAAAAATAATCAAAAAAAATCCTTAAATATTAAGTTACTGCAAGTTAGAGATTAAAAAGAAGATAACCAGTTTCTCATTTTGTTTACAATCTGCACTGGACATCCAGATGACAGTTTTATCTACATTCACCTTTTATGTTGCGGACGTGTTCTCAATAAGAAAGAGACATTGTACAAAACTTTGATAAGGTTCAATTACCACAAGCTGGCATCAATGCATTTAAATACATACGCTTAATGTTTTTTATATATATATATATATATATATATATATATATGTTTTTTGTTTTTTTTTTTAATTTAAAACTCTTGGTCAAATATCCCACGTTTTTGGAGCAATAGTGCCATCTGCTGAGTTCTTAATATATTGGCATCTCGGACAAAATGAACAATTCAGCTTAAAATAAAGGTCTAAGTTTGAGAAGAAACTGATTTTAAAGGGCTTTTAAAGTGCTCTAGTAACATTGAGATAGTGGGTGAAAGAGGCTAACTCGAAGCTGAGTGTGGTTTATGTGGGTATTTTCAAAGGATACTCTCTCTCTCCTGTGCAATTATCACATTCTGTTTCTCCAGCTGTTGGATCTTCTGCTCAAAGTTTTGATGCTCATCTTTCAGACGCTGCACTGACACCTCTTTCTCCTCACTTACTCTGCAAAGCAGAAAATAAATGTGCTGAGACAGAGGTGGTCAGGCTGGCAAGTTATTAACAATGATAAAAAAATGGGATCATTTACTATAGAGTTTAATAGAAAACTATGTTCTACCTTGCCAATTCTTCAATGAGGTTTGCAATCCGGCGTTTGTCGTCTGGACAGAGATCCTTCAAACCGATAAGGCTTTTAGCCCTATTAGGCTCAGAGAACACCTGGGTAAACAAATATTACAAAAGTTTTACTGATATACATAGCAACTCAGTCTGGTTTATACTGATTGAGCTGAGCACAAAAATGGCTCACATAATGAAATAAATGTACCTTTGCTATGGGGTGAAAATCACCAGAGTCCTGGGAGATGGAGTTTGCTCGAGTAGATGACATTTCATCCTGATGATAAACCCCGGAGCATTCACTTTCTGAGTAGTCCTGTCTTTTGTCCTCTTTATTTAGTATTGTCTCCTTCTTGCCATTTGATTTGTGCATCCTTGAACCTCTTTTATTGTCATTACTGGTGCTTCCTCGCCCCAAGTTTAAAGGAATCTTTGCCTCTCCTCCAACTCCTGAAGCAGACACAAGAAGAGGTCAATAAAATTATTATTAATATGAATTTAAAATGTATTCATAAATTTGCTATCAATGACACTCACCAGGAATGTAAACCAAAGTCTGCTTCTCATCTGAAGCTGTGAATGAGACAAGCACGCAAAAAAGAAAATGACGGATGTTTCAAAGTGTTCCTATCCCACTTATAATGATGCTATTAAAATTACATAGGAAATAAATGGCTGTCCAATTATAATTATAAATAAATCATTGTGTCCGGGTGGCCTTATGTCACAAGGTCGCAAGGATTTGGAAAAACTAATGACAATAAACATTGTCACTCTACCAGTCAGTTTCAAAATAAAAATGTGAATGTTAAATATACTTTGTCGTCTTATCGTGCTAGTTGTGTCACTTCCTCGAATACAACTTTTACGCATCTACAGATAACAGTAAACTTTATTTTCCCAATAACATATGCCTTCAACATAAATCGTCAATGTGCTAGTAGATCACTTTACTTATTAAGTTGGCGTAAGTAAACATACCGCTGTTTTTCCAAAAAATCCTCGAACCTCCACTTTCAGTTGCCGCGGACGCCATGTTGAAACAACCGCCACCACTCCCAGTGAGCGAAGGGTTGCTAAGGGATATAGTCCCGCCTTCCTCTTAAAACAAAACACCTAATTGGCTATTCTTAAAAAAGAATGGTTTCTATTGGGTGATTTATCAGTCAAGTTTGCGTTTGGAGGATTCAGCAGCTCTTGTTGCTATCTGTGCGTTTGTGTTCTGAAAGATGGATGATAGCAGCAAAGGATGCTACCAGCGTTTTTCAAATGGAAGGAGCTAAAGAAGGTTCGTCTATTAAAGGCATTGCTGAGAGACTGACCCTTGGTATTATCCGAATACTCGGTATGTATAGCATTTCACAAACAATCTAATCGACAACGTCGACAATAAAAGTCATTCATCTTCCTCCTAATTTGCCAGAGAACATGCCCGGTGTGGTTGATGTGCTTTTTGTAGAGAGAGAACCCGCAGAAAAGAGGAGGCTGCTTTCATGGGAACAGGTGAACTATTTTACTCATGAATTGATGCAGGCCGTGGGCTCGTTGTATATCAGTGTTTCTTTTTTCTTTTTCTTTTTTTTAGAAAAACACTTGCATTTTGCCAGAGGACCTGCGAGATTTCTATCAGACAACTGATGGTTTTACACTAACCTGGAGCATTAAACTAGACAGTAGGTCACCTCATTAATTAACACTGTTCTCACAAACGCCTTAATTTAGTCAGAGCAAATGTTAAAATAATAGTACATGATACACTTGAATGCATGTAGCCCTTGTGGATTTTAATTATGTGGAGATTGTCATGTCCATGACACGATTATAATTGTATCTTCCAGATGAGTGTATTCCCTTAGGATGTATGAAGATTAACAGTGTGGCTATGCTGTGCCCACTGCTGCAGCCGACTTCATTATATTCTCTACCCAATGCACCTTCGCTGGTTGACCTGGACTGGGAAGAAACCAATACACAGACTGGTAACACACACACACACACACACCCCCATTTGGCCACAGTCTCATGTAAAACCTCAACATTCACAGCATGTCTTGTTTTTTTAGGCTTGCTTATATTGCAGTGATTTGCAAAGTAAGTGTTTATTCAGAATTTGTTGCTGTTGACAGAGAAGGCACAGGTTCCCGCAGCACCCCATTTTGATTCCCGGAGCCGCATCTTTGAGCTGGACTCCTGTGGGGGGAATGGCAAAGTGTGCCTGGTTTATAAAAACTGCACTCCAGGTGTCCTGTTTACATTCACAATCATCCTTGATGGTTTTTCTCTCAACAGGGAGGAAAATCATTATTAACTTTTTTTTTTTTTTTTTTTTTTGTTAGGTGTTGTTGCCCAGCAGAGTGAAATGTGGTTCCTCGACCGCTCGCTGTGCTGGCATTTTCTGACACCGTCCTTCACGTCCTACTACAGGCTGATGATCACACATCTGGGTCTACCTGAGTGGCAGTACGCTTTCACCCCATATGGCCCCAGCCCCCAGGCTAAGGTACCAAAGTTTATTATAATCATCTTTAGTTGACATATTCACAGTGCTTCAGTACAAATCAATGTTTTTATTAAAACATTGTTGGCAGTTTATTATTAAAACTCGAAAATCTGCACATCTTGATAGTTTTTGTAAGTTTGCGAGGTTTTCTTTAACATAATTTTCAATAAAATGTATTTTTAACGAAAATTACAACATTACATTAATATTGCATGTCTAGTAAGTATATAAAATCAGTATTCTTTTAATTTTCTGTTTATTATTATATATGTGAAATTACTTCTCTGCATTAACCCACCCCTCGGTGGAAACATTTGGGGGTTAAGGGTCTACATTACTATCATTCTTACAGCTTGATAGTATTAGCTTTAATAGATATTGTATTATCAAATATTTGAATTGAGGTGCTGAATGAACCGTCTGTGAGCATGAAGAGTGACCGTGTTTGAATTCTTCTCCCATAACTGCTGTTCTCTCTGCAGCAGTGGGCATCTCTGTACCAGCCGCTGACCTTCAGCTGTGACCCGGATTCTGCTGCAGATGCTCATCTTAACAAGTTGGACCCCACAAAAGCCTTCAGGGGCAAAGCGAAGGTACCCGTCGCTAAGAAGAAGCAGTCGACCCAATGCAACGTGGGCAGCGCTGCGAAAGGTGGTGCAGGAAAAAACACCGGTCCAAAAAGGTGATGAGGGTGTTATGTCGACCTCTGTTGGTCAGAACCTCAGTATTACAGGAAAACTGAGCTTGAAATGCTGTATGTAGGGCAGTCACGAATATTACAATATTCGTCAATTTTTCATATTCACGATTACCGTCAATTATTTATTTTATCCACAAAGTTGCATAAAATAACTATGAATTTGAGTCTGACGTCATCGTATTGCGTCAGCAGCGGTAGGCAGCCTCACCTTCGCAGCCACATGTTGTTAACCTCTTGTCTTGATCGGATCGGCAGAGAGCTATGGCTAGGATAATATGCTATGGCTGGGATAATATGTTATGGCTAGGATAATAATAACATGGAGGTAGGGGAGGTTCTGGTTCCAAAGCCATGTACCACGCCGTGGGTGTATTTTGGTTTTAAGCCTAACGATAAAGGAGATAAATGAAGTAATCTGTATAATTTGCCGTAAAAAAGTGCCAGTCTAAAGCGCTAATGCAACAAATCTGAAACATCTTCAGACCCACCATCCACAGCAATACGCCAAACTATTTCTTGATGTTCAAAAAGTCATTAAATTGTTCTTATTCATTAAGGTGTACAGTGCAGTACAGAATGTGTATTATTAAAGCGCAATATACTATGATAGAATATAAAAAAGAAACAAAATAAACCATATATTTGTCAGTCACGGTTATTTTTCTGACAATTAATCATCTCCAGAAATTCCCAATCGTCTCAGCCCTAGCTGTATGTCTAGATAAGTCACCAGGATTATCTGAGGCTCGACATCAGGCGCTACACTAACCATTGTACGTATTTTGCTTTTAAACACCTCTATGACAATAGTATCTATGCAAAAGGATAAAGTAAGTAGGATAAAATATTTAAGATATTAAGGAATTTGTGATTTCTAATCCCAAGAGAACAATGAGTAGAAGCTTTGACATGCACTAATGTTGTCACCACCATCGATCTGTTCCTCCACAGTGAATGTACGACATCTGCTCTGATGTTTCTGCACCAATAAAGTCGAAAAAGCTCTTCTGTGGAAGTAAAGTTCATTTTTCTTTTGCATATGAGAATTTGCTAGGTTCAGGAACTTTTTTTCTTACTTTTCTCTTGATATTACAATCTTGATATTGGTATTACAATCATAAGGAATGTTGTCTCGTTCTTTGAAGATGCGAAAGCTGCTGTTGCCAGTGTGTTTTTTCATCCTTCATGCATAATAATGCCATATAAATCGCACTCAAATGATGCCAGTTATACTAAAGAGGAACTGATCTTTTCAGATAAGTCTTAACCTAACCTTATAACCTCTGTAAACGGTCAGCATAATGGAATGTTTCACCTGCTTTCAGGCAGCCTTGCAGCTTGACACACTGTAAACCCAGGGGAGAGTCTCAGACGCAAATCTTAGCACCGGTGTTTTCTTGTTTCCCAAGGGGGATTCCCTCCTCCTTTGCCAGCCCTTCCCCCCTCTTGGAGGTAACTGGGTGGTGCATTTCCACCATGATCTTGTAAATCCCCGCGCCCAGCAATCCTCCGATGAAGGGAGCGGTTATAGGCACCCACCACCATCCATTTCCAGACCTGCACAGATTCAGACAGAGGAGTGTGAAGGTCTAAACTTGGATTTTTTTCTGCTAAACAAACTCTCAATATAAATGGAAGGAAAGGGGTCACGTAGAATGAACCAAAGCAACAGGAAGTCCTTCATGCATACCTAAATACGTCTACCCCCCAGCCAGCAATGGCGGTGAAGATCCTCGGCGCAATGTCTCTGGAGGGGTTGATGGCGTAGCCACTATTGCTGCCCAGAGAAATCCCAATGAGCAGAACCAGAAGACCCACGGCGATGGGTTCGCCGCCTGCTGGGGCTGGTTTGTTCTTCTGGTCAGACAGAGCCATTATGCAGAGCAGAAGCATGGCAGTCCCAAACACCTGGTGGCACAAATGTCACCAGTTAATGAGGCAAGTAAGCGCAGGTGGTGTCCGAGTCCGAGTTGACTGGGTTTGATGGCTACCTGGTCGATAAATCCACCAAGCAAGGACAGGTATGGCGCAGGATAGGTGGCGAAAATTCCAGCTGTGGCCTTCACACCCGTCACTGTCATGTTCCCTCCACAATAATCATATATAGCTTCTGCAAATGGAAACAACGTTTAAAGAATGGGAAACAAGCGCAGCAGTGATGTACGTCTCACCGTAGTAGACGGCGTAGATCGTCCCCGCTGCCAGAAACGAGCCCAAAAACTGTGCGAAAACATAAAGGGGCAACATCTTCCACGCAAGGCGGCCGAATGCGCACATGGTGAGTGACACTGCTGCGTTCATGTGGGCCCCTGAGGGGACACAAACACCCGTGAGGTGATTTTTGGAGAATATTCAGTGGTGCAATATTTGTTAGTTGTACCTGAGACTTTGCCTCCAACATGAATCCCCATGGCAACGCCCAGGCCGAAGCCCAGGTTGATGCTCACATACTGGCCGAAAACCCCCTGCCCCGTCACTACCTGTGCCACAGACCCCAGCCCAAATGCCTGGAAAGAAAATACAGAAGAGAAAAGCGCAGATTATTTCAAATAATTACATTTAAAAAAAATAAATAAACAAACACCCAATACAGGGAAGTCCTTACAATTAAAATTAGAAAAGGAAAGAAAACTGTAATTAGCATTAATTAAGAAATGTGACTTCCGTAGAAGTGAAATATGACTAAAGTCTGAAGCTGAACTGAAATATTTCCCAAAGGCTCAACTCAGTGGGGACCATGGTCAAAAACCATGTGACCAAACAACCCAGAAACAGGAAACATGTGACTCCTCTTACTCAAGTAGTTGTGTATTTTATGGAAAGTAAATGTTGTGAAAGTATGTCCCTGTTTGTGTGTGTGTGCGCGCGTGCAACATGCTGTTCTCAGTGTGCACATCGTTTCAGTCCTATATATAGATCTTATTGTGACAGCTGAAATAGCATGTGACTTCTGCTAACCCCTCCATGTGTCCGACTGTTGCACTACATTTCCCGGAGCAGCCACCAACCCACCAATCCCCGTCCTCGCTCCGCTTCCATGTGACCTTAAAGCAACATGCGTGCATGCCTCCCCGAAGGGACCACGAGGTCAAGATCACTGCATTAATAATTAATGACAGATGATTCTCATCTCTGCTGTCAAAACACAGCAAAGGCAGTTAAGTAGAAGCCTCCAGAGGCTCTTTGTGAGGTTTGCTGTGGAATGTCAGTGGTCTCTTACCATCATGATATATGTGCAGAGGGTTTCAGCAAGTCCCACGCGCACAAACTCATTCTGAAGCCAAGCTTTGGTTCTGCTTTCCGTTGCTCCCCTCTGCTGAGGGACACCCAGTTCCAGAGATTCTGCCATGTCCTTCATTATTTCCTCTCTTCCTGCTCTCTTCTACACGGTTGTGCAGAATATGGTTTGTAGCTCAAGTCAAAGCAAAGATCGGGTCAAGATTTGCTGACAGATTCATTAGGTTCCTCCCATGTGACCAGAGCCCACACTTCAGCCTATCCCCTGTTCCTCCCTTCCCCTGCTTCACTCACATTTCATTGTCTCTCTCGCTCTTTCTATTTCCCCTCTCTCTGTCTGTCACATATTCCAATTAGGACACGTTAAACCCTCCCCCCGCCGAGGCTGCGTATTATCTGAGGACACTCCAGGGTCAAATATTAACCAGATAACCTGCTAATTAAACCTTTGCACAGTGATTTCACTGTATTCTGTACAATCTAAATCTGACTCCTCTGTGTTTATTAGTACACAAAAAGAATCTAAATCTTCTGCATTCCGAGATTATCCAGTGGTGTATAAGTGTTTGTGCTTGATTTAATCTGCTCCTGTATTAATTGAATAACACGAGGCCATCTTGGGGCGTGTAGTTTACCCGATGAACTTAAATGAGTAAAATATACAGATATTAGATGGGAATTTGCCGACACTTTGCTGACACAACGCTAATGAGATAATTTTCATGTTTCTTGCATAATTTTGAATCTGTCCAGATAATGGCCCTGCAAATCTTTTTCTGTCCTGTTTTCATTACAGTTTTTTAAAACTAATGACAGAATGATAAGACATGTTCTCTTCTCTTCTTTTAATCCCTTGCAGTAACATGGCCTAATAACATTCCTGAACTGCAACATGCCACTAAGATTCCACACTCTCCTGTGTGCTGGAATCAGGTTGTGATGAGTCGCATTTTTTTAACCTATCACACTTTATTCTATTTTAATTTACTCGTTATTCTAAAAAAAAATAAAATAAAATAAAAATAAAAAAATAAAATAAAATAAAATAAAATAAAATAAAATAAATTTCAATGTATCCTCTTATCCGCCAGAGGTCAGCATAGTCCTTTTTTCTCAAACCAGTGTAGCGTCATTTAATATCCTAGCGTTGAATTTAACACACTGTGGTCTCATGTGATTCATTTCAACCTGCTATAACATATAAAGATGCTGGGTTCAGTTTGCGGTAGAGTTTATTCATCACTGTTTTTTTTTCAGTCAAATCCTGGAAAAGATCCTACCAAACAGGTGTTCACCATTTCACTTCACACAAACCTCCCTGCAGGAAGAACAGGTCTATGCTGTTCAGTAATGTCTCCCCTTACAACAAAAAGAAAAACTTGATGGAAAACAACATGTGTTCACTATCTTTAATGTTTTTGGAATATGAACCTTCTGAAATGACCTGCATGAATTTCAAATCCATCTTCTTCTACCAGCAGCTCGCAACATTAAACAACTGAATGCAACGTTTTATAGGTATTTTTTCATTACTTTAGTCATTTTATATTTCTCTACTCATTAAAGATGACGTTCTTGTTCTTTTAAGTGCAAAAAAACTCGTAATCAGTCTTCCTCTTCTATGAAAAACACGTGGGACGTGTTAAAAACTCCTCCCGAGTTTTGGTTCCTCCTTTCCGCGGGCTCCTCAGATTGGACCGACTGTGCATCCCAGCAGGCTCAGAGCCACAAAGGGCAAAATGCTCTGGACGGATGTGTTCTATCATCCCGTCTGGGTCTTTTTCACGGCTGTGCTGGCCGGTGTCGTGTACCTGCAGAGGAGACCACGATGGGATCCAACAGTTTGCAGCGTGCGGCTGCGGGGAAAGACGGCGGTGGTGACGGGAGCCAACACAGGTTTGGTGCCGCTTGTCTCTTCGTCATGTGCAGAGGAGCTCCTGTTATCTCAAGGATAGTTCCTTATTATTTGCCATTTTCTATGTTTTATCCAGTGATAGTTATTAATATTTTGATAAATCACATTACAACTTTTGTAGCATTTATTCTCAACTCTGACGCATCATTAGTGACATTACAAATTCTGTGGCTCCTTCATAAGTGGGAGGATGTGTTTCTGTGTGTTGTTTACATAAAGCAGGGTGGGTCTCCTCAAGCCTTTTCCTTCCCATTCTCCAAATCCCAGTCCATTTTTAGCCCTTTTTGCCGCACTTCCCAAACTATGAAAACTATTCTTTCAAAGGTAATAGGAAAAGGTCACATTTTCAGTGTCTCTAAAGCTGAGTGTGTGCTTATGCTGTCATCAGACCACCAATGAAAGGTTAACATGGTGAACCGTGAGCTCATCTGGTTAATTTTAATCTACTGGAGGTGAACTTTGAGCAAGTTCAAAGTGTGATCTGACGCAGCGCAGCGCAGCGCCGCCGCTGTCTTCGCCGAGAGGCGCACAGACAGCCGCAGGAGCCGAAATGAGTTTGCTGGATATAATTTATCACCCGGTCTGGGTCGTTTCTACGGCGGTGCTGGCCGTTGTGGTGCGTCTGCAGAGGAGACTGAGGTGGACTCCTGAAGCCTGCGACGTGCGGCTGACGGGAAAGACCGCGATAGTGACAGGAGCCAACACAGGTAACTGAGGGGAGCCCAGTGGACATGGGTTCTAGAGCTGAACGGTCTGGTTTTACATTGATTTGCTCAGTAACAAAATGTCCTTTTTGAGGCTGTCAACCAATGCACACAAAAAAATGATGGGTTAACAATAACCCAGTGTGAGTTGTTTTTTTTAATCCAGTGGCTGAGTACCCAGCAAGATGGGTTTGTCCAATTTAACCCAACAGATGAGTGAAATATTCTACCCAAATCCTGGATCAAATTATCTGCTAATCTGAGTAAATTCAACCAATATTATTTGTTATATACTCAACCTAAATGCTAAGGTAAATTATTTACAATTCTGGGTTGTTTCACTTATTTGTGGAATATCTTCTACCCAAATGATAGGTTTAACAAAAATGTAAAACATTTTAACATTAAACCGTTTGGAAAATCAACATGTAGTGCACAAGCAAAATAAGAAACGCGTACTCTGAAGTTATCTTTCTGACCCTTAGTATTTTATGCTGGAGTGCACCTTTTTCAGGAAGCTATGGTTTGCAGTGATCCTTTCATAGAACTCAGAGCAACTATATCATGAAAGTTAACCTGAGTAACGAGCGGTGCTTTCAAGGTGTCCAGTCCCATGCGGTTTCATGGACCAATGAACATCAAGCTACAGACGTTTGCTGATCCACAGGATTCTGTATATTCTTCTGGCAGCGTTCACTGTTGATTCTGTTCACACTGATTACATCATGGTCAGTGTGCACCCGTGACCTACTGCTCCAAAATACTTGGAGCTGGATTCACAGCTCCAAGCTCCCTCAGTGAAATTCAGCTTTTTAATCTAAGTCCATCTGTGGATCATCCTTCCGTGCAGCTCGAACCCTTTCAACCTGCACGGAAGGAGCAGGGCACCACATTTGGTGTTGATATGGGTAACCAAGCCAAAGGAGTTTCCACAACACTGAGACAGAACTGTGAAGAACACTGGAGCAGTGTGAAAGCTAAGCTGGACCCTGTCTGGACTTTAAATGTGTGCTCTGTTATTGGCTCCCATTTTCCTCCTGCATGGTGTAATTTCCAGTTCTGCACATTCTTGGCAAGTCCCCACAACAAAGTACGGACACTTTGTTTGCACAAATATTTGAGCGGAACTCACAGGGTAAAATTACGGGAAGGGAGGAACTGGATTGTCTGCAGTTAATCTGATGACTGAGGTCCCACATAAACATTTACATGTGGTAATTGTGCTGTTGCAGTATGAGTTTAATATTTGGCCCTTTTACTTGTGTTGCCATTGTTTCATTCTCTTTGATTTTATCATCATACATGGTCTGATTAGAGAGTGATTAGACTGATTAGACTCGGATAAGAGTGTGTCAGTATAAATGAACAGATTCTCTCTTTTTCAGGGATCGGGAGGTTCATTGCTCTGGACCTGGCACAGCGTGGGGCCCGTGTAATCTTAGCTTGCCGAAGCGCGGCCCGGGGCTCAGCCGTTCTCAAAGAAATCCGTGAAAAAACAGGAAACCCAGACGTTCACCTGCGCCTGGTCGACGTTTCGTCTCTGGACTCTGTCAGGGAATTTGCTAAAGGCATTCTAGAGGAAGAGAAAGCTTTACACATCCTTGTCAACAATGCTGGAGCATCAGGTGACCAATGAAATAAAAATTACTAAGCAGATTCAGGTTGATTTGCTCCTAAATTTCATGTTGTCAAGGAAGAAATGTGTTTTCACGGTATTTTGTGAATTAATTATTTAATGACTCCTGGAAATGAACAAATAACCTTCTAAAAAAGAGCACACACCCAGAAGTGTAAACATTAGTAGTCCTTTATGGAGTTGTGTGCTGGGCGGGGGGCAGTACAGGCAGAGATAGGAAGAGACTAAACAAACTGGTCAGAAAAACTGGCTCTGTCCTGGGCTGCACCCTGGAGTCCATCGAGGAGATGGCGGACAGAAGGATGTTGTCCAAACTAACATTCATTATGGAGAACCCCCACCACCCCCTGCACCACACAGTAGAGGCTCTGTCCAGCTCCTTCAGCACTAGACTGTTACACCCTCAGTGCAGGAAGGAGCGCTACCGCAGGTCATTTCTCCCCACAGTCATCAGACTGTACAACACAACACTATAGTGACACGTATTTATGTACCCACACAGGGCTTTTTTTTGTTCACTTGTTGTTGTTGTTGATGTTCACTATTGTTATTATTGGTATTCACTGGTCTTTTTACATAATTGTTGTGCAATTTTACTTGTGCAATATTTTCTTATATTAATATTAATATATATTTTTTATTCCACTCGTTTTTTACTTCCATACTGCTGTTCTGTTTTGTTGTACCCCCTTTGCTGCTGTAGACAAAAAAATGTCCCCACTGTGGGATGAATAAAGTCTATCTTATCTTATCTTATCTTATCTTATTAATGGGAAAAGTGTGACACACAGATCTGGTGTTGTTTTCCAACCAGGTTTTACATAATTTTTGTTGGAGAAGCAGGCCTAAAAGTCCCCCAGTCCAAGCTCTGAGCTTCAGCTTCCACATTTAAAAGAGCATTAAAAACATGTTTCCAAATCTTTAGGAGGATGCTGGAGGAACGTAAATGTACCCAGAAGCAGATAGCAGAGCTCTGAACTAGCTTTAGCTCACCCCTGCTTAACAATGCCTGCTCATGCATGTTTGATTCGCTAATCTCATTTTATCTTCCTTTAGGTTTACCCAAAGAGTTGACCAAAGACGGACTGGAGATTTCTTTTGCTACCAACCACCTGGGCCCCTTCCTTCTGACCACCCTGCTCCTGGGTAAGAGCCTGGCTAACGTTTGGCTAACGAGGATGCCACGTTTAGTAGTTTCCACTGCAGTCAACATCTGTCTTTTCTTTCTTCCATTTCAGATCTGCTGAAACGCTCAGCTCCGGCACGCATCGTGAACCTCAGCTCCTTCAACCACAAAAAGGGACAGGTGGACTTCTCTCATTTTTATGGCAAAAACCTCTATGGCAAGCTGGACCAAATCTACAATCACACTAAGCTGCACATTGTCCTCTGCACCAAAGAACTAGCGCACAGGCTACAAGGAACAGGTAGGCCGAAATTAAGTTTTCTACTTTGTAGTTTTGTGTTTTTTACCTGTTCTCTTAAAGTGTCTTCTGGTGGAAACACAGGTGTCATGGCAAATTCGGTGAACCCTGGCATCGTCAATACGGAGGTCCTGAGGCACTATCCCTTTTTAATGCGCTTTCTTTTCAAGTTCATCGGGTTGTTCTTCTTCAAGGCAAGTATCATCCGGTCTGAAAAGAACAAAATCGCAAGGAGCTAGAATTGTTTCAGGCTGCTTTCCCCCAAGCTCTCTCAGTGTGTTGGTATGTGTGTGCAACATGTGTTTCAAATTTGTTGAATTAAAAACAACCAACATCAAAAAGAAAGAGGCCAAAACACCCAGGCTGGGAAAAGTGGAAAAGCAAGTATGTTTCCAAATGTTTCACCATTAGGACGAAGAATATCAGCGATTAACCACCTTCACTACATCCCTTCAGGGATTAATAAAGTAGTAGATTAATAAAGTTTAATGTTTGATTACATCCCAAAGTAGGCAAACAGATTGTATTCTATAAAGGTTTAATATGTTACGTTAAAGAAATATGGATCTAAATTTCAACAGTTTTCATTTTAAAACTTTGATTCCTGCTGGTGAGACTCAGCTGGTCTCAGAAGGTTCTCATCCTAAATAAAGGTCACTTTCAAAACAAACTGGTAACCAGAGGAGGAAGACAATGTCTCGGGTGTCCAGCAAACCCATCCAGGATAAGAACTAAAAATATTAAAATGAGATGACTGACAGCATGGCTGGCAACACACAACCTTTAATCTTTGGAATCATTATCTTGCCTTGTCGTGGCAGAATGTTTATTTTGACCCTTAAATATGAGCAAGGTTCTTTCTTTGCATCCATTTTGGTGCTGGTAGCAACGATCTCTCTGTTCCCCTCAGTCACCAGAAGAGGGCGCCATCAGCACAATCTTTTGCGCAGTTTCGGAGGAAATGGAGGGGATAACTGGCAAGTACGTCGACAGCGACTGCACCGTGGGTCTTCCTGCTCCTGTAGCTAGAGACCCTGCCCTCGCCGTCAAGGCCTTCGAGATGAGCGAGAGAGTGGTATCGAAGCTCTGAAACCCCCACCAGAACGGCCAGCCTCAGTTGCACTGGACTGTTCTGAGGTCAGCGTCTTGGCGTGAGATCTTCTACATTACCGAAACAGTGGCAATGACCGAATGTCTTTAAAGTTACCAAGCATTTATTCTCCTCACAAATGTACAAAATGCCTTTGTGCTAACACACAGTTATCGTACGAAATAAAACCTTGTTACAGCAGATGGCCTAAAACCAGCATTAGAGAAAAGAGCCCAACACTGCCACCATGTGGTCACTGACCGCTGAGGACTTTCTTCACAAAGACTCGAATAAGTGGCACAATCATTCCTTTAATGACTTGAATCACCAATACACAATACAACTTTTAGTGCCTTCAGTGCTTTCTGAATTTGTACACGCCTCCGAGGACTTCCGTCTCCCCCTCCCGCCGTTATTTGGCTGTGGAGAGATAGCGAGAGAACAG
The DNA here is from genome assembly GCA_015343265.1 of Pao palembangensis. Lineage (NCBI taxonomy): Eukaryota > Metazoa > Chordata > Actinopteri > Tetraodontiformes > Tetraodontidae > Pao > Pao palembangensis. The sequence goes on along the minus strand of CM027087.1, from coordinate 11,102,659 downwards.
CATAGTCACCTAATCAGTTTCCTAATTGCTGAATTAGAACTTGTTAAATATATGTCTGTTTATCATTTATGGATAAGCAAAATATAAGGTCACATTATGACCATTTTCTAACTGTTAATTGTATCTGGAGGGCATTCTGCCAGTTAAAGACGTGTACCTTTCTGACGTCCCTCCATTTCTCGGATGAGCTCTGCAAGCACCGGAACTGCGTGATCCAGCTGATTGGGCGACAGACGAATGGCAATCTCCAGGGTTTTATCCGTTTTGTCCTTGACACAAAAAATGTTGTAATCACTCAATGCAAGCACCGTTTTCTGTCTCTCTGCAGACATGCTGGTGTGCGTGTTAGTTCTCGTACATGTGTGTGTGTTTTACCTGAGAAAGTTGTTGGACTGTGACCTCTTCAAAGTGATCATCTTCTGATCGAGGTTCCATGAATTTTTTGCCTTCTTGCTCCTGCTGGTGCAAAAGCACAAAAGAAGGCCAGGTTTGAAAACTGATCTGGATCAAGAACCTTGAACCTGGTTTGAATCACGACCAAAAGTTCATATTTTCAGCCTCGGGGGTCGTAAAATATGGGTTCGGAACTGCTCACCTTCAAAACCATCATCTCCTTAGGGCTGAAGAAGGTGATGTGCCCCTCTGCTCTCCCTGCCAGCAGTGCCACCAGGCACACCAACGCCAGACAACCTTTCACAGCTCCACGCTTGCTCATTCTGCTCCGTCCTGGACACGCAAACACATGTGTTCACATTTAGCATGCATGTGCTACAACGGAGGGTGGAGCGTTAGCAGGTGTGAGTAAGGAGAAGAGAGGTCACAGTCAAAATACAATCATGTATTGGACTGTTTCTAGGAAGGACACATGGCTCCCATGTCACTGTGCAAAGGAGAGGGTAACACACACACGCACCGCACACAAAATAAACAAGATAAGACTTACAACAGAGAGACAGCTCGGAGCGCACGTGAAAGAGGAAGAAGACAGGACATCAACAGGGGTTAAAACACAAGCCTGGGGGAGAGAGGGGAGTCACACTTTACTCAGGTGCTGCGTCGGCTTCAGTCAGCTGCTAAAGAAAGTGCTTTAAGATGAGCAGAGCCCAGGTAGTGTGAACGAGCATCAGCTCATCCCGCTCAGCTTTTATATCAGGCCCCGTCTCGATCAACGAGCCGTCCACTCGCCTTCCTCACATCTGCTTCTCAACAGCCTCCTTCAAGCGTGCTCCTCCATGCTCCTGGAAACACACACATGACTGAGGAATCTGGCTAGCTGGCTAGAACCCCAACTTCACCATGAATGCAGGACTTTACCAAAACTGTTAAAATCAGCTTTTACTGAGTGATGCTTCCAAAGGCGGATGTGCTTACAAGTTTCAAATACATAATGTTTTTATTTAAAGATGTGGATGGATAACACACACCCAGCTTTATGCCCTCAGACCATAAACAGACACATCTGGAGTCATTATCGCTCAATAAAGGAAGATAATCTGGGACTGGTGTTAGACTCGCTGGAATGTGTGTGGGCTTATTGAGAAAACAATCTTTTCAAGAAGGGTCAGTCATACATTTTCTGTTTTAAACCATTTATAATTTATGAGCCGCCCGTGTTGAAACAGACATGCATGCCTGTGTTCCTTAGTGACCTCAGCTCTCCAAAGAACTTTAATGATGATTGCCCTCGATTATCACCGTTTTCCTGCAGGATGTTGTCATGCGCTCACAGGAGGGTCCGCTGCTTTCAGGTTACTCTGCAGGAGTGGGCCATTAAAACTAGCGCCACTGTGTCAAATTCAATGCAGTTCAAGTGTGCACATAGATCGAAGCTTTGTATCTTATCTGCAGCTCTTTTTGAGGCACAGCTGTTGACGCACATTCTCTTGACAAATTTTTGGATCACTTATTGGTTAAGGTTTTTATTGCTGGCTGCCATGTTCTGTGGGGAAAATAGGGTTTGAAATGAATTCCATGTGTTCCAAGGACTTTCAAGGCAAGCATGTTTATAGTGGATTAAAGGAAAAATGGGAGCATATTAAATTAATAACAAATGAATACTGTATTTGCATAGAGACATTCTTTATAAAACATATAGCAGTCAACATTATGTTGTATTTATACCTTCGGTTTTGTGTCTACAGCGAATGTTAATGTAGTTTAAGCCTTCTTAGTGTAAGCATTTTAATTGCAAAAGTTTGCAGTAATAGTAATAAAATGCTTGTACAAAACAAAATGCACTGGACGTTATTAATTACTAATTAGACTGATTGATCATTCCTTCATATACAGATTCATATGCTCTGATAAGTTATTTGAGGCAATTTTATAAATACACAAAAAAGCAAACACTCAATTCCCTACAAAAAGAGCTAGACAATGTTAAACTCATCTGCCTTTACAAACACATATGTTTATGAACGTTCGATCGACTGTTTCACAGTGTTTTTATCTCATATTGTACAAAATTGTTTTGTTGACAGCAGAACCTGAACTCTGCTGGTTAGTGAAAACGCTTTAAGTACAATTATAGTTGACACAAATTAAGTTTACCTGTTGTGTTGGCGAATCTCTCGGTGTTGTTTATGTTGAATAGACAAAAGATGAGTCTTACCGTTTTACTTTGACTCGAAAATGTATGACTGACATTCTGCTGTTTGGCCGCTAGGTGAAGGCTAATACGCTTCTTCTCGCGTTATCTGGTAATATCGCGGGATCGAGTACACGTGGTCTTTAGCTGAAGCTATTGGCTGTAACGTCAGTTCGCGACATCTTTCAGCCGAGATAGAGGAGGTGAGCAGACGTGCGTACGTGCTGCTGTAGACATTTTCTAATCATGGTAAGCGAAGACTTTTGTCGTTTTCTGGTATCAGTTCAGACATTCTGAGACTACGGTCGACTGAAAACGAATCCGCGGAAAACCCAAAATGTTTGCTGGTGACCATTTTAAGGTCATTATTACATAGGAGTGCTAGCCGCCCAAATGGCTAACATTAGCTCGACTTTGGTTCTATAATTTAAACTTTGTGTAGATTAAAACCGACAGGAGCATCGTGCGCAGCCCGATGATTTTACGGTAGTCTTTGGCACATTAGATTTGCATTAGTCGTCTAATTACTTGATGAGGAATAATGGAGCTTTTAGCATACGTTAGCATGGTGGCACGCCGCAGCACGGGCCTAGCTCAACACGTGGGTTAAACTTGGAATCGTGGCTACGCAAAGAAAGCTGATAACTTTACAGTAACTATTTCACGGACATCTAATTTCACCACTTATCACACGTGTTAACAGCGGTATAACTGTTTTGTCTTTTTTCTGTTTTTCCAAACTACCACGTGGAAGGCGATTGTAATATATGGTGCGTTTAGATCATATTGACCGATTTGGTTTGTCAAGTAAAAGCTCAATTGTTCTCCGCAGGTGCTCCTGCACGTATTGTTTGAACATGCGGCAGGCTACGCGTTGTTCGCCATTAAAGAAGTGGAGGAGATCGGTATGCTGCTCCCTCAGGTGGGCTTCGTCGCCGAGATTGACTTTCTCCCATTTGCGGAGACGTGGGGTTAACATCTGAGCTGTCTTTCAGGTGGAGGAGAGCGTCCTGAACATTGGGAAATTTAACAGCATGGTGAGCCTCGCCGCATTTTTCCCGTTCAAATCGGCACAAGCTGCTCTGGAGAACATGAACGCGATTTCAGAAGGTAGGCTCTCTCCTCACTGGCCGCAAACGGCGTTTCCTCAGTTGTAATGATGTCGTCATGATCTGTCAATCCACTGAAATCCTGTGCTGACACTTTCTTTTGACTCTGAACAACTGGGGGACACACTGGATTTGAGAATGAGCACGTTAAACAGAATGTTGCCCACTGTTTGAGGCTGTTAAACTAAAATAGCTGACCATGTGAAAGTGCAATCTGAGGTTTACCCCAGAGCGACAATTAATTGACCCTCTTTTTCCTCCTGTAGGCGTAGTTCATGCTGACCTGAAGTTGTTTTTGGAGACTAACTTACCCGTCTCTGGAAAGAAGAAAGCTGCGCTGGGGGTCTCGGATGCCAAAATCGGAGCAGCGCTACAAGAAGAGTTCAACCTTTCCATTCAGACTGGTGGGGTCGTGGCAGAGATAAGCAGAGGTAAGACGGATGCCTCTTCAATTTTTGTGAAAGCTGTGACCCTAATTTAATTTGATAGGCCGGGCCTGTAATGATGAGAACGTCCATCCTGAAAATTATGAGGGTTTTATACTGAAAATCTGAACAGCCACAGAGATCCTTTGACCTTCTGCTGTTTTTGTATCAAATGCATTCAGACTTCTCATCCCATTTCAGGTATACGTCTGCATTTCCACTCCCTGGTGAAGGGCCTGACTGCCCTGGCTGCCTCCAAGGCCCAGCTTGGGCTTGGTCATAGCTACTCCAGAGCCAAAGTCAAATTCAACGTCAATAGGGCCGACAACATGATCATCCAGTCCATTGCCCTGTTGGATCAGCTGGACAAAGACATCAACACGTTCTCCATGCGCGTTCGGTAGGTTTCCATTGATCATAGATCTGAACCAGAGTTTAGAGTAAAAACCCAGGTTTTGGGACCGTATCCTCCTAATGCTTACCACAGATGGTACACCACAGTACTGGCTGTATAGAAACAGGAGGGACAGTAACCTGCCCAACACGTGCACTCTGCCGCTCGCCCGCCAGAGCCGTACTGTTGAGCAAAACACCTTCCTAGTTTGTCATGCGATGTGCGTCCGGTCAGGCTTTACCAGTGTCGTAACGGCTACCTCTTGTGTGCAGTGAGTGGTACGGTTACCACTTCCCAGAGTTGATCAAGATCGTGTCCGACAACTCGATATACTGCCGCCTGGCTCGGCTCATCGGAAACAGAAAGGAGCTGACAGAGGAGAGCCTCGAGAGCCTGGAGGAGGTGGTGATGGACGCCGCCAAGGCTCAGACCATCCTCGACGCAGCTCGCAGCTCTATGGGTTAGCAAAGGCCTTTCACTGACACAGACTTGCTTTTACAAGCTTTGTGCGGCTTTCAGTCAACGTCTGTGCCCCTTTTTTGCCCACCTTAGACCACCGGTTGTCTTTGGTGTTAACACAGGGGGGCAGAATAGCTCTCTCATAAACCTGTAATGATGGCACAAATCGTCATTGCGGATCCTGTCGGGAGAAACAATCCGCTTTCTTAACGGTGGTGTGCATTTCAAGTTTTATCCCTCTTGACAAAGGCCTTCTGATTACCATCCAGGCATGGATATTTCTCCTATCGACCTGATCAACATCGAGAGGTTCTCTGATCGCGTGGTGTCTCTGGCCGGATATCGGCTGGAGCTGCAGGAGTACCTACGCTCCAAGATGAGCCAGGTGGCTCCAAATTTAGCAGCCCTAATTGGAGAAGTGGTGAGTACAACCTCTTTTTCTTCCAAGTTGGACCGATGATGTTATACCAAAATCTGTCAATCCACTGAGTCACCGTGATGAGACAAAATCCGGTGCTGATGGTCCTTGTACATGTACATTAACCTTCGTTTTTGTCTGATTTCGTTTGTGCTGTGCGCCACTGAAGCAAAGTTGCTTTTGACTTTAGGTTGGAGCTCGTCTAATCTCTCACGCTGGTAGTCTCACAAACCTGGCCAAGTACCCGGCGTCCACGGTACAGATCCTGGGAGCAGAAAAGGCCCTGTTCAGGTACTGGGGCGCCTCATCCCTGCTGGGGAATCCCGTGGCTACAGTGATGGCAGGGCTGGGCTGGAGCAGAGCAGGGTGACTGGAGAAAACTTTTTCTCTGGGGTGATCCCTCTCGCCCTAATGCACTCCCACAGTCTGAGTAGCTACTTGCAGCACTGAAGTAGAAATGTTTGGCCTAGATTGTACAAGTTGGTTACAATATGAAGCTACTGGTCAAATCTTTGTGAAATTCACTTCTTCAAAAAACAAAATCAGAGTTCTACCATTAGGGGGAGCTGTTTAGCCAGGATCACAATGGTGAAAATGTCCCATTCCTGTCTGCTCTTCACCTGGCTGTGGCTGTGAAAATGGGGTCTCTTTCTCAGAGCCCTAAAAACACGTGGTAACACCCCCAAGTACGGACTCATCTTCCACTCAACTTTCATTGGACGTGCTGGAGCAAAGAACAAAGGCCGCATCTCCAGATATCTGGCCAACAAGTGTACCATCGCCTCACGCATCGACTGTTTCTCTGGTGGGTGAAATGTGCAGAATTGTCGGGCGTTAACTCGCAGTTGACGTGGCGTAATTGCAGTGATGCTCATATTTTTCGTCAACAGTATTCATCCCTCGGGTTGGTGTTGAAAGCCAATTCCTGAGCAAAGGCCACATAACTGTTAACGTACTGGAATCTTGCTGGTGTGGGCTTTCTTAAACATTTGCTCTCCTGCAGAACTCCCAACATCTGTGTTTGGTGACAAGCTGCGCGAGCAGGTGGAAGAGCGCCTGTCTTTCTACGAGACTGGCGCCGTGCCTCGAAAGAACGTGGACGTGATGCAAGAGGCTGTGAAGGAGGTGAGAAATGGTGCTTCTGCTGTCGTTTGTGTCACCGCTGTGAATGATGACAGGTTTTCCCTGATGTCACTGAAGGTAAAAACTGATTTAATGAGCCTGATGCAGCCTGAGGATGGTTGGAAATGGTAACAATCGAAGCATGCGTGTTGTAACTTCTTTCTGTTTTTTTTTTTAATCTCAGGCTACGGACGTTGTAGCCGAGATGAAACGGAAGTTGGAAAAGAAGGAAAAGAAACGCAAGAAGCGGGAGAAGCTGCAGCAACAGGCGAACGGTGACACCAATGGTGATGCCGAGGTGAGTGGTCTGACTGTTGAGCCTGCATGTTTTGATTTGAGACGTGACCCCCACCGGTGGTCCTGTCTCAGTGTACCACATGCTACAGCAGCATGACTCCGAACCATTGGCTGGTCCCAAACAGTGGACCTGATCACTGAAGCGAGTCAGACACGTGCACTGACAGCTGCGGCGGCTGAAACTGCGCATCGACGCCCTCGTCACGTCAAACACCACCTGGTCCGATTGTGGTTTTACTTCCTCGTTCAGGTATGCCTGGACGGAGAAGCGGACACCCCGGCCGCGAAGAAGAAAAAGAAGAAACAGGCCGAGGAAGAGGCGGTCCAAGCCGAGGAGGCACCCGTTGCCGAAGAGACCCCAGGAAAAAAGAAAAAGAAGCGTAAAGCTGAAGCAGGGGACGAGCAGGCGGAAGAGGAGGCAGTGACTGATAACGGAGCAGGGGACGCTCCAGCCAAGAAGAAAAAGAAGCGAAAAAGTGAGGTGACAGAGGCAGAAGAGCCTGCTGAAGCACCTGTGTCTGAGAAAAAGAAAAAGAAGAAAAAAGTAGGAGACTAGAGAATCAGGTTTTTGTTTGTGTACAGATTTTTTTTTTTTTTTTTTTTACTCAAGATAGTTCATGTAAGCAGCTTTGTGTAAGACTGCAATGAAATGCTTCTGTGCCTTGAAGATACATTTACTTGTACTTATGTAAATAAATTACAGCTGATTGTAATTGGCGAACTTTGTTTTTTGTTTGCCTTTTTTTCTCCATACATTACTAGTAAAAGATTTTTGAAAGCAAGCTTCATGCTTCAGTAATTTGTGCCGACAGGATTTGCTAAAGAATGTTACATTTATACTCCACTTTAGAATGCAAGGATTTTGAGTCTGGTGTGAGAAAAGAAAGCACAATGAAGCTTTAAAAATGCATAAGGCTGAACTTGGTTTGAGTGATTAGCCTCGATTAATCTATTAGAGCTCTTCAGAATTTGGAGAACGAGTGCATGTATGAAGGAGGCAAGTATAAATGAGAAAAAAGCAAAATTGATAACAAATGTGACATTTTTTCCTTTTAATTTGGACGACAATGATTAAATCAATGTTAGACATCAACTCCAAGGCCTGGCTGATGAAACCAGCCAACTAGTAAAAGGGAGAATGGGGGCAAAATCAAATGGCTCGAGTCACCCTCAATGAGGATTCACAGATGTGGGAGACCAAAGCAACAAACTTTTTCTAAAATTAAAAAAGCCTGCAATGAAAATGATGTGTAGAATCTATGTACATCATTCTCCATTTATGTATGCATACAAAAAATCCACATCACGTGATGCTCGTGTTCAAGTATATTCAACTTGTTATCTTCGCACATTTGTTAAAATAAAAACATCCTTCAAAATAAAAAAAAGCAGAAAACCACGTTTATGTCCTACCAATACATATATACTGTATAAATACATACATAAATATATTTTACATACAACAGCCATAAATTTGAAAAGGGGGATATACAGAGCAAGGGGGGGGGGGAGTGGTAGTGTCTGTTTTAGCTTGTGTTGTAAAATATTTTGTCCCAGTATGATTTCATCAGTCATACGCAGATGTGGTCCTGTATGTTTTTCCTCTCTACATGCACGCACTCGTTTCGTGGCACCCCATCAGTTGGCCCAGTAGGGGGAGCTGCCGTAGTTCGACTTGTTGACTTGGCTCTTCTGCTGCAGGCTGTTGGTCTGACCGCGTTGGCCTGGACCCCCCTGAACACACCAAAGCACGGTTGTAGAGATCCCGGGGAAGCTGCTATTTATTACGCACCAGTGAAGGTACGAGGACGTTACCTGTCCATCCTGAGCGAGGTGGTGGTGCAGCAGCTGGGAGTGCGGTTGCTGGTGAGGCAGGATGTGGAGGAAGGGGGCTGGTGCATAGCCTCCAGGAGCCCCTCCAGGGTTCAGAGGTCCTGGACCCCCCAGTGCTGATGGCAGGTTAAAGGGAGGAGGGGTCCCCGCATGGAAACCCTGCTTATCAAAAGACTGAATAAAGAACACAAAGAAAGTCACACCATGTGTGCTGACTGCTTAAAAATAACTACTAATGGAGTGCAAGTGAATTTCAGACTCACCTGGGTTTTATTGTAAACACTTCCACTGATGTCTGGCACACCAGAGTTACTGGATGTCACTGAGACACCTGTCAGAACCACAGTCCAATGTTAGCATCCGTTACATTTCTAAAACGCTAATGGCAGGTGGAATACAGGGAGGAATGCTGGTTTCTCCTGTTACCTTTCCCAGGACCACTAGCAGCAGCTTTGGCTTGTGTCTGTGAGGAGGAGTTGTATCCTTTGCTGTAGTCTACTCCTGCTGGACCCGCCGTCAGCTCCTCGTAACCTAAATAAAAAAAACAGAAACCTCAGTTCCCCCAGAAACTGTAAAAGAACAACAATAATATCTGGGACTGGATCACTAACCTGAGCTGAAGGTGTGCTGACCGTAACCGCTGGGCTGCTGCTGCGTCTGCTGCTGGAAGGGACTAGCTGAGGGGTTTGCTAGACCCAGTCCCATACTGTGTTGTTTGGCTGAAGCTGGTCCCGGACCCCCTGGAGGAACAAACACCGTGGGGCCATACTGGAAGGCAGCAGCGCTGGGCACAGCGCCCGGCACCCCGGCGTAATAAGGCAGGCCCGTGTAGCTGTAGCCTGGAGGCAGGAAGGCCTGCTGACCGCTGTGATGCTGTGGCTGGCCCTGGGGCTGAGGCTGGGCCTGAGGAGGCTGAGGCTGGGCCTGGCTCTGGCCTTGGCTCTGGCCTTGGGGAGGCTGTGGCGCTGCCAGGCTTGTGGGTGGTGCTGGAGAGGTGGAGTCGTTCCTGCCAAACTTCGTGACTTCACCTGGGAAGTGCGGAGGTCGCCGGGTCAGATCGAGGCTTTAGGATCTTCTCAAGTCTGGCACACAGAAGCTTTACCTGAGTAGGGGTTGTTGGCGAGGCCCCCGTCTCTGTTGGAAAGAGCTGCTGTGGGGCCAGGAAATGTGATTCCATAATAATCCTGCAAAGAGGGCTAACGGGAAAAAAGATAACCATGGCAAGAGTTTCACTACAAGACACAAGCAAAAATACCCATAACAAGTTTCGCCCTCTCTCCAGAAGGCAGAACTGAGGAAGCCTTCTGGGGAGAGGGCGAAACATTTTCAAGGAAACCTTACAGTCCGGTTGCACACAGAGAGATCTAACTTTGGATAACTATGACCTGGATGAGTGAGAATCTACACAAACATCATGTGGTAAGGATGCTCACCATTGGGAGCCTGGATTGGAGCATATGGAGGTCCTCGTAGCCATAGATCTGCTGTAAAATATAAAATAAAGGCATATTCAGAGACCAAACAATGAGAAATTCAGGGATCGGTGGAGAGAATGGACAAAGATTGAGCACAATAATTCTAGATCTAAAGGTCTACCTACTGGGTATGCCGGCAGCAGCCCCCCTGGACCCATGATATACTGGTTGGGCAGGAGAGGTGGCACGCCCTGGGACAGGTTAGGTGGAGCTTTACCTGTCGATAAAATGATGGCAGCAACAATTATTACTACTTATTGTCTGGATGTCATCCAGCAATCCAAGTAGGTGTGTATGTACATACCAGAGGAGGAGGACAGCAGCGTGGTTCTTGGTACGGAGAGGTTGGATGTGGCTGTAGCTCCATTGGAGCCAAGTCCCAGTGCTGTGCTGACTGGGGCAGCTGAGGAGTGAAGTGTGCTGTTGCTGCTGACGCCAGCAACTGTGCTGCTCATGCTGTGCATGTTAGACATGTTGGCCAGGTGACTGATGCTGCTGCTGCTACTGTTGCTGCTGTTGTGGGTCGAGTGGAGCGCTGAGACTGAGGGCTGCGCTGACGTGTAGGAGCCAGAAGAGGGCGCCATAGAGCTTACATTGCTGTTGTCAACGCTAGTGTACTGCAAATGGTAAAGAAATTAGTTTAAAAACACCTTATTAGGTGGTAGTAATAGTCTTTATCATGGATAAATATGATATGGCTGTATTTACCATGTCAGGGAATATTTAAAGCACATTTAAATGTTGCATATTTTACACCGTAACAGTTATCAGTGTGAACCAGACTGGTACTCACAGTGAGAGAGCTGGAGCCCAAAGCTGAAACTGACGAATGACTGCTGACATGGCTGCAGAGTGAAGGCAGAGGGGGAAAAAGTGTTTACTGGGGTGTTTATCGTGCACACCACAGTCCTGACATTGTAGAAATGTGATTTGATCTGCTCTACGGAGCATGTCACCTGTTCAGCGAGTTCAGCTGGCTGGCTGAAGGCAGGTCCTGTGCCAAGTTGGACAAAGCCGAGGAGCTGTGAGCAGGAAGTGCGTGGGAGGAGGGTACCGAGTGGCCGTTGGCACTTATGCTGCGAGACGGTGAGTCTGGCTTGGGGGTAGAGGATGACGACGAGCCTAAGAGAAACCCGGGGAAAAGCATTTACTTTCCTGGCCTCAGAAATTCGGGACTAACCCCGAATCCCCAGCAGGGAGACTTACCGTCGAGAGCCGCGGAGGTCCTTACGCCATTCAGTCCATTCTAGGAACAAGGAAACACAACTTAGAGGCTCTTTATATCAGCTATAGATGACGGCTACATGACACACGTAGGAGAAAAGAAGAAAAATGACTTGGTATCATGTCTGGTTGAGCAGTCAATGATTCCTTCAACAAACCTTGAATTCACATGCTTGCACATTGTCCCAACAGGAGATCTATCCTTGTGGAACCTACTGACCTTTGGCATGCATTTAATCAGTGTGATGGTGGGTATATAAGACTCAAAACTTCCTCTAAGACTCGAGCATTTTCCCTCGAGAGGGAATGTTTTATAATTAGAGTAATTCATCATCTCAGGCAAATACTAAAAGTCAAAACAGCCAAAACAAGGCGATACGGACACTCCTGGTAACATCTACTCACCATGACTGGCCCTGTTGACTCTTTGCTATGGGAAAAGGCCAGTCGCGTGTGAGGGGAAATGGCCCCATCGTAGGCCCCCCCCACTGAGGAAAAGTGAGACGAGGAGGGGACCGAGGAGTTGGACGAAACCGCTGGAGAAGAGGAGGGAGGATTGGTGGAGCTGACGGTGCCTATTGAGGAGGGAGCGAGGTTGGGCAGCGCCACAGAGGAATGATATGCTGGCTCTGATGTGGAGAGAGGCAGTGCAACGGAGAGAGGGCCGCCCAGCGAGTCACTGCCAGAAGACAGACGTGGAGCTATATTACTACTTTATTTTGGGAATTATGTATTACGGTATGGATTCTTTAATCCTCGGTGATTGTACCTGAGTGGTTTGGAGTACAGGCTCGTCTGGCTCGGTGTCCCAGCTCCCACTGAAGGTGGTGCAGATGTTGGAGCTGGTGTGGACTCTCTGGACGCCGCATTCACACAGTTGTCCGCAACTCCGAACTCTGTCAGTGCCGACTCTGAGCCAAAATCTAGAGCTCCAAACTGGAGGTTTAGTCCAGGGATGTCAGCTGCCCCAGGCATCTCTACTGCTGTGGAGGGGATCTGACAGGGTCCGAGAACAATGTTTAATAGACTGAAATCGAGCACAACTGAGATGAGCAATGAGAGCGATCTGATGTCCTGCCTTGGAAGCGGGGGGTATCCTTCGTTTCTGGCCCTTAAGCGGTCCCCGCTGCTGCTGTGGCGTACTGCCACCCTGAGGGTCCAGCCCTGTGCTGGGGGCAGAGGGTTTAGCACCAGCCTGTCCTGGCGTGCTGGTGTGCTGTGGAGCAAGCGGGGCTGAAGTTGCTGGAGCTTGTTGTTGTGACGGAGGACTGGGCTGGCGAGCCAGAGGCAGGGTGGGAGCGGCGTGCCGCTGAACGAGCTGGCTCAGTATGAGAGAAGGCTCTGGCTGCAGGGCAAATTCACCTGCAGACCCACGACAAAGATCTTATCTCAAACGTATGAACGCAGCCGTAGATTTGTGTATAACTGACTGTAACACTCAAACATTTACGGCTGAACTGCGAGGGCAGCGGCGTGTTGTTTGATTCTGAAGGCTTTATATCCCAGCTGGATGAGGAAGGTGGAGGTACAGATGTTCCCAAGCCTGGCAGTCGACCTATGGAACTGCTGCTCCCCTGGGTGCTGACAGGGGCGTTGGACTGAGGCGATGGGAGAGGACCCAAGCCAGGACCCTTGAGCTGTTCTAGTATCTGAGCACCAGCATTGGCCTGAGCTCTTTTGGCCTGGCCCAAGTCCCCAAAACCAGCTCCCAGAACTGATGACTGAGCCAGGAAGACGCAACACAAACATCAGGCCTTGTTTATATGTGCTGGATAAAGATGTGAGGATTAAGATAGGTTTACCAAAGCTGCATGGGCGTAGCTTGTGCTACTGGTAACATTGAGGCTGGGGGGCGGCTGTTGCTGAGGTGTCTGGTGGTGGTGGTGGGAGTTAGTGAAGACCAGGTTTTGAGAGGATGAAGAGGGAGGTTCTCTTCCCCCGCCCACAGGCTTCTGCAGCAGGGATGCCAAGTCCAGACTGACCAACACCGGTTTTAATTAGTATTCATTGTCATGCGGTAAAAATCTGATTGACTGTCGTGCGGTTAATTTAACTGGAGAATCGCTCACCTTTGCCCAGGTGTGATATGATTCTCAGCAGCAGGTGCACATGAGGAAGTGAAGACTTTGGTCTCTGAGAGCTACAGGAAGAAAAGGAGAACAGACGTGAAGGAAGAAGAACACACACACACACACAAAAAAACATGTTGTGCTACGTCTGGTATACACTCACGCCGATGTCCTCACTCCAGTCCTCAGGTGTCCAGTCTTCCAGGGTGTTCCTCCAGGTGACTAGTGGAAAAACAGTAGGAGGGGCAACTTTAAACAGCGGCAGATTAATCAGACATGTTAACTTTTTATTACATGCGACAAACCGATGTGAGCTATTGTCCGTGCGGATCTGATCTGAGCTCTCACCTGTTCCGTCAGAGCTGTTGTTGGCAACCGTGTCCCAGCCTTCAGTTTGTGCGGCCCCTGTCCCAGCCTCCGATGGATAGTCGGCAGGATTGAAGGTCCTGGGAAAAAGTCAGACAGATGCAGATTACAGCCCACTGAATATATACTAAAAAGGGGCACCACAAGTGAAACCAGACTTAATAAACTGGTAGATAAACTGCATGTTTTCCCCCTTTCTGTGTGTGTGTGTGTTTATACCCCATTCCCTGGGCTGAGAACCGACTCCCTGCTGGTGCTCTGCCTCTGCCTCGACCTCCAGATCCTGCGTCACATTGACGTACATCAAAAATATCCAAATCTTGCACCTAAAATCTGCTTTGAAGTTTGTGCACTCACCTCGTGCGCCTCTGACTCTCCGGCCACGGTCTGAACCTTTATCGACTGGCGCCGCCTCCACTCCATTCTCCTCTGGACGTACTGGATACACACACCCACAGATGGCCGTGATGTTCAAGTGTGAGCAAATATAACAGAGATTCCAGGAGACATTGGGCCTCATTTATAAACCGTACATACGGCACAAAACTGTGCGCACGGCCATTTTCAGGCAAGGCTCGTCATTTATCAATCTGGACTTGAGCGTGCGATCCACTCAGATCTCACTTCAGGTCTGACATCGTGGACGCAAGTTAGAGACAGTGTGGATTTGTGGTGCAGCGCAGTAAAATTATAAAAAAAAATGTAAAAATATTAATTAAACAAACCTCAAACTGGTCATTAAGCACGGGCAGCCATATAATCCATTCAGATTAAAACGTAAACAAATATCATTAAATAAAATAAATATATCTGTTTTTTTACGAAAGCGTTTTGCAGTCACCTGATAAAATATAACCTGAGAAAATAATGTTTGGTTTGTTTTTCGGTGTGACTGCATTTCTGACTTAATTTCTTTCTTTTTGTTTGTTTTTTAAGCAATCTTGTCCTTTTTGTCAAAGCAAATGTTTTCTGTTTTTTTGTGGCATTGACAGAATATCTAATAGCTGCCACAGACCACCAGCGTCGTTTCAACAGTGTACGCACACGCGTGACTGTGTCAGGGCAGCGACACATCTTCTCGCCCACGGCGGCGCTGCTCCCGCCGCTGTCGTCGTTCTCCAGACAACGTTTTTGTGGGCTCCTTTAACAGCAGTTTTCATGCTTCCAAACAGAGCGTCCTTGTTTATCTTCCAACCCAAACTCGAGGGGATCAACTTCCGGCTCGAAAAAGTTTCGTTTCTTTCTCAGTTTTCTCCTCTTAGCATTTCATTTCAGTGGGCGACGCCGCTGAACCGTGAATATTTAAGGGCAGAACACGTTAATGATCGGTTTCAGATGCCGCATTTATGAAGACCTGCTGAGTCGTACGCTGGGATTGGCCATATACGGAATTTTCATGAATCACACGTACGTCTTTTCGTACCATGATTCCTGCACTCAGATCTGCGCACGTTCCTATGCAAGACTGATAAATGAGGCCCATTATGTTCTGAGCTCAGACTCCATACCCTGTCGACTACGGCTGGCCCCTTTACCCTTGCGGCTCGTTGCTGCTCGGCCCTTGCTCGCCTCCCTGTCTTTCTTCTCCCTATTCTCCTTGTTCTCCTTGCTTTCTGATGGACCCTCCTTCACCAGGGGTTTCTTCTTCCCTACAGTTTCCCAGGAGGTCTAAAACACAGGACAGGAATGACAAAAATGAGAGAAAGGCAAACAGAATTTTGCAAGAAATGCATAAACACAGAAAGGATTTGCAAAGTTATCTGACAGACAATTCAATAGCAATAGCAAGTACAACTGTAATTAATACACTAGGCCATTATCTCATACTGCAGGTACTATTACCCCAATCCTTTGTTTACATCTGTCAAACCGTAAGAACACAGTGGAAGCAGATATAATCAGAGGTTTGCGCTGCATCGTCATAGCAATACATACTTCCATGCAAAATGTAAACTAGCTATTAGCCATTTTTGGATTTCCCTAAAACCAAGACTAGACAGTGAGTAGTCCTGTCTGTCCTGCTGCAACATCAGAATTTCACTTGTTTCTGGTGGTAGGTGGTGAAAATAAGACATTACTGGAATGTTATTCACCATGTCTGAAGTGCTCTCCAGGAGAAAGTTGATGGCTCTGCCGACGTCCTCGTTGCAGTCGTGGAGTGCTACCATGCATTCGTCCTGGTTCTTCCCAGTAACCTCCATCAGCTGTGGATACCAGTGAATGTACTGAAGATGTCACATTACAAGAACTTCTAGCCTGACAATTCCTCCTACCTGGTTCACTTTGTCCTCAAAATCCGCATCGTTCTTGTCATAGATCACCTGGGCAAGTCTGATTTGCTCAGCAGTAGCCTACAAAACAGAAATCAACAAATGATATCTATATAACAAGGGAGATGTGCAGCATAAACCTGATGAATCTTTTACAAATGGACTCTCAGGTTACTTCTGCCAGCTGCGGTTGCTCACCTGTATCTGTTTCTGTGGTTGAGATGTGTGAGTAGCAGGAGCTAACGCTTTTTCCCGAGGGCCCCGGACCTTGTCGTTGCCCAGCGAGCTCATCATATACAGTATATACAAAACTCTGTATGTACAAAATAGAAAAATCTGCAAAGGAAGCCAGAGCAAAAAAAAAAAAGGATGAGTGACAAACTCTTCTGAAACTGACATTTACACACCAAGTTCAGTTACAAAGTTGTTACAACAGAGGCTACACCTTGAATGCATTGACGGGAACTATTTCATGCTGGAATATGTGTCATAGGGACAGTTGTTAACCCTTATTGCACAATCACTGACTCTCCATGAGGCTGTAAGACATGAAGCTGGCCCGCTGACAGAGCAGCTTGGCTGAAAATCTAGGTCAAGGAGGGAGATTGACCAAGTGTCTTCTTACAAACAGCACAGACCTCAGAGTGTGAAGCAGAACAAACAGTGCAGAACCTGACCCCTCGCCCCCGCCTCTGCTAGATGGGTTTAAACATGCACAAATAACACTTTGAGAAAAATGTCCAACTCTTCAGTGTTTTTCACAGCAATATTCTGTACTTGTCTGCAAACTGGATATGATTCCCAATCAGACATTTTGAATATATCATTTAGAAAACAGCCATTAACAGGCAAGGCTTGCAACAGTTCCAAATGCTTGTCACTACACTTCTGAGTAATAAGCAAAAGATTATAATGGGGCTTAGTTGCAGACAATGTAAAATATATATAGTAATAGAATAAGGTTAACAGTTTAATGCCACTAACCCGTTTGTTTTACGTCAGGGAACAATAGCAATACAGCAGACAGTCTGCACGACGTTGATGGATGCACTGCTGCCATTGGCTGCAGGACCGAACAAAGCTATTACTACACAGGTGGACGCATAGATGCATCAATGTTTTATTTGAAGAATATCAATTTGTTTTTCTTATTAAAAATCACCAAGAGAGGTTCGCGACATATATTAATCATGCTTGTCATTACAATCCACGTAATGACAGTTTTGTGTGCAAAACATTTACAGTATTCTGTAGATCTGGACAACTTAATTGTCTTAAATTTGGAAATGCAGCATCATGAACATAACGTGTACAGAAAAATGGCTAGCTGCAAAGCCATAATTTACTAAGGTAAAAGGAAAACGAAGCATTGTTTTGAAACAATGCTAACATTAGCATTTCATTTCTTCATTCTAAAAATGAACTATTATCGTTAACACTGCGCGTCCAGTTTGCAGAAGATAATCCATATTCTGGTAGCATCTTTCTGACTCGCTGTTGTTGGACTCGGTGTTATTGGTATTAAGGTTCCTTTGTCCTCACTAGCATGAACACAAGCTAACCTGTTAGCCACCAAAATGCTAACGCTGACACCACACGTACATATACCGTCTGAACAAACGGTGCTGTGGGAATAAAGCTAGCTAACGATGCTATCTATAGCGAATCAAAATTGATGGCGAACGTCCGTTCAACTTGTCTGCCTAGGTCCTGTTCAGAAATAACCAGTTGATACCACGGCTCAAGTCACATACAAGTAGCAGACTGCGCGGCTGTCAAGTTGTAGTTTTATTAAATCTGAAGTAAAGGCCTCGCAGCTGAGCACAATCCCATCCCGACATTTCTCGCCGGGGAAAGAAGACAACAGAGCTAATACGAAAGACATCCCTCACAACAACGGCAGAACAAAACAACAAGACCAACGACGAAGCGCTTGGGCGAAACTGAGTCTAAACAGTTTGTTTGAACGGAACCAACTGGACATTTCCGAGTTAAATATGTAAAAACAGATAATGTTTTCTTACCTGCTAACGCGCTTCTCTTAGCCAACAGCAGACACGATGGTCACGTGACACGCGCTGCCGCGTTTGACGCTCCGCCGCGTCCGCGGTACTCCTCCCGGTTAACGCGTTATTTTCTTTTTTCTCTTTAGAATTTTATGTTTTTCCAAAAACATATTTTGTACACAGAGACTCAATAATATTCATTACATTTTATTATTTACTCTGTTAAAGATTTCATAGCTTGTTTTCCCAGATGTTTATATGTATCTTACAATATCCTCGGTTTCAGTCATCTGTAAAAACATTCATGAGGCATGTACAAAATAAAAAAAGAGCATCACCGAGCTGACGGAACGACCACACGTGCTTTTTCATACACATAAAAATGTATGCAACTTGTCTTTATGTATTTCACACATACATATACGCACTTATATATATAAAACACACTTTTAAAAGTGTTGGTTGATTTAATTTGTGGTTGTAACTGGGCTTCCTCTTCTGTTACGCATTATTAGGTAAATGTAGTAATGGAAAATAATGATTGTGTGACAGTCTTTCACAGAAAGACTTGAGGAAAGCTTAAGTGGAACTATGCTGCCTCTACCCAACAGAAGGTGCAGAATCACTTACTACTTAGCATATAAAGGGGGGGCGATAATGTCAACAACTGTGCCTGCAGTGTGGAACTGTTGGTGGGACAGAAAGGTAATGCCTTTATCCATCAATCATATTTAATAATTAATGCACTACAGAGACGTTAGGGGCTGTCCTCCTGTGACAAAAACTGTAAAATGTGACAAAGAAGGGAGAAGTTAAATACAGGTAAAGCTAAATGCTAACAGTGTTAGCAGGGGTGTGTCTGTCGAGTCCAAATATAAAGTCAAACACGTGAGTTCAGATTCATTCTTAGCAGGACAACAATGCTGCACTCGTCAATGATGCTCCTTCATCATCTCATTAATAAAGTCCTGATCTGACTGGCGTCTTTGTTTCACTCCCGTCTCTGATTGTTGTGGCCATTTCAGCCGCTTTTCAGTTGTCCATTTTCTGTTCTTCTGCCATCAATTATAGGTGAAATAAACAGGAACTCCATGTTTCCTTCCATGCCGTTGCAGAAGAAGGGGGAGAGCACTTAAAAAATAAAAACATAGCCTAACATCTGGCGGTGGATTCAATGTTTTAATGGTACTACTTCATTAAGTTTCTAAAAACTGTTAAATTCATGTGGCAGATTCCGCAGCTTTGGGGGGAGGGGAAAAAAAAAAAAAAAAAAAAACTCCTTAATATATCTGTACATTTTCATATAAAAACAGCAGCCGAGGTTGGAGGAAAAAAAGATACAAGAGTGGCGGGCACGAAAACACACGACGTTCAAAGCTGATGAGGCGGGGTCCAGATCATGCTCCTGAGTCCACCTGTAAGTAGAACAGTGATGGTTAAACAAGCTGGAAAAAATCCAAAAGACAGTGGTGTCGCCCAGACATTGTGAGGATGGAGGGAGCGGATGGACAAAGATGGAGGAAAAACGGGGGGCTAGCTCCACAGCCCTGCGTAGTTGCCGTGCAGGCCGGAACACAGCGGCCCGCCCGCCACGAACAGCTTGGTGCCAGAGTTGTCGTAGCAGTGCGTGTAGACCGCGTTGGGGAAGGAGTGAACATCTGAGAAGTAACTCCTCCACGTCTCATCGTGATTCTGAAACCAAAGCAGAAGTTAGCCTGGAAGAAGACTGTGGTCAGGATAAAGATGGAAAGGAGAGCGTACCACCCAGCCTGTCCCTGTCGTCAGCTTCAGGATGCCTTCTCCTGGACATTTCCGGTAACCGCTGGTGAGATTCAAAGGCTTCTCCAGGAATCTCTGGGCACGGATGTCATAGAACAGAAGAGAGCCAAGGCCGGTGCCCACCGTCACTATGTGCTCATAGAAGCTCACTGAACGGATCCCTGAACATACAAACATTTCCTTGTCAGTGGAAAACAACTTAAAACTGAATCAGAATTTACTGAAACTCATCAAATTTACTATTTGAGAGTTAACAGCTGTGAACATCTGTCATCAATGCCAACAATGGAGATAAATGTGTGATTTTCTCAAGGATATTTGATTTCTGTTACCTGGATGAAAAATGAACAAAAATGTGATCTATCGCCCTCTACTGGGTGAAACAGTAATGGAACTTTCCTACTGAGTTTATGTAATATTTACAACATTTTAGGAAAATAAAAAGCCATATTTGCTCTGAAAAATCATCTGGGGCTTGTTGCCAACTGACAAAAGTAAAATAGTTATTTATTTAGTTATTCTCTTTTGTTACAGGCCACTCACCACTTCCTCTCTCTCTAGAGCTGACAGACTTGATGGTGTGCGCCGGCTGCCGGGGATCCAGGAAGGAAACATGGGACTGAGAGCCTACAGCATACACCGACCAGTCTTGTCCATAGGCCAGGCACACATTCTCTTTGCAGTGAGGCAGCTTAGTGGACAGAAGCTAGCAGAAAAAAAAACACCATAACTGGGATTATTTTTGAGTTCGAATGATTCCAGTCAGCATAGAACAGCTGGGACAGACACTTGTAAAGTTGTAAGTGTCGTTGCTTCACCTTGCACAAGTTGTTTTCAGCTTTCCAGAGGTGGAAATAACCGTCCAAGGACACAGCACCCAATTCCTGAAAATAATGGAGTGATGCAGAGAGCAGAGTGACGTGACAAACAACTCAAGCCGGCTCATTTGATAGGTGGAAATCATTCATAGGTGGAGATCACAGAAGCTGGATCCCAGCACATATATAAAACATACAAGCAATACTGCAGACGTTCTGTTTTTGCACTGGGATGAAGCTTACTTTGTGGTTGTTGTTGAAGGCCAAAGCACGAACTTTACAGTTGTACGGGTTGGTGTACTCCTTTGGGATATCCTTAAGTGCACGGTAAGAAATGTGGGCATAGGAGGGCATGGATTCCTCGCGCTGAGCGCGCGCTGTCTGGCTCAGAACCTCCTCTGTCACCTCCCACAGTCCCATGGAACCATCTCTGGACCCTGTGAACGCCAACAGATACAGCAGGTGTCTGGTTATTCTACCCTCCCGTGAAGGCCATCCCGAGGTCGCGCAGAGGGCACCGATTTAAAACGAGACAACTCCAGTCGCACTGGTCTGCGCTGCCTGCTGCAAAATGCTTACGCAGCAGTTTTCATTCAGAACGCGTCACGGACCCAGCCTTATTTACCTGAAACTGCCATGTTGTCGCTGATCCACGCTATGGAGAAGATCCAGTCATTGTGTCCATCCTGGAAAACAAAGCAGGCTGAAATGCAGTGACTGTGTTTGCAGACAAAAGCATCAAGTTTTTCTGTTAGCTGTGCAGCAAAGAAGCAGGTCAGAGGACCTGCGGGTATCAACCCCCCTACTGATATTCACTCACATCTCCAACGCACACAGGGTCCAAGGTGGGCAACTGATAGATGGCTATGCTGTTTGGGTTGTCTCCTCCTGTGGCTAACAAAGTTCTGGAGGGGTTTAGCTCAATGGCGTGGATCCCGCAGCCCTGCTGGTCTATCCGGGAACGAGAGCTGGCTGTGGAGTTGTAGCGATGACCGGCCACCATTGCACCGACCACCCCAGTGTCCACGCTTTGACACTCCCTGTCTTTCAACATGGGGATGCGCGTTATCTGTCCCGTCAGGACATCGGCTACAAAAAGCTGCAGAAAAAGCAAAAAGCAGCATCTGTGAGATTAGGACAAGGCATGACTGGATCCATAAAACCAGAATGTAGGACCAAAAAAAAAAAAAAAAAACAACATGGAAATCACAGGAAAATGTTAATGGACAAATTGAGAAACACTGACTCTCAAAAACATGGCATAAACGGGACATCTCACCGTGTTACACTTGGTCCCACACACCACCTGCCTGTGGTTCAGCCACTGGGACGCAAACACCTTGTTGAGCCGCCCAAGAGAGAACTCCCTCTCCTTGAGGATACACGGGAGCCTGCCAGCAGCGAAGCCCCGCAGGCTCCGCTCCAGCCGCAACTCATGCTGCTGCTGAGGCCTGAACTCCCGTCCCCGGAGAGCCCACACCACCGAGCGGCGGCTGCACCACCACTGCTGGGCATGACGAGATGAACAGGAAACACGACTCCGCTTGTGTGGAGTCTGACACCTGCCCAGCTGAGGAAAGTGAGAAAATGGTTTTATTTTGGAAATGCAATCTTCCTAGAAATGTTATTTTTTTTACTTTTTTTTTTGCAATCATCAAATGCTAGCTTACAAAGAAATAAGCATGCATACATGCAAGCCATCACTCATGGGTTTTATCAGGCCAAGTTAACCTAAAATTGTCCTGGTTATAATTAATCTCTACTACACTGATGGTTGGCATTTAGATGCTTGACAGCCTATAAGAGTGTATTAAAAGTTTGTTAGCTTTGCTTTAAATACTTTTTTAAATTTTTAATACGAAGGCCTTCTCTGATTCACCTCAAAATATTCACCTACATAATTATTGGGGAAAATCCATTTTGTTTTGAATTTAAATACTGTGAGAGGTGTCAGCAACTGGTTTTTAGATGAACTGTATAGACAGGTTCTGAATTTCATTGTCCATCCCGTCAATTAAATATATGCATTTCATATTCAGGCAACTGCTATCGGTTTGTTATTGTTAAGTTAGCCAGCTGGTTAACGTTTCCCTGCCCTAAGGTTAGCTAAACCTGTTACCGTAACAGTTGTTTGCCACAATGCTTATTCGGTTTTCAGTAATGTCCAACATTTCCGGAGACAATTATGAAGCAAAATAAATGTAGTTATTTTAAAAAACTGAACATGTGTATGTAATGATAACAACCCAAATTAGCCTCGGCTAGCATTGACCTAGCCATCATAATGACCACGAATTCCCGTCGGCAAAGGCCGTGCTAATAACAGAGTACCACATTCTAGACAGGAAAATAGTGCATTAATGGTTGGAACACTTGTACAGATATGCATTATATACACAATTATTGTGTATTGTATGTAAAATATCAATGATTTTCTTGTTATGACGAAAGCGTCTGGCAGCTTAATCCAGCTGCCTGCTAGTTAGCATGCTCAGATAACTGACTAACGAGCTAACACGGATCCGCACCGATTTCCGCCTACCTGTTGTTGGTTCTTGGGCTCTTCTGCCTTCCTTTTCCTGCTAACTGTTTTTCTCGCCATAATCCGATACACACAATTCCCTCACCCACATGGAGGGTAAAAGTGACGCTGTACACTGGGTCATATAATGGCGATATACTGTTATGTTGGTTGTCCCCGCTAGCAGTGTCCGCCGGAGAGGAAGAGGGATCACATACGGGGATGATTGTTCGCCGCTGGTACAGACTTCCACTAAATTACTACCGCTGACTCCGAAACAAAAATCTCTCCTATCGTTAGATGTTCCCTTCGATCACGAATCGATCGCCGGTGTTCGTCAAAGGGTTAACGTCCTTTTCCCTTGCGAGGTGCGTCAGCGGCGGTTGTTGAGCAGCGCGCAGCCGCAGTCACGCTCAACATCAACACAAACAAGGTCGTACGTGAACGCGGACGACGTGCGTGCTAGCCCACGACAAAGTGTTGTGCCCAGGTCATGCTAATACCCTCCGCAAAGGGAGGAAGGAATAAAAGTTATTTCATGTGACAGCCGGAGTTTATCTGTGTGTTTGTGAACAAAATAACTTGAAAATAACTCACACTACATCATAATACTATATTAAAAGTGGTGTATTATATATCAAAAACATTATTATTTAAGGTCATATCCCCATTCAATTCATATGGGGATAAAAATAAAAAAAATATATATGAAACTAAGCTGCAGTCTTCGGGGTGTAGAAGTATTTAGACATGGAAGGCATGTGATGCCAAAGTCTCACATGACTCTGGATGTTTCAGAGGACCTCAAGGAGAGCAGATTGTAGTCTCTGCTCTCCTGCACAATCATTTTTTTATAAAGTGCTGACTGGGTAAGAATGCATAAGATAGCTAGTTAAATACAAAACAAAAAACCAACACTGAGTCTCACCACTCCAAAGATGCGTACGTTTAATTGTGTGGATTTACCAAATGACCAAGAAGAAATCCAGTCATCAATTCACTTGACATCTTAGGAGCACTGGAAGGACACGAGTTAACCTGCCCTGATTATCCCATCAGTCTTCCTGCTGTTGGTTTAGTGGACAAACAGATGGATTCAATACATAAAACCCTCCAGGAAAGCTAACAAGAACATGGTAGCACTTCACAACCGCACAGCGTTGATGGCGGGAGCCCAGAAACTGCTGGAATAAATTCACTCCAGTCAGTGCGGCTGAGAAGCCCTCGCTCTTGAAAACAAAAGCCATCGTACATTACAATCCAGAAAAAAAGGCCTAAATCAGGCTGTCATATGATTTCAGCAGCAGATGAGTGTATGAAAGAGTCTAAGGAGGTTAATTCATCCTGATTTTACTGGTGTTCTACATTCTCTTCCCACTTTGGTTATAAAATCATAACTGTAATAGTGAAACCTCTGCCGTCTTAGCCTTTAATGCAACTGAGGGATATGATCAGTCTGGATAAATATATATATATATATATATATATATATATTAGTTTAAATTAGGAGCACACTCTCTCAACCAGTATACGAGAAAAACATATTACATCATGAAAAACAGTCAACAAATCAAATGTTTAATTGAATCAGTATAAATGACCTTTATATCCAGGCTTCCAGCGGGTTCAGAGATCCTTCCTCATCTCCCAACATCACCTCAAGACTCAAAGTGCCAGTTATTAGTCACATATTAGAAATGTCTCTATTGCACCGTGAAGTGGCTGCAGGACCATCACTTATCCCCAATCTTATCGACTTAAACATCTGCCAGCTGTCAACATTTGAGAGTCTTTATTTGCAAATGAAAGTTGATCATTGCTGCAAAGTGGACATTATATTATTACTATTATTATTCAGAGAATCAAATGAGAATTCTCTTTGTCCTTTCCTGCTCAGGCCAAACAGCACATCAGTGGTTTCACCTCCATTCTGCATGAATGTAATCAAGGACCCATAATGCAGTTCCATAAAGAGGAAACAAAAGTGTGGAATCTACACTTGACATGAAGAAGCGCCCAAATCGACAGACAGAAATGGACGTGAGAGCATGAGACAGATGCAGAGAACTCAACCAGTGCCTCCGTGAGCCATTTAGCTGACTCAGGGCAAGGCCTCTCTTTTTGTGATTATTGTTTTCTACCTAAAATGTTAGTTGGTTCAGTTAGCAGACAGCCTCCTCCGGGACCTCGGCTCCCTCGGCCAATTAGCAGGACCGCTCTGACCGATGGAAGGTGGCAGCTTAGGTACTGAGGAGTTTCAAAAGTTCAAATCATCTGTGGTCCTGCAGAGTCCATGGAAGCAAAGCGCCGTCCCCAGGCTGCCTCAGCCCAAATCCTTCTGCTTCCCACCACAGAGCTTCCTCCTATCCTTAAATGAAATGCACTCTTTTACCCCTGGGTTATTTTTTTTAAGAAGAAAACACAACTGTGAGGCAGGGTTACGTTCAAACCCCCTCCGCTCAAGGGATAGGATCTGTGCTGAGACACAATTCTGATCAGCACAGAGAGGAGCTGCTGTCCCCTCCACGGCCGAGCCACAGCCAGGGCGTGGTCTGTCAGGGCGGGAAGGAGGAAAGGGGGCTGCGCTGGGTAGCAGTGGGACGCTTTTGGGCCGATGCTCCTTTGGACTCAGCTCGCTGCAGCACGAGCCATTAAGTCCTCTAAAGCTTTGTCCTGATCGTTGTTGTGGACCAGCAGCACCTCCTTGATGGCGTCCCTCTCGAATCCCATTTCACCGAATCTGGACATGAGCTCAAGAAACTGCAAAGCCTGTGAGAAAGGAAACAGCCCAGATGGCGTTTTTGATGTAAAGAGCTTAATAAAATAAAAACAAATGCAAGAGTGCTCCCTTCAATACGCAATCTTTGCGTGTGAGGGGCTTCAGATGCCAGTTTGGTAGAAGTACAAACCTTTTCTTCAGAACACTGGTACATCTCTAAACACTCCTCCACTGCGCCTGCATCGAAGCCCCGCTCACACAGCCGTGCATGTAGGAACAGGTAGTCCAGTACCTTAGAGACACAAATCTGCTTATTATAGGTCTCTACGCTATAAAATATTATTTATGATCATGTGTGGCTGCAGTTTTCATTTGAAAATATAGGACTTTGTGAATAAGAAGAGCCTTTTCTTCAACCAGGCTGTATTATGGTGATAAATCCTTTTTCATTTCATTTTATTTTCATGCCTGACAAGAAAGGGAACGCACCTGCTCCACATTCTGCCCTTGTCGCTGCATGGCCCGTAGGACCCCTTCATAAGAGTAGCCCATGCCCACAAGGGTCTCCACACACTGCTGCTCACTGGGGGTCATGCTGAGCAGGGCTCCACCACAGGGTAGCCCAGTAGACCCTGAGCCTGGGTTGACCTGGTGTGGGAACAAGAGCACGTTTTCGGGTTTTCCCTGGCAAAACTGGTAAATCTACATTGATAGACATAAACAAAGGTAAAAGGTCACGCTCACCGGCTTTGGTGCACCACTCTTGGTATTATTGGGTGTTTCAGGGACAACAATGATTTGGTTCCTGGGTATAGCCGACGGGCTGCCGTTGGGGAGATTCTTCCGGGGAAGAGCAACAGGCACAGGAAGTGCTCTGTACCTCACTGGCTCTGGGTCACCAGAGTCAGAGAGCTTAGGAAAAGACAGGGAGCGGATGTTACAGGGTCGTTCATCTGTGTCGAAACCTGCTCGGCCCGGAGATCCAACACTGTCCATGTCAAGCAAGGCAACCAACCCATTGGGTTTATGGGTAAAACCAGGTTTGGCTGTGAGGCTGGTACTGATGCTGGGAGGGGATGGGCTGTTACCGCGGGAGGCTGACCCGCTTTGGGGGAGCACTGGGGCCGATACTGAAGGAGGAGGTAGAGGTTGGGTTTGACTCTGAAGAATGTTCCTGAGCTCCTCCTTATCATCCAAGGTTTTGAGCTCCAGCTTGTCAAACGGATCCTCTTCCCGCTCAAAGTCTGCGAGGTTGAGGTTGTGCGGCTGGGGAGTGCTTGGCTGCGCTTTCCTGGGGCCAAAGCTAGGGGCAGGCAGCGGAGTGAGGATCGCATCGTGGCTCAGCCCTGCCAAGACAGGGTTCAATGCTGGTGGCAGAAAGTCCTGGTCCTCTGCAGCAGGCGGCGCTTTATTACCTCCTCCACCATCAACGTCCTGGACCTGTGAACACTCCCTGCTCTCTGCCTCCTGCTTGGCTGCAGCCTCTTGAGCTCTGGCCTCGGCTGCTCGGGCCTCAGCCAGTTCAATCCCCCAGCGCACACTTCGTCTCTCCAGAGAAAAGTCATACTGCCGGGACCAGTGCGAAACAAATGTGGGGGATGGACAAAGAGGGCACAGATTAAATAATGAAACCATTACGTTCCTGATATCACACCAAGACTCCAGCATAACACCTGTTGATCAGTTTATATAAATTAATCTATTTTTGATGGATTATCAATCACAGTATCTGCCACCTTTAATCAAGCCTGAACTGAGTGTGTGTTTGCGTGACAGTTCAACATAAAGCCAAAAATGTGACTCAAACACCATGAAACAATCCAAACTTTCTGTGGACAGCTCTCCCTCACTGGTACCAAAAACCAACTGGTACTACAGATTCACTTTCGTAACAGGAATATCAGTCAGTAAATGAAGGACACATTTTTTTCATTACAAATGGAAAAAGCCTTCTTCTATCCTGACAAATTTAAAGGTTACACTCCCAAATCAAGAAAGTTTTACCCGTTACAGTTATCCTTCTTTGAGAAAGAAGTAAAAAAAGCAACCTAAACAATGACAATTGCTGTAACTGACCAACCTGTGTGTCCATCAGCAAGGAGACACAGTCGGGCGGACAGAAACCAACAGGCAGACCCACTTTTGCTGGGCAGCGAAATTTGTCGTTGAGCTTGAAGGGAACGTCATCGAGGTAGCTGATGGGTCCTGCACAAAACAAAAGAATGTGAAGAAATGCACATAAAAACATATACCTAAAACACATACCCATACAAGCACCATTAGGCAATGATTCAACATCAAACTCACTAATATAAACATCATTGCACTCAAACACTACAAAAAGAAAAACAAGGTCTCACCATTGTTGTACGCGTCTGACCCAGACTTCCTTGTAGCCATTTGGAAACTGAAAATAGACACCAGATATAAACCCGGTGATCAGTAGAATTAACAGGGTTTGCCAAAAATGATGACAGATTATTTACATATATTTATATATGGGGTGATATAATGTTCGTCTACGTGGATCTTTTACAAATAAAATTGTGTGATAGTAGAATATTCAAGCACTCCCACTTAGGTCTAATCTGTAACGACCTTGTGATCAAGGCGCGTCTAATAGATTTGTTAAGTGTTTAAAAAATAATTCAGACGTTACAACATGTTTATTAGACTAGCCACAATTTATCGTATTAGTAAGACTTTGAAAGAACTATCTTAAGCTAACTAATTTAAGGAAAGCTTAATGTAACTGTTTCTACCTAAGAACGCTAAAGGGTACCTTTACTCCACAGTCCAAGATTTCAGAAGATTTGCGTAATATTTCAATGGTTACAGCAGTTATTTGACACTTATAATGTTGTAAAGACAAAAGTACGTCATATTTTATTAGCTATTACTGTTAAAGTTAAAACACCGATAATTGGCAACAAGCTAGGCTATTGCTTTGGTTGGTTATTGGCTAACCCACAGCGTTTAACAACAATCATTAAGTGTCAGATAACACCAGCTAGTTGTACTAACAGAATGCAGAAGTCGAACAAATATATAAACGGGCAAAACTCAATATCTGTTTGTGACTGTTTATGAAGCAAAGCTATCATTTATGCTAATAAACTTAGCTTCGCCAGTGGCCTGGCTATAACGTTATGCGACTGGGTACACAGACTCTTCTGCCACCGCCCCTAAAAATACTAA
Organism: Pao palembangensis; assembly: GCA_015343265.1. Taxonomy (NCBI): domain Eukaryota; kingdom Metazoa; phylum Chordata; class Actinopteri; order Tetraodontiformes; family Tetraodontidae; genus Pao; species Pao palembangensis. The sequence goes on along the minus strand of CM027087.1, from coordinate 11,073,570 downwards.
ACAAAAAATATTATACACACAGTCCCCTCACCTGTGTCCTCCTCGTCCTCGTCTGTCAGAATTCAAATTACTTCTGTTCGTGGCGGCACTCAAACAAAAAATAGTTTGTAAATGAGTTTTATTAATGACTGTCAGTGCCTGTTCTACACCCGGAAACCGAGCTGTTCCATATCACTACTGCGCATGCGCGAATATTTTCACGACATAAGTTTTTTCTCCTCCACGGTCTTTATTTATAACAAAACAATGATCACGACAAAAAGACTGTATGGACATAAGAAAAATAGTTTCCAATTCAATTAAAGACATTAAACAGTCCAGATGTTCGTTTTAACAGTTTTTTTAAAGCATGACAAAGATGCGATTTAAACACCAAATGACAAAATTTTGCAACCTCATGACCCTGGATTTTGTGTATATTTTCTATTTATATTTTTTGTTTATGTCAACATTCATAACACTCAATTCGGGCCTGTACATAGTAAATATGATTTTAGCAAATTTCTTAACATCAGTCTATATGAGAGAATGTAAACCTTTGATCATATATTTGTTGCGGTGATTATTTCAGAATGTTTCCAAATATTTTAAATTTATGAACTCAAGACGATTACGTTAAAACAATCTAAAAAGCAGAATGCGCAGTATGGTCAAACGAAACGAATTATTTTAAGATCAGTATCGAGTGCGCGCACGTCCGGCCCTGACGCGTACGTCCGATACGTTCTACAGACACGCGCAGTGATAGCCGGAAGCATCGATGGGAGGAAAATAATCGATCATATCCACTGTATTTTGCGAATATAAACCTCTCCCTTTCTGTCTTTTCTTGCGACCGTGAGTTCTAATCAGTCTGGAACTCGCACTGCCACGGTGAGAAGGAGACGACAGGGACCGACGGACCTGCTTTTGTGAGCGAAGTTCGTCGGCGGGGCTTAGCTGACGTTTGGAGAAGTTCGAGCGGATAAACAAACATAAACAAGCGGCGTTGGACTGAGCAGCAGTCCGAATCGAACCAGAAGCTCAGGAAGATGCCTGAGATAACGAGGATCCACGTTTGAGCCCGAAAATTAGAGACAAGAGACCGCGGCTCTCATACTGATTTTTAGCTCCATGTCAACTGTCAACATTGGCACACAAAGAATTTCGGAAACACAACACGGGGAGCAGCTAAAGGCTTTAGCAGGAAATCCACTGCTCCTGTCACTCTTTCTCCAGACATAAAAAGACCAGCACTGATCACCAATGATATTTCCTTCCGTGTGTCTGCTGTAGAGAAACCAATACATATTACAGTCCAAGGAGAGAGGTAAAGACTTTTTATTAACTTTTTCTATAAAGGGCCTGGGAACTAAACAACAGACCTAGCTAGCTTTGGAGGCCATGGTTCTTGTGTTTGAAATAAGTTTATCACAAGGTCTGTTATCTGCTCAGCTTTTGCTTTTTTTTCCCTCCCATAATGAGTTGTAGAAAGATTGCTGCCTGCACTAAAGTTAATAGATTGTGATGGGTTGTAAATTAAATACAAATCAGGCACCATGTCAGCAGTATCATTACCATTAGCAGTTGATATCCTTTCACCTTTCTGCCAGTGTCAGAAGTGGGATTAACATGGCCCACCAGGCAACCCCAAGTTCCCAGAAGGCCCTGATGATGGAGCTGAAATCCCTGCAGGAACAGCCTTTGGAAGGCTTCCGCATCACTCTGGTGACAGAGTCTGACCTCTACAACTGGCAGGTGGCTATCTTTGGCCCTCCAAACACCCTGTATGAGGGAGGCTACTTCAAGGTAAGATTTCAAAAGAGTCTAACAGATCAATCAAAGGAACCTTCACAGTAGGTGTTGGACTGGTTCCCATCCATTTTAATACTGGCCCTGTGATTTATTTTTTTTTTTCCTGCCAAGTTACAAAAGAAGGAGCCACCAATGTTTTTAAATCAAATGTAATTGACAGTCCATGTTAACATGCAATAAAAAAAAATCTAACAATATATTTTTTACCCCCATCTGGTCTAAGGATTTTGATCCACTCTGATCATGGCTGCTTTCAGTCTTTCTACCCTGTACACGCTGCTCTGCCCATCTGTCCCCTCTGCCTCTTTTTATTATAGTTGTGCCTCCGTCGGCTATTTTTAGCTGCGAGTCCAGTATAAATGGCAGCACAGCAGCCAGAGAAAACTAAGTGAGGAGGACTTTGTGATACCCATGTCTTCTCTCTTTTGTGTTTCTTATTGATCAAAACATCCACAAAACAAATGCAAGTGTTAGTCTGCCTTCAAGCTGGGTCAATGCAAATGACGTAGTGGGTTTCCAAGAATGCTAAACTAATACCCAGCAGGTGTTGCTGCAGCACGCTCGTGCAGCTGATCGGTGTCGGTTATGTCTAGCGTCACTTCTACTGTAACATTGTTCAAGGTCAATGAGATCTGAATTACTGTGAAACCTCTATGATGTTACTTTTTTTATAATTTGTTTCCCCTGAAAAAGTTACACTCAAACGCAGAGAAACAAATCAGCTCGGTCTAAATACCAGTGCTGGAACTGCTAACTGTTGGCATAGCAGTCCTAGCATCTGTGTGCTTAATATCTGAAGTGTTCACTCATGTTGTGACTAATTTGGAGCGATGATCTACGCAACAGGAATTTCACTGAGAGCTCTCACACACACCCAAACCAGCAAATGCTTCATCTAGGTAAACTAAACTGTTAGCAACTCCTGTAGCTTTGCTGAAATTCACTAATAATTAAGAATAAATAAACCCCCCATTGCATAAAATTTAAGATATTCAATTTTTCAATTTCAATTCAATTTTATTTATATAGCATCTTTTACAATAAAATTGTCTCTAGGTGCTTTACAGAGGTAGAAACCCAGAGCCTGAACCCCCAGGTAAGCACAGTGGCAAGGAAAAACTCCCTTTTAACAGGAAGAAACCTTGAGCAGGACCAGGCTTACAAGGAGGAACCATTCTGCTGAAAGTCAGCTGGGTAAAGGAGGAATAAAAGAGGGAGACAGGACAGAGAGAATAAAGAGAAAGAGAGAGGGAGAACAGATACAATCATAAAACAAAAGAAATACAAACAAAATACAATCATAGAAATACAAACATATCAGACATAATATATATACACATAATACAGCATAGCAGGTTGTTATAAAGAGATGAATAGGCAGGTGCCGACAGCGGACCCTGGGTTTGCCAGAGGCTGAGGTCTGTACAGCACGAAGGCCTGGAGACAGAAGACCTGCAAAGAGAGAAAGAGAGGGAGAGAAGGGGGGAGAGACACACAGAACGGCAAGGAAGACTGGACCCAGATAATCCTGGTGAAAATAAAAGGAGGAGAAAGAAGAACAAAAGGAGGAGAAAGAAGAACAAAAGGAGGAGAGGAGGTGAGGGAGTGGTTGGTGTTGAGGAAGTGGGGAACTGCTCAGTGGATTATGTGTTTGTCCCCAGCAGCGTAGGCCTATAGCAGCATAGCTGTGCTAAAAATTGAAGAATAAGAGTCTGGTGAGCCTATTCTAGCTGTAGCTGTGAAAACTGACTAAACTAGATCTATCAGCCCTACACACTTTGTTTGAGGCTAGCTATATGCTTTACTGAACAGAAAGGTTTTAAGTTTGATCTTAAAGGCAGACGTGGTGTCTGCCTCTTGGACCCAAGTTGGTAACTGGTTCCACAGTAAAGCTGCCCGATAGCTAAAAGCTCGTCCTCCCAGTCTATTATGATGAATTCTAGGAACTACAAGTAAACCTGCACTCTGTGATCTAAGTGTTCTTTTAGGAATATACGGAGCTATGAGATCCTGCAGGTATGAAGGAGATAGTCCATTGAGAGCTTTATATGTTAGAAGGAGAATCTTAAAGTCTATTCTAAATTTCACTGGAAGCCAGTGAAGAGAAGCTAAAACTGGAGAGATATGCTCCCTGGTGTTGATTCTTGTCAGAACTCTGGCTGCAGCGTTCTGTATCAGCTGCAGGTTTTTAATGGAATAATTTGGACATCCTGACAGTAATGAGTTGCAGTAGTCCAGTCTAGAAGTAACAAAAGCATGGACGAGTTTTTCAGCATCACTCTGTGACAGGATGCTCCTGATCTTGGCAATATTACGGAGGTGAAAGAAGGCGGTCCTAGAAACCTGTTTAATATGAGGGAGAAATGACATGTCCTGGTCCAAGGTAACTCCCAGGTTCCTTGCAGCCGTACTGGGGGACAAAGTAATGCCATCCAAAGAGAGAATGCTATCTGGTAATCTAGTCCTCAGATGTTTAGCTCCAAGAACAATGACTTCAGTTTTGTCTGAGTTTAAAAGAAGGAAATTGGAGGTCATCCAGTCTTTTATGTCTTTGAGACATGCCTGGAGTCTGGCTAATGGCTCTGTTTCATCAGATTTCATGGATAAATACAACTGTGTATCGTCGGCATAGCAATGAAAATTTATGCCGTGTTTCTGAATAATATTCCCTAGAGGGAGCATGTAAAGAGTGAACAGGATTGGCCCAAGCACTGAACCCTGTGGAACACCATGATGAACCTTTGTACACTCAGAGGAAACATCATTAACATGAACAAAATGAAATCTATCTGATAGGATTTAAACCAGTCTAGAGCTGTCCCTGTGATCCTAATCTCATGTAAATGCATAAAATGCTGTGATCTACAGTATCAAAGGCAGCACTGAGGTCCAGTAAAACCAGTACGGAAATAAGTCCACGGTCTGATGCCATGAGGAGGTCATTAGTGACTTTTACCAGTGCTGTTTCTGTGCTATGATGAGCTCTGAAACCAGACTGAAACACTTCAAATAGACTATTCCTGTTTAGGTGATCGGTTAGCTGACTAACAACCAGCCTCTCAAGTATCTTAGAGATGAATGGGAGGTTGGATATCGGTCTATAATTTGCTAAGACGCCTGGGTCAAGTGAAGGTTTTTTAAGTAAAGGTCTGATAACAGCAGTTTTAAACGCCTGAGGTACATAACCTGTAGTCAAAGATAGATTGATCTGATCTAATACGGAGGCCCCGATCAGAGGAAAAACATCCTTGAAAAGCTTAGTTGGGATGGGGTCCAGGAGACATGTGGTTGGTTTAAATCCATTAATGCTGGAGGTTAGCTCAGAGAGATCTATGGGCAGGAAGCTGTCCAGAGGTGGATCAGGACTAGACGGGGTTGCTAACAAGGGCAGCTCATCAGTTGTCATGGAGCCACCTTGATCGATCTTTTCTCTAATGTTAGTGATTTTATTGGTGAAGAAACTCATAAAGTCTTCACTGCTAAGAGCTGCAGGAATAGAAGGCTCAACCGAGCTATGACTCTTTGTCAACCTAGCTATGGTGTTAAACAGAAAACGCTGGTTGTTCTTATTTGCATCTATTAATGAAGTGTAGTAAGCTGTTCTGGCTTTACGGAGGGCCTTCTTATATGTTAGTAAGCTGTCTTTCCAGGCGCTTTGGGAATCAGCTGATCTGGATGAATACCACTTGCTCTCCATCCGTCTTGACGCCTGCTTAAGAGTTCGGATATGTGTGTTATACCACGGAGCCAGTCTTCTATGGTGTGTGAACCTTCTCTTCAGTGGGGCAACCGAATCTAAAACTATACGCAGTGTGGCTGCAGTGACATTGACAAAGCAGTCAATATCTGCAGGAGTAACATTTAGATCAGATTGATCTGTTGCACCAGTAGGAGGCGCTAGAGGGGGCACCGCTGCAATTTCAGCTACAAATCTGTCTCTGGTATCTTCAGAGAGACACCTGCTGTACTGAACCTTCCTGTCATGTGCTGCTCGGGCTGCTAGAGTGAAATCAAAGGTTATAAGTGCGTGGTCTGAGAGGAGGGGGTTTTGGGGAACAACTAACAGGTTCTCAGTTTCTAAACCATAGATGAGAACCAGATCCAGGGTGTGATTATGACAGTACGTCGGTTCATTTACTAACTGAGAGAAACCTATTGCATCTATCAGTGAGTTAAACGCCGTCTTAAGACTGTCAGTATCATCATCCTTATGGATGTTAAAATCACCCACTATAATGACTTTATCTATACTGACCACTAAACTAGACAGGAAATCTGAAAACTCAGCCAGGAACTGTGTGTAAGCAGCCGCAGGTGGCCGATACACCACAACTAATAAAACTGGCTTTTCTGACTTCCATGTATGATTGTGAAGTTGTTATAGATCTCAAGTGGAAGTATTAGTTAAAGCCAATACGTGGGGAAATGAGCTGCTTGGCGGAGGACTGCTCTCCGAGTATTAGGCAGATGATTCATTTTCTTTGTCCCCGAATAATCTTGAATCCTTTTTGTTGATATGACGACATCATATATTCAACAGGAAACATAGCTACAAGTAAATATGAGATTATTTCAAGATAAAGAGTTTGCAATCACATTCAAATTATGGATACAAGCATTTTGTTTGGGTCATATACATCAACTCCAGACAGGAAGTGAGTGAAGGCAGCCACAGCAGAGTGAGTGTGCAGAGCTTTGTCTCCATGTCAGACGGTGCTGATTAATAACTGTTCCTGCCTTGTCTCAGGCTCACATCAAATTCCCAGTGGACTACCCGTACTCACCACCAACCTTCCGCTTTCTCACCAAGATGTGGCATCCTAACATCTATGAGGTAAACTCTCCTCTGTGTTTACAGATCAACAGGAGAGGGACTGACAAGCAGAACATGTTCACAAACAAGAGTGTGAAACACAAGCGATAGAAACACAAAACAGTAACCGAGCATTTTAAAGCTAATGGTCTCTTTAAAATGGTTCAGTCACAAGTCATGACCAGTAATAAGAACTTCATTGACCTTTTCAGAATGGAGATGTGTGCATCTCCATCCTGCACCCGCCGGTTGATGACCCTCAGAGCGGGGAGCTTCCCTCTGAAAGGTGGAACCCCACCCAGAACGTCAGGTTTGTTCTTCCTCCCAACTTCCTTTTCTTTATCCACACAACTCAGTTCCACAATAAAAATCATTATTTTTGGGTAGATGAATTCTGGGTAAGGATGCGTTGCTATGGATACACTGGTGGGTGTGGAGAGCTGTCCAGTATAACCACTGCATACTGATACTGGATTGATGTGAAAATCTTGTGGTAAACCCACAAATTCAGACCTTAACGCCAGACCAGATGATGAGTTTAATGGCAGCTGGCATTCTTTCCCTCTTCGCTCTTTGCATAAGGTCATCTGACGCGTGGACAATCTATCGATTAGCCATCAAAATGTCATGTACATTTATTTGGTTAGTGCAGTTCCACGAAACAAAGCTGATGTCCATGTGTGTGTTTCTGCTGTCGTCAGGACGATCCTCCTCAGCGTGATCTCTCTGCTCAATGAGCCCAACACCTTCTCGCCAGCCAACGTGGACGCGTCCGTCATGTTCCGCAAATGGAGGGACAGCAAAGGCAAAGACAAGGAGTACGCAGAGATCATCAGGTAACGTCCCCGGCTGCATTACAGTCGTCCTTTCTCTCGCGGAACCAACACAGTCTTCGTCGCTGTACTGCAGGAAGCAGGTGCTGTCAACAGCAGCGGAGGCGGAGCGCGACGGAGTCAAGGTGCCGACCACCCTGGCAGAGTACTGCGTCCAGACGAGGGTTCCCTCCCAGGACAGCAGCTCGGACCTCCTCTACGACGACCTGTACGACGATGACATGGAGCAGGAGGATGAGGAGGACGATGACAGCGAGCTGGAGTCCGTCGGGGAGGCCGGAGGCTTCAGCGGCGTGGAGGACGGTGGGATGTCCACCAGGTGTTACGACGACCAGGACGACTCTGGCAACGAGGAATCATGATGATGGACGACAGCTCATTGCCAAAAAAAAGCCCCCAGTTTATTTTCTTTGTGTGTGTGTGTGTGTGTGTGTGTGTGTGTGTGTGTGTGTGGATGCATGTGTGTTTACACATACAGTCAGATCAACGATCTACTGCCAAAAGAGGTTTCATCATGTATTAAACACACCTGATTGGAGGCCGTCAAAGGTGTGTTTAAGCGCTGTTGGAATTTGGAGTTTCCACCGTTTGCCTTAATCACAGCTTGCACTCAGACTGGTTTCAGGTGCTTGAGAGGTAACAATAACTGCTCCCAAATTCAAGGTCATGTTTCATGTTTTCAAATGTTCTCCTTCAAGGAATCCACGCCCCCAAGTGAATTTCACCCCTTTGTTGGGGGGGGGGGGCCTTTTCTTTTTCAACAAACAGGGTTTTTAAGGTTTCAAGGATGAAATACCAGATTCCAGTATTGATTCATCTTTATTACATCCAATATCGGTCTTGTTTAACAGGCTTCATGGCAGTTGCTTGGTATTTATCATCCTGTAGGGCCTCATTGGCTGATTATTGGAAATATGGTGGGACAGGCAAACCTGATCAGACAGCTGTTTTCTACACCTGCAGGTATCAGTTCTAAAGGTTTTGAAAGCTTTCCAAGCAGCCTTGATAATGACGAATCAGTCTTTCTGATGGTCTCTTGGATCCACTGTAGCTGACTGGATCTTTGTTTGGCCAGGCCAGGTCAGGTTATTGACAGACTGCTTCAACCCCTTACTGCAGAGTTGTTCTTTTTTTTTATTTCTTAAACGTTTGTTTTTTTTTGGTTGACTTCATTTGTCTTCCCTGGTGTGGATTCTTGTATCGGCCCAAGCAGATGGTGATCTGGTTCTGTTGCTGTCCAACACTGAGCCCCCAGATTGTCCGTTAAAGGCACGCCTTCAGCGGGGCCCGTCCTAGCTGCTTCCCAGCCACCCCACGGAGCGGTGTCACTCGATCTAGGGGGGTGAACAAGGACTTGGACCTCCTCTTTCAGCCCTTCTCTGCCTCTTAAACCTCAGGGCCTCTGTGAGGACGGGAAAACCAGGCAAACATGGACTGCTCTGCACCCGTTTCTTTAGTCCATTTCTTGTTTTCTCTGTTATTTTTGACCCCAGAAAAGAGAACCCCTGTAGGGACGCCTCCAGGTCATCAACATGTTTTGTTGTTTGCAGCAAGTTAAACACTACTTGGATGCAGGTGACAAAGCCAACACGCAGCTTAGGGACACGTTTGCGTTTGACTGAACGTGATACGGACCGTCTATGTGCACGTGTGCCGGCTTCTCCTTTTCAGCGAGTGGGTGTCGTTTCCATCTGTGTAGAACCAGACTTCAGCCACACATTTGGACTTTGTCGGTGTGTTTTGAGGTTCTGGGACTGACCCCTCAGTCCTGGCTGACAACGACGTCACTCTCGGAGAATTAACCTTCTGAACACGTGCTTCTCGCATGGCATCAAGTTGTGCTGCAAGGACACTAAGGACTGTTGATGCATGTGCTGGATTTAATGTTATTTGAATGAACCCTCAAAGACACAGTTGGATTTTCATTTGAAGCCAAAGGAGCGAAGCCGCTCCTCCTCTACTCCTGATATTTGCTCCAGAGGCTGACAAAGACCAGATTTTGTTGAGGAAGGAAAGAGGAAATCCACCCTTAAATGGATTTTATACCGAGGCACAACAGGAAGTGGAAAGTCGCCAGCATTTCTTTAGTTTTGTTGATATTGAACTTTTTTTTTTTGCCCATACAGAGAAGACAAATCCATTAAATGTAACAAACTCATGTCTCTGCTTATCAACAACTTTGAACATTTGAAAAATGTGCTCACTTTGCTGTGAATTTGATATAACAGCACATATATATGAATCACTCTACAGTTAACCAGCGGTTAGCAGCTGGTTAGCTTAGCATTGCACAAATTTAGAGTTTTCCCTTGGTGTTTTCAGTCTGCTAACCAGCTGCTGGCTGTAGCTTCCTGTTTATCAGTCACAGGAGAGCCAAATCAAGTCATTGTAACTGCAAGACGGAAAGAAATATTCCACAGAGGGTTTCTGCAGTTTCAGTTACTGCCTCATCCACATTCTTGAGATGAGAATCAACATTTCTGCCTTTGTCAGACTAAAATCTTAGCTTTGCAGAGTCCTTACTGATTAGTTTTAGAGCTTCAACCTCATTTTCTTATTAAATACATTTGACCTTTTATTAAAAAAAAAAAAAGTAGGGAAAAGTCAGTTCTGAGTGATTCTCAAATTCAGTCAAGCATTTTCAATCTGCCTATTTTTAAATTTAAATGCACATTGTCACAACAAACAGACTGAAATCATCTAATCTGTGTCCGAGCGTGTGTGTAAATTTCAAATTATAGCCCCACGCTTACTGGCTCGCCGTTTCTCCATAATGCTGTCCCAAACTTGGCCACACCCCCTGATGTCATGTGACTTCCTTATTTTGTGTTAGTGAGGACGGGGTCCTGAAGCTAATAATGTTTTTATTGTACAATATAAGAAAAAAACACGCATTGTTGCATTTGTTTGCAATATGGCTTCGATGTCTATTGCTATGGCCACAGAAAACACAGTGAGCTGGTTTGGAGTAAAAAATAGGCAATGTTATTGTGGTTAAAATTGAAAAACCATTTAAAATAAAACAATATATCCTTAAAGCCTGTTATTCCGCTTTTGGCTGTTATTATATGATGCATAGGGATTAATTTCCTCTGTTTCCACAGTATTAGCCTCACTTATCAAGAAAGAAGGAATACTATTGATTTGACAACCTTCACACTGATAACATGTTGCTATTGTTTTTCCATTTATCCATTTTTGTTTGCTGCCATTAAAAAACTGGTCTGTGAAAAATGATATTTTAATTTAAATCTTCTTATGTGAAAGAAGATATTTCATCCCTTCAGCAGAGGCTACTAATACAAGTTGATGTTAATGGGGCTTTTGGATAAAACACTGCTTGCATTTGATGTGAAAAAAACTGGCTGTTTAATCAAACTTTAAACATTTTAAAGAATTGATTTAAGCAGCTGCAATTATTTTACAGAAAATTATGGCTCATACATTTGATGACTTGGTGTTAATGCTTGCTGATACTCCTTCATGATATTCAAAATTCATGAAATCTTCTACTGTCCAGAGGGATACTTTTACAATAGGGTCCAAAGGGGCATCATGGGTAATTGATAGGCCCAAGCAGCGATTCAGCATGTTATTAAGTTTCTGTATTTAAACTGAATTAAGCTCCACATCAACAATTTAAGCGCAAAAGTAAACGTGGTGTAACCACAGTTCACGGCCGCTGCGGTCAGTTGTTGACTGGTGTTTGTCTCCATCTTGTGGCCGTATTAAGTTATCGCTTGAGTAAGACGATACTGCACAGGGAAACATTACTGAAAGAATATTGTAAACAATTAAGGTTTCACAGAGCCTCTTAGGTAATTCATCTTTGGTTAAACTTTAATTAACCTACTTATTTAGTTGTATTATATTATGAATGACATTATTAAGATAAATGATTTTTTTTTACAGTGAAAACCAAGAGTTATCAGGTTCTCTGGCATTAATGAAAATCCTTTTAATGTATTTTATATCATCCAGTGAAGACAACCTACAGTGTTTAAAACAGATTTTACAGTGTGAAAAAAAGAGAAAAATCATAAATTAATGATAACCACACTGTTAAAGGTCGAGATAAAGATACACCCTTTTTGGACTAACTGCTACCTTGGATATATGCCAAACTTATAATTACATATTATTTTAAATGTGTTTCTTATTAAATCAACCCTGCCATTCAGTCAGCCATGTTTTAAAAAAATTCTTACTGTTTGTGCTTCCATGTCTCCAAGTACTGGTGTGCTGCTCTCAGCATGTCCTGCATGTCTTTGTACTGAGCCAGTGTGCAAGCGTCCTCCAGCCGGGCCCAGCGGTAGTCCTGGTGCTCATCAGACAAAGTCAACTCCGTCTCCGGGTCCCTCAGCTCGGCCAGCCAGTAGAGCACTTCTTTAGGTTTGCCTCGTACCTCGTAGTGCAGCTGCTGCACAAAACCGTCAATGACCCGCAGATGCTCAGCTGTCAGCCCGGCTTCCTCCTTGGTTTCTCTGAGAGCAGTGGTGAGGTCATCCTCGCCTGGATCCACATGACCTAAGGATGAAGTTGGCGACAAGATATTTACAATACTGTGTTATTCTATACATTTATAGCAGGATGATAAAAGTAATGTTGTTGAACTTGCACAGACCTTTGGGTGGAGTCCAGTGGTGTTTTCCGTAAGAGGTCTGTAGAAGCAGGTACTCAATGTTGTCCTTTGGGGGGACACAATTAGCCAGAAGACGAAACACTATGAGGCCACAAGCACGGACTGCCATCTCACTGCGGAACAACCATATATAACATATTTTAAATGTTGTGTTACAAAATTCCACAGCATTAAATCTGTGGTGTGTGGCAAGAGTTATATTGCATTCAATTTTAACAACACATTAACAAAATAATGTTCAATAAAGAAGTTCTTGCAAGACTTTCTTATAATCGTTTCTAAATAATGGAGAGATATGATAAATAATATCTAAATAATGGAGAGATGTTATGGTACTTATTAGTACCATAACAATGTCCTTTTATGTTGTGGTAATGGTTACATACAATCTGCCGAACATTTAAGTTTAGTATAACAGCAGCAGAGACAGCTCATTTATTTCGACAAATTGCTCAAAGATATTACACCACAGTGCGGAAATGTGCTTGTTCTGTGACAAGTTATACAGGCTTAGACTAAACCATTTCCTTCAAATTAAACAAAAGAAGGAGACCTATACGTAACCAATGCTAATGATCTCAATGCGGCCTGCTCTAAGACCATATGGAAAAGGTAGGAATTGAAGACACAAATTATGATAAAATCAGCCATGGGGCAAAACCTTAAAGAACTCACTTACCTAACTTCTTAAAAAGTCTAAGTATTTAATTTACTCATTGATCAGACACCTTCCACGTACAGTAATGAGCTCCCGTAACGGAGCCTTTTTTTGTATACAGGGAAGCTCAGCGGCGCACCAAAGAAATAAGACCGGATAGTCAAGAAGCCACAAATTAATAGTTCCGCTTTGTGGAAAAATAGGAATAGCTCAAAATAACCCGGAATACTGTGCGGAACCACCACGGTATTATATGGGATGTAAATGCATTTCATATACAGTTAACAGTTAATATGTAGTAGAAATCGTTGTATTTGGCTGTTATCTCACTGACATTTTCAACCAAAAAAAAGTTTGAATATATTGTGAATAAAATTAAGAAGGAAAAGAAACTATATATATTATTAGAACTCATTTGCTGTGATAAATTAAATACATATTTTAATGATTTATTTATTGTACCAATCAATAGCTGTTGTGCCTGAAGAAGGCAGATAAGCGATAAAGCAAGTGTGGCACCAACTGAAGACAGCATGTGTGTAAAGATAACAGAAGAATGGCCCTCTTCCCACCAAAGCTCATTTGTCCACAGTGGGGTTCAGACCTGACGTGGCCACATCACTGCTGACTCTGAAGGTAAGATCATCAATCATCTTTTAGGTAGAAATTTTTCTAAAAGAGCTAATTTTTTGTGTCCTGAGGGCTGAGGAAATGTTATATTTTACTGAAGAAAGCAATCATTTTAAACATAAAAGAACATTTTAAACATGTAGCCTCCGGACATTTGACTTTCACTGTTACTACCACTATGCTTACTCAGCCTGAACTAAAGTGCTCATCATTCCATTCCACTGTACAATGAATCACACTTTCATCCAGATATTTATGGTGCATACTGACTGTCACACAGATTAGCCTTGGATGCATGACTTCAGTCTCTAGGTCGCCCTTTTTTTTTTTCTTTTTTTTCAGTATCGTCTTTTTTTCAGTCAGCGTATTTGGCCTGTTTGTGTCACTTACAAATGTTCCTGCTTTGATTCTCTAATCTTAATGTTCTGGAGTTTAACTTAAGCTGACAACTGCGATAGAAGTGCACCGACACGATAATCCCAGTGGCAAATCCTAAAACCACATTCAGAAGATTTAAATTTATCTTCTCACCTTAAAACAGAGAGCAGTTCCTGAACTACACAGATGCCTACAGAACAAATCTGACTCATGTTCTACTCAGCTGTGGTTATATGTTGTAAAAAAATAAACCTTTCTGAAAGCGTTTTGGTGCTGTTTCTCAGCAGCATTCCTTAGACCCATGGAGGGAGAGCAGCCCAGAAGAGGTCCTCATTTTGTGGGAAAGAAAGATGAACTAATTAAAGCAAAGCACACTGTCGTAACAGCGGGAGGTCGGGATATACTGGTCATCCACCACCAGGAAGTCTTCTACGCTTTAGATTGTTATTGCTATCGTAAGTACAATTCTGACATTTCCTATAAATGCCATGCAATAAAATGTAAACATAAGCACCTTATGGTCAAAAGGTCAAAGGTCTTCTACTTGTCAATCACATCCCCTCCTTCCACAGATTCTGGGGGAAACCTGCAGAATGGAGACATTGAGGTAAGTTCACAGTGTTATTCCCCTTCTTACCCCATGTAAGCACAGCTGCTAATTAATTAATGTAATTAAGACATCAAACCACATTAATGCAGTATGCTAATACACAGAGGCCTTGGATGACCTACAGTTAGCCTACAAGAGCTTGTTTACCTGCTTCTTTTCAACACCCTGACAGGAAATTGGCAGCAGGCTGTGTATAATTTGTCCAAAACACAAGTACAAGATCTCACTGGCCGAAGGGGAGGGAATGTACAAGGGCACCGACACCGCGGTCAAACCACCTGTGACCAAATGGTTCACCAAGGGTGTGAAGCAGCGGGTCCACACCATCACCGAGACCAACGGGGACGTCTACGTCACGTTGTCTGACGTTGGCTGGATCGAGTCAGACTTCTACCAGGGGGAGAAAGGCAAAGAGAAGAGGGCCAAAGCGGAGGAGATGGAGGAAGCGTCCTGAGGGGTTTATACATGCATGCTGTATTCCTGCTTCCTCTGAGCCCGTCGTTAGGACTGCACGATGACCCTCTCCTCATTATCTACCTCAGGTCATCACTCAAACTGGCTTCATATGAACCTTTGCTGCACTGTGGGTCTGAGAGGACTGAAATTTCATCTATGCTGTATGTCGAGCAGGTATAGCATATTTGACAAATAAAGTGGACTTGACTTGATTCTTCCTTGTTTATCCAGTTATGTAATCTAAAAAAAAAAACATCTTTTTTCTCAATCCAAACAGTGACGTCAGCTTGCTACATGCGCAGCCAAACACAGAATCCAGCATTAACATTGCTCATTGTTTCCTGTCAATACAAAGAAATGAAAAAGGGCTACTGCACAGAAAACCAGTGTTACGTTTAATGATGTCTTGGTTGAAATTTGATAAAGGAATACTTACACCATGAAATCCCCCCACACACTCACAACCATGGACCCCAACTCAAGCTTTTGAAAATGACTGGCAATTAACATTATTATTATTATTATTATTATTATTATTATTATTATTATTATTATTATTATTATTATTATTATCCCCATACTGAACCTACCTCAGTGAGACTCAAGCTGGAGCTCAAGCTATGCACACACGCTGCCTTATTATACGAGGCAACAAGGTGTAAAAATGACATTCTCCAACTCTGTGCGTGTGTGTGTGTATACGGAAGAGGATTAGGGCCACCCATGAGAAAAAAAAATAGAGGAGATAGTTTGTTTTTTTTAATCATGCACTTCGAGAAAAAGGCGAAATGTCAAGAATAAAGTCGAAATGTCGAGAATAAAATCGAAATACAATGTCGAGAATAAAGTGGAAATATAATGTCGAGAATAAAGTCGACCTTTTGAGACTATAACAACCAGCGCATGTGACTGCTTCTACGAAATGCCGTGCAGGCATTTAGATGACTTGGTGAAATTATACTTTGGACTCGGCTTTACTAGCAAAGAATACTTCCTTTTTTAGCTCACAACTGAGTGTAGTTATCAGTATTAGGACGTCGTGCCTCTGCGGACAGCCGTGTCGGCGGTAGTTACGTTGAGCGTGCGCGTGCCGGTGCAAACAGGAAACAGAAAAGTCCACACATTTCCCCAGCAAATCAAAGAAGTCAGTCAGAGATAAAGCACGAAAAAAAGACAGTATTATGGGCATTGTTATGCTAACGTGTCCCATTCGGCATATTACGAACACAAGCGAACCTATTTTCGCAATGGAGTTTGCTGAAGGGTCCCGTCTCGACATTATATTTCGACTTTATTCTCAACAATGTATTTCGACTTTAATCTCGACATTTCGACTTTTTTGTCGACGTGCATGATAAAAAACTACCTCCTCTAATTTTTTTTTTCTCATGGGTGGCCCTAATCCTCTTCCGTAGTGTGTGTGTGTGTGTGTGTGTGTGTGTGTAAGTGTGAGTGCGTGCGTGAATGTGTTGCTGAGTCAGTTCCAGCTTTCTCTCTCTCTGTTCTTTCACTTTTATCTCTCTTTCAGTCTGTCTCCTGTCTTGCTCTCCGTCCCCCGCCTTTCCTCTCTCCCTCTCTTCCTGTCCCTCTCTCTCATCCCTCATCCGATTCTCATTTCTCTCTCTACCTTTCTCTCCCTCTCTCTCCCATCTCTCTCTTTCTATCTCCTACCCCCTCTCTCTCTCTCTCTTTCTATCCCCCCCCCTCTCTCTCTCTCTCTCTGTCGCTCGCTCTCTGTCCAGTTGTTTTCACCGCAGACGCCATTCATGTGTTGTGGACACCGCGGCTGACTGTTGCTCTCCGTCCGCCGTGGCTCGCGTCTCTCGCCGCCTGACAACTTGAGCGTGTCCGCCCTCCGGCTGCTCATGGCGTGGTCGCCGCGCTGCTCCGCCGGCCCGGCTGTCCGGTGCGGTTCAGGACGGTGTCGGGCTCCACTTTCATGAATGAACGCCGAGACGTGGACATGACTGCAGAACTCCCTCAGCAACAGCAGCAGAAGCCGCAGCAGCAGCAGCCGGTCTCCCGGGGGGCAGCTACCGATGAGAGGGATTAACGAGCCGCAGCTCATTGCGGGAAAAGCGGCGTGCGTCCGGCGCGGAAACGCACCGCCATAGAATCACAAACCACAATGTAAGTTCTGAAGATAAAACTGTTAGGAGGTTGGGAGTGCTTGCTCTGATTTATTGGCTGATGTGTGTTACTGATCAATAGAAATTCATCAAGTGCAGGTTTTATTAAACCCCACCACGGCCAGTAATGGCTCTGGTGGTTTTCAGTGACGTGATGGTGGAGCACCGTCTCCGTTGAATAATCAGGACCACGGCAGACCCCGTGTTTACCTCACATTCTGCTTACAGGTCCATCCACATTGTTGCGCTGGGCAGCGAGTGCGGAGCTGGGCAGGGGGAGGAGATGCTGGGCCAGGGGCAGCTGCAAGGGGGTCTGCTCTGGAGCTACCTGGGTCACGGGGCGCTGGTGGGACACTGCGATCTGGAGGACAGCCTGCACAACCCCGCTTTCATGGAGTACACCTCACGGGTGTTTGGAGACATCACTGTAGTGGTCCGGGACTGTCCCAGTTGGGTAAGGAACACCTGAATGGGCTTGGGAAAGTTAGGGTGGGATAAGATGGAGGAGATAATGGACTACTGAATTACATCATTCTCAAACATTTTAAATTCCCAGCTTTATCTTCCAGCAGCCATTTTAAAAAGGCTTCTTTTCCGAGTAGGATGCTGTTTTGAACACGTGCTGCAGAAAGGAAGGAAGGAAATGAGAGAATCTTTGTTCTCAGCAGAATGTGGATGTAAAATGAGCTGTCTCGCTCCGTCAGGGGTGGTGCTGGAATTCTGTCACTCTTTCCATCCTGTCGCTGTTTCTTTTCTAATTCAAATTGCCGGGTGCTTTTTGAAGAGTTTTATTCTTGCCTCACGACTTGTGTTAGTTTAGTCTCATGGATTCTGGGGGTAAAGTCCCGTCAGCTACATGGAGGTGTTTACACTGAAGGAGTCTCTGAAGGGAGGGTTGTCAGAGGAAGGATTTATGCTGCTGGGCTGGCGAGCAGCTAATGATGTGTTCGTCCCGTCTCTCCTCCTTTGATCTTTTATTTGCGTCTTCAGGACCTGCTGGACAGTGATTGGGCCAGTGTGCGGAAGGTTCTGGAGCAGGCGGACATCCTGGTCATTAAATATTCGGTCACGGACAAGCTGACCTTCCAGCAGGTCAGGAACGGCTACGCTCCACGGCTGCGCCCGCTCCTGAGGCACTGGGGCGTCCCCGTCATCCTCGTTGCTGTTGGAGCGCGGTTGAATGGTGAGGACCAGATCTTCTTTTGGTGATTCCAACAGTCTGTCTTTGCTTTTTGAGGATGAGGAGTTAAAAAGCCACCGCTAGGAAGCGTAATTCCATTTACAGCGCCGACCCCCTGGTTTACAGCAAAAAACAGGGGCAATTATTTTGCCTGGAGGGCCACATTGGGCTTTAGAGGATGTTAACTAAAAATCGTGCTTGATGGACTATTGACAGAGAAAATATTTTGAAGAGCCTGTAAACTGGTCCAACAATGGATGGATAATGAAGCTCCAAATGATGTTTGGCCTCACCTTCATGAGAAGACATGGGGCGGTGGGGGATCTGAACCTTTTTCTAACCGATCAAGCCGACAATCTTCTTAATTTGGCTTTTGGAGAAATTATTGTGTGGCCCGGATTAAATAGTTCATCGGGCCACATGTGGCCCCCGGGCCTTAGTTTCCCCACCTCTGGTTTACAATTACCTAACATGCTAATTACTGCACTGTCAGGGTAAAAGTGCAGCATGCTAGCACTTCCACCTCTCACAACCTGCACTTTGAGTTCTTCACTGGTGGAAACTCCAGATAGTCATGTTGTTGTTTTAGTTTTTGTGTAACCCGTGAATATTTTAGAGCTCTTGACAGTCCGGTGACAAACATGGATTACGGCGTGTGCCGGTTTTTGTATCAAGGTTGAGAGTGTATTTGGTCTGATTTTAAGTAGCCGAACAATGTGCCTATTCTTGCTTTCAGACATTGGCACAGAACCCGCTAATGGTCGAGGTTGACTCATGCAGATGAGAGGTCAAAGGTCATTTAGATTTAAAGCCTAGCAGCTGCATCGGAGTTTGACCCTTGAGCTGGACGTGTTTGT
The DNA here is from genome assembly GCA_015343265.1 of Pao palembangensis. Classification (NCBI taxonomy): domain Eukaryota; kingdom Metazoa; phylum Chordata; class Actinopteri; order Tetraodontiformes; family Tetraodontidae; genus Pao; species Pao palembangensis. The sequence goes on along the minus strand of CM027087.1, from coordinate 11,054,590 downwards.
GGGTGGAGCTTAAAAGGATGCTGTATAATACTGCTGAATGTCTCAGGCGAGCGAGGTGGCACACACACGCACGCACGCACACGTGCACACTCTGACCCTTGTTAAATCCAGACTCTGTAAACAAGCTCAAATGAACCAGGTAGTATTTTTAGTCTGTCTTCTTGGCAAACTTCTGAGATCCTGTCAGAGCTGCAGATTGCTCACAGTGTGGATCAAGACTGGGGGAGGGAGAGAGAGAGAGAGAGAGAGAAGGGGGCTCTTTGCTCTTGTTTGTGTTTTTGTTGGTCTGCCGTGTGCTCATGCTGTCTTCTAACGACCGCAGCGATAACAGCTGAGCTGGGAGCGTTTGCTGCCGCTTTACTTTAGACGGCCGGAGGCACAGATGTGGTCGAGAGGCGCTGTTACGCCGGACGTACGAGCTGCAGCGTGTCCAATACAGCAGCTCCTAATGCGGGAGGAGAGACCGTTTATTCCAAGGGCATTCATGCACCCTCACACACGCAAACACAGCACTGATGCGCCAAGCCAGTGCCTGCCTGACGCACACACACTGACTCCAGCTCATCCTGCCTGCAGGTTATTAGCAGTATTATTTATCAAATGGCTTCTTCCATCTTTCTCTCTGGCTCCCCCCCTCCTCCTTTGTGTCGTCTTTTTTCCCCTCCTTCAGAGTTAATCCCTCCAATTTTTCTGTCTGATTGCCACAGGATAGCTGGTCCGAGCGCACATGCCACTGCAGATGATGTTATATTTGTTGCAGCTTGAGAATTCTTCTCCTTTTGCCTGGTAGAGCAAACAGTGTCACGTGAATACAGACAAGCATCATCATCGCGTACAGAAGATAGCAGCCTTATTCTCTCAGGGTTGCGTGTGGTTTAACGTCACCTGTGTCTCCAGATGAAGGACCTCCCTGCACGTGTCCGCTGTGTGCGTCTGACTGGAGCAGCTGCGTTCCTCACAGCGAAGGTCTCCAGCTGTCCCGGGACTTGGGGGCCACTTACCTAGAACTACCCTCCCTCAACCACGTCTTTGTGGGCCGTTACTTTGGCAGCGTTGTGAGTGATGCAAACACCTGTGGGGGAGGGGGGCGTGAGAATTCCAGGCGGGCCGTTTTTAACCTGCGCTTCTGTGTCGTTTAGCTGGAGTACTTCATGATTCAGTGTCTGAAGCACAAAGCCAAAGAGCGGCCAGAGAGGAGACGGGGGAATAAAGTGAACGAGCTTCTCCCTCCTCACTTGGAACAACCAGGTCAGAGGAGCATGGCTTATAGAATGACCCACAAGT